>JAJEKV010000140.1:0-710857 GCA_021234155.1 Isoetes taiwanensis
AGAGCAAATTTAGGTCTGCATTCCCTTTCCTATACCTAGTACTTCCTCTGATCAGTTTTGTATCTCAATCTTCAAATTAATCAGGTGGTTCAAAAATCTTCCTATGTGGCCTTATGCAATACACAAATCTTGTGGGAACTTCAATTGGCTACACAATAATAACATCAATAAGCATGGTGTATGGCACTATCTTTAAGTAATCAGTAATAAGATACTAAAGCTAAGACTGAATTTCTTTTCTGTGGGTAGAGCCATCAGAAGATCAGACCTGTTTCCATGAGCATGGAGACAATGCCACATGTCATGTTTCAAACAACATGTACACTTGGCCATCTTCTCGATTGTACAGATTATTCTGTCACAGATTCCTGATTTCAACAGAATATGGTGGCTGTCAATTGTCGCCATGATAATGTCCTTCTCCTACTCTTTCATTAGACGGCTTTGGCCACAGCCAGGAGTGCAGGTGCCAAAAAGTTTCATTTACTTATGCCAAATCTTGAGCTAGAATTTATTCTCATTTCTCACTTTTTGTTTTGTTTGAAAGGGAGGACATTCAAGAGGAGGGACCATTGGGGGAGGAAGCATTGGTGATGGATTGACAGAAGCCAGAAAGAGTATGGCGGAGCCTTTCAGGCCCATGATATAGCGTTTACTTACTCATTTTCCATGATCCTCAATGAAATCCAAGTAACAGTTTTCTGCATAGATGTGTACACATACTATGGTCACTTTAAGCACTCTAATAGTAGGCACATCACTTACACCTTATCACAGGATACGTGACTCCCTGCAGAAAACAAGACAATGAAAGAGGCATCACTTTTTGGGAGTGCTCCACAACGTGTTCTATATGTCTATCCGGATGTTTTGGATATTTAGCATTTGGAAATAAAGCTCAGGAAATCTTCTAACAGGATTTGGGTTCTAATCCCTACTGGCTTGTGGGTACACGTGTCACATGCATTGTAGTCCATCTTGTTGGTGCATATCAGGTCAGAAATAACCCAAGCAATGCCTATAATACAATTTTACTTACCATAAAACTTGAAATTATTATCCTTATCTTACCCAGTATGCACAATAAGCCTGTATTTGCATTGCGGAAGATTACGGCATAAGAAAGTGGCCCAAGAGCCATATCCTTTACGTAGAACATGATGTTAGATTTCCTTACATAAGGCCGCCGGAATCACAGCGTTCAGACTTATATTCAGGACATTTTGTAATACAAATTACAGTGGTGTCCATGCTGCTTCACTAGCAATGATGTGCTAGGGTTGGCCCAGAGGGGGCCTTGGCATTCTGGCCACTTACAGTGTATTTTCCTGTGACAATGTATATTTCTCAAGCTCGAATATCAAAATGGATAAGCCGAGTGGACCGGACTTCAGCTCCTGAATGTTGGTTGCCTGATCGTCTCCATAGCTGCAACCTCTGAGATCTGTGGGAGGCATCATCCTTTCGCTCAAAAAACTACACCCCTTTCAAGACTACGTACACGAGAAGAAAAAGCTTATGTAATATGTTTTTGTATTATAATGGTCATAATTTTTGTATTACAATTCTTGTTTGGAAATGAATAGTTGCACTATATATCTGTTCTAGTAAAGTGTTTGATCTAAGATACTTTAGTGTCTCAACTTACTGGCAATAATTTTGGGTTGCCCTAAGGACAAACCCTTGGGAGGGCGTTCGATGCCGGTGGATGTGCCATTTCGAGGGACCAAATTGGAAACCTATGTTGCGCTATGACGTATTAAAGGGGCTTCTTTCGCCGTCGTGAGGTGGCATTAGGGCATCATCAACCATCCACCCCTCTTCTCCATTGGCTTCTTAGTTTCCGTGGGATCCATGGCCATCGGTTATAAAATCAGGCGCTTTTGTCTAACTTAAAACTCTTTTAATCAAATTAGGCAATTTGGAAGTCGGATATGACACAATTGGGTGAAAATATTCTTACCCCTAAGATTTATTGTGATTCCATCATGAAGATATTCCCTCCCCGAGAATCACTAACCCTCCTAAAGCGGGATCCGCTAGGAAGTCTGTTATTCGTACTGGCGGTGTCGTACTTTTCTCGATGGATCTGACCATCCGTTTCTGAGGGTCCATCTTGCCAATTGCTTTTTACATACCTTAAGGACCACCTCCATAAAATCTGGCCGATGGAATCATAAGCCATTTATTCCACACCTGGTAATCACCATCCGGAATATCACCGTTATCACGGAATTCAAATTTTTGACCGTCATTATTCTTTCCTTTATGGCGGCTTGCTCTCGCCATAGATGGCGGATGGCGATTGAACAGATATAAGTGAGCAGTGCCGGGTTGAGGAGATCCGGCAACATGGCTATGGCGGAAAACAAAGTGCGTTCTTCCTTCTCTTATTTTTTATCTCAAGTACTATCGAAAAACAAAGACTAAACTGTCCATGGCAGCCCTCCAAGCATTAACTAAAACCTCCTTTTTCCATAGCTATGGAGAAACGGACCCGATTTTCAAGCGACCTTTCCTTACAAATGGGTTAAAAATGAAACATTTGCCCTTCTTGATCATTCTTGGGTTGTGGATTTACGAAGCCGGTTGTAGATGTATTTTTTGCCGCATCAGTTCCATCTTTCACATACGCAAACAGTCCCGATCGGGTTGCGAGGCTTATGTGAGTTTTTTTGGGTTTTAAAACTTATCTTCCCTTTCCCTTGCATTGGGCATTTTGGGAAGTTGCAAAAGGCATGGTTTTGGTTTTGCTCTAAAAGTGACCATGTTCCGCCAAGATTTTATCCCCCACGAGGCATGTTTTTTCTTTGTTTTATTTGTCATTTCGGTGCTGGCCGCGAGGAATATTGAGGTCGATTTAGGACCATGGCGAAAAAAGTTGTTTGGGGAATAATAAGCAATGCCTGGGGTCTCGAGGCTATGTTCTGGCGATTTTCGGACTACATGACATATTGGAAGGGAAATAGGCATCATGTTTTGTCGTGTTTCTAGCATCCGGGTCGTGGAGATCTCGTTAATTTTCAGGGTTAGGAATTTCAACCGCCTACTAAAGAATACCGGCATAGGCACATCGGACATACCTAGAAGTTTCATCTCAAAAGCGTAGTTTGTTGCAAAAGGTTTTATTCTAGGTAGATATAAGATATCATGTTTTGTATTTGCTATAATGCAATCTCATATTTTTCTAAGAAGGAGGAATCTTTGCCGAAATGTATATCGGTAGCATGAAGCCATTGTTTCTATCACAGATAGATCCTAATGACGAATCATTGTGAAAATAGATCTGTTAGTGTTTGAATTCTGTTTGTGTTGAATCTAGAGAAATGGGTTTTCTAATCCATTTTTTTGTATGTTTTTGCCTTGCTTTAAAACGGGCATGTTTGTTGTTTTGTTCTGCTTTTGAAGCATTCATGGCATTGCCGATAATGGCAAAGCTGCTCAAATCCCCAACCAGAAAATTGCTGGGCGGTAAGGGGTTCAAATCCCCAACCGTAAATGTTCGGGCAAAGCATAACAATGGACATGCATATACAAAATGAAGTAGTCCAGCTTGTTTTTTTCAACCATTGGTTTAGCTTAATTTTTCTTCATGATCTTCCAAGTAACGTAGGGCTTTGGCGAATGCGTAGGTCTTCCTCGCTTCATGATCAGTCTTCCTACCATGATCTTCAAGTAACGTGGTTTCCAGGGGAGATTCCATCCGGGCTAATCACCGCGAAGGATTTAATTGACGGAATCACTAAACCGTGATTCCGGCCCCCAAACCTGAGCGGCGCTTGTGATAAATGCCGCGGAATGCATTACTGGTGATTCCATCTCAAGAATCTTACATTTGTGGATCCAGGAAGCGTAATCGCATGGTTGTGATTCCATCCATCCAATAGCAAAATGCTGTGACTCTCACCCGTGGGATAAATGGTGATTCCATTCCGCGAATCGGGCGCTCGCGATTCCATCCACGATGTATAACATGGTTGTGATTCGCGCCCGCGGAATAACAGCGTCGTTCGTGATTCCTCCTAGGAATACATTTCTTGGGTGATTAAAGGCGAGGGTGGAATAATCCCTGGGATTCCATCGCAGGGAGAGGTATGGGTGTGATACCACCTTAAGGTATATATATCGGCGACCCGCACCGGCATACGGGAAAATCGGGGCGCTTTGGGTGCGGATAGCGGGTCGCGAGCCCGTGATTTGGCGTGGGAATATCTTTGCGGTGGAATCACAATACCCCGAGTAAAAAATTTTTCACCCTCGACACAACGGTTAGATTTGGTTTCTATGGTTGTCGGTTTTTCTATTTTTGACAATCCAAGAATTTACGTACCTCAACTGGCCCTAAAGGAAGGCGAAATAAAAATCCTAGGATGTTCTTTGTGGCAGATGGAATGGATGATAAGCCATCGTGCATGCAATATTGTGATGAGAAAAAAGAAAAAGAAATTATGGTACTTTTTTTTTAATTGGTCATGGTCATCATAGGGCACTACTCACGAACTGTAGAAATTCTAGAAATTAAATTCCTTAAATTTAGCAATAAAACTCAAGTTCCTCAAGATATAAACATTTCAAATGTCCTAATTTTGGTATCACAAGTTCCTCAAGACATGGTCTCCCTAAACGTAGCCAGACTTCAAAGTAGGTTTTATCTAGTGGAGGCAACATCAAAAAGTTCATTGGAGTATTCCAATCCAGTTAAATCCTTGCCATTCCACGATGCTCACTTGGGGTTCGGAACATAATATCACCCCTACAATGGCATGAGGGTTACTACAAACTACAACTGCCTATCATGAGGCATGAAAACAACCAATAGGCATGATGTCCTTGGCATTAGGGCCACCATATGGCACAAGTACACCTTACACTTGGCACATGGGCCACCAAGCGTGAAGGAGATGAGGCAAAATATGAGCTCCCTCTTTGGCACATTAACCACCATTAAGCATGATGACATATGAAGCAAGTGATGCCAAAGCTGCCATCAAAGCATATGATCTGGAAAGGCAACCGGTGGAGCTCCATCACATATGGTATAATTTCAATATAAGGGATTACCTCTTGCTCATGGATAGGGTTCTTAGTGCATTCTGTCATGAACCTATGAGCAAGGTACAAACCATTTAAAGTCTACATTACTATCACCAAAAAAGCCATTGGCTTAGCATTGGTCCAAGACCAACACAACAATTCTTGAATTCTAGCTTGTCCATGTGTGGTGTCCATAAATCCATTAGATTGGCTTATTTTCCAATCTACGACGAAGAAAATTTAAAAAATTCCTGAAAATCCCTACAACAATTCTTGGAATTCTAGCTTGTCCATGTGTGGGGTCCATATCAACCAAATTTAATACAATCCATTAGATTGGCTTATTTTCCAATTTACGACGAAGAAAAATAAAAAAACTCCTGAAAATCCCTAGCGTATTCCGTCGAATGCATCTTCAACTAAGCATCTTTCCTGAACAAACGGTGCTCCCCTGCATGCGAAATAATTTCTATAGTTCTAATTGTTTTTCTTGTGGTAATTTTTCATGGCAATTTCCAATCTTGCATAAGGGCTGATGCATACATAAAAGTAGTTATTTTAAGCCCCTTCTTTTCCCTTTGTTGGACTTCTCACGGTGATATCCTGGAAAGGTCAAACCGTAAATTTGACTCTTATTTTGTCTGTGATTGGCCTTGAAGGCTTTGGTAATTGCCTTGGAAGTTTTGTTGTAGATGAATCCATTAGTTTGGCTTTTTAACCTACGGCAATATGTACCATCTTTGCGGCTGTTCAATCATGATAGAATTAGCATGCCTGCAACCTTTTTTTTTATTCCATTTTTTCTATTATGTTCATGTTTTAGAGGTTAATCAAGTTCCAACAACAGCTTGCTTGCCATTTGTTAGATCAAATCCAGCCTGTACACCTGTCATGGAGTCAATGGGCCATGTGTGGGCGGTTGGAAAAAGGTGTCGGATAGAAACAATAAAAGAATGAATCATGCAGATGAATGGTGAGCATTAGTAATTAATTAATGGAAGGCGAATTATCTGCCACTGCATCCAGAGAAGGAAGAACAATCGTATTTGTGACAGAAGAAGGCTGTTGCAGTAGTTCCATTGGTGTGGCACAGAAGATCCAAGTGACAGAACCAGAGAAGATTCAAGAAAGAAGTGCTTGGGGTACATAGGGGACTTGTTTTAAAAGGCCTATGATGGTATCGAGTCGCCATGGCGGGGGAGGCTTCGGCTTGGCGTATTTGGAGCAAAGACTAAAGTTTTGAGGGGAGATGAAGCCGGTTTTCAATTATGGAAGGCTATGATTACACAAGCTCTCAAGGTTGTGGGGTCTTGTGCCGAAGGGGAAATCGCCTGCAACACCAAAGAAGTAAAGAAAGAGGCTTCTGGTTCTGCGAAAGAGATCTCTGAGGATGAGAAGGAAGAGATTGCTAAGGCAATCATCATGGCTGAAGTTAGGAGGAGACATAATGCTTGAAGTTCAAAGACAAAATCTCCTTCAAAGATGTGGGAATATCTTCTTGAAAGGTATAAAGCGAAGACTTCTTTGCATTGAAGTCTTTGCCGAGATGCAAGTTCGCAATTTACGATTCCCGAAAAGGGTGGAGAAGTAGACGGATCCGACACGGGCGTTTTGCATTTTCTATTCCATGATCTCCGAGTGAGCGAGTAAAATATTGAGCAACATAAGGTATTAGCTTCGACAAGAGCTTTTCAAGATTCTTATAAATATTTGGTACGTGCTAGTTAGGCGTACTTACTGCGACATTTTGATAAAGGCCGTCGAGGCAATTAGAGCGAAAATAGAAGATTGCGAGGGTAAGTGCAAGGGAGAAATCTCGTAGAGGAACATCTCATTACGTATCTGCAGTGTAAGAAAGAGGTTGAGGGAGAAGCCAGGAAGAAGAAGAGCACAAATCGGTTTTATGATTGTGAAGAGTTTGGGCATATAAGGCGGAGTGTCCCAATTGAGAAAAATGGGGTCGTGGGCGAGGGTTATATGCATGAGGAAGGGGTCGAACACCATTTGTGGCATCAAGGTAAGTGAAACCCAGATGATGGTAAAGAAGATTTAGCGGCCCGATCGGAGTGCTTCTTTAGAGGATAAGATAATAAACTTCGAAGTTAAAATCTATGAAAGATGTAGTTTTAAATGTTGGTTTCAAAGGGAGTTTGGATAAAACTAACACTTTGGATCAGATTCGAGTGAAGTCTCCATAGTCAAATCATCTAACTTGTTGATAAATGTTGAGCCAAGTAGAGGTGGTTCGAGGGTGCAAATGGGAAATGGCGCAACACAAAAGGTGTATGGAAAGGGGAAGTTGGGTATCAAGAGAATGCAAGGAAGTTTTAAATTTGCCATATACTTTGTTTAGCCCAAAATGTTGTTAACTTGGTCTCCGAGTTGCCAATCTTGTTGATAATGGTTATGGTTTATTTTTCCATAACATGGTTGCAAGTTTATTAAGGATGGTGTGAAATTATTTGATCTTTGAAAGAACGGAAATCTATTTGAATTTGACCTTAAGTCAATCAATAAAATATCTCCCATAGATAAAATTTTGCATACTTGGCATTTGAGATTGGGCATGCAAATCACAATAGCATTAAAATTACAAAACAACATAATCTTTTGGATGACTTGGTGTGTGAAGATGAAAGTCATGATGATATTTGTGAGGCATGCATGTTAGGCAAAACAGTAGAATCGTACCTTTCAGAAATAAGGGTAAGAGGGCACATAAACTGCTTGAGTTAGTGCATTCGGATCTCACATGGTCCAATGCAAGTTCAAAAGCCTTGGATCAAAGTCTTATTTACATAACATTTGTTGATGATTATAGCGGAAAGGACTAAGTGCTACTTTTCTTTGTCCAAAGACCAAGTATTTGATGCCTTTAGACTCTATGTTCTTGAAGTTGAAAGAAAGACATCATTTAAGGTTAAATGTTGAGATCTGATCTTGGAGGGAAAATATAGGTCAAGTGAACTTTGCATTTTATCGGATACATGGGATAAGAAGACAATACACATGTCGATATATGCCACAACAAAATGGCGTGGTGGAGCGAAAGAATGGCACCATCATGAATGCGGCAAGATCTATGCTTAAACATGCGGGCCTACCTAATAGCTTATGGGGAGAAGCGTGGCGGCTTGTCACATCAAAATAGGTTGCCTAGTATAAGCGGTAAAAGGAGGAGTACGGAACAATTACCCGACTGAGAAAGACAATCTGTGAGATGTTTTAGAGTTTGAATGTCGGCTTATATGTTGATACGAGGAGCTAAGAAAAGAAGTTGGACGATAGAAGCACATTCACCTTTCTTGTGGGTTGTGATGAAGAGAGAAATGGTTCTGAGTTATATGATCCCAACATCAAGTAAGATACATGTTAGCTTGAGAGATGTGATATTTAATGAAAATATTACGTACAAAAGATAGGAAACTGCTTAGCAAGGGGAGACAATGGAGTGGAGTACCAAATTGAGTATTTGAAAAATAATTCAAGAATAATTGAGAAAGTCTTTGGACCAGGTCAAAGGAAGCGCTTAGCTTGCCAAATAGAAGATGAATTTGAGCTTGAAGGTGGCGAAGATGAGTTTGTGAGTAAGCAGCGGTAGGGTCGGATGTGGTGCATGAAGTAGACATAGAGTGGGATGTGGTGCATGAAGTCATAGAGGCCCGATAGTGCACCTTTGCATGGGCCGGGATATTGAGCGAAGGAGGTGCATGAAGTCTTAGAGGCGGCCGATTGCCGGAAAATTTGAAACACCCGGGGGAGGAAGGCGGTCACAAGCATTATTGAAGAAACCCGAGAAGGATTACAAGTAGAACTCGGCCGGTGAGTTGAGCGTCTAAAATCTCAACTTCCATTTGATAGGGATTCCTTTGGCCTAAAAGGAAAGTGGTAAAACAACAAGACCTCCAAACCTAAAGTCTTATCTTGTACTTTAGAACCCGAAATAGTAGAGGAAGCGATAGCCTTGAGGCCAGATGCAAACTTGTGGAAGGAAGCAATGAGGAATGAATTAGATTCATTCAAGCAGGACTAAGACATATGACTTAGTGCCCGAGACCAAGTGATAAGAATGTGGTTAGGTAGTAAATGGATTTTTAAAATTAACGAAAAGCGCATGGATCAATAGAAAGGTACAAAGCTTCGTTTGATTGCTAAAGGATATACAGTTGGAAGGGTAGACTATAAAGACACTTTTTAAGCCTATTGTTAAGATGACTAGTTTGAGGGCCCCTATAGTGATTGCGGTCTTGAATGACATGGAACTAAGTCATATGGATGTCAAGACTACTTTTTAGAATGGGGACTTGGAAGAAGAAATTTATATGGAGCAGCCTCATGGAGTGCGAAGAAGGTAATGATATGGTATGGAAGTTAAAAAGGCCATTTATGGACTTAGGCGGACATCTAGGCAATGGTACTTATGCATGAACAAGTTTTTGGCTACTAATGGGTTCATCAAATTGAAAAAAGGTAACCTTTACATGAAAAGGGAAGGGATAAGTACCTAATAATAGCATTGTATGTTGATGATTTTGGGTCATTGTTAGCAATGACAAAACCTTGTTGGACAAATATAAAGTGTTGTTGAGAAGCCACTTCCAAATGGACTGATCTTAGAGATCTTGAAAACCTTGGAATGGAAGTAAGAGGGGATGAGCTTCGAGGTGTGTTATCTCTCACTTTCAGGAACAATATATCAAGAAAATGCTAGTCAAATTCAGAATGCTTGACTGTAATGCAGCAAAAACACTATTAATTACAAGAACAAGAATATCAGGAAAGATGTGTCCGAAAACACCTGAAGAGGAAAAGGAAATGAAAACTAGGCCTTATAGGTCGTTGGTTGGGAGTTTGTTGTATGCAGCAAATAGCACAAAGCCAGATATCACTTATGCTATAATCTACTCAGCAGATTTTTAATTAATCCTGGAAGGGAGCATTGGATAGCCGCAAAAAGAATTCTTAGGTATTTAAAGTACCTTAACTCATGGACTATGTTTTACAAGGAGTATGGAGAATAATTTAATTGGATATGCAGATGCGGATTGGGGAGGAGATATAGATGATAGAAAGTCAACATCTGGGTATCTTTGCAAACTTGGAGACACAGCAATATCATGGACCAGCAAAAAGCAAGAATGTGTAGCAAAGTCCAGTGCAGAAGCAGAATATGTGGCAGTCTCTCTGGCAGCATTGGAAATCATTTGGTTACGAAGAATGCTCAGGGAGTTAGGGAAGTCATGTGCAGGTGCTACAACAATTTATTGTGACAACAAAAGCGGTTGCCATTCACGAACTAAGCATATAGAAATCCATCACCATTTTATTCGAGATGAGGCAGAAAGGAGAGAAATAGATGTGAAATAAGAAAGAAAGCTTTCCAGCTTCCTGCCGAAATCTCATCTCAAGTCTTTTCCCGCTTCCAGCCCAACAAGTGTCTTTGTCGTCTTTGTGTTTGTCACGAATGCATCAGTTTCACGGCTGACGGGCGTGGAAAAAATGCTAGAACTACTTAGAACTACTATGGCAGAACCCAGACAAGAATGCTCTCTTTGGGCATCTCCTTGATAACCAATCAAATACATATCAATAGCAAGGTGGCTGGGATTAAAAAACCTCGCCCTTTCGGGTTTTCGAGGAAAAACCCTGACCATAATGGGCCACTAACCAATGCTGGAGTCAACACAAAAAAGACCTTACACCCTTGATCAGCCTTGTCGGGTGGAAACTACAACAAAGCAAGGTAATTAAGTGTCGTTGGAATGCATTGTCAGTTGCTCAACATGATGAAAATAAGAATTTGTACCAGATCTTATCGTTCAGGTTATGATCATCATAGATGGCTTGTCATTTAGACGTTATGTGGAACTGTAACAGCGAATGAATTCCGGACTGGCAGGGGCAGCTGGCTACCGCCAACAGCCGGGAGCGCCGGGTAGGGGTGACCGGCTGCTGGCAGTAGTCAGCTGCCCCTGCCAGTCCAGAATTCATGAGTTGTTATGGTTCCACGATATCAAGGAAAGGCGAAGCCATTCTTTTAGATCTGAAGCTATGGCGTTCACGAAGTCGAAGCTGAGGCAAAGCTCCGTTGGTCTTCAGCAAAGCTCCGTTGGTCTTGAATGGGCTGCCTTCCAGCTGCTTCGTTGAATGAGCTCCTTCCGTTGAATGAGTTGCCTTTCGGCTGCAACGAACGGGCTACAACAGATCATGCCAGAATGGTGCAGCTACATTCCATTCTTCGATAGAATGGTTGCCACGCGGCAGTCAGCCATTGGCTCTCAAACAGGAATGCAAACCAACTTTCCTTGATGTTGTTAGGTTACCTATGTAAATGCTTAACAATTCTAGCAATGAAGCCTCCTTCAGGCAAGGAGCATTTGTATATTAACAAACTCAATATCATTCTTGTTCAAAAAAGCCTCGTAGTTTTGAAATGTGCTCATCTTTGTGTTTGATTTATTTAAACTTTATGACCTCTAATCTCTTTGTGATTCAGGTATTAAAACATGAATGGTTTGCTTGGTGGTCCAGGTTTATACCTGATCTTGTCTTGCTGGCAAAGAGTAGTGAAACTCTTTCTAGAAGTTGTATGGTTATCCTTAAAGTATGTTTGACCTATCAAAGCTTGTTTATAAGGTTCTCATTTACGTTCAAAGATTAAGTTATTCTTATGTACTATTGCATGTACTAGTTAGTATCCTTCATGAGATTGAGATGGAAAATCACATGCTTTCGTGTACAAAACATTCAATTTGTTGTGATTAATCAAAGGTGAGAAAGTAGAAGGAAATTTAGCTGCAAGTTTGCAGTTATATCCCCATGCTTATTTATTTACTATTGTTCTGAGGAAAATTTGGTTGGTTGTCAACATGTTATACATATTTTTTATCATGTACTAATGGGGAGCTTAATATGCAATGCATCGAGAAAATTTACAAAGTCATTTGCGGGGAAGAATTTAGGTTTTCAAAATCTTTACACAATCTTTGATGCACGTCTTCTTCAATGCAACGTAGGCGTTACAACTCCGTAGGAACCTTCAACGAAAGCTCCTCTATTGTGGCATGCAAATTTCCATTCAGATAGCTGGCTGTTTTTATACCTAGAATGCAATAATGTGAAGTCTCTAATTTGGATACCTCAAAAAGAGCTAGAAACAACACAGGAACTATGGTATAATTCCATCATTATTCTATCTATCTCTCTTACAGTTTGAAAAATACTAGATCCTAGCAAAAAAAATGAGCACTTTTTTTTTGGCTTTTTTCTCGACCCATCCAAAAAATTCCATGGACGGAAGGGCTTCTCCCGTTTTTTTGAAGGGGCAGAAGGGCGGGAGAAAATGTTCTCAACCTATTTCGAAGAGCCAGAATTTCTTGGCTGCTATAATAATTCGTCAACGGCCATATCCGTTATCTGCTATATGTCCACTATCAAGTAGAGTCTCCATACAATACAAAAGCTAATACCTTTTTATTTACAATGCCGTTTTGGCCTTAAATTGCTCACAAACCCCTTTGTTGTCACTTCCCCTTTGTTGCTATAATTGGATATCATTTTTCCATGGGACCTTGATCTTAGTGTATAGCCTTTGCTTCTCATCCACGATCCCACCTCTTTCATCAAAGCTCAATACTATTAATGAATCGAGGTTGTCCTTTTATTTAAGATCCCTTTTCATATATACAAGAAATTTATCGCGGCGACCAA
Source organism: Isoetes taiwanensis (assembly GCA_021234155.1). Taxonomy (NCBI): domain Eukaryota; kingdom Viridiplantae; phylum Streptophyta; class Lycopodiopsida; order Isoetales; family Isoetaceae; genus Isoetes; species Isoetes taiwanensis. The sequence goes on from JAJEKV010000140.1 coordinate 12,745, forward strand.
GGCTGCTGCGAACATTTCTCTCTATTCTACTTGGCCACCGCGAACATTTCTCTCTCTTGTCTCACTTATTGGCTAAAATTCTGTTTGAGTCTTGTAAGGGATAGGAAGAAATAGATGAAGAGATCCAAAGTTTTAAAAGTTACAACGGCCGGCAATCCCGACATCGCAGCAGTGGCATGTGCTACATGACATGCTGATCTAGTTGGATAATGATCTTAAAGAAGCGAGCATCGAGGGAATAAAGATTCCCTTAAATTCTATGAAGATTTGCTTAGGTTCTCTAAGATTCTATAAAGATTCTTCAAGATTCTCATATGATTCCTCTAGGTTCTCCAAGACTCTATAGAGTCCCTTACGCTCTCTTAAGATTCCTCTAGATTATTTAAGATTTTATGAAGATTAATTTCCCAATGTGCTCTCTTCATGAACAATGATTTTGTCATGCCATAGATGCAACTTGTCTTATGTCATTAATAGTGCATTAGTCGGTGAGAAATCCTTTCAATACTTAGAAGCTCTTGCTAACTTCATTATAAGCGTGCAATATTCAAAACAAATTAGTAATGCAATGCTTAGAAATGATCTTGTTTTTTTTTCTTTACATAAGCAAGCCTTACTTGGCACATCCCATGCAAATGTAGGAGGTGGACATGGGAGCAAAAGACTTCATTAACATGCCTCTTGGTTTATATTTGAACACTAAAACGTGTTTTTTACAATAATATGAAGATGTAATTTTGCAATGGTCGGTGATTTTTCAATGGTTCAGTTAATTCAAACGTTAAAACTTCCATTTTCTTCACGGCAAAGGTGGGAATATCAGACGAAAATTCCAATCTATATGCAGGAAGCCAGTTTATAATCTATAAGTTATTGCAGCAAGCCGGTTTATGATCTATAAATCGTTGTATCTGATATCTTTTTTTGCCCGATTTGAGGGATCATCTTTGCATTTGATCAATGATGGAGAATTTGGTTGCTAATGTTCAGGTTTTTGATGTTGCAAAATTTATTGTAGACTCCTTTTCATTCAATCCATCTTTGTTTATCGAGTCAAATCCTGATGCTGAGATTGTTGGGTATACTATCTCATGCGTTTACAGAATATAAGAAATCATGCCTTGTATTTGAGTGATGATGAAGAATTTAATTGGTAAAGTTTAGGCTTTGGTGTGCTGGTATATTCACATGTTTTTGCAGATGTTGAAATTCGTAGCTATAGCATCAATTCAATGCTTGTTGTAAAAACAAAATTTCACATATCAGAATAATGACCTATAGTAGTCTATGCATGCATCTACAACTGATCGACAAAGGCCACAAGCAGCATCTACAACTGGTCCACAAGCAGGCTAAACACAGTGTACTGGAATTCTTCTCAATGGGTCAGTCTCAAATGTTGTAAACTTCATAAGTGTAGGACTTGCAACACATCTTAAGACAGATCAAAATCCAAAAGCTCATTCTTCTCATTCTTCAAATGCATTAGCTTGCTTGACTTGCTAAAAAGATCCTTATACGATCTAAGCTACAAAATCCATCAAATTGCTACAAAATTCTTGATCCCTTAAACTTGGGCAATGGGAACAAAGTATAACAATAATCAATCTCATCATTGTAAAACAATCATATAACAAGGAAGAAAATGTATATTATCACTAAGCTTTTTAAGGCCTAAGAACATGCTTCTAAGAAGTACAAACCGATTTACAGCATCTAAATGGTCTCCAGCAATAGCTTGTTTCTGCTTCTAATAGGGGACAAACATAAATAACATGAACTTTCAATTCTATTTGAGTATGATGATCTATATATCTGACAGTTAAAAAACAAGATAGTTTTTATTGATAGTTTATAGAAGGAAGAATTGTAACGCATATGCCTAAAAACGTGTCCCAAAATGGCGAACCGGAGTCAAAAGCTGGTACACGTTGGATTAATAAAGCAAACAATTTTGCCATAAGACACCCTTAATAAGGCCCAGGTTCTTCTTTAAAGATCAAGCATATTGCCTTGTGGGACAATTAAAACTTGGTATGTTAGTACTCGAGCATTTATGATCAACATGAAATATATTCAAAAGGTATGCTACCTCTTTCTTCCGCAACCAGTCATCAAGCGTAAAAGGTCATCTACAAGACTTACTTCTTCATCGTCTGAACATGCCTTTCTTGTGATGCCCTTATAAGTGGATTCATAAACTGGGGCAGTGGATAAAAAATCAACAGAACTATTGGCTTTCACATTCTTTGACATTGTATCATCTGTACACATTTCAGCAAAAATATGCAGAGATATAATAAAGAAAACGGTCCTATATGCCAGAATGAAAATTAGTTAGAGGCAAATGAAAGAAGTTCCTCTGAATTGGCATGCATATCTTATCTCCAACTATATTTAACGGATAACAGAAATATGGATATTAAAAAAAAAAAAAAAAAAAAAAAACTTTCAAAATCTGTTTACGACAAACTTTCTACCATACAATGGACTTTTTCAAAGACCATATCAGGTACAATATGCAGCCTTAGGTTATTGCAGGTGCACAATACCATAAGCCTTAATCTGGTTACAAAAGATAATTATGAATTCTGTAAACATTTTCTTCTTTTATGAATTCAAAATTCCTTTTCAACAAACAACTGTGCATAAACATATGCCATTGGTTCTAACCTCAGAATTCAGAACCACAATTATTATATTACACACTTACCTTAAAATCAGTTGCATGCTTAAATAAAATGAGTTCAGTGTACCTGTCCATGATTTCTTTAAGAAATGAGTTTTGTACTTGAAAACTTGTTCAGCTTCCCCAATTGCTCTTGAGAAATGTGGAAAACAAATCAAAGAGTAGGAAAATCCATTACCTGCAACAAAACCAGATGTATGTTAGCCTTAATCAGGGTAACTACAAGAGCCATCACAGGTAAGCAATGAGTTTCCTTGGCTTTTTGCCCTTCACCTTGATTGTTAACATAATACAAAATAGAAGGTAGTAAAATATGCACAAACCATTGTGCACAATATGTTGCCAACCTGCCATAAGTAGTATAGTGCTTAACTGAACCACCCAAGCCTTTATGGCAAAATGAACGAACACATATAAGCATCCCACTTACAGTAGGCCATCCTATTTCCTGCCTATATACATTATTATTAATATTTAGTCTATAAACTAGAGTTCTATTTAAGATAACCAGCATAGCAATCCAAGTTTAAGCTGCCTTTAATCTCTGCACTATGTTTGTGAGTATTTTGGAGTAAATCTGCAACCACAACCTTGCACTGCAAGTCTATTCAGCAAAGGAAAAACCTAACTACAGAGATATAGAGGCAATGATTATATATTTCAACCTAATTTGAATCACAAATATTCTGCTCCAATGCAGTACTCCAATCATTATGATATCCTTAAGTTTCTTTCTCCAAACCATGGGACTCTATTCTATTTAACAGAGGGTCATCTAATCATCCAAAAGTTAAATGAGCAGATACTGAGTAGATCTACACATCGCTTTATAGATCTACAAGACTTAGCAATATTCAAGATAGAAATAATTAAAAGGCACAACTAGAGCCCAAAAATACTGGCAAATGCTTAGATCTATGAAACTATTTTAGAAAATCTCCAAGATCCATTACTGTTTAGGATCTATTCTATGACAGCGAAGTGTCAATCAAGCATCACTTATTAGAAGCTTAAATCACTATGAATCAAGAACTATAAGATAAATAAAGACTTCAAACATCCAGACCTGATTCACTCGAGTTTGCATGCCCATGCCTTGTAAAATTGCACTTGCATTATTGCCAGGAAGTGTATCTTTGATGGTCTGCTCCTCTTCTCATATATCTAGACTTTGGATCTGCAGCTTGCACATTATTATCCCTAAGATTTACCACTGAGCCTACTGTAACTTTTCAATATCGGAATTAGGCTTCCTCCTTGGAGTCACAGCCATTTCATGTAACTGAAAAGCTTATTTTTCATTGTAGCCCTGGCCATCTCTTTCTGTATTCGTCTTGTTTGTAGCTAGAATATTGTGAAGCGATCCAGCAAAGACATGGGACTGCTATAAATCCGAAACTGCAGAGGCTAATGTATCTCATCGGAAGCATGTCCTTGCAATAGATAATATTTACACATATAGCTAAAGGCCGGATCACGATCACTTATAATAGAGCCATGTATTCGAGTCCTGCCATACCAATTCGTGTTGCCCTGTACAGCGCCACATCCGCAACCCTAAAATTTTCCATGTTTAGAAAAGCGTATTCATATTTTTTCGTTCCCCATGTTCCACCATTCTTTGTCAGGAAAATTAACTAGTGGAAAATGTTTCCACATTTCAACTTTAGCATGAGCACAATAATTTCACTTCTGTACCATAGTTGACAAGCCACATGCCTTTTCTGTTTAGAACCAACCCTTGGTCATGCATTACCCTTGTCTGAGCAGCATATATTGAGAAATTTACATTGATAAGGCAAAAAATGCTCCATCCTCCTAAAACCACATAGTTACACATTTTTCTTTAAGCCTTCTAGAGAAATACTGCTCTAGCTCTTAAAAACCATCAAAATCTTAGAGATATATATCCACGATCAACACAACCTTTTAGGGTTATCCACTGGTGTCAATTTACCTTTGACATAGCACCTTCATAACGCCATCATTTCATTAGGACAGAATCTCCATGTTTGAATCAACAATTTCAGTCTGCCAATTGGTCTTAAAATGCCTTAAACTAAATCATCGGCAGTCACACTTTTTCTTGATAAAGCATTAATGCCACAGAACCATACAATCATTACGTCATATAGACAAGAGAAGATGAACAAACATTATAATAAAAAAACCCTACCTCCATCGTAGGTCAGGGGGCCTTGGGGTGGTTAGACTGGTTTGTTTTTCTTTGATATTGGTGCAACAAGGAGAGCAGGACCTTGTTGCACCAACAAGGCCCTACCCTTCCTATAATTGCATACTCAAATAGCTTTTCAAACCAAAGTTTTGACACCAGAAAAATCATTTTTCAATAACATAAAGATAGTGCATTGAAATTATCTGATAATTGGTCCAAATAACCAAGCCCAATGGCAAAAGAATCCGTTTTTTTCTTTTAAGACCATGCTTGGTAAAACTTATACCCAAAAATCCAAGCATGGCAATCCAAGGAAAAATCATTTCTAAAATTAAACTTCAGCACTATCAAACTCACTGTACTAAAGTTGTACAAGTTCCTTTATCCATTGATTGCTTGCGCCAAAATCATCATTTGTAGCCCTTGCAGTATCCTACAAGTAAACCAGTAATCTCAGTATATTATAATTTTTGCACCTGTTTTGGGAATGTAACCAAAACTAAGGTCCCCAGTAAAACTAGGGAACTGAGTTAACAAAAAAAACCTTTCAAAATCTGTTTACGACAAACTTTCTACCATACAATGGACTTTTTCAAAGACCATATCAGGTACAATATGCAGCCTTAGGTTATTGCAGGTGCACAATACCCTAAGCCTTAATCTGGTTACAAAAGATAATTATGAATTCTGTAAACATTTTCTTCTTTTATGAATTCAAAATTCCTTTTCAACGAACAACTGTGCATAAACATATGCCATTGGTTCTAACCTCAGAATTCAGAACCACAATTATTATATTACACACTTATCTTAAAATCAGTTGCATGCTTAAATAAAATGAGTTCAGTGTACATCCTGTCCATGATTTCTTTAAGAAATGAGTTTTATACTTGAAAACGAGTTCAGCTTCCCCAATTACTCTTGAGAAATGTGGAAAACAAATCAAAGAGTAGGAAAATCCGTTATCTGCAACGAAACCAGATGTATGTTAGCCTTAATCAGGGTAACTACAAGAGCCATCACAATAAGCAATGAGTTTCCTAGGCTTTTAAGCCCTTCACCTTGATTGTTAACATAATACAAAATAGAAGGTAGTAAAATATGCACAAACCATTGTGCACAATATGCAAATATGTTGCCAACCCCGCCATAAATAGTATAGTGCTTAATCCCGAACCACCCAAGCCTTCATGGCAAAATGAGCGAACACATATAACCATCCCACTTACAAGGGCCATCCTATTTCCTACCTATATACATTATTATTAATATTTAGTCTATAAACCGGAGTTCTATTTAAGGCAACCAAAGATAGCAATCCAAGCTTAAAAGGCTTTTAATCTACGCACTATGCTTGTGAGTATTTTGGAGTAAATCTGCGACCACAACCTTGCAATCGCAAGTCTATTCAACAAAGGAAAAACCTAACTACTGAGATATATAGAGGCAACGATTATATATTTCAACCTAATTTGAATCACAAATATTCTGCTCCAATGCAGTACTCCAATCATTATGATATCCTTAAGTTTCTTTCTCCAAACCATGGGACTCTATTCTATTTAACAGAGGGTTATCTAATCATCCAAAAGTTAAATGAGCGGATCTTGAGTAGATCTACACATCGCTTTATAGATCTACAAGACTTAGCAATATTCAAGATAGAAATAATTAAAAGGCACAACTAGAGCCCGAAAATACTAGCAAATGCTTAGATCTACAAAACTATTTTAGAAAATCTCCAAGATCCTTTACTGTTTAGGATCTATTCTATGACAGCGAAGTGTCAATTAAGCATCAATTATTAGAAGCTTAAATCACTATGAATCAAGAACTATAAGATAAATAAAGACTTTAAACATCCAGGCCTGATTCACTCGAGTTTGCATGCGCATGCCTTGTAAAATTGCACTTGCATTATTGCCAGGAAGTGTATCTCTGATGGCCTGCTCCTCTTCTCATATATCTAGACTTATGAACTATCCCGATTACAACATAAGGTGGATCTGCGGCTTGCACATTATTATCCCTAAGATTTACCACTTTGAGCCCTCTGTAACTTTTCAATATCGGAATTAGGCTTCCTCCTTGGAGTCACAGCCATTTCATGTAACTGAAAAGCTTGTTTTTCATTGTAGCCCTGGCCATCTCTTTCTGAATTCGTCTTGTTTGTAGCTAGAATATTGGGAAGCGATCCAGCAAAGACATGGGACTGCTATAAATCCGAAACCGCAGAGGCTAATGTATCTCATCGGAAGCATGTCCTTGTTACCGTCTGTACCAACAGATAATATTTACACATATAGCTAAAGGCCGGATCACGACCACTTATAATAGAGCCATGTATTCGAGTCCTGCCATACCAATTCGTGTTGCCCTGTACAGCGCCATATCCGCAACCCTAAAATTTTCCATGTTTTATTCATATTTTTTCGTTCCCCATATTCCACCATTCTTTTGTCGGAAAATTAACTAGTGGAAAATGTTTCCACATTCCAACTTTAGCATGAGCACAATAATTTCACTTCTGTACCATAGTTGACAAGCCATATGCCTTTTCTGTTTAGAACCAACCCTTGGTCATACATTACCCTTTGTGCGGCAAAGATATATTGAGAAATTTACATTGATAAGGCAAAAAATGCTCCATCCTCCTAAAACCACATAGTTACACATTTTTCTTTAAGCCTTCTAGAAAAATACTGCTCTAGCTCTTAAAAACCATCAAAATCTTAGAGATATATATCCACGATCAACACAACCTTTTAGGGTTATCCACTGGTGTCAATTTACCTTTGACATAGCACCTTCATAACGCCATCATTTCATTAGGACAGAATCTCCATGTTTGAATCAACAATTTCAGTCTGCCAATTGGTCTTAAAATGCCTTAAACTAAATCATCGGCAGTCACACTTTTTCTTGATAAAGCATTAATGCCACAGAACCATACAACCGTTACGTCATATAGACAAGAGAAGATGAACATTATAATAAAAAAACCCTACCTCCATCCGTAGGTCAGGGGGCCTTGGGGTGCTTAGACTGGTTTGTTTTTCTTTGATATTGGTGACAACAAGGAGGGAAGGACCTTGTTGCACCAACAAAACCCTACCCTTCCTATAATTGCATACTCAAATAGCTTTTCAAACCAAAGTTTTGACACGGAAAAATCATTTTTTCAATAATATAAAGATAATGCATTGCAATTATCTCGATAATTGGTCCAAATAACCAAGCCCAATGGCAAAAGAATCCAGCCCAATGGCAAAAGAATCCGTTTTTTTCTTTTAAGACCATGCTTGGTAAAACTTATACCCAAAAATCCAAGCATGGCAATCCAAGGAAAAATCATTTCTAAAATTAAACTTCAGCACTATCAAACTCACTTGTATTAAAGTTGTACAAGTTCCTTTATCCATTGATTGCTTGTGCCAAAATCATCATTTGTAGCCTTTGCGATATCTACAAGTAAACCAAAGAATCTCAAGATATTAGAATTTTTGCACCCGTTTTGGGAATGTAACCAAAACTAAGGTCCCCATAAAACTAGGGAACCGAAAGTAACAAAAAAAAAACCTTTCAAAATCACATTTCACGACAAACTTTCTACCATACAATGGACTTTTTTCAAAGACCATATCGTATGCGATATCAAAACCTTAGGTTATTGCGGAAGACAATACCCTAAGCCTTAATCTGGTTACAAAAGATAATTATGAATTCTCAGAACATTTTTCTTCTTTTATGAATTCAAACTTCCTTTTCAACAAACAACTGTGCATAAACATATGCCATTGGTTCTAACCTCAGAATTCAGAACCACAATTATTATATTACACACTTATCTTAAAATCAGTTGCATGCTTAAATAAAATGAGTTCAGTGTACATCATGTCCATGATTTCTTTAAGAAATGAGTTTTGTACTTGAAAACGTGTTCAGCTTCCCCAATTGCTCTTGGGAAATGTGGAAAACAAATCAAAGAGTAGGAAAATCCGTTATCTGCAACGAAACCAGATGTATGTTAGCCTTAATCAGGGCAACTACAAGAGCCATCACAGGTAAGCAATGAGTTTCCTAGGCTTTTCGCCCTTCACCTTGATTGTTAACATAATACAAAATAGAAGGTAGTAAAATATGCACAAACCATTGTGCACAATATGCAGTATGTTGCCAACCTGCCATAAATAGTATAGTGCTTAACTGAACCACCCAAGCCTTCATGGCAAAATGAACGAACACATATAAGCATCCCACTTACAGTAGACCATCCTATTTCCTACCTATATACATTATTATTAATATTTAGTCTATAAACTGGAGTTCTATTTAAGGCAACCAGCATAGCAATCCAAGCTTAAGCTGCCTTTAATCTCTGCACTATGCTTGTGAGTATTTTGGAGTAAATCTGCGACCACAACCTTGCACTGCAAGTCTATTCAGCAAAGGAAAAACCTAACTACAGAGATATAGAGGCAACGATTATATATTTCAACCTAATTTGAATCACAAATATTCTGCTCCAATGCAGTACTCCAATCATTATGATATCCTTAAGTTTCTTTCTCCAAACCATGGGACTCTATTCTATTTAACAGAGGGTTATTTAATCATCCAAAAGTTAAATGAGCAGATACTGAGTAGATCTACACATCGCTTTATAGATCTACAAGACTTAGCAATATTCAAGATAGAAATAATTAAAAGGCACAACTAGAGCCCGAAAATACTAGCAAATGCTTAGATCTACAAAACTATTTTAGAAAATCTCCAAGATCCTTTACTGTTTAGGATCTATTCTATGACAGCGAAGTGTCAATTAAGCATCAATTATTAGAAGCTTAAATCACTATGAATCAAGAACTATAAGATAAATAAAGACTTTAAACATCCAGGCCTGATTCACTCGAGTTTGCATGCGCATGCCTTGTAAAATTGCACTTGCATTATTGCCAGGAAGTGTATCTCTGATGGCCTGCTCCTCTTCTCATATATCTAGACTTATGAACTATCCCAGTGCAACATAAGGTGGATCTGCAGCTTGCACATTATTATCCCTAAGATTTACCACTGAGCCTACTGTAACTTTTCAATATCGGAATTAGGCTTCCTCCTTGGAGTCACAGCCATTTCATGTAACTGAAAAGCTTGTTTTTCATTGTAGCCCTGGCCATCTCTTTTCTCAATTGCCTTTGTTTGTAGCTAGAATATTGGGAAGCGATCCAGCAAAGACATGGGACTGCTATAAATCCGAAACCACAGAGGCTAATGTATCTCATCGGAAGCATGTCCTTGTTACCGTCTATACCAACAGATAATATTTACACATATAGCTAAAGGCCGGATCACGACCACTTATAATAGAGCCATGTATTCGAGTCCTGCCATACCAATTCGTGTTGCCCTGTACAGCGCCATATCCGCAACCCTAAAATTTTCCATGTTTTATTCATATTTTTTCGTTCCCCATATTCCACCATTCTTTGTCAGGAAAATTAACTAGTGGAAAATGTTTCCACATTCCAACTTTAGCATGAGCACAATAATTTCACTTCTGTACCATAGTTGACAAGCCATATGCCTTTTCTGTTTAGAACCAACCCTTGGTCATACATTACCCTTGTCTGAGCAGCATATATTGAGAAATTTACATTGATAAGGCAAAAAATGCTCCATCCTCCTAAAACCACATAGTTACACATTTTTCTTTAAGCCTTCTAGAAAAATACTGCTCTAGCTCTTAAAAACCATCAAAATCTTAGAGATATATATCCACGATCAACACAACCTTTTAGGGTTATCCACTGGTGTCAATTTACCTTTGACATAGCACCTTCATAACGCCATCATTTCATTAGGACAGAATCTCCATGTTTGAATCAACAATTTCAGTCTGCCAATTGGTCTTAAAATGCCTTAAACTAAATCATCGGCAGTCACACTTTTTCTTGATAAAGCATTAATGCCACAGAACCATACAACCAAAACGTCAAAAAGACAAGAGAAGATGAACATTATAATAAAAAAACCCTACGTCCATCCGTAGGTCAGGGGGCCTTGGGGTGCTTAGACTGGTTTGTTTTTCTTTGATATTGGTGACAACAAGGAGGGAAGGACCTTGTTGCACCAACAAAACCCTACCCTTCCTATAATTGCATACTCAAATAGCTTTTCAAACCAAAGTTTTGACACCAGAAAAATCATTTTTCAATAATATAAAGATAATGCATTGCAATTATCTGATAATTGGTCCAAATAACCAAGCCCAATGGCAAAAGAATCTGTTTTTTTCTTTTAAGACCATGCTTGGTAAAACGTATACCCAGAAATCCAAGCATGGCAATCCAAGGAAAAATCATTTCTAAAATTAAACTTCAGCACTATCAAACTCACTGTATTAAAGTTGTACAAGTTCCTTTATCCATTGATTGCTTGTGCCAAAATCATCATTTGTAGCCTTTGTAGTATCTACAAGTAAACCAGTAATCTCAGTATATTAGAATTTTTGCACCCGTTTTGGGAATGTAACCAAAACTAAGGTCCCCAGTAAAACTAGGGAACTGAGTTAACAAAAAAAAAACCTTTCAAAATTTGTTTACGACAAACTTTCTACTATACAATGGACTTTTTCAAAGACCATATCAGGTACGATATGCAGCCTTAGGTTATTGCAGGCGCACAATACCCTAAGCCTTAATCTGGTTACAAAAGATAATTATGAATTCTGTAAACATTTTCTTCTTTTATGAATTCAAACTTCCTTTTCAACAAACAACTATGCATAAACGTATGCCATTGGTTCTAACCTCAGAATTCAGAACCACAATTATTATATTACACACTTATCTTAAAATCCGTTGCATGCTTAAAATGAGTTCAGTGTACATCCTGTCCATGATTTCTTTAAGAAATGAGTTTTGTACTTGAAAACGTGTTCAGTTTCCCCAATTGCTTTTGAGAAATGTAAATCAAAGAGTAGGAAAATCCGTCATCTGCAACGAAACCAGATGTATGTTAGCCTTAATCAGGGTAACTACAAGAGCCATCACAGGTAAGCAATGAGTTTCCTAGGCTTTTCGCCCTTCACCTTAATTGTTAACATAATACAAAATAGAAGGTAGTAAAATATGCACAAACCATTGGGCACAATATACAGTATGTTGCCAACCTGCCATAAATAGTATAGTGCTTAACTGAACCACCCAAGCCTTCATGGCAAAATGAACGAACACATATAAGCATCCCACTTACAGTAGGCCATCCTATTTCCTGCCTATATACATTATTATTAATATTTAGTCTATAAACCGAGTTCTATTTAAGGCAACCAAAGATAGCAATCCAAGTTTAAAAGCCTTTGATCTACGCACTATGCTTGTGAGTATTTTGGAGTAAATCTGCGACCACAACCTTGCCTTTGCAAGTCTATTCAAAGAAAGGAAAAACCTAACTACAAAGATATAGAGGCAACGATTATATATTTCAACCTATATTCTGCTCCAATGCAGTACTCCAATCATTATGATATCCTTAAGTTTCTTTCTCCAAACCATGGGACTCTATTCTATTTAACAGAGGGTCATCTAATCATCCAAAAGTTAAATGAGCAGATACTGAGTACACATCGCTTTATAGATCTACAAGACTTAGCAATATTCAAGATAGAAATAATTAAAAGGCACAACAAGAGCCCGAAAATACTAGCAAATGCTTAGATCTACAAAACTATTTTAGAAAATCTCCAAGATCCATTACTGTTTAGGATCTATTCTATGACAGCAAAGTGTCAATTAAGCATCAATTATTAGAAGCTTAAATCGCTATGAATCAAGAACTATAAGATAAATAAAGACTTCAAACATCCAGACCTGATTCACTCGAGTTTGCATGCACAAGCCTTGTAAAATTGAGGAAGTGTATCTCTGATGGTCTGCTCCTCTTCTCATATATCTAGACTTATGAACTGGTGGATCTGCAGCTTGCACATTATTATCCCTAGGATTTACCACTGAGCCTACTGTAACTTTTCAATATCAGAATTAGGCTTTCTCCTTGGAGTCACAGCCATTTCATGTAACTGAAGAGCTTATTTTTCATTGTAGCCCTGGCGATCTCTGATATGGATATGGTAGCTCGGGGGAGTGGCCTTGAACGTTGGTCTTGGTGGACTAGCATGGGTGCGTGAGAAAGGCAAACTAATAGCATGGCAAGGCAGTTAAATGGCAATTATAATGGTTATGGTCAAATAATATCTATTAAGCCAAGCTAATCTCCTTGATAATATCCCAGTCCAAAAATAGCAGTTTCTAAAAGGCCAACTTCAAAAGATCATATCTCAGCGAATATAAGTCGGATTATGGCGATCCAGGGCTCATTGGAAAGCTCTCAGTGTCTAGTTTCCGGAATGGGGTCGCTCATTCCCTAACTCCTTGTGGATCGTGAGATATCGCCAAAAGAGTGGCCGTGGGTCAGACTGGACTGCACAGCCAAGATTGCCTTATTGAAGAGAACCAAGCTCCTTGCCTAGAAATTGCCATTGCCTTCTGCCTTGCTGTTAATCTGCCAGTTCTCAACACCGATTGGCCCGGTTGGGTGGAGAACTGCCATTATTTGCCTTGTATTGAGAATCTTCCTCTAGTTTTGGTGAACTAGAGCCGGATCATTCTGAGCTATTGGTGTAGCTCATATCAATTGGTGTCACTCGTATCTTATGTTCATTGGATCTGTGCTTATTTGTCTTCTTATTTCATATTTAGATCATTTTGTCATTGCTAACGGTGTATTCTGTGGATTCTGTAGCAGACCTAGACGGTTTACAGATTATGAGATTATGATTTGTTTGAAGAGATCTGGTATTCTATTTAGAGGAGATAAAAGGTATGGTTTATTGTTGTGAACCATATCAATTGGTATCAGAGCCAAGCTATTCCTAAAGTTTGCAAAGACTTCCGGTTGGTGCTGGAGATTGCAAACAGGAATAGAGAATCTTATTCTGGCTATTCTTGATGTTTGTAAGTCATCTAGTTGGTGCTAATGATTGCAAACTGGAATAGAATTCCTCCTCCTGAGAATCTAAATGATTTTCTTCCTATGAATTTAAAATTTTAACTTCTCCTTCTTTCCAATCCGATTCTACCCAGAGTAATCAACCTTTGGATATCAGTATGACAAAATTGTTTGTTGCAGGAAATATATAGGTGCAGGTGATTGGTGACGTGGAATAAGTAGAGGAAATTGAGCCTAATCTTCCTTATCAATCCATTTCATTTGCCAAAATGGATCTCCTTCCAATCAAGCCTAACCAGAACTGATAATCCATCTCCTTGGCCAAGATGGATCTCTGTTGAAACGTTTCCTGCATCTACAGTAGTGGATGGATCAATCTTTATCTGAACTCTCTATGCTTGATAAATCTTGAACTATTCCAAACTAAACGAGTTTAGTGCGGTCCATTGTTTTAGTAAGATGTCTTAATAATGAATATATGTCTGTAAGAAATTGTAGTTTAAAAGTAAAGGTGACTTCAAAATCTGTTAAAGATTGAGAAATTGTAAATCTATTTTATGATTGTATTGCTTCCTTCTAATGAATGATCATGCCATTAATAGTTGCACAATGGTTGGTGCCATAAGTGTTGATGTTAATGGATGATATTGAAATTCTAGATTGGTGTCTAGAGTTTGAGCAGTAGTTGGTGCTACTGGTTGGAGTCGGTGCTTCAACAGGAACCCTTGATCTTTTCTTAATCTTGCCTTTATCTTAAAATTTAAATTTTATCTAGTAGATCTTAAGATTTGCTAATATATCTCAAAAGAATAATCAAATCTTCCCTGAATCTTTATCTTAATCTTTAGCCACAACAGTTGTGATTGTCATAAATAGTTGGTGCTATTTTATGAAGTCATAATCCTAGCCTTTGATCCTTAAAATGGATTGAGTTGGTGCTCATGTATAAATTGAGTTGGTGCTCATGTATAAATTGAGTTGGTGCTCAATTGGATAAATTAAGTTGGTGCTTAATTTGTTTATGGACACAACTGAGGTCAGTTGCCTTCAAAAAGGGAGGAATTGATATGGATATGGTAGCTCGGGGGAGTGGCCTTGAACGTTGGTCTTGGTGGACTAGCATGGGTGCGTGAGAAAAGCAAACTAATAGCATGGCAAGGCAGTTAAATGGCAATTATAATGGTTATGGTCAAATAATATCTATTAAGCCAAGCTAATCTCCTTGATAATATCCCAGTCCAAAAATAGCAGTTTCTAAAAGGCCAACTTCAAAAGATCATATCTCAAATAATATAAAGTCGGATTATGGCGATCCGGGGCTCATTGGAAAGCTCTCGTCTAGTTTCCGATTGGGGTGCTCATTCCCTAACTCCTTGTGGATCGTGAGATATCGCCAAAAGAGTGGCCGTGGGTCGACCGGACTGCCACGACCAAGATTGCCTTATTGAAGAGAACCAAGCTCCTTGCCTAGAAATTGCCATTGCCTTCTGCCTTGCTATTAATCTGCCAGTTCTCAACACCGATTGGCCCGGTTGGGTGGAGAACTGCCATTATTTGCCTTGTATTGAGAATCTTCCTCTAGTTTTGGTGAACTAGAGCCGGATCATTCTGAGCTATTGGTGTAGCTCATATCAATTGGTGTCACTCGTATCTTATGTTCATTGGATCTGTGCTTATTTGTCTTCTTATTTCATATTTAGATCATTTTGTCATTGCTAACGGTGTATTCTGTGGATTCTGTAGCAGACCTAGACGGTTTACAGATTATGAGATTATGATTTGTTTGAAGAGATCTGGTATTCTATTTAGAGGAGATAAAAGGTATGGTTTATTGTTGTGAACCATATCAATCTCTTTCTGAATTCGTCTTGTTTGTAGCTAGAATATTGGGAAGCGATCCAGCAAAGACATGGGACTGCTATAAATCCCGCAGAGGCTAATGTATCTCATCGGAAGCATGTCCTTGTTACCGTCTGTACCAACAGATAATATTTACACATATAGCTAAAGGCCGGATCATGACCACTTATAATAGAGCCATGTATTCGAGTCCTGCCATACCAATTCGTGTTGCCCTGTACAGCGCCACATCTGCAACCCTAAAATTTTCTATGTTTAGAAAAACGTATTCATATTTTTTCGTTCCCCATGTTCCACCATTCTTTGTCAGGAAAATTAACTAGTGGAAAATGTTTCCACATTCCAACTTTACCATGAGTAATTTCACTTATGTACCATAGTTGACAAGCCATATGCCTTTTCTGTTTAGAACCAACCCTTGGTCATACATTACCCTTGTCTGAGCCGCAAATATTGAGAAATTTACATTGATAAGGCAAAAAATGCTCCATCCTCCTAAAACCACATAGTTACACATTTTTCTTTAAGCCTTCTAGAGAAATACTGCTCTAGCTCTTAAAAACCATAAAAAACTTAGAGATATATATCCACGATCAACACAACCTTTTAGGGTTATCCACTGGTGTCAATTTACCTTTGACATACAGAATCTCCATGTTTGAATCAACAATTTTAGTCTGCCAATTGGTCTTAAAATGCCTTAAAAAACTAAATCATCTGCAGTCACACTTTTTCTTGATAAAGCATTAATGCCACATAATCATACAACCGTTACGTCATATAGACAAGAGAAGATGAACATTATAATTAAAAACTAGCAAAAAGGCACGCCAGAGGTTGTGGCCTAGCAAAGATCAAGCTAGAAACTATTAGAAGAGCCAAACATGGTACTTAAGTTTTTCTTATCTTGTGAAGGTATATGGTTATAGCTTGACGAGTAAAAATAACGTGTTGTAGCGTGTATCATTTATACCATGTTATGTCTTTTAAATATATGTCGCCTATACAAGCCTGAAGCAGAAATAAAAGATGAATAAGAAGGCAAGGCAGGCAAGAGAGATCGAGAAGGGAAAACCGGCTACATTATGGCCCGCACGACCATAGCCATTATTCTCTTTTTTCTTGCCCCGAGTAAGTTGGATGTGATTTTCGCTTAGAGACATAGCTTTTGGCTACATGTGAAGTCCTGCAAAGATTATATTCTCGGCCTTTTTTCTTTTTGAAAGTACATCGATCCGGATAGTTTATTTATAGAAAGATCTATCGTCAAGTGACCAAATCTTTGATGCCCGATTTGAAATTTTCAAAGAAAGGAAAGAACGTCGAACAATGCCCAATGGTATCTCCGCGTAAATTTTAGGTGTTTTTCTATTTTTGGTGACCGTTGATGCATTTGGATAAGTTGGCTGTGCGGTTGTTGTACCCTTTATTTAGTGGTTTATTGTTATTGAATTTATTTAGTCAGTTTGTTTTGTTCTGATTGTTGGTATTTTGGATTAAAATTTGTGGAATGGTGTGTACTTGTCCATCTCTTTGACATTTTTGGGTTGCCCCTAAAGGGCAATCCCTCGCTACTATCGGTGGATGTGCATATTTTAGTACATGCCACGTAAAGGGCAATCAGCCGCCACTGTCGGTGGATGTGCATATTTTGGTACATGCCACGTAAAGCGCAATCAGTCGCTACTGTCGGTGGATGTACATATTTTGGAACATGCCGAATATTCCGTGTAGGTGGCGTTGTAGGACCACTAAAGTCTTAAAGTCTATTTGAATTGGCTCTCTCTCTCTGCTCATATCCTTGCATTAGACGCTAGTGGAGTGACGGTAAAATTGAGTTCAAAACCAAATAATATCTTGCGATGAAACCGATGTGCAGGCTAACTAAGCAAAGACCCATAGATACAACGTTTGAAAAAATTTGCATAAGGTCCATGTAAACACTTTAATCCTGTTTTGAGTCCACGGTATTTATTACTGATGTGATCTTGATTCATCTCATTGCTATATTTTCATTCAAATAAGGTAGTACAACTACATATGTTTGTCAGATCCAATCCAATAGTTACCATGCTGACTTAGCATGAATGGAGTGGAATGAGGAGAAAAAGTGAATGGGGTGGAATGAGGAATGGGTCAAACCAATAGTTACTATGCTGACTTACCATGAATGGAGTGGAATGAGGAGAAAAAGTGAATGGGGTGGAATGAGGAATGGGTCAAATGAAAGTCTAATTGGACACCAATTTCCACCAAACAGAGAACCAAACCTGTAACTAAGCTCTCAAAGGAAAATAAAAACTGTAATGTAAGATCTGCGAGAGAGAAACACCAACGGAAGCAAAAAACAATCACGAAAGAAATTAACTACTTAAAGAAAGTGCACTACTTAAAGAAATTAACGAGGTAAAAGTGAAGATTATAATGTAGGCCAGCTGCTACTGCTACCAAGGAACTGCATGGACAACATAGTAATACAAACATTTTGAATATCAGCTCCATTATACTGTGCACAAAGGGGTATATGCCACGGGCATATGCACATCACCACTTCACTTCTATATCTCCTTTAACATGCTATATATTGTCATTCTTGCACTTATTAGCTTTAATAATAGGATTTTCTTCTGTAGTTGCCTCCTTGTAATGAAATGTACAAGCGTGCGTATTAAAGTGTCTATGTAAGGCACAAAATAGTAATGACACGTGCTAAGATATTTAAGAGCCTAAATTGTCTGATCCCATGCTAATGCATATCCTGCAATTAGTGCATTCCAAAATACAATCAACTTCCCCAATGAAGGCTACTTTCCTTATATGAGTTGCTCTTCCAAGCAGAAGTGAATAAACCGATTCTACATCTGTAATACACACAGAAATGATCACAGCTGAAATAGGCAGCTTTATACTGATCATATGATGCAATCTCACAGTGGACTACAAATTCATGTGATTGAAGCAAGTCAATCAATTTGCACACGCACTATACATGTCATGGAATGTGCAAAATATGTCTCCTTGCTGCGCTCCTTGTGGGTCCCATAGGCCGATTGGCCTCAGTGGACGATAAAAAATCATTCTCATTCTCATTCTTAAATGTTAAAGTATGATCATAGACCTTATGAACAACAACTGCTTGAAAACCATTGGATTCATACTTGTGTAAAGCATAGCCCGAAAGGACAATATTATTAAGTTGATTACAAAGGGACACTGAACAAGCTAGCAAACGTTATTGGATGCCAGAATCTAAGCCTCCAATCAGTAGACACATTTGTGTAGTATAGGCACTTTCCTCATCTTGATTCCCTATAATTTCAAGTTCATCTTGATTCCAGAAGTTGGCCAGATTGATTGCCAGCAAGTGAATAAACCGATTCTACATCTGTAATACACACAGAAATGATCACAGCTGAAATAGCCAGCTTTATACTGATCATATGATGCAGTCTCACAGTGGACTACAAATTCATGTAATTGAAGCAAGTCAATCAATTTGCACACGCACTATACATGTCATGGAATGTGCAAAATATGTCTCCTTGAGTGTTAAAGTATGATCATGGCATGTGGCAGAGCAGACCTTATGAACAACAACTGCAGGCATGCAAGCAAAAATATGGCAAGGTGAGGTTGACCTTCGAAGGACTGAGGCCGATCAAACAGTCGGCCATGGCAGAGCCAAAACCCTGCACAAGAACCTCCAGGTCGGTCACATGGCTGGAGATGTGTATATCGCACTATTCATATTGAACTTCTTGAACTTCTTGAATGGCACATCCTAATGGCACGTCTCATGGCATCTCGTATCTGAAATTAGATATTTCAAACAAGAAGTGACAAGTCACGCATATTTAAAACTGTAGCTAGTTTACCTCTGGAGTTGCTCCAGCTGCCCTGACTGTTGCAGTAGCTACTGTAACCTCTTCAAGGCTGAGGGGATCTAATGGATGACTAGTTTGTGTCTGGAACAAGAGAACACCTGCTCCTGCATTTGGAGCAGGTTTGTTAACCTCAATCCAAGCCTTGGCAGGTTGTTTCCATGAACCAGCACACTGCCAAAGTTCTTCACATAAGCACGTAGGCACCAGCATCGTGGGGATCTAATAGCATTATTTGATATAAGCAGCCATAGGTAAAGGCTGAGCATAAGTTGAGTTCTATATGGACAAGGAGGCAGACTGATTTAAAACAATTCTTGATTGAGCATATGGTTTGCACTTTTCAAATTGTTAGAAGAGAAGAAATTAAATTGGGTATGTTGAAAATGTGGACCAAATCACAACTGTCTACCAGAAAATGCAGAATAATTGTGTACAGCAAGCACGGTATATACTCCGGAGAATTCATAATGAGATCGCATGTATGAAAAGTGTAATATTTGTGTTCATATAATACACATGATTCATTTATGGAGGCATGCAGTATTTTTGTCCAGCTTATGGCATCAGATGTGGTCCCATGGAGAGTGCATTGGAGGGCATTCTGAAATAGACTTGGTACAAAAGCACTGGAGATGTTTTGCAGGAATGCAATTAAAAGACAAAGAACTTGCTAGAGTTTCCACGTTACCAAAAGGCAAAAGCAAATCAATATTAGGAAAATAATCCGTGACTAATATGCAATGTGAGGATGCTATCATATTTATGAACAGTAATAAATGAGATTGCGCGAACAAAGAAAAGCATAAAGATTTAGGAGAATACCTGGTCTAGAAAACCTAAATTCTTCAAAGGAAGATGGTTTGTCTGTAGATGGAAAAGGATCCTCAAGCTCCATTTTGCAAGCATGAATAGGTCTTCTGCATCTTCATCAAACTTCTTCTACCATAGCCCATGTGTGCAACACTCTTAACAGAATTTTGCCCGCCACCGGAGAGAGGATGTTATGCCTGAGACTTTGAACAGATGGAGTTTTCTTTGTCATAATTGAGAATAAAATCGAAATGCGAAATAGATACATACCTTTATAATTGATGTAGTGACTCACTTCTCATCAGAGATCATCGGCATAAAAAGGGATACAATTGCGAATAAACCCAAGGAAGCAAACACTCAAAAAAATGCTACCATATGTCAAAGGCCGAGCATAACTTGAGTTCTATATGGACAGGGAGGCAGACTGAGCAGACTGATTTAGAACAAAAACTCTTGATTGAGCATATGGATTGCACTTTTCAAACAGCGGCAGTATGAAATCCCCTGCCTAAACAATCTTCCATGCAACACAAATATCATCATAGAAACAATAATAAAGCATCTGGCTTACATCAATGGGTCTGTTATCTGTAAACACATTCAGATGAGGGCATCGTCGAGGATAAGGAGGATAGATAAGGAGGATGAGGGCATTGGCCATAGCCATAGCCAGCGCAATTTGCAACAAAGATAAACTAAAACTAAAGGAAGGGGAGGCTTTTCTTTGTCGATCTCTATTTCTTTTTTCTAGGTCCGACAAGTAGGTCGTGAGTCGTGACCTTCTCTATCGCCGTGCGGTATTTCTGCCCATTTTCTAATTTTCTTAGTCGTAGATCTTGCAAAAATTGCATCTTACGGCAAAACAGAATGCAAGAGGGGCCACGAAAGGGCCATTTCCGTTTGTCTGAAGCATCGGAATAAAAAACAAAGGCCAACTGCTGCGGCTGATCTACACGTGGAGATATAGTCTTCTTAAATCAGCCAGGCATTCTATTACTCTGAGAATCAAAGGCCAAGGCATTATATGCTCACTGGATGCTTCTGATCATGATTCTGGCCTTGGCAGTCAATGATGCCATCTAACAGGTCAGAAAAACAAATAAATTATGAAGGATAATGAAAATCAGGACTAAAAACCTTACCTTTGCACCAGTTCAAGGGAGGTCCGAAGACCGTGAGCGCCTGAACTTGGAGGAGGACCTGTATCGTGGAGGCAAAATAAAATAACGAGCGTGCCCTTTTCCATCTCCGTGCCTTTTTTACCTATTTTCTAATTTTCTTGGCCGTAGATCTTTAAAGAAAAAAATCTGACGGCGAAACTATTGCCACGTCAGTTTTCTATGACGTGGACATGATACGCGGATAGCCTAGAATTGCAAGGAGGGTTGCACGCTTGGTTAGGCTGGTGTGCTAAAAAAAAAAAAAAGTCCTTCAAATATTCAGTAGCAAGTTTACCTTTGTGCCAATCGGTCTCTGTGGACGATAAAAAAACTATTCTATTCTATTCTATTCTATTCTATTCTATTCTATTCTATTCTATTCTAAATCAGAGGTGTTCTTTACTCTTTTGCTTGAATGGCTTCTAATGGTTGCTACTGTAATTTGAGTTGAAGTTTTTGGTCCGCTTCCTTCAGAATTATATTCCTCTCAAAAGTCGCATTTTTTGTACTCTCTTCAACATGTTTTACCTGGCTTTCTCCTCTTCCATGCAACTGTCATCATCACTCTCTCCACAAGTTTCCTGGCAATACAAACCTAGTTCTAACAAAGCACTAGGAATAGGCATCATGCATGCATCAACCATGCATTGCAGGCTGCGTGCTATAGTATGAAAGCAGCAAATATGGTAAGTGTGATTGCAAGATGAGCTAACAAAAAACTGATACTCTTGTCTGAAGGCCAGTCCACATTGCATGCCTTCAGGTATCTTATAGTTGTTTATGATTGGCATCAACTTTTTTTTTCCGCCTTATGTAGCTGTTGCAAAGTAGTAATATGCTTGCTCTTTACAACTCCAAAAAGACAAATAATCGTTGATTTCATGCAACTTATATTGGAGACAGAGATTTTCAGACTTAATTGACATATTTTTGTCACCATTAAAATGTTCACATACCTTTTGCATAACATCATAGATGCATCTCTCTCCATTTTTAGTGTATGGATTGCAATGGCAAAATCACCGTCACCAAAGAAAGGTCGATCTAAATCCAAGTAGTTTTTCTTCTTCTCTTACGTAGATTTAAAGATTCAAGCAGTTTGTTGGAGCCAACTAGGTTGCCTTCAATTTGGAGTTCTTGCTCTTTCTAACATAATGTGTGCTCAATCTCGGTTTTTTTTAAAAAAAGACGGCTTCATTTCACAAGTGATCATATTAATATTGCCCTCCAAAAGTCTACTATTGGACCACGTCCTCACTGCCTTGTTATCATTGGACCATTTTAGGGACTCTGCTACAAATTCTCGCCAATCTACCTTGTAAGCATTTGGTGCAGCACTGGCGCGACGGTATGAGACTATGCAAATGCTCGAGCAAACAATGTTCTCACTTCTGAATTTTTAAAGCCTTTCTGGTATACTCGAAAGTTGAGATCTTGTAGGTCCTCTTCAAATTGTGGCTGGATTTGCGAAACATGCAGTTTACCAGCACCAAGATAGGGCTTCCATACCATTTCAAATTCTCGTGGACTGATATCCCTCTTCTTGATCGTCCGAACGTGGCGGCAATTGTGGGCTAAACCTCTAAGGATGTGGAATTCCGCCTTGTTACTGGCAATAGAAAACTAAAAAAAAAATATTCAAGCTAGTAAGTATATGTATTGAAGGAATAATTCTTACAATGCAACAGACCCGATACTTAATACAGACCTGCAAATCACACTCATCCACCACAGAAGAATTTAGCACGTCTAAGGCAGCCTATAGATCAACATGGATTTTAATTTTCTTGCCAAATTGACGTGGAACCATGCTAGGGCATGTTAACCATTGTCAAGAGAATTATTGCAGCACCAGCTAAGCATTCTAATCCATCAAACCTACCAACACATTAGTACCTTTGCCATATACTATATCTATGCATTTATTCCACTACACCTTCAATAGACCCTACCTTAACAGAATCATAAATATTTAAGAATATACAAGAAATCTTATCATCCTTTCTTGTCTAATGCAAAAAGTACCTTTTTCATGATGTAAACATCTCTCAATTTACAAGTTATGCTTTAGTGTTGTATATAAAGCAGCCTGAAATTTTCAAATGTAGCTGGCATAAAAAATGTGGCCAAAGAAGATTACATACGTAGCATCAAAGATACTGAAATTCATTGCATAATAGTTGTCATCTGGCTCCTTCAAGAAATAAAGCAACCTTTGCTTCGAAGAATCTGTGAACCTGCTTAAATAGATAGATACTGTTGCACAACAAGTTGAAACACCATTACAAAGGACAGCTTAATTAATTGAAATTCAGGCGCCATTTGCATCACGAGAGTTACATTGTTCACGAGGAAGCCTGCCTTTTGGTTATGAGACTTGTGTTCATAATAGTTGTCACCTAGCTCCCTGAAGGAATAAAGCAATCCTTGCTTCAAAGAATTCGTTAACTTGCTTAAGTAATCTGTTGCACAACAAGTTGAAACACCATCATAAAGGACAATATAATTATTTGAAAGTCATTTCATAATAGTTGTCACTTGGCTCCTTGAAGAAATAAAACAATCCTTGCTTCGAAGAATCCGTTAACCTGCTTAAACGATCGGTTGCACAAAAATCTGAAACAACATTAAGAAGGATAGTTTAATTGATTTATACCAAGTTAAATAGAGACATCAAAATTTAATCCAAAGATAGGTTTCAAAGCATGTAAATTGTTGAGGACATAGTAGCATTTAAATTGCTTGGTTCTAGAAATGCTGGGATTTTTTAAATTGAACATATTTTGTGCTGATAAGATTATTCTGCCTAAAAAGCAGAGATAAGGTATGGAAAAACCAGACATTAAACTTCTGCAACATGTTTCTTTTTAAAAGTTCTTCCATGGATCATGGCATAACATTGATGAAATCCTACATGCGTCTATACCTTTAATTCAATAGGCTAGAATGGAATGGCCAGGAAGCAGATTCTTGAACTTGAATTCATAATAATTATATGAACACATCGATAAAATGATGCAGGTTATGAAAGAATAGCAAAAATGAAACCGAATACAAGTTTAAATCGCACTTCGAGAGCACGATGTCATTGACCAAAAGTTCAACAACATATTTTCTGTTTTGCGACCACAGTAGCCAATTAGCAGCCTCTTTGTGTGCGGTCATGGCGGACTGCTTCAGCAGAACATTGATTGCCATAATCTATGTTCAAGACCAAAGACAGCGGCCATCTTTGGAGCACATGAAGAACTGATCAGATTGTGATGAACCCAGAGATCGAAGCTTAAGAGACCCAAAAGAGTTTCTATTGTGTAATCTTATTGAGGCAGGTTGGACCAGAATTCATTCTGAACCATTTCCTAAACCCATTATTGTTTCTTCTAATTTGAAACTATGTGGAGTAGCGAGATCAGTTTGATAAGCCAGTAGTAGATTTGCCATAGTCAAGTGGACCTAATTGGATGGTTAATTGTGCTTTCAAATCAATCGTATATGAATAAAGATCATGTTATGTGGAAGGCTAACAAGGAGCCTATTCCCCGCTTTGGCGGGGAGCGAGGCTACCCGCAGCAGCCGAGGCGCTGATCCAGGCTGCTGCAGTAGCCCGCTCCCCTACCGAGCCGAGAATAGGCGACTTTGTTCGCCCTTCCACGTCAACAAAAAGAACCGATGAAGAAAAGAATGATGATGAAGATGCAACGACCGGATCTGGCAGGTTGCCTCAAGAATGATGAGCCATTTGCTATTCTTGAAAAGAATGGCAGCCACATGGCAGCTTTGCATTGGATCATAGCCAAGAATGCACACCTACTTTGCTTGACGTTAACCTAGTGTTTTATTCTTTTGCTGGGTGATCTATGATTTTATGTTGTTCCAACAACCCAAATTCCCAAATTCCCACAATCACATTAGAAGAACCCCATCAAACCAAAACAAAATAAATAGTTGTAAATACAAGGAATTTATTACAGTAGCTTATATGGGGTTCTGGCTCAGAAAATGAGGATTTTCAAACAAGGAAAGGTGTTATGGCACAACAAGCTCGAGGGAGTGGCTCAGACGACTTGAGGATAAAATGCAGATGCAAAGCCTGGCACAGAAAAATCATATTAAATTTAAATTGAGCCAATTTAAATGCGGTTGGATCGGGCCCCAAATTGAGTTCGAGCCGGCCGTTCGAGCCGGCGAAACCCAGAAATTCGCTTTTGCCGAACCCGTGGATTCGCCTGTGCAAACCCAAGATGTTGACGCGTATGCCGAGGGTGGCACTACTCCACCGGGTTCGGCATGAGCCGAACTCCGAACCAGGTTAAGCCGGAGGCGCGGGCGAACTGGCAGCGGGCGGATAGGTACAGGCAGTACGGGTGCCCGTAACCCCACCGGGTTCGCCTGGCGGAACCCCGTGGTCGACCGCGGACGGGTTGGTGGTCCCGGATCAGCCCGGGGTGGTGGCAAAAGCGGGCCAACGAAGGGGCCATGCGTCCGCTTTGCGAACCAAAGCCCGGCAGGGCCGAAGCGTCATGCGGTAATGGCCACGTCACGGGCAGAGCGGGCCACTTTCGGCAGAGTTTTGCCGAGGGCCCCGGCGGTTCGCTTAAGGGCGAACCCAAAGCGCGGCGAGGGGGTCGTGGCGGGTCCACGGCGATCCACGGCCACTTGGCCCAAGGTTTAGGGGTGACTTCGGCCCAAGCATTGAAAAAAGGGTTCGATTAGGGCGAAACCCGGATCCTGGGAATTTTTTCTTTGGCCCGCATCTTTGGCGCGGGAAGGATTTGCACAGGCAAATCCTTATCTTGAGCCTAAAGGGCTATTTATGGGCACCAAGACGTTGTATCCTTCTCATATCGTTTGGGAGGGCGCAGATGCTTCGATCGAGTGCAGGTGCTATAGCAGGCGCTGGTGCTAAAGCAGGTGCACTCCATATCTCTCTCATCTCCTTTTGCATTCTCAATATTGAGCATAGGCTTTTATTTTTTGCATTTATCATAGGCTATTTTTACCATAGACATTTAGCATAGGATATTTTTAGCACATGCCATTTTTTTTACCATGGGCTATTTTTTTGTCCGTAGGCTATTTTTTTTACCATAGGCCTTTTTTTTACCATATGCATTTACCATATGCTATTTTTAACCATAGGCTATTTTTTTTTTTTTTTTTTAAGGCTAATTTTTTTTACCATAGGCTATTTTTTTTTTTTACAAAGGCTATTTTTGCCATAGGCATTTACCATAGGTTATTTTTACCATAGTCCTTTTTTTTTACCATAGGCATTTACCATAGGCTATTTTTACCATAGGCATTTACCATAGGTTATTTTTTACCATAGGCCCTTTTTTTACCATAGGCTATTTTTTTTAACATAGGGATTTACCATAGGTAAATTTTAATGGTATTTCTTCAATCAAGGCTCCGTTGTTTCTTCATTTGAATTATAGATTATGTTTTGTGCAGTAGCAGGTTCGTGCTGTGATAGTTTATATTTGTCTTCCAAGTAGAGTGTCCGAGAATGGCAGAGGTAGACACCGACGACTCAGTGAGTAAGATTTCAGATGAAAATGATAGTGATTATGACCTTCATGACACCGAGGATGACACAATGTCAGAGGAGGAAACCGGGGATGATACGGACGATGGGTGGAACCCGCCTGGCCTATCCACTTCACAAGTTACTCCCACCCAAGATCCCCAAGAACTTGTTCACGAATTGGCCGGTCTCTACACGGACCCAGTACAATGGCTTCGTGGTGCTCCTCAGGTTGGTGGTTACGCATTCAACGAGTGTGTGTATGGGTTGATGAGGTTGTGCCTACAAAGAACACTATGTTCCCCATCCATCCGGGGCCGGCGTCCGCCCCCGCCCTTCCCCGGCCCCCCCAGAAGCGGGAGGGCACCCGCCGAGAACCATGTTCTACTGATGCACCCGATGGGCTGCATATTGTCGAGCTTGCGCTTGACGATGAATCCAGTGAATCCAGCCGTTGGTTGTACCGGCGTACAGAACCGGCCTCACAAGTTAGTCCCTTACGTGGAGTTCTCGAGGCGCTTGCTTGCTAGGGGTCACCTGAAAGTGGAAGCACCCATCGCTCCCCACGCCACTTTTCAAAAGATTTCAGAGGATTGGGAAGTCGGCCCTGGCCCGCATGGCGTCCCCGCAAGAATACGTAATGGCGCAGTGCATGGAAGTGTGCACGCGAGGTGGCCGCACCATGAAGGATGGTGACTTCAACTACTCGTGAAGAGACCACCATGGACAGCCTAGAGCAAAGGGGTGATTGAGCTTCAAACCGCTCATCGTGGTCCGCTTTGGTCCATGGGCATCACCGCGCGCGGGCCGCAGAACGTGAGGTTGTGGATGACTATGCCTCGCCACCGATGGAGACAACCACGAAGGAGGGGGCACCCGGGGATAGGCCGTCGACGGCCGCACCGCAGAGGATGCTTGTTTCGCTTAAGGGACAAAGAAAGTAGATGGAAATGGTGTTTGATCGGCGGTGCCGCGAATATCGCGGCGCCGCGAACACACCGCCATGACCCTTTCATAAATGCGTAGGATTGGTCCATGCCTCGTGCATCCCGAATCGCTTTGCGGCGCCGCTGAGAGCTTAGAAGTATTGGAATGACACGTCTTTGCGTGGGACATCGCGAAGAGCACGGGGACCGCAAATACGTATGACCGTAAAGCCCTAAGCAGCGAAGTCATATACCGATTCACGATGTCGCAGGAGGATGTGTGGCAACTGGCATACCGGCAGAGAATACTCGGTAAGATCCCTAAAAAATTAAGATCCCATGGAGCAGTGATGTTGTCGTAGACTCCATACTGTGATGCTGTCCATAATTTTGTTCAATGATGTTGTCCATACTTTTGTTTCAATAAGAGCACAATCGAAAATATTTTGTCATTCAATCTCACCACATTACACCTCGTAGGCGGCAGTTTGGGTACGGACTGGGAAAGCCTCGAGAGCGGGAAGCGCACTGGAAAGTTCTGAAGACCCAAACCCTGCAGTGCAAGGTCAATATAAGGATGTGTACACGCTAGTGTCCCATCTCATAGGCTTTCCGGACGGGACCTTGCCTGCTGGAGGCACAATCTTGACTCGGTGCGAAGAAAGATGGAGTCTTGGTAAGTCTGCCTGGGTCCTACTCTTTCGTATTTTCTATGCTTCTGTCCTATCGCCGACCCTCACCGATGTTTTTCTATCCAGCCGAGCTTGGACGTTATAGCACACGTTCATATCCGAAGAGACATGCGGGTGCTCACTCGCTTATCCAGTCCTTGCACGATAACCCCAACGCCATTCGCCTCGAAGATGCTACCGACGTCAGGTTATCTATGGCAAGCCAATCAACAGAGGGTTTGAGATACACTCAGGACATGAGAATGCGATATTGTGATTGTCCATGCCCCCATGCTGTGTGCAAACATCTCATAGCGGGAGACTACTTCCTTACCAGCAGCCACCCCGCGTTGTACAATGAGCTATATCCCAACCGACAATTCATTCCGCCCTTGCCTCCAAGACCGCCCGCACCCGCGAACGACGTCCATGTGCTAATCCCGTTGCTACAACAGTGGGATGCGTTGCTCATGGCCGAACACCAATCAGTGCAGGCCACCATGCAAAATGCTGATGCTCTTGACCCAGCAGAGGTGCGTGACATGATTTCCAAGGTTCAAGGCGATCCGATTCTATAGAGACGCAAATGTAGGCCCTCCCCGCTCACGCCTACCATGGCAGTACGACGATTGCCAGAACATGCCCGCAGATGGAGTCCACAGATAGCGTGCAAGGCCACCGTGATCGAGGGACCAACCCCCCACGACCTCGCCAAGACGACGAGGGGCCTAAGCCGATGGACCTTCCATGTGTAATATTGCACCCAAGATTTAAGTAATTGTACAAGTGACACGTTATAATTTTGGGGGTGGACAATTGTAAGTATGTAAACCATTTAACCATTTAAGCAACCTTTCATTACAAAACCTCAATTACCACTAACAAAGGACCACTAAGTCTTTGTCGGGTACCAAGACACCCTACAATAAAGCAGCCCGACTACTACAGCCACTCATTCCTAAACTGCCGCACATCTTGCGCCGCCAAACCGTGCCCCCTCGCTAATTGGCACAATTGCATCCGCCTCGCCCGCCCACACATATCGCACGAGCCGCCGCAGTGTTGTTATCGACCAGAAGCGGCACAACGCTGGTCGCACGCACGCCCCACACACACCGGATGTACTACCGGTGCCCCCAATCACCAAAGAGCCAAGCCGTCGCTACTGCACAAAGACACCGCAGTGAGATCATGACAATGGAGCACATACGCCAAGAGGTGAGCACAAGAAACACTCACGAAAGCAAAGAGCGGGAGGTTGAGGCGAACTCCCCGAGACTCTCCGGGCGTGTAGGCAGGTTGTCGGTACCACCAGCCCACATGATCGCCGCTCCAAGGCCCAGCGCCCGCTGTGTCCGCTGTCTCGTATGAGGGTAAGGAGCATTCAATGGCCACGTGACGCAAGCAAAGATGTAATATTTTTAACAATGCTATGTGCACGTTTAAGCCGGAAATGACATTTCGAATTGAAACTAAAGCAAAGAGCTGTGTACTTACTTTGTGATGATGGGCCATAGGACCAGACGGAGTGCACCCCAATCAGGATGCTCAGCAGGAAGAAGGTGGGAGACGCACTCCTCAAGAGACACGTTGTGTGTCTCCGACTGGACGTAGTCGTGGTAGACACGAGGGTCCACCATCAACAACTCGCGACGCTCTGCTTCGGGTAGCATGTGTCGCAAGGCACTGCTACATGGAACTCCAGTAGTTAGATGTCGACAGCAATACATACAAACTAAAATGGACACGTACCTCATCAGCATTCGAATGTGTCCCTCCTCCCACTGTCCATCGGGTGTGCAAGCCTCGATGAGGTCAGTAGTGAGTTGTACGCCGCATGCTGGCCCGGCGCCCTCCTACAGCACCCAAGTGGCCACGCTATCCGACGCCCTGCTCGCGACCGCGGCGAGATGCTCGGTGATCTGCTGGCCATAGAAGTGGGTGAACACCCTAACCTCCTCCCAGAAGAGGGACTGAAGCTGCAACCTGGTTGGGATCTGCAAGTGCTCGGGGAACTGTGCCGACCTTCTGTGGGGCTGGGACCAACCTCGAATGGGTACACACACCAAGTAGCTCCAGATGGTGTGCCTGTCAAACTCTCCAAGGTGGTACATGAAGAAACCGCGTGCTCGGTCTCTCATCCATGCCTCGCCTCGACATTGCGACGGGCGAAATGGCGAGGTCAAAGTGTGTGCCATACGCGTGCACGCCATTGCGGTCCTCACAATGTCGCTGAAGACTGGGCGCCCCTAGGCTGGTCAAGATCACACGCAATGGCGCCCTATGGAAGGAGGGGTGGCCATATAGAGATCAGCGGCAACGGACGTGTCCCATGAGAGGAGCCTGTGTCTGACCTAGCCCCTACCTTCCGACCGAACTTCGCCCATGTCGGGCATGCAATTCACGCATCCCTCTCTACGAATGAGGGATTAGTAGGAGTGTGGACGCTGCCAGCTACCGAAACTGGTGGCGAAGATGGACCCGCTTCGTAACCCGGCTGAGACTCCCGTATCCTGAGGAGCTCAGCTAACAGCTCCTGCTCTGTGGGCAAATGGCCACCCATCCTCCTCAGGCAATGGCCCGCCATTGAGAAGGGCATGTGCAGTCCGGGGCTTTTCCCGCCGGACGCCACCGTGGCACTAGCTCGGGCCGTAATGCAACCTTCATAAAGGGCCGCATCCTCTCGCCCCCGCCTATGCCGTAGGCCGCCTCGTGGAACATGGCGCCCCCCCCTCGAAAGGCATCCAAGGTGGCCTCAATGGGCTGTAGGCGCGATTGTTGTTGGGCGCCTTTGCCTCCTCGCCTGCGGTTCCAGCGGCAGCTTCCAACATACGCGCGGCCTTGACAGGATCTTCGCGCCGCCGAAGCTGCCCCTCTCCCACCACTCTATCCGCACTGTGGTGTCGCACCGCGGGTCCTAATGTTCCGTCGGTGGGCCACCATAGATCCGGTGGTGGCTCGATGGTGGCCCCCATGCGCCGGCCACGCCGCGTCCCGGCCCGAAAAATCCGTGGTCACGGCGTATCCCGCCGACATAGTGAGTGCACCTGTGTGTCGCGGCAAATCCACCAGGGGGCAACGGTAGGGGTCCGGCACCGCTTAACCGACGCGTGACCACTCGCGGACGAGGCACCAAATGCCATGGTATTCCCCGCCACAAAACAAATACGATTAACAAGCACACAAAAAGCGGAACCTAGCGGGTTAAGACAATGTCGGTTGGGGTACCATTCTACGATGCTACCGATGCGTCCCGGAACATCGGGCCGCCGCTCTGCCGAGCCAAATGGCGGGGACGCTCCTCCATGCCAACCGGGTGGAACTGCATCTGAGTAAGACATGGTCGCTGACGGTCTCGAATAGATATCTGAGTTACAGGTGAACATGAACACAAGTGTTGTCAAATATCCAATGGGATGTTGTAATGTAGTATAATGTAAAAAATTCTTCTTCTTCTTCGAATCTAGACACTATATAATGAATAGATCTAGTTTAATTTTATTAACCATTGGCATATGATTAGATAATATCTCAAGCGTGCATGGAAGTATGCACGTGCTAAAGAATCAAGCATTGATTCTTTATTGTAGGTTACCAAACATTGGTTGCAAAGATATGTGGATGACATTTGTACTAAACAACTTGAGAAACTAATCAAGCTTTAATTTTTCCATGAAATGAAAGGGCTCACATAGGTCTACGTTATCTTTCAAGGGGAAATAAGAACACAAGAACAAGTTATTCTTGGATATCTACTTATTGAAAGAACACAATGACGAATTGCTTTATGTTCAAAACTATTTAATGTTTATTAAAATATTTAAACTAATGTCGATATAAACCATTGAATGGTAATCAAAACAGAGCCTCTCATGTGAAAGGCATGAAATGTAATCTTTAAATACCTAAGCTGCGACTATGTTCAAATAGACAGGTTTACTTAATCTTTCCTTCTGAAATAAGGAAATGTATGATTAAGACATCAGAAAAAAACAAATAGGAGAGGTTTTAGTCCAAGAGCTTAGACTAGGCCTAAAGAGATTTACTGAGAAAAATCTTTGGTTTGAAGAGCACACACCGGATGAGTCAAGATGATGGGCCGGATTGAGTAGAACGAGCTTCGAAGATAGTTGAAAATATAGAAGCTTAGAAGGGATGCGTAGAAGGCAAGGGTTCGGCCAGATCGAATCCAGATTTGGTGCAGGCGAAGATCTAGCCTTGCCTCGCAAGGGCGTGGCCCCTCGGCCGAAAACGCCGGTGGCCAAGTGGCCGGATCGGAGCTGCCGGGACTCGCCACCGCCCCCTCACGCTTTTGGTTAGCCAAAGCGAACGTGCGGGGCCTCGCTTAAAACTCCCGCCCGAAGTGACCGCCTCTGCCGGTGACCGCTTGGTCGCACCAGATGCTTTTTCGCCCCACAGCTTTTTGGGTTCGCTTAAAAGCGAA
The DNA here is from genome assembly GCA_021234155.1 of Isoetes taiwanensis. NCBI lineage: Eukaryota > Viridiplantae > Streptophyta > Lycopodiopsida > Isoetales > Isoetaceae > Isoetes > Isoetes taiwanensis. The sequence goes on from JAJEKV010000140.1 coordinate 45,904, forward strand.
CCCGTGGCGGGCCGTTGGCCAGAGCTGCCACCCCCCCTGGCTGATCCGGCCCGCCACCCACCCACCGCGGTTGATCGACTGGGGGTTCGCCTGTGTGAACCCGTGGGGTTCTTGGCACCTGCACTGCTGGCGTACCTATCCGCCGCCACGCTTCACAAGACGCCCGCTAACCCCTCGTTCGGGTTCGCAACGTGGGTAGGTAGCGCCACCGCAGCCGCCGCATCAACATGGCCGGGTTCGCTGGGCTTAATCCTTGGGGTTCGCTTGGCAACCCGCTTGTGTTTTGACCCAATTTGGGAGCCAATAAAGCCGGACCAATTTAAATGCTTAGAAATGATTTGCTACTTAAATAAGTTACAATTAACAAAGCAAAGAGCTGATAATGGGATGCGGCCCCAGCAACGAGACCTGTTCCAAAATTTACTAAATAGACATGAAAAAAGATTTCAGGCTTGATCACAAGGGCCAGCAATTCTTTTTGAGCACAGATCCTTTACATCTCTCCGTGAGGCTCAGAAGGATGGTGAGCAAACTCTCGGTCTGTTGCTTCCATGTGAGAAACTATAGAATTTGAAATAACTCTTCTGTTGGCAATTGCGCTTAAGACTCTGCTCCATGGTAATCCAGGTGCAGCTGAAGCATGTGGACAGTAGCTTGACATTAGATCTGTATAGTTTAACGTTCTATCTCAAAGAATAGGGATTTGATGATCTACATCCACCTCTTTATCTCTGTTGTGTGTTCCCACTTGCAGATGCAGAAGGTGTAGAACTTGCTCAACCAAGCGCATAATCTACAACATTGGATCTGCCGCCTTTGATTCTCCCCGCTGACAAGTGCCGAGGAGAAGGATGGCACCGTACGGTGACCATTGCTTCGGCGCATGACATGACAAAAAAATTCACTCTATGAAGTTGTAACATGTTGTCGCGCAAAGGGTTGACTTTGTTAATTGCTCGCTTTTTGTGCGTAATTGAAGTTCTCAACGAGCATCACATGTCCCAATAGTCTATGTTGTTGATTGTCATCATATAGATCCATACATGGATCAAACCTATTATCATCTAAGTGCAGGTGGTAGAAGTAACATGCGGCTATAGAAAAGGGTTGTCCACATTCATGTTGCACCCGTATCCGCATGTAACAGTTATGTATGTTTGCTTTATGCAAGCAAAGTGAGGGTGTCAATTCAATCCTATAGTATCCGACTAACTTGCCCACACGTACTCATGGAATAATTTAAGGGTTAAACCTAGCTATTTGGCGATTTTTTAGCACACTTTCAAAAAATGATGGCTAAAGTAAATAATAAATTGGGAAAAAAATAATAATTTTAACTTAACCTTTTTCGGGCCCACATCAGCCATTGAGCTCTATCTATATGATGACATACAGCAGCATAAGCAGTTGGGTTGTGTCATACCTCTTGAGACTTCAATGCGCCGCGACCGGGTAGAATAACCCATGAGATTTGATCCCTTGATCGATGATATATTGCAGTGCCCCGCCCCGCAAAAGGAGCTTGGCCATGGACATCGATGACAATCGTCCACGTGCTATGGTAGGTGAAGCTGCTTTTGCTATGCGGTATATTTGACCTGGTAACCGCAATGAATCGGCAAAGTGGCCGGCCACCCGCAAGAGCACTTGTAGACGGGAAAACCGTGGGGAGGATCTATAGTGTGGTGGACTATGTGCCGGTGCCCGAAAGCAGATATGCATGTCGCCAAGCACTTCAAGGTGGGAACAAATAATAGGGATGAAGAGATCGACTCGCACCACTTACCACTTTACTTGAAGTTGGCTTGGCGGGTTGTGCGAACCCCTGCGGCAACAACTCCTCACATGCCTCAAAAGCGATTGGATTATGAACATGCAGGGCTTATGCCCGATGCTTATAGATGACCTGGCAGAAATTTTGCAATATCCTACACTAGAGCAACAGACAGGCCGGCTGACTGATGTGCTTAGGACTACGGCAGAGAGGTGCTTTTGGGATAAGCCATGACGGACCTCCGAACACAACCTTCCCATGTAATCAATGGTTTGATGCAGAGTGCAAGGAACACAAACGCCGGGCTCGCCAAGTCACGACCCTCGCTTTACGCCCACATGCGGTCCGACAAAGACCGTCTTCCTTAAAGTTAAAAAGCCGTACATTGCAAAAAGCATCAAAGGGAAATGTTTTACCTCCTCGAACCAAGGGCGTGTCACCTAGAAGACCCTCCAAAACCACGCGGCGTAAATGGTAGGGGTTCAATTTCAATGCATTTCCTTTTGTATACCTACCAATAAAAATACAATTTTTTTTTTGAAGTTTTAGTACATGTACAAAAGGGGGGTCTATGGTTGGCGGAGGGGAAGCCGATGATACAAACTAGGGACCGTCCCGCATTATAGACACAAAGGATTAAGAGCATCGGATTATGCATCGAAGTTTCCATTTTCAAGGTAATTATTTAGTTTAGAATATGGCTTTAGATCTCGATATTTGTTACCAATGATTGTCATCCAAATAGAAACATGAATTTTTCCCCACCCACGACAAGTTTATAAGTCGCACATTGCATAAGGTTTTTAAAATAGTAGCCTAGCATCAATTATCACAACTTTCTTTGATTAGTATGCTATGTTGTAAATCATGAAAAATGTATGAACATGGATGCAACATTAAAGGCTACATAAAATTGCACAAGAGGAACTTTTTAATGGCAGATCCAATTGTGTATGAGGGGTTTTTTGAATAATGAAATGCCATATAAAATCGATAAGGGTAGCAAATATACAATGAAATCCAAACATCGTATGTGAGGGGTTCTTAAATGATAATATGACGTACAAAACCGAGAGGGGATGCAAATAAATGAAATCCAAACATTGTACCGGGAGGGTTTTAGCTAAAAATAGGCGATAATCTTTGGGGCTTTTTACAACCCTATGAACACAGGTGGCATATCCCTTAATACATAGGTGACTCCCGTCCGAACGTCACCCCCAGGACCTTCTCTGAAGGGTTCTTAGAAAGCCGCATGCAGATCCACGTGGAATATCACTCCCGAAAGCGAGGCAATACTTGCAAATGCCTATACGACCATGGTGCACATGCAAAGATACCCCGCAAGAAGGCCCGCTCTTGGAAATCACGTGATTCGTGACGCGGAACAAGGCTTACACGCGGTTGCCAATGGAAAGCCCCGCACTGATGGTATGCAAAAATACCAACAAGCCAACCATTTGATAGTAGTATCGGGTTCGCAGAATGCCCTCTCCCCCAACATTATTCGGCTTTACATTGATCAATTGGAGAGTCGGGCTTGCCGATAATGGGGGCGATGGAGCTCACCTTCTCCACCAGATCATCAAACAGTTAATATATAGATGTTGATGATGCAGACCTCCTAGCTTACACACCAGCAGACATGCAACGACATCTCGATGCCCTGGACACATTCTTCCAAGCGACTGATATGCACGTCAACCTGGCCAAGACTAAGGTGGTTTTCATATCATCTTCACGCCACCAGGATCCCTCCTTCGCCATCGAGGGCGTAATGTGGAAGTAGCATCCATATACAAATATTTGGGAGTGGAGTTTCCTTCTACTATGCACTGGGACACATCCATATAGCTACGAGTGACGGCGGGCTGGAGGCACATGGCATACAATTATACCTTCGACATAAGGATATGCACCCAGGGATGATACGGGGGATTGCTCGGATGCGCATGAGCTCACATCATCTCATGATTGAAAGAGGGAGGTGGTTTGGTCTTCCTAGGGAAACAAGGGTATGTGGATGTCAGAAACGATGCTATATTTCACCGCCTTGAGGCACTTGGTATTCTCGATTTGTAATCGAGACTTTGGTGACTCTTTTCCAAAAATTTTCCACAATATGTCAAGTGGCAAAATTTATCAGAGAACTTCTTGCGAGCGTGGAGCTTAATGAAGTACATTAGATGATTTCAAAAGAAGCAATGATGTAATACAGTAAAGTTTGTCCCATGACCTATGGGTCTTTGTTGGACGTAAATAAATTATTATTATTATTATTATATGTAATGCAAAACAATAGTCATAGAGCGGAGTTGTATGATTGGGCCTATCAGTCACACCTGTTCAAGGTCTTAGTGGAGCATGTCCTTTTATACGGGGTTGAAGGTAGTATCCCTTGCTACTTGGAATCACTTGGGGCAGGTGCAGAAAGCCTTCTTAATTCGAGCACTAGGGGTGAAGTCCACAGTCCCATATCAAATTCTACTGCAGGAGACAGGATTCTTGCCTCTTCAGAGGGCGGCCCTTGATCGCCACATTGTCTATTTCCAGAAGGTGGTCAATATGGATGATGCTCGTCTCCCTAAACTAGCTTATATCATGGCAATGGGGCCGCAACGCCTCAAAGCCTGCTGGAGGGAAAAGAGAGCTCAATGGTTGGCTAGATGGAATGTGCAGGAGCATAGGTGCGTACATGTGCAAACAGAGGCAGATCGCCATAGCTTGAGGCAATATCTTGACGCTTGCTTCCTCAGCAAGCTTTGGGATGCCAATGCCCTCGAACATGTCAAGACGGCACACTACCAGCGCCACATAAATCCCACATTGGAACGAGTCCTGCAATGCTACCTGCGTACCCACTTGCCCATGAAAAGGCGCAGACTCATTGCCTCCATTCGCACAGGGGCACATCATCTTCGAATTGAGACGGGCAGATGGATTGGTGGGCCACACCAGAACAGGCTCTGTCAATGCTGCCAAATAGGAGTCATTGAGGATGAATCTCATACCCTTCAAAGTTGCCCAACATATGATCAAATGACGACGCTTATGCCGAAGTTGGTCGCCGCACCAGCCGTTACATGTGACATTGAGCACGTCATCCGTACGGGTGCTAGGATCATACCTTCAGGAGGTTATGGACATGCGAGATCAGCTATGTCCTCGGGCACACAATTGACATGTATATATACATTTATTTTATGATGATGTATACTTGTACAGTCTGACAACGTTCTTATTACTGCCACGGTTTTTCCCTCGAATACCCTTCGGGGCAGGGGTTTTTTAACCTAGACAGTAATAAGTTTGTTGCGCTCCTTCTGGGTCCCATAGGCCGATTGGTCTCAGTGGACGATAAAAAATCATTCTTATTCTTATTCTTTAACCAAATGCTAGAAAGTAAGAGAGTAAAGTTTATAATGTTTAGCTAAACCACAGAAACTTTTTGAATGAATTTTAGACTAGTTTAGCTAAAGTAATTCTATTTTAAAAAGAATTATATGATTAGTAATTTATTTTCTAACGTGCATGGAATAATTTGTGGGCTAGACTTACTAACTAGCATTTTTAACATCTTTCCACAATGAAAACGATAAAGTAAATGGAAACATTTGGAAAAAAGTGTATACCTTCTCCACCAGATCATCAAACGCTTAATATATAGATGCTATGATGCACCTCCTAGCTTACACACCAAGAGACATGCAACCACATCTCGATGCCCCCCGACACATTCTTCCAAGCGATCGATATGCACGCCAACCCGGCCAAGACTAAGGTGGTTTTCATATCATCTTCACGCCACCGAGGATCCCTCCTTCGCCCATCGAGGGGGGTAATGTGGAAGTAGCATCCATATACAAATATTTGGGAGTGGAGTTTCCTTCTACTATGCACCGGGACACATCCATATAGCTACGAAAGTGGCGGCTGGAAGGCACTATATGTAATGCAAAACAATAGTCATAGAGCGGAGTTGTATGATTGGGCCTATCACCACACCTGCTCAAGGTCTTAGTGGAGCATGTCCTTTATACTGGGTTGAAGTATGGGACCCAAAGAGTATCCCTTTGCTACTTGGAATCACTTGGGGCAGGTGCGTAAAGCCTTCTTAGTTCGAAAGCACTAGGGGTGAAGTCCACAAATCCCATATCAAATTCTACATCAGGAGACAGGATTCTTGCCTCTTCGTGAGGGCTGCCCTTGATCGCCACATTGTCTATTTCCGTAAGGTGGTCAATATGGATGATGCTCGCCTCCCTAAACTAGCTTATATCATGGCAATGGGGCCGCAACGCCAAAGCCCGGGCCGAGGGAAAAGAGAGCTCAATGGTTGGCTAGATGGAATGTGCAGAGCATAGGTGCGCATATGTGCAAACAGAGGCGGTATCGCCATAGCTTGAGGTAATATCTTGACGCTTGCTTCCTCAAAGAAGCTTTGGGATGCCAATGCCCTCAACATGTCAAGACGCACACTACCGCCACATAAATCCCACATTGAACGAAGTCCCGCAATGCTACCCGCTGCACTCCACTTGCCCATGAAAAGGCGCACTCATTGCCTCCATTCGCACGAGGGCACATCATCTTCGAATTGAGACGGGCGATGGATTGGTGAGCCACACCGCAACGTGCTCTCATCAATGCCGCCAAATAGGAGTCATTGAGGATGAATCTCATACCCTTCAAAGTTGCCCAAAGATATGATCAACTGAAGTTGGTCGAGCCGGTCGTGCCGTAGTTACATGTGACATTGAGCACGCCATCCGCATCGGTGCTAGGATCATACCTTCGTGAGGTTATGGACATGCGAGATCAGCTATGTCCCTGCACACAATTGACATGTATATATACATTTATTTTATGATGATGTATACTTGTGCGGTCGACAACGTTTTATTATCGCCACGGTTTTTCCCTCAAACCCTTCTTCTCAAGGGGGTTTTTAACCTAGACAGTAATAAGTTTGTTGCGCTCCTTCTGGGTCCCATAGGCCGATTGGTCTCAGTGGACGATAAAAATCATTCTTATTCTTATTCTTTAACCAAATGCTAGAAAGTAAGAGAGTAAAGTTTATAATGTTTAGCTAAACCACAGAAACTTTTTGAATGAATTTTAGACTAGTTTAGCTAAAGTAATTCTATTTTAAAAGATGATTAGTAATTTATTTTCTAACGTGCATGGAATAATTTGTGGGCTAGACTGACTAACTAGCATTTTTAACATCTTTCCACAATGAAAACGATAAAGTAAATGGAAACATTTGGAAAAAAGTGTATACCTTCTCCACCAGATCATCAAACAGTTAATATATAGATGCTGATGATGCAGACCTCCTAGCTTACACACCAGCAGACATGCAACGACATCTCGATGCCCTGGACACATTCTTCCAAGCGAATCGATATGCACGCCAACCCGCCAAGACTAAGGTGGTTTTCATATCATCTTCACGCCACCGAGGATCCCTCCTTCGCCATCGAGGGCGTAATGTGGAAGTAGCATCCATATACAAATATTTGGGAGTGGAGTTTCCTTCTACTATGCACCGGACACATCCATATAGCTACGAAAGTGACTACGGGCTGGAAGGCACTATATGTAATGCAAAACAATAGTCATAGAGCTTGGAGTTGTATGATTGGGCCTATCACCACACCTGCTCAAGGTCTTAGTGGAGCATGTCCTTTTATACTGGTTGAAGTATGGGACCCAAAAGGTATCCCTTGCTACTTGGAATCACTTGGGGCAAAAGCGAGAAGCCTTCTTAGTTCGAAAGCACTAGGTGAAGTCCACAAATTCCATATCAAATTCTACCGCAGAGACAGATTCTTGCCTCTTCGGGAGGGCGCCCTTGATCGCCACATTGTCTATTTCCCGTAAGGTGGTCAATATGGATGATGCTCGCCTCCCAAACTAGCTTATATCATGGCAATGGGGCCGAACGCCAAAAGCCCCTTCTTTGGAGGGAAAAGAGAGCTCAATGGTTGGCTAGATGGAATGTGCGAGAGCATAGGTGCGCATATGTGCAAACAGAGGCGATCGCCATAGCTTGAGGCAATATCTTGACGCTTGCTTCCTCAAAGAAGCTTTGGGATGCCAATGCCCTCGAACATGTCAAGACGGCACACTACCGCCACATAAATCCCACATTGGAACGAGTCCCGCAATGCTACCCGCGCACCCACTTGCCCATGAAAAGGCGCAGACTCATTGCCTCCATTCGCATTATAAGGGGGCACATCATCTTCGAATTGAGACGGGCAGATGGATTGGTGAGCCACACCGTAATCGTGCTCTCACCAATGCCGCCAAATAGGAGTCATTGAGGATGAATCTCATACCCTTCAAAGTTGCCCAAAGATATGATAAAATGACGCCGCGCTATGCCGAAGTTGGTCGTGCCGCACCGGCCCGCTACATGTGACATTGAGCACGCCATCCGTATCGGTGCTAGGATCATACCTTCGTGAGGTTATGGACATGCGAGATCAGCTATGTCCTCTGCACACAATTGACATGTATATATACATTTATTTCATGATGATGTATACTTGTACGCCGCCGACAACGTTCTTATTATCGCCACCGGTTTTTCCTCTAAACCCTTCTGGGTAAGTGGGGTTTTTAACCTAGACAAAGAATAAGTTTGTTGCGCCCTTCGGGTCCTATAGGCCGATTGGTCTCAAAGTGGATCTATAAAAATCATTCTTATTCTTATTCTTTAACCAAATGCTAGAAAGTAAGAGAGTAAAGTTTATAATGTTTAGCTAAACCACGTAAACTTTTTGAATTTTAGACTAGTTTAGCTAAAGTAATTCTATTTTAAAAGAATTATATGATTAGTAATTTATTTTCTAACGCATGGAATAATTTGTGGGCTAGACTTACTAACTAGCATTTTTAACATCTTTCCACAATGAAAACGATAAAGTAAATGGAAACATTTGGAAAAAAGTGTATACCTTCTCCACCGATCATCAAACAAGCTTAATATATAGATGCCGATGATGCACACCTCCTAGCTTACACACCAGCCAGACATGCAACGACATCTCGATGCCCCGACACATTCTTCCAAGCGAATCGATATGCACGCCAACCCGCCAAGACTAAGGTGGTTTTCATATCATCTTCACGCCACCGAGGATCCCTCCTTCGCCATCGAGGGCGTAATGTGGAAGTAGCATCCATATACAAATATTTGGGAGTGGAGTTTCCTTCTACTATGCACCGACACATCCATATAGCTACGAGTGACGGCTGGCCGAAGGCACTATATGTAATGCAAAACAATAGTCATAGAGCCGGAGTTGTATGATTGGGCCTATTAGTCACACCCTGCTCAAGGTCTTAGTGGAGCATGTCCTTTTATACGGGGTTGAAGTATGGGACCCAAGAGTATCCCTTGCTACTTGGAATCACTTGGGGCAAAAGTGTAAAGCCTTCTTAGTTCGAAAGCACTAGGGGTGAAGTCCACAAATCCCATATCAAATTCTACATCAGAGAGAGATTCTTGCCTCTTCGTGAGGGCGGCCCTTGATCGCCACATTGTCTATTTCCCGTAAGGTGGTCAATATGGATGATGCTCGCCTCCCTAAACTAGCTTATATCATGGCAATGGGGCCGCAACGCCAAAAGCCCGGCTTGGAGGGAAAAGAGAGCTCAATGGTTGGCTAGATGGAATGTGCAGGAGCATAGGTGCGCACATGTGCAAACAGAGGCAGATCGCCATAGCTTGAGGCAATATCTTGACGCTTTGCTTCCTCAAGAAGCTTTGGGATGCCAATGCCCTCGAACATGTCAAGACGGCACACTACCAAATAAGCCACATAAATCCCACATTGGAACGAGTCCTCCAATGCTACCTCGCACCCACTTGCCCATGAAAAGGCGCAGACTCATTGCCTCCATTCGCATTGGGGGCACATCATCTTCAATTGAGACGGGCATGGATTGGTGGGCCACACCGCATCGTGCTCACCAATGCCGCCAAATAGGAGTCATTGAGGATGAATCTCATACCCTTCAAAGTTGCCCAGCATATGATCAAATCTGGACGCGCTATGCTGAGTTGGTCAGGCCAGACCAGCCGTTACATGTGACATTGAGCACGTCATCCGTACGGGTGCTAGGATCATACCTTCGTGAGGTTATGGACATGCGAGATCGCCTATGTCCCTCGGCACAATTGACATGTATATATACATTTATTTCATGATGATGTATACTTGTACAGTCTGACAACGTTCTTATTACTGCCACGGTTTTTCCTCTCAAACCCTTCTTCTAAGTGGGTTTTTAACCTAGACAGTAATAAGTTTGTTGCGCTCCTTCTGGGTCCCATAGGCCGATTGGTCTCAGTGGACGATAAAAAATCATTCTTATTCTTATTCTTTAACCAAATGCTAGAAAGTAGAGAGTAAAGTTTATAATGTTTAGCTAAACCACAGAAACTTTTTGAATGAATTTTAGACTAGTTTAGCTAAAGTAATTCTATTTTAAAAGAATTATATGATTAGTAATTTATTTTCTAACGTGCATGGAATAATTTGTGGGCTAGACTTACTAACTAGCATTTTTAACATCTTTCCACAATGAAAACGATAAAGTAAATGGAAACATTTGGAAAAAAGTGTAATAGTCTTAGCTTAACATTTTTTCCCTGACCACACTACAGAAATTTTTGGAGTGAATTTTAGGTTAGTTTAGCTAAACACTAGAAAGGATGAGAGAAAAAATTTACAGAGTTTAGCTAAACCACAGAAAGTTTTGGGGTTGGTTTCCGATAAGTTTAGCTAAAGTTATTATGGCTAATAAGAAATACGCGACTAGTAATTTATTCCCTGCACACAGTGACAAGGTATTAGGCCTAGCATACTACAATGCACCAGTAGACTCTACACACTAAGGGATCAATTGCAGTTGGACAAGCCTTCCTTGTCAACCAATATCCCCGCCACCCACGAGCCAGACGAGCTCCTATGCACGAGCCGCATTTAATTGGGAACTAAGGCTGAAATCACACTATGGCTGACCCAAATTAATTACATGGCACAATTAGGCATGCGTTTGGCACTGAAAATTTTGTGCCGCTCAGTCCATATCACATTATCAGCGTCCAAACCAAAGAAATTTGTGCCACACAAGCAAGAACAGAGACCTAACAATCGGCCATCTTGCTTCACAACTATGATCGTCCAGCCAAAACCTATCGATTTATGAGAGATCTGCCACCAAATTTGAGAGATCTGCCACCAGTTTTAACCGATTGATCAATGCAGGGCCGTATTTGAACCGGATTAAACCTCTCTTAGCTTTTTCTTTCTAAAAAATCCAATGATTTGAACCGGATTAAAGCTCTTCTAGGTTTTTCTTTGACAAAAATCCAGCGATTTGAGAGTTTTGGCATCGAATTTGAGAGATCTGGCACCGAATTTGAACCGGATTGAAGCTCTTCCGAGTTTTTCTTGGCGCAGAAGGTGCCGTTCTTCCAGGCATTATTTGACGTGTTTGTCCGCCAAAAGTATAGGCAGGCAGATTCCCCCGTCCAAAAAATAGTGCGTGCCAAAACGCTGACTGGGCGTTGGGCACTTTAGATGTGATAGGTGCAGCATGCCCAATGTGCACATGTCACGAATTTGTTGGTTATTTAGTTTTATTTTTTCAGTTTAGGCGGTAGTGTGATTTCGGCCTAAAGAGGGTTACACTTACAAAACATATGGTGCCTCTAAAGATGTTTTTCAGTCTTGGGATGGTTTTTTACCTCTCTTAGACCTGATAAGCTAGATCTTAGGGCTATCTAAGTTGTTTTGCTGTGTCTAAATATTGAAGTTACGAATAAAATTTTATTTTGAAGGCTATATTTGAAGGACCCCTCACAACTCGGTATGGTGTGAAATGCACAAAAACCATATTTCAGATATGCATATATGTATGACTTCATTAAAAAAAGGGGGATTCATTAGATGATTTGTATAGTTGCCAGGCTCCTCTACTATCATAATAGAAGTGCTAACGATGAATGATTGTTGTGCGCTATACATGTCAAAATAAAGATAGGTAGATAGTATTTTAACGTCCACAGAGACCACACAAGGCCATGTGACAAATCTATACTTAGTGCGACTCTAGGCAGTGTGCGAGCACATGTCAAAATAAAGCAACAATGTCATAAATACCTCCTCAAAGACATTATTGGCAAAGATAGTGGATCAAGAGATCATGATAGTGTATCAGTATCACGATCAAGTGATAAACATGTCACCACATTTAGCATCGAGGTCATTTTTAGGTGAGATCCACAGAAAGACCTGATAAATGATGGAGTAGATAACGCCCTGGGCCGAGGGTGTTACTGAAAAAAAAAATTGAGGGCCATCAAAATGGCGAGGGTGTGCGCGTAGCACACGCCCGAGCCATTTTGATGGCCCGAAATTTTTTTTTTGAAGTAACACCCGAGGGCCAGGGCGTTATTGCCCTTAACACACTGCCCCGAGAGTTTTGGGCCATCCGATCATTATCAAAATTGATCTGGATCCGTCCATTTCATAACATCCTAGGGTGTTATGGAGTAGCAGTGTGTTATAGCTCCAGTAACACACTGATCAAGATTGATCTGAACCGTTGGATCACTATAAACTTGAGGGGCAGTGTGTTAAGGGAATATAAGTACTGAAATATTTTCATTTCACCTACGCATAAACAAGTTTTTGATCCCTTAAAGAATAATATCCGCACACCCGTTTGTATTTACAAAAGTTTTACATGTGTTAATAGTAGGTCATCCTTGCATACAATAGCATTTGAAATGCAAAATCGTCTTGGAGCCGTCGGAATTTAGATATCCATCTTTGATCTTGTATAAAGAACAGAAATCCATTGTTACCATAGAATAGTTTGATCTCCTTGTTAGGGCAAACATGGCTATGGTTGAACTCCTTAGAAACCAATACGTTTTCCAGATTTTCTTCTCTGTTCTCTTCAGAAGCCATTATGTTTTCCAAATTTTCTTCTCCTTTCTCACTTATTTGCTCTTGAATTTCGTCAATAGCTTCCAATCGTGGTTTCCATCTTCCAGTCTCTAAATTTCTTAGCATCCAGCAAGGATCTTCCCTTAAATCCTTCTCAAATAAACTGCTCTTTATCTTTCTGCACTTGTTATGATGCTTCAAAGAACCAAAACAACCTGCGGCGCCCTTCTTTGCCATGCAAAAAACAGGGGAAGACAAAAAGAACAGGAAAGACGAAAGAAAACGTCCCTTCAATCTTCAAATCTGCACAAGAAAGTAATTTATAAATCTGTACAAGCCAGCAACTTGAATTCCACTCCAAGAAAGAAAAAAAGATCCGGCGATGGAAAAGCGGGCGCTTTGATGATGAGATACAAATGATTATTTGCAAGAATCGCCGGATTTGGCAGAGTATTTGCCACAGAAATCCAGATTATGTGCGCCGGAATGAACTGAAAGAGAGCGCATTTATGACAGAGAGTACACGACGTGCTCCAGCGAGCGACTATGTCTTAATACCTAAATTAACGGTCCAGATGCAACCTGAGATGCATCTGGGCCCTCCGACGTGACCACCATAACTAGCATCAGCTATGGTACGTAATGGCTTTGTATTTTATAGATAAATAGATAAATAAATAGATAGAATATTAACCTCCCCAGAAACTAACAAAGGGCATAGAGATATTCAGAATTTTTCCATTATTTTTTATGCGGAAATGAGGCCTTAAAACGCTTGATATTCTCTTTAGCATTTCTCTTTGCATCTCATATAGTAAAAGATCCTCAAAGCACGGTTAAAATGCTCTGTTTCTTGTTCAATACAAGACCAAAATGTGGTGGCATACCATCACTTTATGTAGAAATGAACAGACATGCATATATGAGAAATCAATTCAAGAATTTGAAAAAAAAAAGTCTGTAATAAGCTGATAACAAGATGTAGTTGTGCGAGCTATGTGTTTCAAGTTTTATTACCTTTAAGCAAGCATTTTAGGTTATGTTGTATAAGAGGAGACATGTCAAAGATAGAAGTTAGGAATGATCCATCAATAATAGAACGAAACATTGACATGGAGTTGTTATTAGGCGATTTGGCTGGATTGTGCATGAGCAAGCTTTTTCTATATATTTACTATTTGAGCCTCGATTCAAAAAAAGAAACTTAAAACTCGATCGAAACTGACTGCTTCACCAACAAAACCCTCTTGTATAAATCACACAGATCAGACATTGTATATATGCAGTTTCGGAATGCAGATTGAGGAGGAATTCATAGCCTAGTTTGAAGATTAGGACTCAAGTTTTTGGTTGAGAATTTTGATTAACAAAGCTATAGTGTTTGAGTCAATGCTCAAAGCTACAGTAACATCTAATTAAAATTCAATGGCTTAAACTCGGTTACATTATTTGCTTTAATAATTGAAGTATTATTAGATCAAATTCAAGTGTTTTGAAATGAAGAAACCTGTGATTCTTGTAGTTGATATTGCTTGATCTAATATGCAACACAATAACATGGTGTTCCCGGATTTGATATGGATGTAAAAATAACAACTCTTGAAACCATAGACCATATATCCCTAAAACAATTGAATGGTTGCTATAAGAAAAAAAAACATAAATTCAAAATAGAAAATAATCACGTTAGCTCACTGGTTATATTGGTCAAGGTAATCTTATTTTATAGAGGTTCGAACCCCCGTATTTCATATTCTAAAACCTTAGGCAAAGTCGTATAGAGGTTCGATATTCCCTCAAAATCTTAGTCAAACTCATATTTCATATTTCAAAATCATAGGCGCCCCTAATTATAAATGACCATAAGCAAGACGAGAGGTGCCCAAAGGCCCAACATACAGTCTGGGTCGTAGGATTGACGGATCCGACGACTGTGGTAGTCTAGGGTGCACCTCATTTGGAACATGTAGCAGAGCAGGGGAATATATGAAGCACGTCGAGTAGGTTCGGAGCAAGTTTGCTAAGCGTTGTAGAGGTGTACAAAGGAGGTGATGGCTTCCAAATACTGAAGGACTCAATTAAGCACATTCTTGAAGTTGAAGAATTGTGGGATCTTGTTGATCCAGAAAACGAATATGAAGGCCAATGGCAAGAAAAATGAAAGAAGCCCCTTCCAGAAGCGATAGTTGCGAAGGTGAACCAGTATCTTCTTGGAACGTGAATGAGGGCAACAAGAGTTTCACATGTTATCAAGTGGGGATGTGTGATGATGGTTAGGGTTGGAAGCGGAGTTTAGGGCGGCGGCGGCCGCCGCCCATTGCTTGCAGACTCGTGGAGCTAAGAATCCATAGCTGGAAGGGCAGCATCTGCTGCCGCCTTTGCTCTCAGCTCTTGGCTACAGTGGTAAGGCCTCCTTGAAGTTAATATCGAATCTGGTATAACAGAGTTTAGTGCTGGGGCTGGGCCGCTGCTCTTAGTGCTTTGTCTTCTATGCATCAGATTCGTAACTGGTAAGAAGTATTCTTGTGTTGTTTCTCAAGATTTTCGAGTGCATTTAGGTAAACAATAGCAAATAGCCTATGCTGCAAGACTCTAGGCGTCTATGAGCTCCATTTTCGTGCTCAAGTCTTGTCTCGGTCTCATTCTCTCGTTGGCTATTGCTATAGGTCCAGAAGCTTCATTTAGGCGCGTTTTTCAGTTTTGGATACTTCATGTTCTCATTGAGTATGATATGGGTATGATATGGGTTTGTGTGTTGGTCCTGTTTCATTGCACTCACTGCAACAAGAAGGCCACAAATGCTAGGGAGCCGCACCAAGACTCACCGCAGCCTTTGGATTCTCATGCACCAAAGCTTTTGTATCGGTTGTTTAAGTGTTGTCTTCTGAGCCAGAAAAAGGTATTGGATTGTGCTCATCTTGGAGGAGCCTATGGAAAGACATAACTACAGGTAATGAAGAAAACCTTTGTCTACATGAAATGGGTTGTCCTTTCCCTAAGGAGCTACAGATCTGGTTGGTTTGAGAGCAAGCTTATGAACTGTAGATATTGGATTCCTTCTTTGGCTATTTTTATGTTTGGAGATGGCTTTTCTGAATTGTGTCTTCAATATTGGTTGCTTAGTATCACCCTCCCCCTTTCCCAGCAGGGGAAAATCAGAATTCATGGGGTGGCATAGTACTGGACTCTCTTTGAGTGGTAGAAAGGGTTAGATTAAGGATCTTTGGGCGGGAGACCATGGGTACTTTACCGTTGCCGACTTATTGAGTTGTGCTTAAGTGTCCGGGGAAACTTGAGTTGCGGATCTTTAAGATGGTTGAGCATCTTCAGCTGTGACCTATGCCAGTAGTTGGAGGAGCATATAGTGAGCAATCAGACCACCCTTTTTGGGCAGGCCAACATGATCTTCTGTGGTATTGGAAGATGGAGCATCAAGACCCTCAGTACAAATTTGGAACAAGGTCATGATCTTCTTTAGTACACTGCTGCAGGATGGATTCTTGGCCGAGTGAACGCGCGGAAGGATAATTGCTTGCCAGTGCCCTCCAGTTATTTGCATTTTACGGGGTGAGCTTCAAATGGTTACAGTTAGAGTTTGGAAATTGACCTTGATTATCGTTCAGGATGAGTAGGTCTATATCAGTCTTTAGGTCTGATTTTGGGTTTTAGCCTAAGCTTCATTTATATCTGGCTCATCAAGGGGTCTTGTAATAAGATCTTGTACCACTTTATATTAATAAAAATAAACATCTTACCTTCAAAAAAAAAAAAAAAAAAATGATGCGTTAATACATCAAAGATGCTTCAGATGTCAGAATTTTAGGAACATGAGAACTTTAAAACCATGGAAGACTATCAAAAGTTGTTGGATCAGATAAGCATATTGGCTAACCAGCAAATTTACCAGATCGGTATATTCATCGCACCGGATCATCTCAATGAGTGCTTGGCTGCCATGAATAGATAGTGGTAGTCATGTATGGATCAGAGCATACCAGAATCCCAGCACGAAGACTGCCTCAACATCTAAGGTGCGCGAGCTTCAGAGTCTTGTTCTATTGATGTACGTCGCAAGAGAGCAAGCGGCCATTCCAGTCTTAAATGATCTGAACCTGTATTTCACGAGTGCTGACCATCCTCAGCAACATTCGAAGTTTCTAGAACTTCTCAGAGAGGCAGATGACATTGAAAAGAATTTGCTGCACATTGATTGCCTGGCAGGTAAAGTTCTACTCAAATTGGGCGTCTGCCCTATTTCATCATGTTTGTTGTTGGACTCAGTGTGTATGTCTCTTGCAGCATACTGGCTACACCATCCTTCATATGAGAAGGGTGTCGGCGACAGGGGAGGGGCTCTGGTGCCGAACCAATTGGATCGACGACGTGCACATACCTTGTATGCAAGTTAATGATAAAAGGTTGCACAATCCTTGATTTCTTTTCAGGTGGTGCATTCAGCAGGGCCGCACTATACGAAGGGTATAAAGCCTTGGCCTTTGAGGTCGATGAGGTGTGATGCCAGAAGATCGTTTGAATATTTGAACATCTTGAGATAATGTTGGATGAGAAAAGATCGAAGGCTCGCGCCCAACAACAATTAGCCTGGGGGAAAAAGAATCATGCTGCATCTAAGGCCCAAGAAACACCTAAGTCCCCAGTACAACCATGTTCTTTCTCTCAGAAAATAATAGAGGAGGCACAATCCATGCTTCAGTTAAGTATAGCTCCTTGGTCGAGTAATTGAAAAGCTCATGGGCTTCTGGATCAAAGTCAAAGTTTCAAAAAGAAGAAGGAAACCATTAATGCTCTGGTAGGACCACGGTGTGCATCCAGGATGTCGTTGAAAGTGGTTCCAAATTCCAAGAGCTAGTTTTATAGGAGAGGCTCCCCGAAGCTCAAGACCTGGTCCCGAAAACTCAAGAACCTGTCCACGAGAAACTAGAGCAACAAACTGAGAAATTGCCTCCACGTGAAGCAGATGAGAAGGAAAACGTCTCCTTGGACTCTCAGGAATTCATGGAGAGGAGGCAATTTTCAAGGATGTTGTAGAGTTAGCTCAAGGTTTGGTTGAAAAACTCGATGAGCATGAGGAAGAGCCACCTGAACCATGAATAGATGAGGAGAGGGTATCTTGAAATTGGGCGCCCGCCCAATTTCAACTTGTCCCAATGTATAATGTCTTTGTATTTTTTATCAAACGAAGAAAATTTCATTATAAGTCGCAAGTTATGTCACTAAACACTCTCTACTCTATGCACCAAAGATCATGTCATACATTTGAGTCAAACCAGTTGGTTGTATTCATGTAATAAAGAAATACATAAGACTGGCAGCCAGCCATAGATATCGGAACGTCAAGAGAGCTCCATTTCTGCCCAATAAGATCTTCAAGCACAAACTTCTCAATATCATTTCGGCCATACAGATCCAGCCAGCTATCCAATTCCCTGCCAGAGTGAGTAGTGTTGTCCAAGGGCATGATAACCACAACCTCACACTGTCTATATTGCTTCTCATAAAGCTTCATGAAAATCGGTTTGAATGCATTGTGGATCCACAAGTCCTCTATTCTCAGTCAGGAGCCTCTTCAGTGCCTTTGTCCTGTAAATGTAGGCTTTGAGAGATATTAGGCATTCTGGCAGCTTCATCCTGGAGAGTTGAGCCTCTGCATTGTGTATTTGACCCGACCCTTGCTCTTGGAGTTTCCTAAACCGGCCTCTGATCTCCTTCTTTCCATGCACATTGAGTTCCCTTTGCACCTCCCGCTGCATCTCATTGGCATGGGCCAGAATGGATTCAGAGATCTGGCATTGCATTTTTGTTAATGTATGATCCTCTTACGCCTGGTTACAACCATTCTGGAGCATATATATTTCTAGCAAATTACATGCTTATGGTTCTTTTATAATCTTTTAATATAGATATGGTGGGAATAGATACGGGGCAGGATGCAGTGGGTGATTAGTCCCTAATATAAGCTTAGGTCCATAGTATAAGCTTAGATTAGTCCCTTAGTATAAACTTATTTGTTGTTCTCTTAGTTCTATTAGTACGTAGAGGAAACACATTATAACTTATTTTTTTGTCCATTGCTTTAGAGTTATGTGAACTTAGAATTTAGAATTCTTTAGAAACACGTTCCATAAGAATTGGAAAATACGTCGATTATTGATCACCATCCCTGGGACTCCTATAAGGTCCCAGGATAGATGGTTTTGTGAGCACGAGGTTTGACACACATGGTTCTGGGAGATCAGGGTAGCTGGGGTCTAGATGCGGATGCTGCAAAGAAGCACCACGTGAACGGGCATGGGGAGGTACCAATTGCGGCGTTCATGTGGCTTTAACCCTGCGTATATTGGCAAATGGGTTCTTCATCGAGGATTCCATTGAAGGAGCTTCGTCCAGTGCCGTTCAAGTACATCACAAAGCTCTATTTTTTGCACATGATTTAGAAAATGTTCATAATCATATGGTTTTCCTTCATAGGTTAGATAGAATTGGTTTTTCCTTCCATTATAGATCCGAGGAGAGCAACAAGTTCTCTCCTCTGCTATTGCATTATTATATGCATTATGGCTGATTCGTAACAAGGCAAGGGGTTAATGACTTATATGAAACAAGATACTTGCTTACATTTATCATTTACTTAAGTTTGTTCTTTTATGGTTGCCCCTAGGGGCAAGCCCTTGTTTATGGGTTTATGGTATATTTCAAGCATATGCTAGCATATGCCGTGAATATGCCGATGACCGCTAAAAACAAAGCTATTGGGTGTAAATGGATCTGTGGTCATTGTTGTTCGGGCAAATGACTTTGGAACCGCTAACCGGTTAATAGACACAGGGTTCCTTCAAATTCGCTTTTACTATTTTACTTTTCTCGCTTTTTGTTTTCTTTGACCAATCTTTGCCGAGCTCGTGATTTCAAATTTCTTACTCTGATCTTATGGCGCTAATTTATCACATGATCTTTCCTTCCGAAGCTCCTATGTATGATCATTTCGCACTTCACGTAAAGAAAACTTAAGTACTTCTTTTGGTATTCCAGAACGCCTCGAAAGTGCATCAAATTGGTAAAGCCATCAAGAAATACTTCCCCTAGGCGATTTCCCATCCCATTGTACATGGCCCGATGAAGTTCGTCAAGACATACAAATACAGCATGGAGTGGCCCTCTTCACTATATTGACACCCCTGGATGACAGCTTGCAGCTATGATTACCGTAGTAAGTGAACTACAATCTACATATGCAAGAGTTTGTTTCATGTTGGACCTTCATAAAATCCTTGCAGATCATGACATTCATAACATAATGCATTTGCGGTTCGTCTGCTTGATGAGTTCCCCAAACAACACAAAATATATTCTTAGTTTTGTCTAAAAGTGATTCATTGCGCCAACGCAATATGCCTTTATGTTTATTTGTACCCATTGACTATCGCTTTTTCTTCTTTCTTCTTTTTTTTTACCTCTCCCTTGTTTCCATCTCGCCATCCCCGGGTTCATAGGATAGCAAGAAACCCCTCCAGATGCAATCTACCCCCTCTCTATGCAATTTACTCAATACTTAGGAAAACACTTCAAAAACATCGCCCTTCCTCCCAACCCCGAAAGTGCTAGACATAAACATAGGGGACGGAGAAATCGTGATAAATTATATTGATGTCATGGATTTCCCTCATGGAGCAGAGATTGTCATAGTACCTTAGGCAAAGAAGGCATGTGCCTTCAAAAGCTATTCAAAATTTTACTTCGAAGCTTCAACCAAGTATACAAATTCACCATCCGAATCATGTAAGTATCATCTTCAAACTCAGTCTATAAGCTCGATTTTACAGATATGTATATATATACATGAACGACTTGGATTCAGAAATCAGTTATCCTTCCAGCCAGATAGTCTCTTTGAAACTCCTTAGTGACATCATTAGTCATTTACAGAGTGGTAACACAACACACACTACTGCAAAATTTGTGGCAAAACCACTTCATAGGATTTTTGGGTGGGCATAGGAAAAAAAAATTCCATTGTGTAATAATATTGGCAGAACTACCAAAGAATACAAGCGTACCTTGTGACATTACAGTATTCATGCTGAAAAGTTGACAGTCCATGTTATTGACAGATAACTTGACCGAGGCCCTCCTTTTCTTGGTGCATTTTATGGGGCAGTGGCACCTACTATTGTTGGATGGGTTGTTGTTGCCATGGTAAAGGTGGGTATTTTGAAGGATGCGGTTTTGTTCTCCTGCCATTCATTGTCTGATGGGTCATTTTTCCAGAGTAAAGGCAGTTTATATTTTGGACGTCTCTTACTTTTTTTAGGTGGTGGGATTATCTCATTTACTGTAAGCATTTTGTCCCGATGCATCCTATATATCCTGTACTTGTTTTTGCATTTTGTTTATCTTGTGTCTTCGCCATTCCCGGAGGGCATGGCTTGTAGCAGCTTCCCTCGTTGGGCTTTTTTTATATAAAGGTAAGGGTTTTGGCATTTCAATAAGACACTGTTCTATATCAAATAGGAGTCAAGACTATGAATTCACTTGTGTACATTGGAATCTTATCAATGTTTTAGCTAATTTGAAGTTTTTGGTTCATACAACTAGACATTGAAGGCAGACGGTGTTATGAGCACTTTTATCAACATTGTAGTTCTCTCAGAGCTATTGGTAAATGTTACTTTAGTGTGCACATTGTACATCTTCTATTATGTCTTAACATGTAGACATTATGTTTTAGGTTTGTATTGCTGCATTTTCTTTCGCCATGGGAGCAATCTCGTGAATCATTCTGGGAGAAATAAGTACCAAGTAGATTAATCAATCTTCGTAGTAATTTATTAACAAACATGTTTATCCATGTCTAGATTTTTCCCTCTCGAGTGAAGGCAAAGTGGTCGGCAGTTTGCATCCTTAGTCAATTGGCTATGCTCTTTGGTTGTAACTTTACGCTTCAATCTCCTTTTCGATTGAAGTCCCAAGCAGCACAATTAATATAATTTGGGGAAACGTGGATTTGTACGGTATAGTATATTGACAATTGGGTTTTGTTCACGTGATGCTTTTGGTTATTCACTCGCTTGCTTGTCGCCGTGGTATTTGTGATGAAGTTTTTGCCTCGAACTCGTGGTTGTTCACCGAACAAATTGAGGCATTATTTAATAAGTAGTTGAATAGTTCTCATCAGGATTCGAAGGAATCATGTGTAAATGTGCGGGAGAACTTTGTGAAATAGAATTATTTGATTTCTTACGGATCTGTAGGCTAAGATAAGGTAAAAAAAATGGGATCTGTAGCTAAGTTTGAACATTCATGCCTGGGCCATAGGACCGTACAATGAGCCCAGCATTAGGCCCACACATCAGGCAGGCAAGACCCCGTCATAAGACATTAATGCCCACATTAGATAAAGGGACATCATAAGGCATGGGACAGTACAATAAGCATGGCATTAAGTACATACTAGATAATTCACACTGCAACGGCGTCGAGTCCCGCAGCGCTGTCGAGGCATTTTTCGGGGCGGAATTTTCAACCCCCGTGAATTAACGAACGTAATCAACAGTTTCTTTAAATTTCCAATCATTTGTTGACACGTTGTTCTTGCTTCTGGCAATGGCACTGTGGTATCTTTTTGCCACCGCCGATCTCTAATTTGCGCATCTCTTAACATTAGGAAGCCATGAATTTGGATTCTAGAATACATAGGTTTCGTCCTTAGCACTTGAAAATCATGATTTTGGTAGAGGATTCTCGAATATAGAGGATTTTTTTAGAGCATTTTAGAATACAAGGGTGTTTTTCTTGGGCCACGATTTTGCCAAGATGATTAAATAAACGATTATTATTTCACGGCAATAAACATGGCAAAGTCTTGTATAAATGGGACCTAAGAAATCCATTTTGCATATAATCTAATACGGGAGACACTTTAGAAACAAGGAACAAACAACAACAAAGGAAGAATTTTTTTCTTAGCCTGAACAAAAACAAACGGTTAAAGAGAAGCATTTAAATAAGTAAACGAATTTCTGGAGCAAAATATATGTCGTCATGAATCTTGGTTCAAGAGTAGTTTCCAGAAGATCTGTTGATCTAGGCACCCTAGAGGTACAACTACTTCATAAAGAAGTCTAAATTAATTTACAACAAAAATATAAAATATGCTAAACTCGACATGTACTGAATTGGGCACAAACAAGGATCATAGATAGTAGTTCCTCTAACATGCAAAATCTAAAAAGACATAGATTCATTTAAAGCACAACATTCCAAAAGTTAGAATCAATAATGAAAATTTTGTATCCATTTGCCCAATTTTTCAATCATGTGATATTGCTTGAAGATGTAAAATTAGAATGAACTAGTTCACATTGAACTTTTTGTTGAAAACATGCTAAAATCTAAGTTGCATATTTGACTGAAATTTGTTCCCCATGGTTCAATGTAATTTCCTGTGAGGAATAAGTTGGCTGCAATAGAATTGAAAGCCTCTATAAAGTGAAGGCCATCCCAACTCACAAAGTTTTCGGGGTTAACACACACGTTCAAACTCGTGCATGCATCTCCTTGATGCTTGAATGATCCCACTCCTCCACAACAAGCTGATTATATCCCTACATTTGTAAATCCTGCATTTGAAACAAGATGGTTGACCAAGCAATAGATATTGTGGAGCTTGTATCTTGAGGCTTGTTGAGACCCATAAGTTTACCTTTGAACGTCTGGCTATTGTGGTTACAGAGCCTTGTGAGCCTCATGTCCTCTTTTATTCTAGTCTGTATGCCCTCCTTTCAGAAAAGCTTTGAAGTGGTTTTGGAGAACAAATTACAGATCAGGTTTATTTAGCTACCATGTTGTTCTATTACTTGTGAAAATCATTGTTCCTGCCATGTATTTAACTTGTTACCTTTTCTTTAACAAATAAGCAGCTGAAAATTCACAAGTTGTGCTCATTTGAGTTGATTTTTAAAGCACTGCAACTTGAAGATTCCAACTTTGCTTCAGATGATTCTATTATGGTTGGGTAACTCTCATCTATAAGTTTCATGAAGGCCATTGTTTTTTATTTCATTGATCACAAAAATGCTATTGCCATTTAAGCCAAATATCCATCGATCCTAGCATCAATTGAAAGAGCACTTAGAGTATTCAGGCTATCTTATACATTTCCTAATAATGACCTTTATCTTATACATTCCTAATAATACCTTACATCTTCTGAATTAGAGTGACCTTACACAAATTTATTACCCCATAGGCCCGAGCCTTTGATCTAGTGGTAACAAACTAGTCCTAGAATAGATGTGTCTCGAGTTTGAGACCTAAATGTCTCACTACGTATGGTTTCATCTTGTTTCTATCTTAAGAAGCGATGATACTATCTTTATTCTACCTGCCTAGATTCTAGAGTAAGAATGCACATGCGTATAAGATTTCAATCTTTATAGAAAGGAGAAGCGACACCTGATGAAAATACAGAGCTTCAAGATGAAGTTCCAGAGGAGGTCTTGGCAGTGGACCAACCCAAAAAGGAAATGGAGGAGTCCGTTGACATTTCTGTTGTAATATCAGGTGTAGCTGAAAGATCTTTTGGTGAATGTGCTGGATTAGATGTCTTCCCTGAAAATTATCCATGTGGGTTTGTGGCATATTCCAAGTATATGTCAAGATATGCTCGAAAACATGACTTTCAAGTGTGATATATCACTCTCGTCAATGGGGCAACCCTCTCGTAAGTAATCACCTTGTTTTTTTTGCTTTTGTCTCTTGAATGTAAAACTCAATAATCTTTGACAAAGACAAGAGCTATGCAAAAACAGTTATGTAGATCATAGTTTAATGACTTAATAAAATAATTTATACACGTAGACTAGTTCCTCCTCTTGGCCTACTTCCAGCATGGAGCGGTGGTTGTTGCCGAAGTGGACCAAGCTCTCTGGATGGCATTATCTCCTCGTAATTGAATAACTCTTGTCTCCTGGTAGACTCCACAGGACGAGAACTACGTCTACATACTGCTATGTATTTTCTCACATAAGCTTCTGGAGCCATGAAACTTGGCTCCCATTTGCCATACCTTCTTAATATTATCTAGAGTAGGGCATATAGGCAGGTGCCCTAGACCGCCTTCGACGTGCGCTCTAAAAATAATTTGCTTCCACATCCATGATGGTGGGATGTACAACCATTTTCCAAAGGTCAAGCGCATGAGAAGACGAGATTCCGTATGAACTTGCAACTTCTCCTGGAAACTCAACCACCTCCATATGAGTTGTGTATCTCCTGGCTTTTGTGACTGGTGAACATAGCCTCCGGGAAAATTAGGATCTGCTTGAAAGACATCTTGAATAGCGGGATGGACGGAACTTAAGACACAATGCACCATCAAATAGTATGAAGCTTCACTAGAAATGCAGCCCTCAGCTGAGGCGATTACAAATATAGGAGGAAATAATTGAATGTAATGATCCTCTTCCAAGGGATCATGATAATCCACATTTGCACCATCTTCCTCGTGTTGATCCCCAAAACTTGCAGCATCCTCAGTATTTTCAAAAGCAAAATCACTTACAGTTTCATCCGTTTCATACGGAGATGAGTCTATGGAAGCATCCTCCTCATATCGCCAAACGCTTCTACACCCGTGATCCATTGCAAGTGTTTGCAAGCATGGAGTAAAAGCACGTGGGAGGAGAAATCATTCAAAGATGTGTAGAGCAAATCATAATACCTCATGAAAATTTTAATCCAAGATATGGAAACCCTTCTTATTTTCCTCATGCATGGAAAATAGGAAGGGTTTCCCCGCTGCTGGAAAAATAGGAAGGGTTTCTCTCAAGATTGGAAAATAGGAAGGGTTTTCATTCAAAATTTGTAATCTAGGTTGACATCGCGGCATTTTGATGGACGTAAGCACCTTAATGGAAGGCGTCGCTTCGATAAGCGTGATAATGTAAAAGCTTGTGCGCCTATATTCTAAAAAATAAAATAATTTGCTTGAAACCCTTCTTATTTTCCCCGAAACCCTACCCCATTGGGGAGGTTCTAAGGATTTTCAAAAACTACACAATAAATTCCTGTATTTTCTGTGAGCCTTAATATAGTGTGCTATTTTCGTTTTGGGGTGGGGAGGGGTTTCAGCCGTGGTTGGGACTATGATTCCCGTGATAGTATTGTATAAAAACAAGATAATTCGCCATGTGAGAGGAGCTTCAAAGTTTCATGCTATTTTGGGTGGTTTGAAATTAGCTTTTGCATGGATCTTTTTGCAAAGTCCGAACTCCACGGGCCGAATTTGGAAGGCACGAGGCATTTGATGTCCCCGGCCGGGCGCGTGTACTGTGGGGCTGCTCGGGACAGGAAGGCCAACGACGGGCTTTGTTGCGTCCGATTTCTCCTCCGTAGCAAATAGCTTCGATTGCAGGAGCTTGGAGGGCGATGGAGGATGTTGGTGAGCGGGTTCACTTTGCTAGAATTCCCGTGGTGTGTTTGTGCGTGTTCACCGTGAGGGCGTGGGTCGGGTTGCTTCCAGAGACGGGTGGGCATACAAAGGTCCTATTTTCGCTTTTGGGTCGGGTGGTTCCAAACCGTGGTTAGTGCTACATGTGAATTTGCTTACAGATGGTGCCCGATTACCCCATCGATCCATATGAAGCCTTAGGAAAGGCAATCTGTAGCATCCGCATACTTTGCTTGCATCCGCACGGCTTTTTACGTGAGAGGCATACTTTAGTATCTTCAAACATAGGTTCGCCCCGATTCGCAGCCCTAAAATAGGGATTTGCTTGATTGCCGAGCGTAGCCCTACCATTTCTTTGTCGCTATTTGTACTTGGCCCATCTAAAGATTGGTCGCTTGTGCTTGGCATGTGTTGCTTCTTGGCAAGATATAGAATATAGTGTGCTAAGTTCCGAGGAACTAGCATTTCGCGGATAAGCTCGCTTCTGCATATATGAAGAAATTTCTATTTGTTGTTTTTCAACTTGCGTAACACGTATGGGGAGATTTCCGGTTTTGGCGCTTTATCTCCGTGATTGCGCAAAAATCTCCGTGCAAAATGGGGAGCGCCCACAGGCCTTATTATCCTTGTGGCGTTGTTAGATGTTTGTAAATAGACCTGTGGTGTCTCGGGCTGTCATGCATGCCGCTTTGCCTACCAAGGCTTATGTAAATTCTCTCGTTTAATGATATTGTGGTTTTAGACCATTGAGGTCAAGGTGAACCATTGAAAAAGTTTGTCTCGTTTTTGTTGTAAATGATGTGGGCCATCGATCTGGTACAATGCCAGGAATATTCCCCACATCGATGGCTTGCAATGAAAGATGAACCAAACGAGCAGGTATTTTTACTAGTCGTGGCAATTTCTAATTTCGGGGCCTGCCTGCCCTAGGGTATGGTCGCCATGTTTCAAGCGATATACCCGCTTATCGCCACCCTCCCCTTTTTAAATATATGTTGCAGTCGCTAAAATAAAAGATCAAGGGCTAAGATTTGATGTTATGATAACAGGGCCCATCCACCACGGTTTATGGGCCCATCCCCCACTATTTATGGGTCCTCACTAAAAGTGTCATAACTTCTCTTTCACATCTCTGTTTGGCATATGGACACGTGCATTTGAAAGCTATTTGAAAGGGCTTTCTAATGATGTAGATATCTCCCACGTTTGCCTCTTAAATCTCTTGAAAAACCTCCAAGAAGTGGATGGAAATCCCCCGCTAGGAAGGGGACTCCGGCCACCTGAGGGGCCATTAGATCTCTCCTCTTCCGCCTACTCTTAACTTTTTGTAGATATGTCAGAATCAGGCGATTTTTTTTTTATTGGAAACGCAAACACATTAGGTATCCAAAAAGTATATTTTTAACCAATTTTGACTTTGACCGTGCCTCCATTTTTTAGTTTGCCTCTTAAGTGCGCGAAACATGGCGACCATACCCTACCCATTTTCCAAAATTTCCAAAAAAGAAGGGTTTCATAGGGTCTCAGGGAAAATTGGAAGGGTTCCGTAGGGTTTCAGGGTTTGGGGCGTACATAAAACCATCGGTGGTAAAGCCTTGCATATTATTAGAGGATAACATAGAAGGAAGGGCAGAGTTTGAGTCCTCTATTCACGAGGATGACAGCTTTGAGTGCCCAGTGCGCCTACAGGTGCCAACCCAATTTAGCCCAAGCATTCATTCATGGGAGCTCAAATCTTCATAGCTTGGGCCCAAGTCTTGCCTCTTCGCTGTTCATCGATAAGGCAACGAATTATGCAACGAAGGATTTGAAAAGGTATTCTGTTATCCCTAGATCATTTGGAAAGGATGTCTATCAGCCCTTCAGACCTCCGTTAGTAAATGGTTCAGATGTAATGTCTGTAGAAGAACAGCTAGAGATACTAAAGGAAAGAAGAGGATATTGGCATCAATATGCCCAAAACATAGTAACCCTACAGAGGGCAGGATTTACTCCATCTGCAATTGATGAAGCTACTGGATTGACTGGAGTGGAGCAGAATCATATAGTAGTGGCTTCTCAGGTTAGGTCTTCAATGGCATCTAGTGGATTCGACAAGGAGGCCTTGGCATATTTTGATATTGGAGGGGCTGAAATTCTGTATGAATTAAGAATATTATCAGGGGAACAAAGAAAAAATGCTGCAGAGTTTGTTATTGAAAGGAGAATGGATGGTAAATATGCAAGGGAGTTGGCGAGGGCAATTAAGGAGTATGAGAGAAGAAAGAATGAGGAAGGAAGAGACTGCTTTACTTCATCTCCAGGAGACTGTATGGCCTTTGCTTGCTATAGGCAGGCTAAGGAGCATAGAAGTATAGATGAAAAGGAAAGTATGCTGAGGAAAGGGCTTGAATTTGCAGTTACATCTAAAGCAGTGAGCAAACTATCAAAAGCACTAGGCATTGAGGATGATGATGAAGCTAGCAAAACCGACGAAGCAGCTTCAGAGCTGTTCATTATGAGGCTTGCTTTAGGAGAAACAGAGGGCCTGGTCATGATTCCGATAGCTGAACCAACCAAAGAGTCCATTGAAAATGCTCCATCTTCTGTTGCTTGTGGCGATGGACCATTTAGGATTTGTAATTCTAAACTGCCTTGGAATGCTTGGGTTCCTTTGCCTAAATGGGACCAGGTTATGGAAGCGATTGCACCCGTTGCCATTCCTTATCCTGACAGTTCAATTTTGCCGCCAGAAAAGAGAAAGATGCAGGAACAGATCCTTGTTCTTGTTGATAAAGGAAATTTAACAGTTGAGAATACAAGATTCTATCTTGTACCTGCTAACGAAGGCAATGGACTTAGCATTCAGACTGGTCTTGCAGTTCTAGAAAATACGGTCCAACCATTGGCTAGGGTTCTCATAATCCTAAGACCACCACTTGTTGCACAGCAAAACTCAGATCAAGATCCAGAGGACTGGGTGTAAGCCTACATTCTTCAGGTGCTGTGCATTAGTTATTTGTTTAACCAATAAAGCATAAAAAAATTTCTACTTCAAGAATTTTTGGCATGTCAGCTCATTTCATGATGCTTTATAAACATGGTAGGGATAAGAATATGAAACTGGCCCAACCGTGCCAAGCTGCAAGGATTACTCATCTACAGTGATCTTGGGCATAGATGATGACATATAGATAAGATTAACTAGCATGCCATTTTGTTTCAAAAACTGCTTGTTTTGGTCAAGGATGTGTTTGAAATAATGGATTGCAAGCTTTTACACTAGATCTCTAAACAGAATTTTTTTGGGTTGCCCGTAGGGCATACACTTGGTTTGGTGGGATTTTGGGAATATGATTTGGAGTATGCTGTTTTACTAAATTCGGATTGGGCAGTTTGGGTTTGTTGCTCTGCGTTAATTATGTTGGCATAGAGAATGTGGTCTATGTTAGGTGGTATGAAATGGACCAGAATCTTCGATCTCGATGATGTTGAGCATATTGGTTCTTCTTTCAAGCTCTTGTCTGTTACCGTGTAAGTACCCTGCAATGTTGAGATTGTATAATGCTCATTTGTTTTATATTAATCTTTTATGTCTTGTACTTATGCTTCACAATCATACGGAAATCATGGAAGCAATGTGGATCCGAGAAAGTTCAAGTGGTGTATCTATATGCAATCTTGTACGTATTTTCCTCAATTTGCCTTCTGCTATCACTGTCTATTGGGCTTATAGAGAGAAGATGCTGGAGAGTCCCATGCCTTTGCAGTGCTTCTTAGAAGTGAGTTCAGGGATGTAGCAGTCATGCTTATGATCCTGCATCAGGTAATTGCACCTTCAATGTCGTGATAAATCATTTTTGTGCAATTGTCTCTGAGCATTCAACAATTTCGTTAGCAATAATAAGCATAAGATGTTGGAGCATTTTTCTTAACTCTTGATTAATAATTCCTATGTGCTGAACTGGTTTTGCAATGAGAAGAATGATACCATCCACCTAGTCCCTGCATCAGCTTGCTAAATACTTGGTGGCATGGTATGGAAGGCATTAGCTAATTATTGGATCTATGCCAACAAATTAGTTTTACCTGCACAGAGTTTGATGTAGACATGCCTGTCTTGAAGCACATGTGAGAGCTTGAAAATCTCTGTAACTTTCTTTTAAGGCCGTATGAACAGAATTTGATGTAGACATGCCTGTCTCGAAGCAAATCTGAGAGCTTGAACAATGCTGCAATTTTCTTTTAAGGCCGTATGAACTGCAGACGCGCATTATAATATTCGTCTTCTAATATGTGGATAAAAAGCACCCCGAATGTTTATCGTTGAGGTTTGAGATACTCAGAATTGTTGGACCAAATCTTCCACCAAGATGGAAAACTTCATTTCAGTTCCCAAGTCCACTTGCATGGAATCTGCATTTAGAATGCTACACCTGAAATTGCAGCCTCATTTAAGAGATGTGAGAAGCCAAATGAAATAAGAGGATGAATGACGAAAGGTATAGGAAAAAATTCATTCCAGTGGATTTGGGACACTTGGAAATCCTTTTAGAAGGATATGGATCTAGGGTTGACCTCAAGTGGATTAAGCTATCCTTAGGGAATTATAAAAATCACGTCATGAATGGCCACAGTACCCGTCTCTTTTTTGGCAGCCCATTTCTCCTAGTGTTATATGGAAAATTCTAAACTTTGGTAAGAACAAGGTCAAATGGAAGAGCTTTATAGGAAATCCTATATTTTAGTTTTGTAAGAATAAGGGTCATTCTCTTCTAGTAAATGGAAGAGCTTTATAATATGTTGTTCCTGATGAACCCAAAGATGGAAAGAGTCCTAAACTATAAGATAAGTAAGCTTCTCCTTACCATATGTCACACAGTAATTATGCAACTTTCCAAACAATGGGGAAGGGCCAACGGTCTATCGCCCACACCACAAACTCTGGCACGACTATCTCCCAGAGAACTAATCAGGAAGTCTGGCTTCCTCTTGATTCTTTCCAAAAGAATCGAATGGCCCTTGAGCACAAAGACCAGCGAATTATCTCCATGATGCAAGCTAACTCTTGCAATCAATCTGGCAATACTGCAATCAATCACAAGCAAGACTCTTGTATCCAATACAAGAATTACTCTTGCAAGTCAATTCTTCACGCCTTGCTCTTCCCACCACTACTTAGTGATGTAGAATAGAAGGGATCAATCTGAATGAGTTGCCCGGGAAGAAAGGACCCCATCGGATAAGAGGACTTCGGAAATAGAACCCTTTGACTATGAGAAGTTCAGCATGTTCAATCAAAACAATTCGATCGTCCATGGAGATTCCACTACGTTAGTGGGGACTATCAAGCCACAGGGCTTCACGCGCATCGTAGCCGGTCTTCAGATAACAACAGACGGAATCATGACAATGGCATTGGCTGGCATAGAACAATGGCTAGGGTAGTCCACTTCATCCGTCCCTCCTATGCACACTTTGCAGATAGGCTGAAACATGCGATGACACGATTGTAGCCTTCTGGAGATGTAATCTCATGGAGTCACCCTATGAGACTACTGCAGATTGCATCTCCCTGGTCTGATACACTATAGAAGCTCCAGTAACCACGTTCAACAAGGCTCCGCCTCCACTTCCCCATTGTTTCAGTTATATGGTGCTCACTCTTGGCATAACATCTACAGCTAGGTGGGTTCTTGGGCACAGGCCACATTTATTTGGATTTATAGGATTCTAGTTAGAAACATCTCTATTCCTACTAGCCTTTAGGTCTCTACCCCCTTTTATCCCACAAGTACAAGGGGGTAGCAAAAGAACTACCATAAATTATAGATCCACTCATAACTTCAAATAGAGCATCAATAAAAGATTAATCATCCATCTAAACAAGCAAGGGTTAATCTCTATCTAGAATCTCAAGCTAACTAAGCCTACTAACCGGTTTGGGCTGCAAGGCTTTATTCTCTAATTGATTTCCTCTGCAACAGAGATACGGAGACGCTTTTCTAGCTTGCCCAATTCGTGGCTCCCCCTTGAACTCGGATTTTCAGGTCTTTATATTGCCAAAATCCCTTCTTGGATGCTTTCCCATGCAATTCCAAGCCTCTCCAGGTGGTTATCATGCCGTTGCATGCCAGAAATGAGAGCAGATTGGCTGCTGCCACTCAACTAGCCTCAGATCAGAAAAGTTTGAATCTTTTCTTGGCCTTTTCTTGATTGGTTCACTCTAGACCAATACGATGGTGTCACGTGTCCACATTAACATTATAATTAATGTTCTACAATACTATAGCTAATGTTTACAAGATATATTGGCACTATTTTACTTTAGATTATCATCGCACTAGAACTTTGTTACCTAACTGCAAAGATACCAACACATAAACTCACCTACCAGCTCTTTGGCTTGCTGCAGGTCTGATAATAATAACTCGATTTTCAGAATAGGAAGAACAGACTCCACATAATCAAACGATTTCTTTTTTATGCAGTTTACTACAGGAGGTTGTTTGGAAGAAAGATCCTTTGGTAGCTCTTTAACGATCTGAATGAATTCTCGCATTTCCTGAATAAAGTAGTCCACATCAAAAATATCTGCAAAACCACTATGGCCAAGAGTGCAACGAGATGAGAAATGGTAAGACAATCTTAAAATGACAAAATAGTAGCTACTAAGTTACCAATTAGGATTGCTTGTCATCCAGACAAGTCATTTATCAAACAATGTATATTGATATTCTAAAGAAGGAGAACTCACATTTGCCTTAATTGAGATTTCAATGCCCACAACACACATCAGCAACTAATTATGCACCTCAATGTTCTTTTTTGATCATTAACTTAGTGATCCCTATGTTCTCAACTTCCTGTGCGCATCCATGACAATGAGAAACATAATCATGTATTAAGGAAACCTGAAAACATATCCATAGAAGTGAAAGACCTTGAATCGTTCCAGTAGCTAGATGTTTCGAACTGAGGTAACAATATAAGGTGGCATTTAGAAGACGAGCCACTGCAACACCATCACAGAACGGCAGAAAATATCTACCATACTGTAAGCAAGGAAGTTTCCAGAATCCTTACAAATCAATAGATGCTTAAAGGTTTCCCTTCAAGTATCTTACTATCCTTTTGCACTAGACATTTTTATTCCATCTCGCACAGTAAGCCAAAATTCAGAGCTGCTAACAATGAAGAGGAAGACAGTCGCCAGAAAAGAAAGCTATGTGGAAACTTACATCACGCCTCATTTGATTCAAGCCTCCAGTACAATCAAACGATAATATATCCATTGCTCTTTTGTGATGGTACTATAACACATTCCAAATCATAATTGTTGTAAGAAAAAATAATATAACACACTTGCTCTTGATGATAAATGGGTAAAAGAATACCAGCATCCTTTGGACTGGCCCACCACGGACATGGTTTCCAGATATACTTCTGTAAGCCCTTTGCTCTATCGGTTCTACAAACAAAAGGGCAGTGAGAAGGAACTGAAATGTATTAAAAACTCTGACAACAATATTGTACCCTGAGGAGCTAATTATTCAAAAGTCTGAAACTGGAGGAAAATCTGGATGTGTCCCTTTCAAATTACCATAATGATGTTGAGGTAGTTGTTTGAAAAATAAACCGGGAGATACATATAGCAACCAATGGCAATTGGTTTGGTTTGTCTGCTTGTCAACTTTGTCACATCTCCTATATTCACATTTGAAGTTTGAAATGTGAGACTAGCATAAAGAGGACAAGAAAGATCTATATGATTCCAGGTTCATCATGTCTTCCTAGCTGTTAAAATCACTTATGCAGGAACAGGAGTTCGACTCCATAATGTTGACTGTTACATCTAAACTAGGACCTTTTCCTTTCACTAGTCCACAAATAATTACATAAAAGGTGCTGTAAGTGATACACAATGCTGCAGGCTTGGATAAAGTTATAGGAACTTACAGTGCATTCGTAGAATTGAATGGGAACGATTCGTAGTAAAAAAAATGTAGGGCGAGAAATGAAACTAGGAGGCCAAACACCAACGATGCAGTCTTGAGGGATCCATAGTCGTTGAACACAGATCTTACTGCCTTCAGCAGAGCAAACATCTCCATTTCGAGGCGCGGATCATAGCGTATTCATAGCCTAGACGTATATTTATAACATACAAAAAATTTATCGCGATCTATACACAACTGAGTGAAACAAAAAAATTTGTTCGCAGTGCCCAGATCTTCTACTGACTCACTTATCGGTTAGAATTTTGTCTGGCAGCAAAATAGTTATAGACGATCTAGTTGTGTGTATTGTGTTATAGTTTAGAGACGACGCAAATTTATGCTCCATGTGCACAGTTTGAATGGTATTTGACTTACTTTTCAAATTTAAATACTTAAGGACCCATTTAACTTCAGGCCCCCCTAACTTGGCATTAACAAGCCTTTGGTCATTCTAGCTTGCATGAGTGTATTGAGTAGCTTTTGGTAGAATCATCTAAATGCCTAATTGCCAAAGGCAAACAATAGAACTATGGTCCAAATCTGAACGAGACTTATATGTTGGAGCTACATAGAGGTTTTTAGGTGGATTAAGAGGATTGCTCAGACTGTTATATAGGATGCAATTCATAACAATCAATTTCTCGAGAGCTTTTAGAAGAAGTGTGCAACATGGGTACCAAGAGCACAAATCCATTACTAAGCAAGCATTGTATTGTTAAATGTTGGGCATTAACAGTGCATTTAGCTGCACAACTTTGAACAAAAGGATATTCGGTGGCCAAGGTGCCGCAATAAGTTTCTTGTGTTGATAGTTTAGAAACTTAACCTGTGTTCAGCATAGAGTAAATTTTCAATAGTTTTAGAAACTTAACATAAAGGAAAATTTGTGGTTCACAAGCAGTTTTTCGAGACAAAATAATTCGATCGATTTGGCTTCGTCAATGCCTAAAGGTGTCTTCAAAGAGACACAATGTTGCCTACCCCATCTGATCCACGTTCTACAGACCCAATCGACCTTGTTATGGCTTTATGATTCTAAACTGCTCGGAGGTCAAGGTTCCAGTCTGAAAACAGGGGCTTCGAGCAACCCAAAGATCCAAATAACATCATTATGACAGATGGCACATGGCATTTCGCTGGTTTGAGCTCGCAAGTACAAAGATGCAAAAATCAAAATGTTTTGAAGCAAATCCCTTTTACGCAGAGGTTTGGAGTTTCTTCCCATGTACGCAATAAGCTAATTCGGCTTATTTTCAGCCCTCTATGGGAATGTGAGGTCCTTTCTTTTTCTCTATAAGCCAGAATTTTCAATGCAAAAAAAGAAAGAAAAAAGGCAAAACAGGAATGCTTCTTCATCTTCTCTCATAGCCTACTACAGGAACCCAAGTTAGAGGTTGAATGCAAAGGCGGTTATGTATACCCTTGGCTGGCAAGAAGCCAAGTTGTTTCTCAGGCTCCAAAATCGCAATTTTAGACTTCAAAAATAGGGCTATCATCATCTTTTTGTGATTCACATTAAAATGTTTTTCCCTGCTTCATGAAATTTCCAGTTGGATGCACAATTTCTGCCAATGTAGGCTCAAATCCGACTGTCAAGCTACTTTTTTTGCAATTTCATACTACCTGCTCTTTAATCCGAGCGAGATTTTTTACGTAGAAGGGGGCTCTCATGATTACGTTACGGTCTCTGTTACTCGTTGCCTATGCAAGGTCTCTATGTTAGTTCATCGAGCAAGGTCTCCGTAGAAGTGCTTCAATGGAGGTTCTGGTACGTTTGCAAACGGGTGCTCGCCAAAGACC
Organism: Isoetes taiwanensis; assembly: GCA_021234155.1. Lineage (NCBI taxonomy): Eukaryota > Viridiplantae > Streptophyta > Lycopodiopsida > Isoetales > Isoetaceae > Isoetes > Isoetes taiwanensis. Next base: position 81,901 of record JAJEKV010000140.1, read on the forward strand.
GCCAAGGCAGAGCTCCTAATCGGAATGGGCCCCTATAGATATTCCCTAGTTGTGGGCGCTGCTTGTTTCGGCCCCTTCTGTTATGTTCTGCTGTTAGTCCTCACCGCGCAACCTTGCAGATTCTGTTCTTCCTTATCCTTTTCACATTCACTCCAATGCAAAGGAGAAAAATGCAAGCTCCAGGAAAAAAATCTGGCCTCTTGGGCAAGTTTCCAACGATTCATTCCCATCCTTCCATCACCCAGATCACGAAACGTGGCGCAGTGTTTTGAAGCTCTTTCGCTTCTGCTCCCATAATAGATTTGGAAACGTAAAGCAAACCTACGTAAACGGATCAGCTTCGCTTCCAACAAATCATCCTCCGCTTCAAGCTCGCATTCGATTTGGCTATGGCGACGGATTTGGCCTGGACCTAGAAAAATTCTCAGGCCTCCAGATGGTGCCAGAGCTTAGCTATGTCCATGCTACTCTAAGGAGGCCGGAATGCAAAGCCCTTACCTGGGTGTTCTTGCTAAAAGCTCATAGCGCCCAAAAAAGCTGCAGTTATGTGCCAAGACACAGGGGCAGGACGCCTCCAGTTACTCCACCTGACCCGATCCGACCCTTCATCCTCTGCTTCATCCTGCTGCAAGGCGCCCGCTGTTAGGTTGCTCGACGGAGGGCTATGCTAGAGCCAAGCATCTGGATAGAAGCAGGTGCAAGTTCAAAAAGTTTGCAAAAGCTTTTAAGTCGCATCTGAGGCACGTGTCGGCCTTGGCTGAGGCAGAACACAGAAAAATTAGCCATCGAAAAAACAAAAGTCCAAAATTGGATGTATGATTATATATGTTTTGATATATTTGATAAACATTAAAAGTCACGCCCCTAGGGCTAAAGCCCCGGTATGTCCCCATGGCCCGACTACAGGCTTGTAGTCCACCGCATAGCAACTATGCCCCCGGCGCGCTATCGGCGGTACTCCCTTGCTTATGGAATTTCATCAGGAGTCTGTTACTGGCCATACCCCTGGAAGCACCTGTAACAATTCCTCCCCCCCTCTAAGACCTTGTCTCAAGGTATTTTAATTAGTTCAGGTGAGGAAACCAATGCACGAATTCATCCGACTCTCATGTGGCATCCTCTTTATAGAATAACTTTCGTCTATGCTTATTAGCACTAGACTTATATCGATCCTAAGCCCCTTGCAAATTCTGGCCACAAGACCAAATGCTCTATAACATCTCTGTTGCGCAGCTACCGAACTTTTTTATCCAAAAGACGTTCTGGTGTTACAGAGGAGTTTAAGACAAGCATAACATTTCAAAAGGTCTAGCATAACGTGAGTTAAGCTTGGGCACCCGTCGTTTCACTAAAGGTCGTAAATTATTCACCCTTAGTGACAAAGGATAGACCACTCTCAGAAAGATATAATCACCCTCTTTATAGAAGAACTTTCGTCTATGCTTACTAGCACTAGACTTATATCGATCCTGAGCCCCTTGCAAATTCTGCTTGCATTGACGTAGTACTGCATCCATATCATGAAGCACATTCATAACTGCTTCCGTTTTGAGATACTTATGCATTCCAGCATAAGTTCTTGGGTTCGTACCAATCATAGCCGCAAAAGGCATCATCTTGATCCCCATATGGCTATTGTTATAGGCAAATTCCAAATAGGGCAGATAATCCTCCCACTTACTATTTTTTATGAACAAAACTTCTCAACATATCCTCTAAATTCATGTTAATTCTCTCAGTTTGTCCATCGGTTTGCAGATGATTACCACTACTCATACGCAACCGAACTTTTAACTGGTCAAACAATCAAATATGACCAAAATCTGGGTGTGTTGCTTAGCAATCCGGGGTAACGAGACTATAAGTCCATACTCACACATTCCCACCCCTCACTTGGTATGGGAGTGGGGTTGCAATAGGCTCGGGGTCTTGCCATATTCAACTTTCACAGCCTGACATACCAAACAATGTGATACCATCTGTTTCACTTGATCTTGCAAACCTGGCCAATAGTACTGCCTTTTAGCCAGCTCATAAGTTTTCCATCCCCCATGCCCAGCTTGTGGTGTGTCATGATGCTCATTAATGATTGCTTCTCGCAATTTTTTGTACAAAGGAATATACAGTCTTCCCTTATAGAAGTACAACCTTTCTGGCTCGGTCCACCAATCCCCAGTTTTGATGACTGCAGGGTCTTGTTGTTCCTTTGCATAAGCATCCCTAATCCTCTGGAAAAGTTCATTCTCCATGATAACAAGAGCGTTCACATGCTTAATCCTAGATAAAACATATGCTACTGGGTTATTCTTCCCAGGTGTATGCTCAATACTGAAATGAAATTCATGGAGGAAACCAAGCCATCTAGCCTAGAGCTAATCTCAGCTTGACTTTGCAAAAACCTCAACGGTTTATGATCCGTATAGACAACGAACTTGTGTGGTTCCTTACGTGTACCACTTATCAAGTAATGCCTCCATGTTTTCAGAGCGTGAACTATTGCGAATAGTTCTTTCTCATATGTTGCATAATGCCACTCGGTGGGATTAAGCTTTCGGCTTTCATAAGCCACTACGCGATCTTGGTGCATTAATACAGCCCCAACTGCTTGACCACAAGCCATCGGTATAACCCTCATGTTTGGATTCCATGAGCCGACTCTAGAAGCTCCAGGCACATGTTTCCATAAATTCGGCTTGCCATTTTTCTGTCTCCAATGGGATTCATATGCTTTGTTACTTTCTAAGCTGTTGGAGCAATATTTTGATTCCCTTTGCATTCGTTCTTCAGATAACATGCACTCTATTATTGGAAACGAAGATCTCGGCCATGTATTTGGTGTACAATTATTGGTAAATTTTGATTTCAGGTCGAATTTGCGACAATTTTATTCAGTCTGATCTTCAAAATCTTAATAGGAATGCATTCTATTGCAAAGTGGCAACTATGCATAGAATAGAATAGAATAGAATAGAATAGAATAGAATAGAATAGAATAAAGTTTTTATCGTCCACAGAGACCAATTGGCCTATGGAATCCAAACAGGAGGTGCAGCAAGCATATTACTGTCCGGGTTAAAAAACCCCCTCCCCGCCCTAAAGGGTTGTTTGGGGGAAAAACCATGACTGGAATAGGCTTGCTGTCAAACTGTACAAATACAAAAATAAATATAGACAGAAGTATGTACATGTATCAAGTAAGTGCTCGAGGGCCGAGCTGATCTCGGCGATCCATGATCTCTTGAATGTATGAGTCCAACCTCCGTACTGAGCTCGTGCTGAGCATCTCATGCAGGGGCTGGTCAGGATGGACCAGCTCAGCATAGCATATCCGAGTGTCATCATATGCCGGACAACTCTGAAGAATGTGGCATTCGTCTTCCACGTCTCCAACCTGGCAGCTTGACAAAGCCTCTCCTGACACAGCTCCCCAACCCATCTCCCTGTCTCAATCCAGAGATGGTGTGCACCTGTGCGGATAGAGGCAATGGATTTGCGCTTTTTCATGGGTAGATGAGTGCGCAGGTAGCATTGCGGGCCCCGCTCTAAACTGAAATTTATGTGGCATCGATAATGTGTCGTCTTGACCTGCTCAAGAGTGCTGGCATCCCATAGCTTACTGAGGAAGCATGCGTCAAGGTATTGTCTGAGACTGCGGTGATCTGCCTCTTTTGCACTTGGATGCACATGTGCTCCTGCACATTCCATCTGGCCAGCTACTGAGCTCTCGTTTCCCGCCAGCAGGCTTTTCGGCGTTGAGGCCCCATTGCCATAGTGTAAGCGAGGTGAGGGAGATGAGTATCGTCCATGCTGACCACCTTCTGGAAGTAGACGATGTGTCTGTCAAGGGCCCCTCTTTGAAGGGGCAAGAAACCTATTTCCTGCAACAACAGTATCTGGTATCAGACTGTGGACTTCAACCCCAGGGCTCGCGCCAAGAAAGCTTTCTGCACCTGCTCCAAGTCATTCTAAGTGGCGAGGGAAATCACTGGGCCCCAGACTCGACCCTGTACAAAAGCACATGTTCTACTAGCACTTTGAATAGGTATGATTGATGGGCCCAATCATACAGCTCCACCTTGTGGCTATTGTATTGCATAGAGTGTCTTCCAACCTGCTGCGACTCGCAGCCGGATGGAATTGTCCCAGTTCATGGCCAACGGGGACTCCACCCCCAAATATTTGTAAGTGGACACCACTTCACCATTTTGACCACGATATGTGAGGATTGGAGGTGTTGGCTGGCATGCGGACGATACCAGAACTACCTTAATTTTGGCTAAGTTGACGCGCACGTCAGTCACCTGACAAAATGTGTCCAGGGCATCGAGATGGCGTTGCATGTCTGCTTGAGTGTGTGCTAGGAGGTCCACATCATCAGCATAGATCAGCTGCCTGATGATCTAGTGTAGGAGATGAGTCTCAGTGCCTCCATTATCAGTGAGTCATCTCTCCAAATGGATCAATATATAGGCCAAATAGTGTGGGAAGAGGGCATCCCTGGCGGACCCCGATACTGCTCTCGAATGGTTGGCCCGCTAGTTGCAGCCGGCCGGTGCATGTCTCATATAACTTGTACACCACCTTCTGCAATTTGGAAGGGACGTCTAGCTGCTGCAATCTTGCCCACAGCTTTTCCCGAGGCACAGTGTCAAAAGCCTTGGCGAAGTCTATGAAGCAGCAATACAGATCTTGTCGATGGTTCATGTTGTCCTCAACCAGAGTCTGCATCGTGAAAATATGATGTATGGTTGAGTGCCCGCACTTCTGTTGTTTCTGCCCATCCTGTCAACTGCCGCTTGAGGATTCCGGCGAGGAGCTTTGCAAACACTAAGCTGATCATGATAGTCCGGTAATTGGCCGGGCAATGCGAGTCTCCTGCCTTGTAGATTGGGAGAACCCTGCTAGTGGTCCATTGGGGGAGGAAAACCTTCCCGCAATGTCTTGTTGAACATGTCGGTCAGTACCGGTGCCATGGATGGTCCTGCCCACTTGAGTAACTCTGCCTGTATGCCATCAAGGTCTGGTGCTTTTTCATTGGCTAGACGTTGCAGCCCATGCGTTACCTCCGCCTCTATGATTTCTTGTACTGGGCCCTGCTGGGGGGGTAATGTTGCCCGTGCACCCTCAGGGTTGTAGAGCTACTGTAGGTATTGCCTCCACTGTTCTGGAGTGATGTTTCCTGTGGGCGGCACTGGCCTCCTGAGCACTCTCCGCCAAAAGGTCCTGGGATGATGTTCCAGGAGGAAGAAAATTTCCTGTTGATGGGCCACAATGTACCTGGCCTTTCTAGCCTTAAGGAAAGTGCGGTATTGCTTGACTACATCCAAGCGTAGAGCAAGGTCTGTGACTTAGCGGAGCCAGCGTTTGCGTTCTTTGCAGTCGGCATCGAACCACTGGTTACGCGGAAAGGGTAGCTCTCGAGGTTTGCCGAGGGCGACTTCTACCGAACACCTCTCTGCAGCAGCCCCGAGCACATCAATGAGCCTGCTTGCCTGCTGTTCCAGCGTTGAGCATTGTGAGATGCTTGTCAGATCCTCTGTAAGTAACTGGGAGTAAGTAGGAGCGCGCTCATAGTCCAGTCTGAGCGATATCACGGAAACGAATCTATTGCATCAAACGAGGGACTTATTGCAGTTAACAATATCCTTATTCAGCACGGAACAACCACCGATGCATTTGGTCTTCCGGCATTAACCACCACATCAAGGGACGTTCAAAATGAGCTCTCAAAATTTCCCAATTATGAAGAATACATGACTAAGACTTCCAACATGTTCCAAATCATGAACAAAAATCAATCAACCATCTACAACTACATCTCAAATCTCATCGACAGTAAACATTCTCCTAACCCAATCTTCATCTACGGTAAGGCAGGAGCTGACGAAACATATGTCCTAAAAGCCCTATGCCTTCGAATACAAGGATCAAGAAACATTGTGCTCCCATGTGCTATCACTGGACTAGCTTCATGTCTCTACCCTGGTGGTAGAACTGCACACTCCCTATTTCAAATCCCGGTCATCGAGAACAACGTTAATCTCCATTCGCTACTTGATCCACATTCTCCAATGGCACACCTAGTAAGCCAAACAACTGCTATTATATGAAATGAATTTCCCATGGCTAACCGAGCAGTCATAGAGGCAGTTGACGTGTTGCTTCAAAAATAACAAGAACGAATGCACCCTTTGGAGGAAAGCTATTTATAGCAAAAGAGACTTCGCACAAGTTGCACCAATCGCCAAAAAGCAAGCAAGACAAATGACAATAAATGCTCCCATAATATCGCCGCACTTATGGAACCACTTCCAAGTTCTCGAGCTTAATGAACCAATCAGGAAACTGCCGGAGATCTCGAACTCGTCTCTTTGGTCGATGTCGTTAGAGAAGGAACTTTACTTTCAAAACGTGCCATTGACATTATTCAAAAGCACAAACCCACAAGAAGCGCTTGATTTTCTATACAACAAACAAATCGCCAAGGACCCCGAAGCGTGTGAAAAAGAGGGAATCCAATCTCCTAAAAAATATCCCCACCGACGAATTCAACGACCACGGTCATAGCGTGGACGGACTAACGTAAAACAACCAAACTATAGACGACCACCTAATGGCAACAACAGACTTTCTAAATGGCTACAGAGACCCATCATTGCCACAACACGAGCTTCGACTAAAGCCCATCCGTCCAAGTAAAATTACTCACAGGGGACCCACAACAAAGAGACAACATTCACCCCATATCGCGTGTTGACTTCTTCCGTCAGCCAGAAAAATGGCCATGGACAATCCACCGACGCCAACTCCCACTACGACCTGCGTATTCAACAACGTTCAATAACTGCCTAGGGCTCACACTCGAAGATTGTGATTGACTTGCATAGTGAAGTCTTCGCACATGGACAACTTTACACAGCACTCACCCGCATACGAAAAAGAGAAGATGTCCTAATTCTTCTAGACAAAGACAATAAGACAAAGACTATAACCAACGTCGTCTACAAGGAGCTCCTCCCATGACTAAGGTGCGTAATTCTCCCTCAAAAAAAAAAAGGGAGAGAAAAAAAACTCCATTCGCCTCAATGCCGATGATGTAGACGGAGCACCGGTCCCCTACAGGAACCGATGCTCCCTCTACACCGTGGGCAACACGCCCGTGGAGTAACCTGGGTTCGATTCCCAGGGGCGCGCAAAATCATTATCATATCATACTATGCATACCTCCCTATTATTCTATCCGTTGAACACGATGTATTCATACACATACCATAACAAAAGCGCTCGCAAATCTTGTAATATATCCTTCCTAAATATATGATTACTAGAATTTTTTTTTTGGAATTACTGACTTTTTGGAATGCATTTTTCGGCAACTTCCCGAGTGCATCTAATCACAAACTCTCGCTGCCTTGGTTTTCGGCTAAAAAGTAGCCACAAAAAACCACGGATTAATACATCACTTGCCCACGCTTAAGGTGTTGCCCTACTGCGTCGCGCCGCGCCGCCGCGTGCTACACCTAGATAGCTCAAACAAAACCCCTTATCGCCTCATCGTGATTTGCGTCTCTCTAGACCGAAACAACTAGAAGAGGCAAAAACACAAAACACCCGTGTATGTTTTCAAGGAAACCGCTTTCATGCTATTAGCGAATTTGCAAATAGCTTCTTACTAGAGCTTTCGGGCAAAAAAATTCTGGCCCCCAATATATATTTTGCAAGATGAAATTGATTCTACAGAGTTGAGCCTAACGTGCCGACAAATTTAGCTCCCTTGCTTTTTTTGCTCGAGCAAAAAGAGAAAAACCCAGATCCATGTTGTGGCCAAAAACCCTTTTAGTGGGCTGCGATTGAGAAAACCCATCAAATAGAACAACGATTGAATCAAATACTGAAAAAGAGATGCGAAGAAGTTTAAAAAAAGAGATTGATTCACAAAGCCGAGAAAAGGGAACCCAAAAAAGGATGCAATTTCTTTCTCTTGCCATCTCAAGAGAGAGTTTTGCAAATTACCATTGCAAATCTGTGGATTGAGAGCCTAATTTGCACCAGAACTTAAAATTCGAGAATTTCCTATCGGCCAACATCTATTAATCAACAGGGAAAAAAAATATAACATGCTATCTGAAGCCTTTTGTTCAAGATGTGCTCTTTGTTGTGTTCTCAGGCTTCCCTTATAATGCCTCTATCCTATTGAACAAAATTAGTTTCTTTATGCCCTCAACTCTCTTCACGATTCCTAAAATCTTCCCAAAAAATTAATAGACTTTGGAAATAAGTTCTTAGCGGGAATTGCCAGGGGCTTCCGAATGCGTTTTCGAGATTCAAATAGAGCTTTTGTTTATAAATTGATGATTGGTAAAGCTAACGAGTTCCTTAAGACAAATAAGCTTTTCAGAGGGGGGTTAAGCAGAATAATTTTTAGCTCAAAATACATGAAATTCAGTTAGTAGCCGGCGTGATTCTTTGGTTGATAGTGAGACAGGTGCATCACAGAATGTTGCCAATGAGCTTTTGTTGTTCATGTTCTTGCTGGCCTAATGAAAGAGCTAAGGGAAAAATTATTGCCCTTTCATTTTGACGCAATTGTGATGAAGCTAAGAAATATCTTGAGCAATACCCGAGCAATCCGGTATCTAACATCCCAATCTAAGAGTTCGTGATTTGGGATGATGAATGTGATCCCCGCAGGTTGGACATATAATCATAAGGCAACAAATTGATCCCGTTGTGTGAACAAAAACCAATTAACTTGACCAAATTTCTATGCCGGATCTTCCCCAGAGTGCTCACTTCTCGCACATAAACTTTTATCTTTTGTTGGGTCCTCGGCATTCAGCGCAATTACCTTCTTCACAGCGAGCATTTTTCCTTAAGGAAGAATACCTTTATAAACTACTACAAATCCACCTGATCCGATCACATTTTCTTCGCTTGATCCATCTGTGGTCTGCATAACCTGACTGAATGTTAATTGCCCCAGCAATTCTTCACCTCTGTTTCTGAATCCAGCATAAGCCAGGGCATAAGAAAGCCTAAGAAACGGAGTATCTCTTAAGAAAATTTCATACTAAACATGGTTACTTGGGCTAGATGGCAAGGGCAGAGCCACCGACTTCGTACTCAATATAGGAGTATTGATGGGAAAACAAATTAAATGGATTAAACAGATAACAATGGATTCTGCCATGGAATTCTGCAATAATACAGGTTGATTTGCTCGCAAATTAGAAAACAAAACAGTAGATATACTAAAGCGAAGATCATGCTATTGGCCAGGGCAATCTTGGCCAGGAACGTACCTGCGAATCCTGAAGAGTAAAAGCCATAAACACTACTCAAAACATGGTATCTCACTTAAGGAAAAAAGGTACAAAAATTTAAAAACACAGTTTTACTCTAAAATTCGTTACCGGCCAAACAAATACAGGCGCCATAGCCCTGCTTCTGCTTTGATCCAGAAAGAGCTGTCCGAAAAAGAAACATACCCATGAACTAGAGTTTGTTAATTGGCTCAAATGATCATGGGAAGAACAACTTGGGATAGTTGTATGAGGCAGTCATTACCGCCAGAGCCAGACCCTCTACTCCTTTGACTTTGAATTTTCTAAGATGTGGGGGAAAACTGATGATTCTTTGGCAGACACCACCTATACCCTTTGTTTCTAGCTATTAATCCAAATGTAACTACCTTTAAGTTTTTTAAATATTGTTTTGGGTACGTATCAGGTTTAACTTAGTTTCTTGGTATTACAGAGGCATAAACCATACAGGGTAAACTTCCCGAATAAATTTCAAAATTATTTTGAAGCTGGTTATCAAAGCGAAGGACACATGAAGAAGAAAATTACGGTTAAAATTCTATTCTTTGTACATATATTTGTGTGTTGTTGAATTGTGTATTGTGCAATCTAACAAAAATGGTAACTCACAGATAAAAAAGAGAAAAGAAAAAATAGTGACTGCAAACAACAATGAGCTCGATCCGTGTACTGGTCCAGGCCATACCGAGCAACATGCAAAGTACATATTCAACTTTTGAAATATAGGATATGTATATTGAAATGCATCAAGAATTGCAATAATTATATATGGTGAAATTGATATATAGAGAATGTGACAAACTGAAGTCGCCATCAAATGCAATGGATACAGAAGTACATAATAAGCAACATGAAATGGTGATGAAAAAAAAGGGCGTCCAAGGTGAGTCAAAATATTTCAATTCTAGTGTAGACCATCTTTAAATCTTTGTATGGTAATGAATTCTATTTTTTATTTATAATCTTTGATTAAGTTAGGTGATGTATTTTTGTTAATAGATATTAAAAGATCTCTCCTTTAATAGGCCTGCTCGACCAAATTCTGAACATCTTAGTGATGTTCAGATAGCCAAAATCCTTCAACATCGTGAGCGGCAAAGAAACTATGATGCTCGAAAAAAATTGAAGATCGCTATAGTTCCAAAAACTGAGAAAGAAATGTATAATGAACTAAAGAGTGGCATTTTACCATTTGATCAAATGGCTATGCAGCAACAAATAAGAGCTTCAGATTCTCTAGCTCCAGTCTCATCAGATGATATGTCATCGTCGATAAATAAACTCCATAGGGATCGTGATTGCAAATCGATCCCTATGGAGCAAGAGATTAAAGTCCCAAATCTTTCAACTCCCATCACATCAAGTGCAATGTAATCACCGCAAAACAAAATCGAAAGATGCGTAATCATGTTAAACCTATAGACCATGAACCGCTAAAGTGGACTAAAACATGTGAAACATGCTTTTCCCGAGGCACAGTGTCAAAAGCCTTGGCGAAGTCTATGAAGCAGCAATACAGATCTTGTCGATGGTTCATGTTGTCCTCAACCAGAGTCTGCATCGTGAAAATATGATGTATGGTTGAGTGCCCGCACTTCAGTTGTTTCTGCCCATCCTGTCAACTGCCGCTTGAGGATTCCGTGAGGAGCTTTGCAAACACTAAGCTGATCATGATAGTCCGTAATTGGCCGGCAATGCGAAGTCTCCCCGCCTTGTAGATTGGGAGAACCCTGCTAGTGGTCCATTGGGGGAGGAAAACCTTCCCGCAATGTCTTGTTGAACATGTCGGTCAGTACCGGTGCCATGGATGGTCCTGCCCACTTGAGTAACTCTGCCTGTATGCCATCAAGGTCTGGTGCTTTTTCATTGGCTAGACGTTGCAGCCCATGCGTTACCTCCGCCTCTATGATTTCTTGTACTGGGCCCTGCTGGGGGGGTAATGTTGCCCGTGCACCCTCAGGGTTGTAGAGCTACTGTAGGTATTGCCTCCACCGCTCGGGTGATGTTTCCTCGTGGGCCTGGCCTCCCCGAGCACTCTCCGCCAAAAGGTCCTGGGATGATGTTCCAGGAGGAAGAAAATTTCCTGTTGATGGGCCACAATGTACCTGGCCTTTCTAGCCTTAAGGAAAGTGCGGTATTGCTTGACTACATCCAAGCGTAGAGCAAGGTCTGTGACTTAGCGGAGCCAGCGTTTGCGTTCTTTGCAGTCGGCATCGAACCACTGGTTACGCGGAAAGGGTAGCTCTCGAGGTTTGCCGAGGGCGACTTCTACCGAACACCTCTCTGCAGCAGCCCCGAGCACATCAATGAGCCTGCTTGCCTGCTGTTCCAGCGTTGAGCATTGTGAGATGCTTGTCAGATCCTCTGTAAGTAACTGGGAGTAAGTAGGAGCGCGCTCATAGTCCAGTCTGAGCGATATCACGGAAACGAATCTATTGCATCAAACGAGGGACTTATTGCAGTTAACAATATCCTTATTCAGCACGGAACAACCACCGATGCATTTGGTCTTCCGGCATTAACCACCACATCAAGGGACGTTCAAAATGAGCTCTCAAAATTTCCCAATTATGAAGAATACATGACTAAGACTTCCAACATGTTCCAAATCATGAACAAAAATCAATCAACCATCTACAACTACATCTCAAATCTCATCGACAGTAAACATTCTCCTAACCCAATCTTCATCTACGGTAAGGCAGGAGCTGACGAAACATATGTCCTAAAAGCCCTATGCCTTCGAATACAAGGATCAAGAAACATTGTGCTCCCATGTGCTATCACTGGACTAGCTTCATGTCTCTACCCTGGTGGTAGAACTGCACACTCCCTATTTCAAATCCCGGTCATCGAGAACAACGTTAATCTCCATTCGCTACTTGATCCACATTCTCCAATGGCACACCTAGTAAGCCAAACAACTGCTATTATATGAAATGAATTTCCCATGGCTAACCGAGCAGTCATAGAGGCAGTTGACGTGTTGCTTCAAAAATAACAAGAACGAATGCACCCTTTGGAGGAAAGCTATTTATAGCAGCAGGAGACTTCAGACAAGTTGCACCAATCGTCAAAAAAGCAAGCAAGACAGCGACAATAAATGCTCCCATAATATCGTCGCACTTATGGAACCACTTCCAAGTTCTCGAGCTTAATGAACCAATCAGAAATGCCGGAGATCTCGAACTCGTCTCTTTGGTCGATGTCGTTAGAGAAGGAACTTTACTCGAAAACGTGCCATTGACATTATTCAAAAGCACAAACCCACAAGAAGCAGTTGATTTTCTATACAACAAACAAATCGTCAAGGACCCCAGAAGCGTGTGAAAAAAGAGGAATCCAATCTCCTAAAAATATCCCTGTCGACGAATTCAACGACACAGTCATAGCGTGGACAGACTAACAGAAAACAACCAAACTATAGACGACCACCTAATGGCAACAACAGACTTTCTAAATGGCTACAGAGACCCATCATTGCCACAACACGAGCTTCGACTAAAGCCCATCCGTCCAAGTAAAATTACTCACAGGGGACCCACAACAAAGAGACAACATTCACCCCATATCGCGTGTTGACTTCTTCCATCAGCCAGAAAAATGGCCATGGACAATCCACCGACGCCAACTCCCACTACGACCTGCGTATTCAACAACGTTCAATAACTGCCTAGGGCTCACACTCGACAAGATTGTGATTGACTTGCATAGTGAAGTCTTCGCACATGGACAACTTTACACAGCACTCACCCGCATACGAAAAAGAGAAGATGTCCTAATTCTTCTAGACAAAGACAATAAGACAAAGACTATAACCAACGTCGTCTACAAGGAGCTCCTCCCATGACTAAGGTGCGTAATTCTCCCTCAAAAAAAAAAAGAGAAAAAAAAAAACTCCATTAAGCCTCAATCTCGATGATGTAGGCCAGACACCGGTCCCCTACAGGAACCGATGCTCCCTCTACACCGTGGGCAACACGCCCGTGGAGTAACCTGGGTTCGATTCCCAGGGGCGCGCAAAATCATTATCATATCATACTATGCATACCTCCCTATTATTCTATCCGTTGAACACGATGTATTCATACACATACCATAACAAAAGCGCTCGCAAATCTTGTAATATATCCTTCCTAAATATATGATTACTAGAATTTTTTTTTTGGAATTACTGACTTTTTGGAATGCATTTTTCGGCAACTTCCCGAGTGCATCTAATCACAAACTCTCGCTGTCTTGGTTTTCAGCTAAAAGTAGCCACAGCAAACCCTGGGATTAATACATCACTTGCCCACGCTAAGGTGTTGCCCTACTCTGTGCCGCACCTGCCGCCGTGCTACACCTAGATAGCTCAAACAAAAACCCCAGTCGGCCTACGTATTTGCAGCTCTCTAGACCGGGAACAGCTAGAAGAGGCAAAAAACACAAAACACCCAGGTATGTTTTCAAGGAAACTGCTTTCTGTATGCTATTAGCGAATTTGCAAATAGCTTCTTACTAGAGCTTTCGGCAAAATTTCTGGCCCGAAATATATATTTTGCAAGATGAAATTGATTCTACAGAGTTGAGCCTAACGTGCCGACAAATTTAGCTCCCTTGCTTTTTTTGCTCGAGCAAAAAGAGAAAAACCCAGATCCATGTTGTGGCCAAAAACCCTTTTAGTGGGCTGCGATTGAGAAAACCCATCAAATAGAACAACGATTGAATCAAATACTGGGAAAAGAGATGCAGCAAGCGCAAAAAAGAGATTGATTCACAAAGCCAGAAAAGGGAACCCAAAAAGCGGATGCAATTTCTTTCTCTTGCCATCTGAAGAGAGAGTTTTGCAAATTACCATTGCAAATCTGTGGATTGAGAGCCTAATTTGCACCAGAACTTAAAATCTGAGAATTTCCTATCGGCCAACATCTATTAATCAACAGGGAAAAAAAATATAACATGCTATCTGAAGCCTTTTGTTCGAAGATGTGCTCTTTGTTGTGTTCTGTGCTTCCCTTATACGCCTCTATCCTATTGAACAAAATTAGTTTCTTTATGCCCTCAACTCTCTTCACGATTCCTAAAATCTTCCCAAAAAATTAATAGACTTTGGAAATAAGTTCTTAGCGGGAATTGCCAGGGGCTTCCGAATGCGTTTTCCAGGATTCAGCCGAGCTTTTGTTTATAAATTGATGATTGGTAAAGCTAACGAGTTCCTTAAGACAAATAAGCTTTTCAGAGGGGGGTTAAGCAGAATAATTTTTAGCTCAAAATACATGAAATTCAGTTAGTAGCCGGCGTGATTCTTTGGTTGATAGTGAGACAGGTGCATCACAGAATGTTGCCAATGAGCTTTTGTTGTCTGTGCTCCTTGCTGGCCTAATGAAAGAGCTAAGGGAAAAATTATTGCCCTTTCATTTTGACGCAATTGTGATGAAGCTAAGAAATATCTTGAGCAATACCCAGAGCAATCCGGTATCTAACATCCCAATCTAAGAGTTCGCATTTGGGATGATGAATGTGATCCCGCAGGTTGGACATATAATCATAAGGCAACAAATTGATCCCGTTGTGTGAACAAAAACCAATTAACTTGACCAAATTTCTATGCCGGAGATCTTCCACAGTGCTCACTTCTCGCACATAAACTTTTATCTTTTGTTGGGTCCTCGGCATTCAGCGCAATTACCTTCTTCACAGCGAGCATTTTTCCTTAAGGAAGAATACCTTTATAAACTACTACAAATCCACCTGATCCGATCACATTTTCTTCGCTTGATCCATCTGTGGTCTGCATAACCTGACTGAATGTTAATTGCCCCAGCAATTCTTCACCTCTGTTTCTGAATCCAGCATAAGCCAGGGCATAAGAAAGCCTAAGAAACGGAGTATCTCTTAAGAAAATTTCATACTAAACATGGTTACTTGGGCTAGATGGCAAGGGCAGAGCCACCGACTTCGTACTCAATATAGGAGTATTGATGGGAAAACAAATTAAATGGATTAAACAGATAACAATGGATTCTGCCATGGAATTCTGCAATAATACAGGTTGATTTGCTCGCAAATTAGAAAACAAAACAGTAGATATACTAAAGCGAAGATCATGCTATTGGCCAGGGCAATCTTGGCCAGGAACGTACCTGCGAATCCTGAAGAGTAAAAGCCATAAACACTACTCAAAACATGGTATCTGCCGGAAGGAAAAAGGTACAAAAATTTAAAAACAGTTTTACTCTAAAATTAGATTCTGCCGGCCAAACAAATACAGGTAGCCATAGCCCCCTACGCTTCGCTTTGATCCGAAAGAGTCAGTCCGAAAAGAAACATACCCATGAACTAGAGTTTGTTAATTGGCTCAAATGATCATGGGAAGAACAACTTGGGATAGTTGTATGAGGCAGTCATTACCGCCAGAGCCAGACCCTCTACTCCTTTGACTTTGAATTTTCTAAGATGTGGGGGAAAACTGATGATTCTTTGGCAGACACCACCTATACCCTTTGTTTCTAGCTATTAATCCAAATGTAACTACCTTTAAGTTTTTAAATATTGTTTTGGGTAATGTGTCGGGTTTAACTTAGTTTCTTGGTATTACGAGGCATAAACCATACAGGGGTAAACTTCCTAATAAATTTCAAAATTATTTTGAAGCTGGTTATCAAAGCGAAGGACACATGAAGAAGAAAATTACGGTTAAAATTCTATTCTTTGTACATATATTTGTGTGTTGTTGAATTGTGTATTGTGCAATCTAACAAAAATGGTAACTCACAGATAAAAAAGAGAAAAAGAAAAATAGTGACTGCAAACAACAATGAGCTCGATCCGTATTCGGTCCAGGGCCATACCGAGCAACATGCAAAGTACATATTCAACTTTTGAAATATAGGATATGTATATTGAAATGCATCAAGAATTGCAATAATTATATATGGTGAAATTGATATATAGAGAATGTGACAAACTGAAGTCGCCATCAAATGCAATGGATACAGAAGTACATAATAAGCAACATGAAATGGTGATGAAAAAAAAGGGCGTCCAAGGTGAGTCAAAATATTTCAATTCTAGTGTAGACCATCTTTAAATCTTTGTATGGTAATGAATTCTATTTTTTATTTATAATCTTTGATTAAGTTAGGTGATGTATTTTTGTTAATAGATATTAAAAGATCTCTCCTTTAATAGGCTGCCTCGACCAAATTCTGAACATCTTAGTGATGTTCAGATAGCCAAAATCCTTCAACATCGTGAGCGGCAAAGAAACTATGATGCTCGAAAAAAATTGAAGATCGCTATAGTTCCAAAAACTGAGAAAGAAATGTATAATGAACTAAAGAGTGGCATTTTACCATTTGATCAAATGGCTATGCAGCAACAAATAAGAGCTTCAGATTCTCTAGCTCCAGTCTCATCAGATGATATGTCATCGTCTGATAAACCAAGCTCCATAGGGATCGTGATTGCAAATCAGATCCCTATGGAGCAAGAGATTAAAGTCCCAAATCTTTCAACTCCCATCACATCAAGTGCACAGAATCACTGGCAAAACAAAATCGAGAAGATGCAGAATCATGTTAAACCTATAGACCATGAACCGCTAAAGTGGACTAAAACATGTGAAACATGCTTTTCCCGAGGCACAGTGTCAAAAGCCTTGGCGAAGTCTATGAAGCAGCAATACAGATCTTGTCGATGGTTCATGTTGTCCTCAACCAGAGTCTGCATCGTGAAAATATGATGTATGGTTGAGTGCCCGCACTTCTGTTGTTTCTGCCCATCCTGTCAACTGCCGCTTGAGGATTCCGGCGAGGAGCTTTGCAAACACTAAGCTGATCATGATAGTCCGGTAATTGGCCGGGCAATGCGAGTCTCCTGCCTTGTAGATTGGGAGAACCCTGCTAGTGGTCCATTGGGGGAGGAAAACCTTCCCGCAATGTCTTGTTGAACATGCCTGGCCAAGACACCGGTGCCATGGATGGTCCTGCCCACTTGAGTAACTCTGCCTGTATGCCATCAAGGTCTGGTGCTTTTTCATTGGCTAGACGTTGCAGCCCATGCGTTACCTCCGCCTCTATGATTTCTTGTACTGGGCCCTGCTGGGGGGGTAATGTTGCCCGTGCACCCTCAGGGTTGTAGAGCTACTTGTAGGTATTGCCTCCATCGCTCGAGTGATGTTTCCCCGTGGGCGTGACCGCCTCCCCGGCACTCTCCGCCAAAAGGTCCTGGGATGATGTTCCAGGAGGAAGAAAATTTCCTGTTGATGGGCCACAATGTACCTGGCCTTTCTAGCCTTAAGGAAAGTGCGGTATTGCTTGACTACATCCAAGCGTAGAGCAAGGTCTGTGACTTAGCGGAGCCAACGTTTGCGTTCTTTGCAGTCGGCATCGAACCACTGGTTACGCGGAAAGGGTAGCTCTCGAGGTTTGCCGAGGGCGACTTCTACCGAACACCTCTCTGCAGCAGCCCCGAGCACATCAATGAGCCTGCTTGCCTGCTGTTCCAGCGTTGAGCATTGTGAGATGCTTGTCAGATCCTCTGTAAGTAACTGGGAGTAAGTAGGAGCGCGCTCATAGTCCAGTCTGAGCGATATCACGGAAACGAATCTATTGCATCAAACGAGGGACTTATTGCAGTTAACAATATCCTTATTCAGCACGGAACAACCACCGATGCATTTGGTCTTCCGGCATTAACCACCACATCAAGGGACGTTCAAAATGAGCTCTCAAAATTTCCCAATTATGAAGAATACATGACTAAGACTTCCAACATGTTCCAAATCATGAACAAAAATCAATCAACCATCTACAACTACATCTCAAATCTCATCGACAGTAAACATTCTCCTAACCCAATCTTCATCTACGGTAAGGCAGGAGCTGACGAAACATATGTCCTAAAAGCCCTATGCCTTCGAATACAAGGATCAAGAAACATTGTGCTCCCATGTGCTATCACTGGACTAGCTTCATGTCTCTACCCTGGTGGTAGAACTGCACACTCCCTATTTCAAATCCCGGTCATCGAGAACAACGTTAATCTCCATTCGCTACTTGATCCACATTCTCCAATGGCACACCTAGTAAGCCAAACAACTGCTATTATATGAAATGAATTTCCCATGGCTAACCGAGCAGTCATAGAGGCAGTTGACGTGTTGCTTCAAAAATAACAAGAACGAATGCACCCTTTGGAGGAAAGCTATTTATAGCAAATAGAGACTTCGCACAAGTTGCACCAATCGTCAAAAAAGCAAGCAAGACAGCGACAATAAATGCTCCCATAATATCGTCGCACTTATGGAACCACTTCCAAGTTCTCGAGCTTAATGAACCAATCAGAAATGCCGGAGATCTCGAACTCGTCTCTTTGGTCGATGTCGTTAGAGAAGGAACTTTACTCGAAAACGTGCCATTGACATTATTCAAAAGCACAAACCCACAAGAAGCAGTTGATTTTCTATACAACAAACAAATCGTCAAGGACCCCAGAAGCGTGTGAAAAAAGAGGAATCCAATCTCCTAAAAATATCCCTGTCGACGAATTCAACGACACAGTCATAGCGTGGACAGACTAACAGAAAACAACCAAACTATAGACGACCACCTAATGGCAACAACAGACTTTCTAAATGGCTACAGAGACCCATCATTGCCACAACACGAGCTTCGACTAAAGCCCATCCGTCCAAGTAAAATTACTCACAGGGGACCCACAACAAAGAGACAACATTCACCCCATATCGCGTGTTGACTTCTTCCGTCAGCCAGAAAAATGGCCATGGACAATCCACCGACGCCAACTCCCACTACGACCTGCGTATTCAACAACGTTCAATAACTGCCTAGGGCTCACACTCGAAGATTGTGATTGACTTGCATAGTGAAGTCTTCGCACATGGACAACTTTACACAGCACTCACCCGCATACGAAAAAGAGAAGATGTCCTAATTCTTCTAGACAAAGACAATAAGACAAAGACTATAACCAACGTCGTCTACAAGGAGCTCCTCCCATGACTAAGGTGCGTAATTCTCCCTCAAAAAAAAAAAGGGAGAGAAAAAAAAATCCATTCGCTTCAATGCCGATGATAGATGTAGAGCACCGGGTCCCCTACAGAACCGATGCTCCCTCTACACCGTGGGCAACACGCCCGTGGAGTAACCTGGGTTCGATTCCCAGGGGCGCGCAAAATCATTATCATATCATACTATGCATACCTCCCTATTATTCTATCCGTTGAACACGATGTACTCATACACATACCATAACAAAAGCGCTCGCAAATCTTGTAATATATCCTTCCTAAATATATGATTACTAGAATTTTTTTTTTTTTTTTTTTTTGAATTACTTGACTTTTTGAATGCATTTTTTTCGAACTTCCCGAGTGCATCTAATCACAAACTCTCGCTGTCTTGGTTTTCAGCTAAAAGTAGCCACAGCAAACCCTGGGATTAATACATCACTTGCCCACGCTAAGGTGTTGCCCTACTCTGTGCCGCACCTGCCGCCGTGCTACACCTAGATAGCTCAAACAAAAACCCCAGTCGGCCTACGTATTTGCAGCTCTCTAGACCGGGAACAGCTAGAAGAGGCAAAAAACACAAAACACCCAGGTATGTTTTCAAGGAAACTGCTTTCTGTATGCTATTAGCGAATTTGCAAATAGCTTCTTACTAGAGCTTTCGGCAAAATTTCTGGCCCGAAATATATATTTTGCAAGATGAAATTGATTCTACAGAGTTGAGCCTAACGTGCCGACAAATTTAGCTCCCTTGCTTTTTTTGCTCGAGCAAAAAGAGAAAAACCCAGATCCATGTTGTGGCCAAAAACCCTTTTAGTGGGCTGCGATTGAGAAAACCCATCAAATAGAACAACGATTGAATCAAATACTGGGAAAAGAGATGCAGCAAGCGCAAAAAAGAGATTGATTCACAAAGCCAGAAAAGGGAACCCAAAAAGCGGATGCAATTTCTTTCTCTTGCCATCTGAAGAGAGAGTTTTGCAAATTACCATTGCAAATCTGTGGATTGAGAGCCTAATTTGCACCAGAACTTAAAATCTGAGAATTTCCTATCGGCCAACATCTATTAATCAACAGGGAAAAAAAATAAACATGCTATCCAAGCCTTTTGTTCAAGATGTGCTCTTTGTTGTGTTCTCAGGCTTCCCTTATACGCCTCTATCCTATTGAACAAAATTAGTTTCTTTATGCCCTCAACTCTCTTCACGATTCCTAAAATCTTCCCAAAAATTAATAGACTTTGGAAATAAGTTCTTAGCGGAATTGCCGGGGGCTTCCTAATCGTTTTCCGTGATTCAAATAGAGCTTTTGTTTATAAATTGATGATTGGTAAAGCTAACGAAGTTCCTTAAGACAAATAAGCTTTTCGAGGGGGGGTTAAGCGTAATAATTTTTAGCTCAAAATACATGAAATTCAGTTAGTAGCCTACGTGATTCTTTGGTTGATAGTGAGACAGTGCATCACGTAATGTTGCCAATGAGCTTTTGTTGTCATGTTCCTTGCTGGCCTAATGAAAGAGCTAAGGGAAAAATTATTGCCCTTTCATTTTGACGCAATTGTGATGAAGCTAAGAAATATCTTGAGCAATACCCAGAGCAATCCGGTATCTAACATCCCAATCTAAGAGTTCGCATTTGGGATGATGAATGTGATCCCGCAGGTTGGACATATAATCATAAGGCAACAAATTGATCCCGTTGTGTGAACAAAAACCAATTAACTTGACCAAATTTCTATGCCGGATCTTCCCCAGAGTGCTCACTTCTCGCACATAAACTTTTATCTTTTGTTGGGTCCTCGGCATTCAGCGCAATTACCTTCTTCACAGCGAGCATTTTTCCTTAAGGAAGAATACCTTTATAAACTACTACAAATCCACCTGATCCGATCACATTTTCTTCGCTTGATCCATCTGTGGTCTGCATAACCTGACTGAATGTTAATTGCCCCAGCAATTCTTCACCTCTGTTTCTGAATCCAGCATAAGCCAGGGCATAAGAAAGCCTAAGAAACGGAGTATCTCTTAAGAAAATTTCATACTAAACATGGTTACTTGGGCTAGATGGCAAGGGCAGAGCCACCGACTTCGTACTCAATATAGGAGTATTGATGGGAAAACAAATTAAATGGATTAAACAGATAACAATGGATTCTGCCATGGAATTCTGCAATAATACAGGTTGATTTGCTCGCAAATTAGAAAACAAAACAGTAGATATACTAAAGCGAAGATCATGCTATTGGCCAGGGCAATCTTGGCCAGGAACGTACCTGCGAATCCTGAAGAGTAAAAGCCATAAACACTACTCAAAACATGGTATCTGCCGGAAGGAAAAAGGTACAAAAATTTAAAAACACAGTTTTACTCTAAAATTCGTTACCGGCCAAACAAATACAGGCGCCATAGCCCTGCTTCTGCTTTGATCCAGAAAGAGCTGTCCGAAAAAGAAACATACCCATGAACTAGAGTTTGTTAATTGGCTCAAATGATCATGGGAAGAACAACTTGGGATAGTTGTATGAGGCAGTCATTACCGCCAGAGCCAGACCCTCTACTCCTTTGACTTTGAATTTTCTAAGATGTGGGGGAAAACTGATGATTCTTTGGCAGACACCACCTATACCCTTTGTTTCTAGCTATTAATCCAAATGTAACTACCTTTAAGTTTTTTAAATATTGTTTTGGGTACGTATCAGGTTTAACTTAGTTTCTTGGTATTACAGAGGCATAAACCATACAGGGTAAACTTCCCGAATAAATTTCAAAATTATTTTGAAGCTGGTTATCAAAGCGAAGGACACATGAAGAAGAAAATTACGGTTAAAATTCTATTCTTTGTACATATATTTGTGTGTTGTTGAATTGTGTATTGTGCAATCTAACAAAAATGGTAACTCACAGATAAAAAAGAGAAAAGAAAAAATAGTGACTGCAAACAACAATGAGCTCGATCCGTGTACTGGTCCAGGCCATACCGAGCAACATGCAAAGTACATATTCAACTTTTGAAATATAGGATATGTATATTGAAATGCATCAAGAATTGCAATAATTATATATGGTGAAATTGATATATAGAGAATGTGACAAACTGAAGTCGCCATCAAATGCAATGGATACGTATACATAATAAGCAACATGAAATGGTGATGAAAAAAAAGGGTCCAAGGTGAGTCAAAATATTTCAATTCTAGTGTAGACCATCTTTAAATCTTTGTATGGTAATGAATTCTATTTTTTATTTATAATCTTTGATTAAGTTAGGTGATGTATTTTTGTTAATAGATATTAAAAGATCTCTCCTTTAATAGGCTGCCTCGACCAAATTCTGAACATCTTAGTGATGTTCAGATAGCCAAAATCCTTCAACATCGTGAGCGGCAAAGAAACTATGATGCTCGAAAAAAATTGAAGATCGCTATAGTTCCAAAAACTGAGAAAGAAATGTATAATGAACTAAAGAGTGGCATTTTACCATTTGATCAAATGGCTATGCAGCAACAAATAAGAGCTTCAGATTCTCTAGCTCCAGTCTCATCAGATGATATGTCATCGTCTGATAAACCAAGCTCCATAGGGATCGTGATTGCAAATCAGATCCCTATGGAGCAAGAGATTAAAGTCCCAAATCTTTCAACTCCCATCACATCAAGTGCACAGAATCACTGGCAAAACAAAATCGAGAAGATGCAGAATCATGTTAAACCTATAGACCATGAACCGCTAAAGTGGACTAAAACATGTGAAACATGTCACATCCAACTCCTAAACAATGAGAGCCCAAGTTTCTGTTGTAATAACGGACGCCGTTTACTTCCACCACTTGAACGTCTTCCAGACCAACTGGAGGAGTTATACTCCATGCACAAATTTGCAACAAACTCACGAGTGATCAATAATTTGTTCTGCTTCACTGCACTTGGTGTTAAAGGCGACTTTGTCACCCTAAAAACTCCTTCGGCTCTTGCTATCATGGGCCGAACATATCATCGTCTTCTATCTGCAAATGAGCCAAATAGCACTTTACATTGGTATATATATGACGATGCATGCCGATATGCAATTGCTACTGATAGACACATACCAGCTACTTGGATTACACAAGTTGCTGCAACTCTGGATGCTATTAATCCATACATTAAGGAATTGCAAACAGTCAAGGAATTAAATGCCTCGCCTGCAACACTCACGCTTGCAGACTCGACATCATTAGATGAAATCGCCAGTATAATGCATGCCAACGACAGTATCACGATCAAACCTAGAACTGCAGCAATTTGGATGCGAAGTGACCATAAACCGGTGTTCATTAGTATCTTCGACCCTACATATGAAACACTGCAATATCCATTATTTTTTCCACACGGAACGTTAGGATGGCATCCACATAATGAATATAAAATGTCTCAAATAGACTGGTATCGAACTAGGCTATTACATGAACCACGTTTCTCACTATTGGGCAGACTTTGCAACGGATATCTCGTGGATATGTATTCAAGAGTGGAAGAGGAACGACTCAATTATATTGCGACAGAAGGTTACAGACACAATTTAACCCAACACGAAGAAGACTTCATCGATGACGATGACGAGGGTACTCGACGTGGAATACTGCCAGCTTCCTTTTTAGGCTGTAAACGATGGTGCACAGTGCAAGTAGCCGATGCGCTCGCACTTGCAAGAGTAAAAGGAAGACCAACCTTATTTATAACTATGACCACTAATCCTATCTGGCCATAAATGAAGTCCAAATTGATGCCTAGACAAAATGCATCAGATGTCCCAATCATTGTCGTTTGAGCGTGCCATGAACGAGTGCAACAAACAAAAAGCATCATCCGTAGATTTTTTGGTCCGCTGTTTTACATGATGCATGTCATTGAATTTCAAAAACGCGGCCTTCCACATGCGCATATTGTTGTCAAAACTGAATATGATATTCCTGTCAACATGATTGATCAACTCATTTTGCGCTGAACTACCAACAGATCCAGTATTGCGAGCGCAAGTTGAAAAATATATGATTCATAGGCATACAAAGTGATGCCTAAAAGAGAATAATAGATGTTGTTATCATTATCCAAAGCCTATAAATCCAACAACATACATAGACGAAAAAGGATATGTCCAATATAGAAGGTGGACAGAGGACGACGTAAATGTTGTTCCATATATTCCATTCTTACTACATGAAATGGATTGCCACATATATGCAGATATTGCATTGACAGTCCATATATTTGCATATCTTTATGGGTACATCTATAAGGGTCTTGATACCACTCGCTTTCACATTGATGTTGACCATAAATCATCATCGTCAACACAAGCTACACCTAATATAACACCTCAGTCCACAAATCAACCCAATAAAACTCAGCCACAACGAAAAAACGAAGTTCAAGACTACATCTCTGCACATTATCTGTCATCCATGGAAGCAGGGTGGAGAATCATGTCGTACCATATGACTGAAAAACATCCATCGGTCAAGTGTCTCCCTTTACATCTCAAGGGACAAAACAGACCACAGTTCGGAAAAACGTCCACAGCAAATATTGGAATTTCCGCATTGGATAGGTACTTTTTGCGTCCACTCACGCCTGAATTCGATTCCATCACCTACATCGACTACACCGAGCATTATACGTTTACTAGTTATAAGCCCAACACCATATTACAATCATCCGATCAACTCGAGCAAGAATATCCAGGCGCAACACGAAATGTTGTGCATGAATGATCAAGGGGAGAACTCATCTGCAGGATACGTCTACTACTCCCAAAGGTTGGAGAGCCATTCTACTTAAGAAGCATCCTTCTCCACAAACCAGGACGTTCTTGGGAAGAGCTCAAAGTCCATGATGGGCAACACTATGAGACCTATCAAGAAATTGCTCAGGCTATGGGCATAATTGCACTGGCAACTGAAGCAATCAAGACAATGGAAGAAGCAATATCATGTCTCCAAACTCCATCACAACTTAGATTTCTATTTACACTTCTCATACTCGATGGTGGACCAGCCTTACAGCTATGGGAAACTTTCCAACAACAAATGACAACTGACTTCTTCGACCAATATCAAGGAGATGAGGCTACTGCCACCAATGAAGCCCTCCTGGCCATCAATAATATCTTAGTACAACATGCGACCAACACTGCAGCATTCGGTCTATCCATTTGTCATGTATCATGCAGAGAAATTCAAAACGAGCTCGCAAAATTCCCGCATGACGAAGAATATCTTGCCAAAAGCTCAATCATGTTTCAGAACATGAAGTCAAACCAAACATCTGTCTACATCGAAATGCAGAACCTTCTCCACAACAGGCGACAACTCAAGCCACTTTTCATCTATGGTAAAGCAGGCACAGGAAAGACATATGTGCTTAATGCGTTCTCACTATACATAAGAGGACTAAAACAAATAGTTTTACTGTGTGCAACAACAGCACTAGCATCATTACTATATCCTGGTGGAAGAACCGCACATTCACTCTTTCAAATACCTGTAGTAGAAAACAATATCAACCTGCATTCTCTACTTGATCCGCACTCGGCAAGAGCATTGCTCATTAAAGAATCAAGAGCTATTATATGGGATGAATTCCCAATGGCAAATAGAGCAGTTATAGAAGCAGTTGACATACTCTTACGAACGATCACAGACACAGATCTACCTTTTGGAGGAAGGATATTTGCACCCATCGTAAAAAAAGCAGGAAAGACTGCGACAATAAATGCGTCCATCATATCCTCGTCTCTATGGAACCATCTCGAAATACTACAACTTAATGAACCAATAAGAAATGCTGCAGATACCGAACTCATACGTTTCGTCGATGCCATTGGTGAAGGCGACCTGCTAGAAAACATTCCATTAACGCTATTCAAAACAACTATCACCATCCAAGATGCCATCGAGTTCCTCTACAATCAAGACATACTAAGCAAACCTGAGCTTTGCGAAAAAAGAGCCTTCTTATCTCCGAAAAATATCACTGTCGACGCATTTAATAATTGCATCCTACAAATGCTTCCAGGATGTCCAAAATTCTACTTCAGTGTCGACAGACTTACAGAGAATGATCAAGTTATAGAAGATCATCCAATGGAAACAACGGACTTCCTCAATGGTTACAAACACCCAGCACTTCCTCAACACGAACTTCAACTAAAACCGAACACGATATGCCACTTGACAAAGACACTTGACAGAGACAGAGGATTAGTAAAAAATGCGAGAGTAATGGTATGTTCAACACGTAATAGATTTGTCACTATCAAGCTGCTTACAGATGACCCACAACATCATGGAAACATTCATCCTATTTCCCGAGTCGATTTTTTCACTCCACCAGATGATCGACCATGGACAATTCATAGACGACAGCTGCCATTGCGTCCAACATATTCAACGAGGTTCAATAGTTGTTTAGGACTCACACTCGACAAAATAGTCTTGGATCTACGAACCGAAGTTTTCGCACATGGACAACTGTACGCAGCACTGACACGTGTACGAAGAAAGGAGGACGTACTAATCCTGCTAAATGCCAGTAACCTAACACAAACTACAACGAATGTCGTCTACAAAGAACTCTTGCCATAAATCAGGTGCGTACAAAAAAAAAAACATTTCATTCACGCCGACGATGTAGACGGAGCACCGGCATCGATGCCCCCTCTACATCGTGGGCCCCGCACCATCGGTTGTATCTGGGTTCGACTCCCAGAGGTGCAACAAGAACTTAATAAAAACGCACGACGCCCTCAAACTCATGTATATACCTATCTGCCATAACGAAAAGAGAGATGCTCCGCCAGCGCTAAATTCTTGTATAAGATAAGATAAACTCATAACGCATTTTAGTAGCTTTCCGTAATTTTAAAGGAAAATTCCAAATATACCCCTCAAGTTTGTGAAAATTCCAAAAATACCCTACGAGCAGTTTTGGAAAAAAGGTAATAGAGTTTTTGTTGCTCCTCAAATGCAAAAGTTGTCTTCACAAACATTATAGATCAGGAGAAGATCTTCCGAACGACGTCAAATTCATCGAAATCTGAGTTGAAATTCACAAGTTATGCTCATTTACGTCATTTTTTATAGCACTTACTTAAAACACTATAACTTGAAGATTCCAACTCCGTTTTTGACGATTCTACTGCTATTGGATAGCGCTCACTAATATCTATAAGATTTATGAAGGACACTTTTTTAGTTGATTGATCATAAAAAAGTTATTTCCATTTGAGCTAAACACCCTATTTCTAGGGGTATGTTTGGAATATTTGTAAACTTTAGGGGTGTATTTGGAATTTTCCCTAATTTTAAAGTCCCAAAAATTTGCGACCAGGCCCAAATGGACTAGGGTTCCTACCATGTTCTTCGATGGCTGGACTCTGAATCTCCCTAAACAGGGCGCTTTGTTGCGCGCCATCTGTATCCGGTGATCTGGAAAGGTTGATTTTGAGTAGGAAACAATGGATGCTTTAAGAAAACAGCTCGATGCCTTGATGGGTGCCAACCGAAACGGAGATGTCAAAGAGATAAAAAGGAAGTATTATGATCGTGATATTTGCCGCCTGTATTTGGCCGGATTATGTCCTCACGACTTGTTCCAGCTTACGGTCGGTGGCTCATTGCGGATTTTTCAGCTGGTATGTTTTACTGCTTCAAAGGCTAACTTATGCTTTCACTTCTGCAGAAAATGGACTTGGGTCCTTGTCCTAAGTTGCATTCTTTGCAGCTTCGGAAAGAGTATCCTTTGTCAACTGATTTTCTTGCCCTATTGTTTACTTGCATTCAAAATATTGGTGTCCTTTACTAACGTAGATATGAAGAGGCCAAAGCCAAAGGAAAAGATAATTATGACCGTGAATTAGAAGACTGCTTGGAGAAAAGTATTTTAGAATGTGACAGAAAAATTGCCCGAGCTCTAAAACGATTAGAGGACGATGATGTTGGGGCAGCTACTGCTATTGCTGTATCCGAGGTTACACAGGTTAGGTCTATTAGTGTGACCTGTCATGCGATTGTTGTCTGTTTTTCACGCTTGTTTATTCTGCAGTCACCTGAGGCTAGTGAATATACGCGTCAAATAAAGGAGAAGCGTAAAGAAGCCGAATTTCTTGGTACTTTATTCTTATTGCTTTTTCAACATAGCTAACAGCTTCTCAATGTGTTAATCCAAACCTTGTCGTCTAGATCTGGAAGGAAAAACTGATGAAAAAATTAGGATCATGGAGCAAATTGAAGAGCTACAAGCAAAACGGGCAGACAGACAGGCGGGTCTTATTTGCTTTTCACCTTTATACCTCCTTGACTTGCAGTTTAAAATCTCTGGATCGTTTTTTTTCCTATTTTTTTCAGGCAATGTCATTGCTTGAGGCTTTTAATAAGGACAGAGCGTTAATGCCACAGCCATTTGCAAATCCCCCTCCACTGGCCCCATTGCCTACAATGGTTGCCCTGCCACCAGATGCAAGGACACAGGAGATGATAAAAGAAAAGTTGAAAAGGGCTGAAGAGCTTGGTAAGCTTCATCATTCTCTTGTGCCAGGGGTGTTTTGTCTTTTTATTTGACAATATCTTTCTTTGACAGGGGAATTGGGCATGGTGGATGAGGCACAAAAACTGCTCGAAGAAGCTGAAGCATTGAAAAAGGTGTATATATTGATATAAAGGGATCTTTGTAGTCCATTTGTCCATGCTTATCTTCTCTTTCTTGCAGCTTGTCCCTAGGCAAGATGTGCCAGCAGATCCTACCAAGATTCTCCAGCAAGATGCACGTGTTGTAAGTTTCATTTGTATGCAGTTTAATGAGAAACATAAAATATGGATTTGAAATTTTTTAGCCATGAAAATGGCCTAGCTGAGCGAGTTGTTTGTTTAATCTCCTGAATTTACATTGCAGACTGATCAAAAGCTGAGAGTGTGCGATATATGTGGGGCGTTTTTAAGTATATATGACAGGTCTGTTTTGGCCACTTTTTTGTCACGATTCAGAAGTATGGCATCTGATTATATCTTGATTAAAAAATCAGTGACCGTCGATTGGCTGACCATTTTGGAGGCAAGCTGCATCTTGGGTACATGCGTATTCGTGAGAAGCTTCAGGATCTTCGGGTAAATTTGCTACTGACTCTAACTTGATATAGAATGTTTTATATTCCTGGCTGTACATGGACAGAATCAAGTGGGATAGTCACAGAATGGAGTTTATCAACACTCACTTGGAGAAAAGACGACTATCTTTATCATCGCTGTTGTTGGCTTTTGTACGTTTAGATTTGTTATTTTACTTGGCTATAAGACAGGGGAAACAATCTTCTAGATGTATGAGCAGTGTTTCTCCACTTGACTTTAATAGAGCCGTGAAGAATGCCGAGGGTCAGGAGTATTGTCCTTCAGTGGTCTGCCTTAAGCTTGGAAGGAAGTTTATATGTTTTATTTTTAAAACATTCTTTTGGCTTGCTTCAGCTGTGATGTAAGTGAACCTATTGCCTCTCTCATTTAGCACATTCTCGTGTTATTCTCCAGCTGCCGCTTCTCATTCAGCTTGGTTCTTAATATTGTAGTGGTACAAAAAGAGCATCAAATGGCAGCATTCACATCTTAATTTTATTAGTTGTCAATCAGCATACGTGAGCTCCCCAGAGTAAGTATTAGCGATGGTCTTAGAGACAGCCAGCTTGCTCCATCATGTGGGCTTTCTAAGTCTTCAGTCAGTATAAGATTGAGTTGGAATGAAGGCTATCCCATGCAAACATCTTCTTAGAGTTGGCCCACTGTTTTTTTCTCCAGTGAAGGAAATTGATCTGCTATATGGGTTTCTTAAGGCCAAACAGAAAGCATGTTAGATGTCTTCTTAGATGTGAAGATTATACTCTAGTCGCTCATAGAAATTATATGAGGCACAAAGGCACAAGCAGGCTTATGATTTCTATGGTTTCCATACGTGGCAGTGTGAAGTAGTCAACAAACAGTCAGTTCTTCTGCGGTTTAACTTGCATCCCACATGCCAGCTTCTCCGATGTAATCTTTGTAAGACATCCAACCTAGTGAAATTGTTTTACTTCGGGAACTCTGAAAGGCTGTAAGTAGAGAGTTCCTCTTTCTTTGGGTCATACCAACATAACAACCAATAATTTTTATCACGGAGCTGTTTATAGTTGATTTTAACACCATTTGTGCGCTTTGCCAAATAATAAATTCTTGCGACTGGAGCGGTTACCAGAAAATCGTGAAATGGTGTTCTTCCTGTTCATTCCTTTCAGGTGTGCTGTTGGAATGCGCTTTTGTTAATTATAATTGTGACTTTGTCCATCTTAGATAGTTATTCTATGTGCATGTTGTATCGCTTTCTTCAGTAGCAGAAAGTGCGCATTTGAAGATTTGAGTCAGGGTAGGTCCTGGGGGCTAGTTTCTGTCTTTGTTTAGGTTTTTGAATGTAATAATTTATTTGATGTGCTAGTTTTATTTGCTGCTAATACATTACATCGCTATGTGTTTATGTTCTGTTTGCTCAGGAAGAGAGGGAAATAGCTCGTAAGCTAGAGAGGGAGCGTGATGTGGAAGAGGATAGGTGAGTGAAAAACTGTAGAAGTAATGGATTTCTATTTGATATAAATCTAACATTATATCTACAGACCACGCGATAGAGCTGTCAGCAGAGACAGAGAAAAAGATGGAGATCGTGAAAAGGAGAGACATCGGGATAGGGAACGTGGTCGAGGAGATCGGGATCGTGATCGTCATGGTAGGGACAGAGAGCGTTCCTATGATAGGGATCGAGATAGGGAACGAGTTGATCGCAATAGAGGCAGGGACTTGGATGGTCGCAACCGGAGGCGGTATGTGTTAGCTCTCCATTTTGGCATAAGAAGGCGGTTTTTTTAATTTTAAATCTGGATTCTACAGTTCTCGATCAAGATCACGATCAAGAGACAGGTCTAGGGAAAGATCAAGAGAGCGACCAAGGGATCGAGAACACCGAGATCGTTATAGGTAATTTCTGCCTATGTTTATGCTTGATGATTTGAGTGCTAATAATAGGATGGCTTTGCAGGTGAGGTTATATCCTCGACAGCTGCCTGTGTAACAATATCAATAATGAGTTAGTAGTGTGCATGACCAACGGATATTATTGTATTTGAAGAGTTTTTGTAACTGTACGGTTAGGATCAGAGGTGGCACAATTGTATCTTTCTCTTGGCTTTAATAAGAAGTGGATGGTTGGATCTTTTGAAGTCTTCAGTTGTCATAATCTAAAGGACAAATTACAGGATTTTTCTAAATAAATGTTTCAACTGCAGAAGTAAAATGCTCTTGATGCTATTAGAGATTTTTCCCTCGTGTTTGGGACCAATAATCTGGCATGTTAGAGCAGTTTTCCTTTTGTCAATTGAATTGCACTGGCAAACTAAGCCTTTTACTTGATTAGTTTGGATTTTACAAGGATAAGACTCAAAGCTAGACTATAACCATAAGATTGCATTATTTTGGGAGATGAGATCATCATTTGACCACTTACATTTGATTTTGTACATTTTTTTGTGTTGTATTTTTTTTCTTCCTACTTTTTATATTTGGTTTTGTACGTTTTTTAACTAAGTGGTTGTGATTTCATGGTATTGCTCATTATTTCTTATTTTTTTCATGGTATTGCTTTGGTGTTTTTGATATCTTCCATGATGCTTGTAGTATTATTCTTCATTTTCATGGTATTGCTTGTTAGTCTTCCGTGTTTATTTTTTGGCACCCCACCTAGCGTGTCTACGACCTTTCTTGCATTTGACATCAACGTTGGGTTCTTTTATGCATCTATGGTTGGCAAAATAAAAGAACGACTCTAAAAATAGAAATGGAGATATCGTCACATAGCTTTGCATGTTGTCCTTGGTTTCTTCTAACTTATATCTTCAGACATGGAAATAGTTGACCTATGGTTTTCTTTTCTTGTTTTTGTTGCTTTTTGGTTTCTTTCCTTAGGCATGGAGATGCTTGATGTTTGGTCGAACATTATTTTAAACATGCGAGGGGCCTGGTCAGTGTTGGGGAAAGTTTTTGTCTTTAAAAGAAAAAATTCCTAATACTTTCCAGGACATTCGGAAATTATAAATTCCAATCGAAAGCTTCATACAGTTTTTTTTTTTAAATTTTCAAAATTGAAAAACTAAGTTCAAACTCTATATTGAGCCCCTTCATGTGATACAACATAGCATAGCATGCTGCTGCATAGTAAGAAAAAAAGAAAATTTGTATTCCTTGTTTAAAGCAAAACATGGATAACACATGAAGATTTTGGCCTACAAGAACAGAGGTAAACAAGATTCTAGCCTACAAGAACAGAGATAAAAAGGATCTTCTCATACAATAGTTATGGAGAAGGGGGCAGGTTGGAGGTACGTGCTATTATTATGGAAGTTGATATTTTTGGTTAGAGCTGCACACGTGTAACCCTCTAAAATATCGGGGAGGAGATCAATCCTTTCAGAAGTTGACACCTAGACCTAATATTAACTCCAGAAGTTTCTAGAAACCTCGGGCTTCAAGCTTCGTGCAGGTTCCAGAAGTTGTTAGGCTTGCTGTCCCAGAAGCTTCCGGATTATACCGCATCATATAAAAGAGGGAGACGCGAAAAGTTCACCCAGACTGGTGCAGATAGATCGATGTTGAGATGTCTGTGAGGAAGGGGTTTTATGGAGGATTCTGATCCGGGATTCAATTGATCAATCCGAAACTGCTATCGGCGGCGAACCCATAGATCAATCATTAAAGGTGGGCTCTGTTTTATAATTCCTGAATCTCCAGGATCAAACACAGAGCTATGTACTTCCTATGTGCCAGCCGTCGGAGATCTAAAGGACGAACTTTGTGCAGAGTGACGGTACTGTGATAGCGATGTTGGGGTTTTAGGCACTTAAATTGAAGCTTGGTTTTCAGTCTCGGCTGGACTCCAGTGCCGTAGAATAGATTTGAAGCTGAAGAAGGTTAAAAACTAAGAAGACTTCTGTGTGGATTTTCAATCTTGGCGAAGAAATTGAGGCTGTAAAAAGAAAGAATCTAGTGCCGTAGAATAAATTTGAAGCTGAAGAAGGTTAAACACAAAGAAGAATTCTGTGTGGATTTCAATCTTGGCGAAGAAATTGAGGCTGTAAAAAGTAGGAGATGAAATCAGAAGTGTAACGGGCCCATGGTAAACCGCTCGAGTATTCGAACCTTGAATGTGCCTGTGGGGCGTTCCCAGACACCGGCATAAATGGGAGAAGCGACTACTCATAAACGTCTAGACGGTTTTGCCCAGTTGGTTAAGGGCATGTCGGTTAGGAACATCACAGTTGGTATTAGAGCAGGTCTCAAGTTCGAGTCTCCATGGGTGCCTATATGCATGGGTAATTTGCAAAGACTTGGTCATCATTGTGACAT
This sequence comes from Isoetes taiwanensis, assembly GCA_021234155.1. Taxonomy (NCBI): domain Eukaryota; kingdom Viridiplantae; phylum Streptophyta; class Lycopodiopsida; order Isoetales; family Isoetaceae; genus Isoetes; species Isoetes taiwanensis. Next base: position 115,678 of record JAJEKV010000140.1, read on the forward strand.
GGTATGACATAGACATGGTATAGCCTTGGATGCTCGAGGACGAGCATAGTTCTAGTGGGAGAGACTGTAACGGGCCCATGGTAGACCGCTCGAGTATTCGAACCTTGGATGTGCATGTGGAGCATTCCCGAGACACCGGCATAAATGGGTAGAAGTGACTACTCATAAACATCTAGACGGTTTTGCCCAGTTGGTTAAGGGCATGTCGGTTTACGGAGATTTTTGGTTCAATGGACGGGTTGTCCTGAGGAAGATGCCACATGGGAAGATGCCAATTGGATTCTTCATGAGTTTCCGGAGATGCGCCCATGAGGACATGGGTTGAATTTTTTGAGGAGAGACTGTAACGGGCCCATGGTAGACCGCTCGAGTATTCAAACCTTGAATGTGCTTGTGGGGCGTTCCCGAGACACCGGCATAAATGGGTAGAAGCGACTACTCATAAACGTCTAGACGGTTTTGCCCAGCGGTTAAGGGCATGTCAGTTAGGAACGTTACAAGAAGCATCAAACTCGTTCGGTGGAATAGGCCCATTCATGTTGAATTTTGTCTCGATGTCTGACAAGCACAGTTATGCTTCAAACTTTACCTCTGTGTTCTATCATAACCATGGCAAAATCATGTGATACAACAGTTTTCTTCTAAATGTGTTTTCGTATAAATGGAGAGAATGCTTTCTTCGATTAAAAGTTGAAGTTGAAGACATTATCTATTATGGATGGTCTTAGTTTGCGGATGAGAGTGCGGATGGAAGGCGCTGGAATAAGAAAATTAGTTACCATTTCTGGTTAGCTTCTTCAAAGATTTGGGACAAGCAAGTGGGGTTCCTATTTTTTGTTTGCCTATCCCTTGTGTCTTTGAGCTTGGTCGTCCCTGTCTGATTTAGAAGGCGCCAGAAACGTACTTAGCTTTCTCGGAGAGCATAAAAGTGCTTAACCGCTTGATCGCATCAGAGGTACATACTTGATTTTTCTCAAAGAGCACTACAAATATAAGATAACCAAATATAGAACTTGGTTCATGATTATTTCTTACAAGCTGTTGTAGGATCGAGAAGCCATTTGAGCCTAACTGTGTTTCTTAATAGAGGCCAATGAGATGGTGAATAAAATGTCATTGCTTTTCCAACTCTAACTATGTGTTATGTTTAGGTTTCTCGCCTTTGCAAGAAACAGTGTCGAAGATGTGATGGGTTAGATTACAGTGAATTGTCTCGAGTAGAAGGGAAAAATGCAGAGTTCAAACAAGTACTCGCATCAGGCACAATATCAAAAGAGGTAGGGTTTGCGCCATTTATTTCTTTCTATATCCTCATGGTTTTGCGTATCCTATATAGGTTGTTTGGATCAAATGCACGGATTCAATACGTACTCAGTTTGTTTGTTGATTCAGAAGAAGGAAGAGTTGCAATAGTATTTTCAAGCAGCAACCAAGAATATCTGGAAAAGATCTAAAAGGGGGATACTTATGGCTCTGTAAACAGGTGGTTTGACAATGGATCTGATAAGCTTTCTATCATAATTCTTGCAGGGGTGAAAAGTAGTAAAGAATTTTTAGATTTGAGGCTAGACACAGTGCCTGTTTCCAAAAACATCGTGCATTTGTTTGTCTCCTGAGCACGAAAAGAAGAGAGTAAGAACAAAATTGTGGTTTTTAAATAGTTAAAAGAAGAAATATATAGCATGATTTCGTCAGATTCAGTATGTCCATGGCAAAGAAAGAACTTTCTTCATTTGCAGAAGCAAGTGGCCTCCGTAACTCATCCACCTTTTCATTTGCACTGATGTTGGCTCCCAGTTGTGGTGCTGCTATTTTTGCTGCAGTAGATTCACTAAGAAATTTAGACAACCACATATGGCATGTACCTTGCACTGTGGAGATGCAGACACTCATTCATCCTATTGTAGCTTATATGGCGAAGCACAATAAAAAATGGTGTGAACTTTTATTGATTTAAAGGCTGCTATGGGGGCATGTATATAGTTCGAGGAGTTTGAAAGCTTTTGCTCTATTTGATCATGGCTTAGAACATAGCTCTCATTTGAGCTAAACCTGGTGGAGGATGGGCATCAAATTAGTAAATGGAGTTTGTTCTCCCATTAACAAGTCTTTGGATGGTGAAGCACTTATATTGAAGCTCCATTCCATAGGCCATTGCATGGAGTCTCCTTTCCCGCTACAGAATGGGCTTATCAAATATTGTGGACACTCCAAAGGTCTTGTGACACAACATTAGGTGGATAAGAAAAAAATAGAAATTTCATATAAATAAAATACGGTAGCTGAAAATTTGCATGCAATAAAGATTTGCCTGGATTGGATATGCTATTCTAAGAATTGGAATGCAAATAATGGAACTTAGCCAATGGACTGAATATAGGTTGAACCTTCTTACAAATTCCCTTTTTTATTGTGAGAACTTCGAAGCCCATAGACATTTATTTGATTAATCACTGTCATATTCAATAAAAAAAATATGTGTTCTATTAGAGCAATCATAACTATTAAATTGCAAATGTAGATGTTGCAGATAAGATGCGAATTTGGTTGATCATTGTCGCGCGAAATAAATAATATGAATTGCATCTTTATACTATGAGCTATTCTTTGTTGCATACATTGCATTTGTTAAACTGCTAGTGAAAATTAGTAAATCTTTCAAAATCAGTTTTTTTTTAGTTTTGCTCTAACTTTTGAAAGTTTCAGTCTGACAGCAAGCCTGATGTTCACACTAGGTATCTTTCACAATGTCTGTCATACTATTCCGAGGTCGATAGACATAATCCTTTATTAAGTAGGCATATTGCACTATCAAATCTTAAATGTTAATAATGGGTCCAATCCCATAGGTTTGGAACCAAAAAGATGTTCGTGGCGGCCTATATATATTGGAATGCAATGCTTTATAAGGATTCGTGATTCACAGATGTAAACCAGTGTATTAGCATAGACATCTTTTATGCTGGGTTAGCTTTTGTCCAGTTCCAATTATAGCATATCTCATGAAATGAAGAAGATATCCACGCTACTAAAAGAAAAAAAGGTTCATGGCACATTCCCATTAGCATGGATTTGAGTTTCCAGTCCTTGGGGTGAAATCACACTAGCACCCATCTAAACTTGCAAAAGCTTTCAGCCAAATAGGATTCCACAAGTTCTTAATCCTAGGCATTACACTATGGTTGCTTAAAACTAAAAAATTCTTGGACACCATCCAAGTTCTTGGCCGAGGAATTCCCCTCGACCAAGACTTCGAATTTCTTAGATGCAACATAGGACCATGCACGTGGAAGAAGCTATCAGGACTTCCATCATCTAAAATAAAATTGAAGGAGAAGGTTGAAGGAATGTGTTTAGATAAGAAGAAGAGGTCAGACAGTTGCCATAACAAGAAAAGGAACGCCAAAATAGTCAACTAAATCAGAAAGCAAGCACCTACGAGAAGTCGATGAACAATCTTGCAAATAGCAATCTCCCACATGATCTAGAGGCTAGATACATATGCAATGCATGTATGCGACAATGTAATGCATAAATGCTCACCGATACTAAAATCCCAATCTGGCATTGTTATTGTTAGCAAGTTAGATAAGTAAATAATAACATTAAAAATTGAACGCTAGTTGACTATCCTTAGTCCAAGTTGACCACTAATAAATCCCAAGCCAAAATCGCAGAAGGTGTAGATAAATGCTATATGGATACCATAGTAAGAAATTTGAAGGTTGCTTTAAGAAAAGGAGAAAGGGATACTTTTGAATTTTTTCAAGCCATGTACAAGGGGTTTTTGGTTGACCCCTTGCACGCACACGGCATATCCCCCCAAACTAAAGAATAATGGCTAACAATTTATTATTGGCATGTCCCGATCTGGCATTGTTATTGTTATTTGCAGATCCATCCCGCTCGGCAAACCAGAAATGCGTACATTTTAAGCTTTGCATTTGCATCAAGCTCGCACTGACAAGCATTTTTCCTTCTATAGAGAATTTAGGCTGTCATTCTATTATATTGCATCATTAATTGATATAGATGTAAGCAGTGTGTTATGCATAGTGTTATCAGACTCTACTACATGCACTAGATGGTTGGATAGTGCCACATCCATTAGCGTAGATGCAAATGGTATCGTTTATAAAGATAGTTACTTTAAACTCCTGTGTACCACCAACCAGTGGCGGCGAAGGCCGCCGCGACAAATTCTTGTAAGAATAAAGAAAATCTACTATGTATTCTCAACTGTGCTGCATTACATATAAACTAGTTATGGTGCCCGGCGTTGCCAGGCTTTAGTAGTAATTTGGAGGAATTGTTGGTTCGTAGTTGTGTCGGCTTTGTTTGTGCGGTGTTTTGTATGGCGTACTGTTAAAGGAGGAATAGTAATGTAGTTGGAGATTGACGGTGTTGGCAACAATGTTTATGAACTGAAATGGTGGAGATGCAAGTGACATTAATGATGTAAGTGGGGTTCCATTATTTTGGTGTGGGCTATATAATTGTTGTTGGGATCGTGTTTGGAATGTTGCATGATATGATTATATAACTATGCATTTGAAGGTGTTGTGTTTGAACCTTTGGATCCTTCAAATTACATTGCGTCGATAGTGCATGAGTGTTTAGTTATTTTGTCTATGAAAGGATGCATTAAAGATATTGAGTCTTATAGAGTTGCTTGCTATGTAGTAACTGAAGATACATGTGTCAACATGCCATGCAGTTATATCTTTATGGTCTCCAATTCTCCTATGTAGAGCTAATAAGAACGTTAAAAGGTACTAAGAAAACAAAAAGTTCAATAAGTGATGTACAACATGGCGAGATGGGGGCGAGATCTAGACGAATTCAACAATTTTCAAATGGTGATATGGAATTTGCTGCTAAGATTAACATATACAATGCTAAAGAAAGAACAATCATAAACAAATTTGCTTTTACATTTAGTGGCAAGAAATGAGTTTGCATAATCGTTTTCAAAACATGGAGGCAATCATAATTTGATCTGCTTTTTAATGTGCTAATAACAAATATAAGATTCAAGTGCACGATTCTGAATAATTTAAAAGTTGTTACTGATTCTAAATAATTTAGAAGTTCTTGCTCATCTCTACAACAAAAAGCAATCTACCTTATGATCTTCGTTTGCACGAAGAGAAATAGTGGCACAACATGAAGGACTATATCCTATTGTCTTCCTTTACATGGAGTATTGGCTGAGTGACAATGTTGATGGCATGATGTGGCAATTAAGACAACTCTTCCATTTGAAATGCAATTAATCCATCGCCTTTGTGTGGCAAAACTATCTGTGGCATGTAACTATAAGTAAGCTATTAAATGAAAATGACAGCAAAGTGTAATCCATATAGTAACCCTACAAAGAATGTTCTTTAAGTAGCAATGTGAGCTGCCTGCCTTCTTCTTCCCTGCATTTGCATCTGACCATGTTGTATTTAGGTTGGTAACATGCAGGTTTGAAGCTTGTGAATAGGTACATCAATATGTAGGGCTGTGAGGATGAATGCCATCATTTGTATGCAGTAGAGACAACTGGAACCTAACAATAAGTAGATGATTTGGATAGGACCGGAATGTGTGAATTAGCAATGATCATTTTATGGGTGCTTTTCAGAAATCCTGGAATGGAATATTATAAAGGGCAGCTGATATACATTGCCTGAAACCACAAAATTTGAAAGTCAATTTTGGAAGTTGATTCTACCAAGTAGTTGAATGGAGTATCAAGATTTGCGGTTGCAATTGACATATATACCACACAACAGTGGCGCTGCAATTGTGTTGTCCAAAAATATAGAAGGGTTTCTAATTGCCTGAACTGAATGAAATACTGTAAATAGAAGCTGATATACATTGCCTAAAACCACAAAATTTCAAACTGAAACTTGGAAGTGAATTTACCCAGTTGTTGAATGAAGTATAGGGTTTGTGATTGTAATTTGGATATATACGAACAATGCTAAATTAGTAGCATAGGAATTTTAGGATTCGCCTGCCAATCCTCATGCATCATGGTATACAAAGCCTTTGAAGTAATCAAACATTCCATCCAACATTCAGTTTCGAAATAATTGAGCCTGCTCCATATGCCCTTCAGAAACTATATCAATCCTGGAATATATGCTATGAATCATAAGCGCTCCAGAAACCATCTGCATGCTGGAATGTGTACAATATATATTGAAGTAACATGATTTTGGAGTCATAGGTTGTATTGAACTATATGCAGTCTAAGAGGTGTGAGCAGCATATCAAGCTCCTGCACATTGAGCAGACAGAAAGATGTCAGAGGCTTGTGAAAATATGACATGGGAATCCATACAGACTCCAACTAAGTCTGGATCTTCATAATATTGTGGATCTTTGGCAATCCGAAATGTAATCTAAGATGCAAGTAATAGGATACAATAAAACATCGATGCATGGGTTAGTAGATCTATTTGGCATTCCCAAAACCTTAAAAGGAAGTGAAAAAAAACACATACCTCAAATGGAGGCGCAACGTGTTCAATACAGGCTACGTTGTTGTTATAAGGAATGAACCCTTTATCAATCCAAGAAAGGCTTGGATTTGTGAGAATCTAATTCTATTTGAAAGAAGAAGACAGAATCAGGTTGAATCCTGCAATCTATAGTGACGAAATCAATTAAAGGAACATAAAATAATTTACATAAAATAGTCATAACCTAACTAGACCACACATCAAATGCAAATGGAACTCCTCAAATTCCAATAGTAAAAGCTTTTAAGATTGCCCTACAAACTGGATCAATATAGCCATCTTATCTTAGAGGGATGTTTTTGAGCATCTTGAATTGAAGAGATGATATGTTCTAAACAACCAAGTCATGTCCCATAGAAGTACCATAGAACTATCATGATCATGATCATGATCTATAAAGCCCAAAGCAGCTTGCTTTCACATATTATAAATATGAAACCTAATCAACATCAAGTAATCCAAGATAACCAAATGGTCTAATAACAGCTCAACTGGGCCGACAAAAAAAGAATGATTGTTGTACTTGGAAGATGTGCTTAAATCAACTAACCTTGTGTAGAAACTCAGAAACCACTTTCGACCACGACAAAATGATGTATTTTAATTTTGGCCCTTTAAGGACATCATAAAGTTTAATTGGCCATTCAGCTTTTGCCTCTAGTGCAAGACATAGATCGATGAAGAAAACCTTACTTTGATAAACCTTCCGAAATAGATCGATAAAAAAAACCATACTTTCATAAATCATCCGAAATGAATACGTACCAAGTTTCTTTGCAAATTCTTATAGAGTAATCCAAGTGGAGCTATATTGTGCAAAGTGTGCATTAATCCACCCGCAAAATGTGCATGAGCAATAATACAATCATACTGCCCCAAATAAACAGCTTATACAGTCCCATGTGAACTCATTTGGTCATCTCAGAATATAAAAGAACTTATTGTACATGCACACTTCCTGTAACATATAAAAGCAAAAAAGAGAAAACTGAGATTAAGCTGATAAACAGACAATAAAAGATTTCACCTCTATATCTATGGTTAATATGACTAAACGCCTAAGAAAAATAAAAGGCGCTGCACAACCAATCTCCATCTACAACAAATTATAAATACATTCCATTAAAAAAAGAAGAAGATGAAGTTAAAACTATTGATCAACCATTCCTGCACTGGAACCTACCTACTCAGATGATATTACAATTTGCTTACATTCTACGACAACGTATGAAAGAATAAGAATGACAACAAACCTGAATAAATATTTATGCTCTTGAGCAGAGGGGAGCACAATGAGTAATATAAGTAATATAACTACCTCCAGACATGTTTGTGCTAACAGCAGTTGTGATATATATGTCCGTTCTATATGAAGATGCTTGAAAACTAAGGAGACATGCATCTATATCCTGTTCAGAAATTATAGATGGGTTTCAGATGATCTAAATTGTAGATGGAATTTCTAAATTTAAACTGCCAGATAAATAACATGTGTTCAATCAGAAAAGATGCAATGGAATAAATTAAGAATGCATTTACCTGCAAATAAAATAGTCAAGAAGCTTCATGAAGTTGGAATGGATTTTCAAAGGATACCCAAAAGCCATCGTGTTGAAATTCTTATTAATAAACCATTCCTCTAAGGCAATTTTCATCTGGTGCACAAATAGTGTTGCAGATCAACACCCAGAGGTGAATACTGAAGCTCCAAATCATGCCATACTTAGAGGATAAAACCCAATAATTCTGTCAAAAACTGAGAACAAAGGTTCGTATTGAAGGCCTGCAAGGAATTTGATGAGGCTCCATTTGAGAAGGACCTTGAGATCATAGCTAGACAGATTGTAGGAGGAAGAGATGTCGTGTAGGGTGCAGTGATAATTTGGTGGAAAAGCGTCAACAAATATTGAAGAAGGGACCAGGTCCTTTTGATGGGCATTGACAATCCAGAGCTATTGATAGAGTCTTGCACATTGTATGGTAAGTCTCAAGGTATGCCATTTTTTAATTTCTTAGTTGTGACATAACATATAGTTTTCTAATGCTTTATTATACCCTTTATTGTTTGTTCATCTCAAGTTCATCTAGATTTGAATTGCGAGCCAATGACGCCCATTGTGCAAATGAATCTTTGATGTTATTTTTAAGGTAATTCGTTGCTACAGCTTATATAGACTTAAAAAAAAGCATGTCGTTGGGAGGATCACCTTTTGAGGCTGTTGAGTGTTAACTTAAAATAAGAGCTATGTTTGAATTGCTTTTTCCGAGCAACACATGCTGATCTTAGATGCTCTGCGGCACCGCTGCATCAATTGCTGACATCGCCAATGGTTGCACGTCTCGCATCCTACATTTTGCAAGTCTCTACCGTCAGAGAATCCCTTACAGGACAAGGGATCTGAGAGCCTACTACCAGGGTTTTTCCTCCCATGTGGGGGTTTTTTCATCCCAGTAGTAGGGACACGTTGTATAGTAGCATTTGTCTTTTTGGTGTGGTTTTATCTGCTTTGTATACTGCATGTACCGTCTCATAGGTCAAGTTTGGCCTCCGCGGACGTTAAAATATACTTCCTTCCTTCCTTCCTTCCTTCTATCAAGTCAACTTACAGATGAATCACATTACATTACAAAAAGCAAGGAACGGTCATAGAAACAAGAATTTTCAACAAAAAGTACAAGTTGGTATATATTTTGACATGATCTGCCACTAAGGATCTTGGCTTATCCAAAGTAGCTCATTGCCCCAACATTTCTTTAAATTGCTTAAACTAAGATATACAAGAGGCTTGATGAAGATATATGCCATTTGTTTTTGGTAGATACATATTGCAGATCCAAGAATCCACCATGGTCAAATGGAAGTGAACTTCTATATGACTAAGAATGGTTGGATGATCTGCCAACTTGAGCATACTCTAATTATCATGGTAGGGAGAAACATTATTATGCTGAACGGTGACAATGGATATTTATTGAGCTACAAACAAGATGACTTCCAATTCTAACTGCAAGCCATGTTGTGGACTGAATCTATAGATCATTTATTAGTTTGCTTATTAGTTAAGCTATAAAATACAAAGATCACAGAAACAATCAAAGGAAGAGTGAGCGTTGTTCCTTTATCATGGATTGGATTTATATTTAATTGATCTGTGGTGAATTAATGAATTAAGGCGAATTTATCATTTTTTTATCTCCCAGACTTATAGCTTCCTTATCCCTTTGAAATGTTTGCATTGTCACAAATCTTTCTACACCTCCTTATGCATGTTCAATTTCCTGTAATCAAAAGTGAAACATTGTGCAGTATGTAGTAACCTACATCATGTTCCAAGCTTCATTTGCAACCATGTGTAATCCTCTTGCTTTAAAATTTGTAATGTAATTTTGTATACATGTTTATGCATTGCACTATAAGAAATGAACTGAACTGGCAAGAAAGGAGAAAAATGGATTATGCTTTTGTATTTTCTTCATACTTAGCATATTTATTAATTCTAACAAAAATAGGAGACCATATGAATTTTGTGAGTCAAATTCTTTGGAAACCATGTCAAATTCTTTGGAAACCACATGGATCTTGTGAGGCAAATTCTTTGGATACTTGAGTCGCAATTGATAGTTTTTAACTAGGGTGAATATGTAGTATAAGAACAAGGAATTCCACGTGGATTTAATATGGATGGATCAATCACCATTTATCAGACCGTAGACCATACCCTTAAAACAATTGAATGAGTTATTATAAAAACAAAAATTCAATAGAAATAAAAAACACAGTGGGTTGCTAGTTGCATTGGTTAAAACATCTTTATTAAGATATTGAATTATTTCGGTAGAGGTTCGAGTCTCCTATTTCAGAATTCAAAACTTTAGACGGACTTATATTTCATATTTCAAAATCTTAGGTGCCTTCAATCATAGATGACCATAATCGAAACGAGAGGCGCCCAGAGGCCTCAACATATGCCCATAGGATGGACGGATCGATGACCAAGGTAGATCGGGGCACACATGAGCCTACCAAAGACATCCTCCGCTTTAAAACGTGCTCCAATACTGTCTAGGGTTTTTTAGAGAAAAACTTAACAGTCATAAACTTGTTGATACATGTACATGTCAAGGCATTGACAATCAAGAACCTCCAAGGTATACGATGATAGTGCTATTAGTACAGGCATCTGCAATTGGTTAAAATAACATATCAATATGAATAAGTGACAGATGAAATTATCAAAAACATACATTACTATATATCAGATGAATGTTGCAACATATTAGTTCAAGAAAGCTAAATCGTTCTACTTTGTGTCTAGGTATACACAAAATGCTCTAGTTTATATGATGTAGAATTTTTTTTGGATCTAAACATGAGAAAGGTAAACATGATAGAACAACTGATGAGTTGAAGAGATGATTAAGATAAGTGCATTAAAATACAATAGCATGAAATTGGGTAATGCTCATGAAGTCATGGAAGTTGTAGATGAAATGTTTACGTGTAGAACACCTGAGTGGATGAATATGTCTAAATCCGACAAAGGAGAAAATATAAAAAGGTTCTTTTGGAAGTCAAAGTGGAGGATATGGATAGAAAGAAAGCATGGGGTTTGGAAACTAAGTAGGTCCAGCGTGTGCATGCTTTTTCAATCCTAAATCTCCATTGTAGTTGCATACAAGAGGACTTTCATGTTTTTGCAGCTGCTGCTTGAGTGGTATGTGGGATAGTTGTGTTAGAACTATGTTGATGACTAGAAAGTGGTGGTCATTGTACCGTCCTCTAATGCGCTTATTGACATTGAGAAGGAGTGTAAATCTAGCAGGTCCTTATTTTCCTCTAATTCCACCATGCTAGCAGAAAGATGGTGACATGTTTGATGTTGTTGCTCCCAAAGGCAATGAGCCGGTGCTAAACTCTAGATCCTAATATGCACAAAACCAAAACTGATAGTGGAGAAAGACTTCAAACTCAATGGAACATGGCATCTTGCTAGTGAGAGTGTTGTAGATGGTACGTATTACAAGAAGGACACGAGATCAACTGTCATCTATGAACTCTACAGTAAAGACACGAAGTACATAGCATTCAGCAACAGGTATATGACTATGGTTAAGATCCATATGCTCAAATCAAAGTACAATCCAATCCAAAATAGTTTTGTTTTTTTTGTTTTGGTATATGAATAGAATATTAGAACATGCGAAAGATGAAAACTATCAATCTCTTAGATATGTCCAAAGTATGCCATAAGATGCCAAAATTAGCTTCTTTAACTAATGAATTGCCCTTAATAGAGGTAGAAACTTTGCATACTTTACCTTTGTATACTCTAGTCTACACCTTCGAAGTTATTCATCTCTTTTAAAAGTGAATCAGATAAGTAGGATGTAGCCCAAAATTAGAGCTTCTTTATGCCTGCAACAATGAAGGAAACAAAACAGAATTAGCAGAGAAAACCATCATGCTATACAACAATTGCGAGCAAATGGGTCTAGTATTTACAAGAATTCTCTATCTGTTGTAACACATAAAGAAAAGAATAGGCCAAATTTCATATCTCCATGGAAACTTATGCCATGGGACCCATACAATGCATCGTTTATATTTTATGCACGAGTACCTTAATGCACAAATACCCTTTTAAAGGAATATGTTTTCATACAAGATCGATAGTAGGCCAATTGTGCCAAGAGTTTGAGAACTTTGGCATAGTTACGAGCGCGCGACGATGACATTATTGGATACTAGTAATGGTGCCCAGCGTTGCTGGGCATCAGTTGGAAATCTGTAAATGTTTTATTGCAATGGGAAAAGTGTGCAGTAAACTTTTTATTATAACAAAAATTTTCAAAATATCATTTAATTGTTGACATCTTGAAAATTACACATTGAAGAGGTAGTACATCCTTACTTATAAGAGATCCGGTGTTTTGTCTTTAGGCAAACCAATGCACAATTTCTGGGACAAAAGCAAAATGGAGGGGCTATAAAGGGATATTGAATTGTATCTTCTAAGGAATTTCAGGCGTCATTGTTGAGAGCATGGGCAAAGGTCTTGGCAAATGATTTCTCATTAAAGGTCGTCTATAATAATGGTTTATTTTATATTGTTGTTGACATTGTTTCTTTTCACGTTGTGCATAACTTGTGAATATTTATTGATTAGGTTGTGAAGTTATCTTGTTTGATATATCTTGTGGATATTCATTGAGGAGGTTGTAAAGTTATCTTGTAAATATCTTTTGAGGGTTGGGAAGTTGCATGAAGCAAGTACCGATTGCCTAGACAATTTAAGTAATCTTGTGAATATATGTGGAGGAATCTTGTGAATATGTGTGGAGGAGGTTGCAAAGTTGCATGAACATGTGAACTGTGTGGAGGTTGTGAACTTGCATGAACAGGGTATCGATTGCCCTAACAATTTAATTTCATTTAAGAATATCTCCAAATGGAATTAGCATAAAAAACATTACAGCATTTTAAAATGGACAAAATATAGGCATTGCAAAATTGCTGGCTTTTTTCATCACATAACCACCAGTGCAATAGGTATAGTTTGCATCTCTGGTTAAGTGCAATAGGTATAGTTTGCATCTCTGGTTAAGTTGTTTGAAAACTTTGGTTTACTCCTAATGTGTTCCCCATGGAAACCTACTTATTTACAATGAATGGAGTGTATGTCAATCTCAAAATAGAATAGTTGGATCTTACCATGCAAATCAAGTTTTTTTATGGTCAAGAACCGCTTCAAAGAACCGTACCATACATGTAATATACCAATGCATGCATGTATCCCCATAACTACCTAAGCAAATTTAGAATACCGTTCAGAAAATAACGTCCCAGCCTTTCTTTTATCATCATGACTACAATGTCAAATATACAAATGTTACATCTTTCCCTAACTCATATGTAACTCAACATGGTACCTAGATTCTCATTTGAGTCTGACCAAAATGCAACTTACAAATTCTCACTTCTCTTTTGCAAAGATAATGCATAACTTTTATATGGTGCCTAGAACAGTTTATTAACTGATATTGGCTCCCATTTTTTAGGCAGAAAATATGCTGGCAAGACATTTGTAGGGATCACGTAAAAAATGATGTTTTGGCTACAATTTTTGGCGCAAAAATATGCTGGCAAAACATTTGTAGACTTAAACAATGATGTTTTCATGAGGCAAATGAACATTAATTTACCAAAACAAAATACACTTTTTTATTTAACAGTCTGATCCTCACAAAATTTTTTCAAATGGAGTCGTTTCTAACTCTAGAAGGAGAAATAGACCTTTATAGAAGGACCTACATACTATGCTTTTATAAAAGTCCTGTAGATCAAGCAAGCATACTGTATCAAAGGAGCAGGTCATACACCTCTGCAGACCTGGTTTTGATGTTGTATGGCTCAAATTTGTTGCTGTGTTAGCATTGCACCAATGTATGAAATCATGATGGTTCAGAAATCATATCAGCAGAAAAGAGAAATGTAGATCCATCTACAACATGAAGAGACATAGTTGAGAAGACTAACTAATATGGATCTACCTGGCAATCTATGCATCTTCAAATAAAACCACCAGTTATGATTCTAACTGTTAGCATTTAATGCATTGCATTATAGTATTTGCAAGAGAAATCCTATGACCATAACATATCAAAGAAGACTAACCTCAATTCCTCAAATGTGTAGTGTAATATGAGATGCAAAAGTCCAGAACCTCAAGATGCCAAGAGCGAGAGCTGTTCTTATCAAACCTGACCCCATTTCTGGCCAGCTCAAGCACCTACACCAACCAGCACATCATGCATGAAATTCATATAAGAAAAGGAGAAAACGATACGCTGGTGTAGACTACCAACAAATTGAAAGGATAACAACCACCATCCTTAGCGATTTTGGTTTGACCCGGCTCTATTGTTGCCATCGCCATTCGTCCAAAACCATGCCACGCTTTAAATAATGCCCTAAATGTTGCAAACGAACTGAGGGAGGCCTGACATAGCTTTTGCCCACGATCTTGAAGTGTGATATACAAAGGACTATGGCCAATCTATCCTTTGTTGACATCTGTTTTCGATTAGTCCGCCATAGCAGAGTTACATGCCCTTACGCTTTGGTCTCTATGAAGTTTTTGCTTGTATTCAATTTTTGTGAGGTGCTTCAAGTCCTGCTCAATGTATTTGTTAATCGTATCTCCGTATACATCTTGTCAAGTGTCCGCAAACAATATATCCGAGATTGATGTACTTTAATATCACCCACCTTTCGAGTAATAAGCCATTTCACCGCTTTGGATCTCGCCATTCACTTTGAAATCCCCATCCATGGGTACAATCTTGAAAACGTTTCCACTCTTTTTAAAAGCTTCGTGATATGTGCCTTCACCAACTTTGACAATTGCACTAATGTCACCACCGATGTAAAAAGCAGGGAAACACCGCCGAATTAATGATGTAAAGGAATTTTGAAATGCAATGCCCGTGTCATGATAACTAACCAAAATTTGCATAGTGCTTCAAGAAGGCTCATCATCTTTGTTGCTTGTTGTGCTTCACGTAGAATTGCACTAAATATAAATGAAGATTCGCTTATTTCAAAGATTTCGATTCTTCCGCATGAGGACTCTTGACATTGTCTCTCAAAAACCCTTTAATATATCATCCTCTATCTCTTCTTCTATTACCAATCTACCAATAGCTGATTCGGCCTTCGATCTTCATGATTACTAACGCTTCAAGCTGAGAAGTAATGGATTTAACAATGGATGAATTTGGCAACGTTTCATTGACTCCTTCTTGGCAACCTTGAACCAACTTCGCCTGTACTTTAGCTTTTTCTCCTATCATAGCTTGCTTCAAATCAGCAAGACCATTTACTCCATTTGATACCACTGACATTGGCATATGCACCACAAAGATCTAGCCTGTTCCCAAAGGGTTCTAGAACCTCCATGCAGAACTCGAGGTTATCATATTCCATCCTCTCGCCACGGCATTATCCCCCTCTGGCGGAGTAAGAAAGCAATTCAGAAAAATTGCTGGCTCTTTTTTGAACAACTCTTTCACAGGGCTCGTCTCTAAATCACTATCAGAACTAATTTCGACCATGCAAGCACTGCTTGCCATTGAATTGAAGGGCTGTGGAAGAATCGGAATGGAAAAAATGGAGAAGCGTATAGCACTTAAAACTTACCCTACCGAATGAGAGAAGGGAGCCGTTCTTAGCTCTGCCGCTAAATCGGGCCATTGGATCTAGCAGCTCGAAGGTGCTACTGCCACCCTAGCTCGAAGGTGCCCTCGCTAACCCTAGCCAAAAAAAACCCTAGAATCTTACGTGGCGTCATCTCTTCCATTGATTTCATCAAATCTGGGCCGTCGAAAGTTTTAGGGTTTTATGCACGACATACACTAAAACTTTATAATAAAGGATTTATTTCAGGACACAACATGAATTGAAGTGGCCAAAAGCTTTTAGAAATGTCTTTGTGATGGCTTAGTCAGATAGCACATGAGCAATGTTGGAGCAAGCTTTGGAAAGCTATTCTTTCTTTTGAACCTTATTTTCCTATGGCTATTTGTGATGACAAAAAGTAAATACATTTATTTTTTTATTTTTTTTTCTTGGGAAGATCCATCTTGAAATCTTATAGTATTTTGCGAATCTTGTTATACAGTATAGCAAATTTTGTACTTGCATACCCCACAAACAAGGAACTTTACGTATGGTGTAGATTAAGGAATAAGGGGTGAATATGCCTATCCAACAGCTCTCGTTGCCCGGAGTCACCCCCCGTGCGAATATGCACCCAAACTAAGGGGGATTTTAATTTAAATGTGTTGGACCCAATGGTTGTGTTAATTAATGTCAATGGTAGTTATGTGTTGGTTGTTAATGTCAATGGTTGTTATGTGTTGGGGGATTTATTTTTTATATGTTGGATGTTAATGGTTTGTGTTGCAAAAAAAAAATTTTGGCCCCCCGCGGTGTGACAAAAATTTTAGAATTCAAACCAGAAAAAAACTAGAATTTATTTGAGGCTTTCATCACCTGTAGCTTTTGAATTTCATCACAATAAAACAAATAGAACATAAGTAAAAGTTACCATAAAGATAGAGCAGATTGATCCCATTATTCTGAAAGTCATAAAGTTTGCAACACCCATACATAAACATTTTTAAACTGGAATTTAACGGCAGCCTTTGGCCTCCATGGATTCTTGTGGTGAGAAACCAAAGTGGGAAACTTTTCTACGTGTTAGCACAAGGATCTAGAAGCCTTGGAATTTGCTTAATAAATGCCTCAAAATCTAAAAATGCATGGTAATTTTATGCAAGCTTCATTCGGAATGAGCCATAAAGCAATATCCAATAGCGCAATCTTGTATTAATCAACTGGTAGGATGTGAAAGCCTACCAAACCCGGCCGAAAAAATGCTGTTTTAGCATAGATAACTTAACCAAACATATCCATATTATACATTATCAAAAAGATCTTGGAGAGAGCTTTCCAACGCAATAAAAATCATCGGAAACAGAGCTTTAGATCAAAACTTATAATAAGAAATGTGTTGCCGGCGGGGAAACTGCACTACATGCACCCTTCAAGCCCTTCATGTGCCCAACCCGGCCGAAAAATTGCTGTTTTAGCATACATAACTTAACCAAACATATCCATATCATACACTATCAAAAAGATCTCGGAGAGAGCTTTCCAACGCAATACAAATCATCTGAAACAGAGCTCTGGATCAAAAGTTATGATAAGAAATGTGTTACCGGCGGGGAAACTGCACTACATGCGCCCTTCAAGCCTTTCATGTGCCCATTATGCACCACACACACAAAAAGAGGGCTTTTGTTGTGAGCCATTGGTTGTTGACCATTATGCACCACACACACAAAAAAAGGCTTTTATTGTGAGCCATTGGTTGTTGACCATTGAAAAAAAAAGGCTAAAATCAATGGCTCAAAAATGGTGCACTCTAGATGTACGCATTAGTACATCGATTTGAATACATCATGAAATCATAGGAAAACCTTAGTGAAAAGCGTACAAAAACACAAAGAAAACCCCCTGTTATTATGCTACATATTAGAATCTAATTCCAATAAAGGAAATATGTCAATATGCCGAGAAGCAACATCACAACCATTAACTTAGACATTCCAACAAAATGCAACACGGTGTCCAAAACTTACGGGTGCTTTTATTGCCTCCCGATTTTGGGTTCAATTCTAGAGCAGTATTAGACTCTCAAATTCATATGTAATGGACAAGTCGAATACCAAAAATAGCTATTAGACTTTCAAATCCATATGCATTGGGCAAGTTGAATAGAGAAACGAGTTATTAGACTCTAAAATCTTGGGCAAGTCAAATACCCAAAAAGGTCTTGGGCAAGTCAAATTCATATGTTAGGGCAAGTCGAAAATAAAAAATAGTTATTAGACTCTCAAATCCTGAGCAAATCGAATACCAAAAAAACGTCTTGGACAAGTCAAATATCTCAAAACGGCAAAAAATCTAATGAACGACAGAACTCAAAGTTATTAAACTCTCACATCCTGAGCAAATCAAATACCAGAAATAGTTTCTAGACTCTCAAATCCTGGGAAAGTCCAATACCAAAAAAAGGTATTTGGCAAGTCAAATATCTCAAAACAGCAAAAAAACTAGTGAACGACAAGCTCGAACCCATGCAAGGGGGGACCAAAAACCAACACACTAAGCATTCACACTATTTAATATTGATCGATATTGTCAATCTTCATCAAATTGTTAAAAATAGATAGATAGGGTTATAATTTTATGGCAAAAACTTCTCATTGGGATGAAAAAAACCTTGCCCTTTTGGGTTTTCGAGAAAAATCCTAATGAGAAAAGGTCGTCAACGACCTCAAGGATGCTTCAAAGGATGAAGATAAAAAGTAGGTGAAGTTATTGCAACGCACATCATCTCCACACGATGCGAAAAAATTTGAAAAATAAAAGATGAAATACATGGAAAGTACACATTAGTCACCTAATAAAATAACATAATCCATGCAATCAAAAGCACCCATGAGACACTAGTAGCAAAAACAGGATTGCTTAGAGAAAATAGCATCACCCAAAGTCGACTTTGGTTGGCTCTGCATATAGCATAACCCAGCGGGTGGAAAAAATATATGGAGCAGCACTTAGCGGGTGGAAAATAATTAGCATCACCCAGCAGGTGGAGAAAAGAACTAGTGGAGAAAAAATTAGCATCAACCAGCAGGTGGAAACAAGAATAGCATCACCCGACGAGTGGAGAAACAATAGCAACACCGAACAGGTGGAAAAAGAGCATCACCCGATGGGTGGAGAATCATAATAACCAACAGTTCCACCAAAAATAAAATAATTTAAATATAAACATATCGACTAGTAAATACAAAGGAGAGAGGGGAGGGAACCAAAGGGCAAGGGAATGCTACTATGAGAAGATGTCGATAACCTGTCAATTGAAAAGACAATACTTTTATAGATGGCTCGTCCCTCCCTAGCAATCCGATGGCCCGGATTGCATTTTTTAGAATCGAGCCCCAAAAGGGGAGTCATGATTTCACTCAAAAGCTTACTTTAATTGAGACGTTAGCCAGCATTTATCTATTTATTTTTCGTATGATGCCATTGTTCACTCCTCAACTTCACGAAATTTAACATATCCGACTGTCATAGTTAATATTAGGGAAATTACCAAAATGCGCCAAAAAATAGGGTCTCTGGCTAAAACACCAAAACATTTTTGTGACTGATCAAATAACAAAGTGCCCTTCCCAAAACTTATAGCTGGCAATACAATCTTTCTAATAACAATAGAATCATTTAAAACCTATTTGGAATCTTCAAGTCACACTAATTTAAATAAGCGTTCTAAAAAATAACTCAAACCAAGATAACATGTGAATTCGAACTTTGAGTTAGATGACTTTGATCTTGTTGGAAAGGTCTTATTCTAATCTAGAATGTTTTTGAATACATTGTTTTTGAAGATATAGATTTGATGAGTCGCAAAAACTATATTAGCCTATTTATCAAAATACCCTTATGACATTATGACATCATTAAATTAAAGGAAAATTACCAAAATACCATTAAAGTTTGCCAAAATTACCAAAATGCTACTAAACCCAGTGGTATTTTGGAAAAATTGGCAATAACGTTTTTCCAATAACCTGAATGCAAATGTGCCCTTCAGATGAATTCTCGAATAGGGCTCGCATGAAAACAGACAAAAGCTCCCGTCGCCTAGGCTTTTCATTCATCTCAACAGTGTTTCTACAATGGTATAGTGGGTAGCTGCACATCGCAAGCTACCTAAAAAATGAAAAACATAGGGAATATCCAGTTATAACAACTAGACCCCAAATAAAATTGTGTGCTACAATTGTTGGCTAGTGTACTTGCCGAGAGCTTATCGCCGGGATTAAAAAACCTCGCCCTTTTGGGTTTTCGAGAAAAACCCTAGCTATAAAATCTCGACAAGGGGCTTGGACAACGCAAGGTTGCTAAAAGTTCCCACAAAAAAAACCTAGAGAATACCGAAGTCGCTCATCACCCCTGGACCTGCACATCACCAACAAAAAAACCAATAGAGAAAAAAAACCTCGAAAAGCGAGGGGCTGGTCACGCGTGCCACGCGACAAAAAACAACATTTACACCTCGAAAGAGCGAGGGGCTGGTCACGCGTGCCACGTGACAAAAAAATAACATTCACAATAATATATACATTAAGGGAGGGCGGGTGGGAGTCAAGGGAACTGTTGAGAGAGGAGAAAACGCCGATGAGAAGTCGATGAAGAACCTGCAAGAAATAGCGATCCCCAAACGAACTAGAGCCCCAGAAAATGCATGCAATGCATGCATGCATGGGAGAATACATGCTCGCCTCTTCGAGAATACCGATCCAATGGCTCGGATCGATGGCATTCTCGAATAGGGCTTGCATGAAAACAGACAAAAGCTCCCGACAAAAAAAGAACTTCCTTATCAAAACGGGATCAAGGTCGAAGGTTGAAGGATGGCCAAAAAAGAGACAAGATCGGGGAAGAACATGTCACAACATGGAAAGAGATACCAAACTGGAAAACCAAGCAGGGAGAAACCAAGATGGGAGAATACATGCTTGCCTCTTCGAGAATACCAATCCGATGGCTCGGATCGATGGCATTGTAGATTAAGCTGAGATCTTTCCAACAAAGACCACAATCTCAAGTTATGAGATTTTTTATTTCTCAAATTCTGAAGGACTCAAGAGCTTATAACTTGAAATTTTCATCTCCAATCAAGACGATATTATGCTTGTTAGAAAGATCTCATCTTAATCTGCAATCCGTCTAAAGGGCACATTTGCATTCAGATCTTTAAGAAAACGTCATTGCCAATTTTTCCAAAATACCACTGGGTTTAGTGGCATCAATCTTGTTAATTTGAAAATTTCTGGTCTGGAGAAAAACGTTTTTGGACTTTTTTATTTTCCTATGGTTGTGGGGCTTTTCGTGGCCGGAAATAAAATCCGATTTGCCAAAAATCGGGATTTCATTTTAATATTGCTCTTTCCAATCAATTTGCCCCCTTTCAATTTTCGACATGCTTATGCCATGATTACAGGCCAAAAGTCATTTCGCAATCAGAGGCAGAATCCGGATCTCATCACCAAGATTGCTAAATAGAATTTTGATTAGTCCAATCTTTCTGCTTGCTAACATGGACGAAAGATCTAATATGGCTACGCAGACCATATGCCCTTGGCTTGGACGATGAAATATCTAGGAATGTGGTTTTAAGTGGAGTTGGGATCGGTTTTACAGTTTTGGAACATGAAAAGATGTTGGTAACCGATTCTAAACCCTATATGCTCAAGTATTAGCTGTATGTTTTCATTTTTGTATTCCTTATTGGTTTTAATCTTGCAATTTACTTCTGTTCTTGCTCTTTTGTGCTCTATATTTTTTTTTTGAAGAACGTGTTTTACTTCATATTATACACTCAAAATATTACAAAGTACTTCCAGAAGTAAGAAATGTCCCTGAAGCATCAATCACTTTTAGATGATCACTCCATATTGGAATTTTAATACGATCAGACCAATTGGAGATCTGAAAGCAATTATACAACTTCTTACGAATTTCTTGAAGCACCACCTGAGAAGAAATACACTTATCATAAAAGACCTTTCTTCGCCTTCGCTTCCATACACTCCATATTAGCCAAGACTTTGCCATGTGAAATGCAATTCTTTTAGAAGCAGTCCACTGATTTGGATAAATACCCAAAAGAAAGTGCTGACTATCCAAAGATACTCCAAAAAGAGAATGCAGCCAGGACCTAAGACTACTCAGCTCTGCACACAAATATAAACAGTGCTCCAATGTTTCAATGCACCGCTCACACATTGGGCAAAGTGGGCTTACTCCCGGCTTAAAGCGAGAACCATCTCATTAACTCTCAAAGAGCAATGAATCACCTGCCAAAGTAGAACATTTACCTTTGGAGGATTATATTTAGACCAAACAAGGTTCCAGATGGATTGCCATTGAGAAGGCAAAGTCTGTAAGTGCCATTTTCGAGAAGGTGATAAAGTACTTGAGGAAGTAAGCAATCTGTAGCATGAACAACAAATCAAATCAAATCAATGTTTTCTTCATTCTTTGCATGCTGTTTCCATAAATTTACAATTTTGAAGTTTTGTGTTAAGGTTGTTTTGCCCTTGCTGAAGAAGCTTATGGTGTGGAGCATGCATGGAAGATTGGAATTGCTTCAGGTAAGAGCCTGCTCTGGACAACTTGAAGACATTTATTTCTAGGTGTTTTATTGTCTTTTCTGTTTGATTACTCTATTCTCTTTTGCATGCTGGTTAGAAGAGGATACCACTACAAAAATGCCTTCTTTCATACCGAGCTCTTTCTCCTCTCGAAGTTCCTATTCTGGTTTACCTCCTCAACCTTCTTATTTGTTTTGCTCAAAACAGCCAAGATTAGAGGTATAATGCTAATGTGGATCACTACAAAGAGGAGGTGGCATTGGTCACTTTGCTGATAAGAGTGTCATTTTTTAGCTTTGCTGGTGAAGGAATCCAAAATGAATCTCACTCCAAGCTACATGTATAGATACACATAAGAAATCCCATTTTGGACATCCATCAACCATTTAACACTCACTAATTTATATTTGAAGGATGCAAATTAGAGCACAATAGCCAATGTTATCCTGGATATAGCGAAGTCTATAAAAGATACTCCTAAAGTTTCTAATTTAAATGTGTATGACTAGATTATATTCTTAATGTTCCAATCTGTACGACAGATATGGCAGACTGAGATGCATCATGAAGTCCAAAGGATTGAATGGGTTATTGGTAAAGTCCTTTTTCTTGCTTCTTAAGCTAGACTTAGGCGTATAGTTGTACGACTGCTTTTGACAAGGGTTGAGTACTCTTTCTGGTATGATGTAATGCCCAAAACCTTTTTACGAAAGCTGCCTCAGAGTTGCTATAGAGTGTGGACCATATAAAATATAGGTTGGAAGGTCATCATATGGTTCGACATTCTAAATACATTTTCTAAAGTAAAAAGTTTAGCAGAACATATTATTCAATTGTCGTTTTCGCATTGGGTATATTGTTTGCCCTTGAAGGTGTTTGGAGCAGGCCTGCAAATCACAAAATTGTACGTCGAAAACCTTCCATATAGACTGTTCTGCTCATATTTCATCTGTAAGGGATTCTTAACTTAATTGTATCTAGCAGGTTACAAAAGCGTCCACTGATTTTCTGCTCCTGCCTTGCTTCATTTCATAACCTTGGGATATGAATTGAGGCTTATATTATCATCATTTCTATCAAGCAAGTAGATTGTTGTGGGGAATTTGGATCTTACACAATTTTACCATTGCGAGAGGCAAAGCTTTGGAAGCAAAACATCAAAGGGTTGTATTCTTTCTTTTTGAAATTTTAGAATACAATCTGCTCAGCTTATTTTGCAAGCATTAACAAGGCTCCTTTTTGTTTTTAAGGCTGCATAGTGTAAAACTAGAACTCTTCATGTGTAATGTGAAGCACCTGTTTATGATCGCATAAAATCTGGAGTGGAAAAGGTTTCAATTTTATGTACTTATCACTCTGCTTTTAAAAAATAAAGGTGTAGACCTAAACTTGGGCAGATAAAATACATGTTCTATAGATTCCTCCAGCAAACTGAACATTTGACATCTCTCATTCACCTCATTTCCTTTTGCAATTAATATTTTCTTATTGTTAGTGAATAAAATGGCATTATTGCGAATTCATAACAGCAATGTTTCAATACTGAATGGTTATAATGAAGGTACGAAGCATTGACTCCAGACTGTAGTATTATTGCCTACTTCTAGATGTACTGTAAAAGATATTATTGGGTTCAAGCTATACTATTCTTCTAACCTATATTAAGAAGCAAAGCTTTAAATCTTCTACCAATCAAATGACGTCTGCTTTAGTTTCTAAGTAATAAATTTTTAGCTATAGTCTGCATGAGTATGGATACCTTGGAATGCTTGATCATATTTCTTTTGCTTTCGTGCTTTATGTGATACCAGGAATATCACTTGCTTTGACGTTCTATTGCATGCATTGGAGCAGGTGTTCAATATTAGGTAATAATTTTGTTTCTCTATGTAATTTGAGTTTATCTTAGTTAGAAACATTGGAGTTCACTTGGGAGTTCATTCTTCAATGGTCTCGACACTAAGTGTCTATTCAATACAATCTGAATGTTATTGTTCCATTTCATCTTAATGTATGTGGCTATCTTTCTCTGCATGTGTTTGTTTTGAAGTATGTTTCTTTTTGTGAATGTGTTTTTCCGAGACGATATTTTGTTATTTTGCTTTATTGGATCTTTTGTTGTTTATTCTTCATGATATTTCTCCTTTAGATGTTCCTGCACAACATAGTGTCACCATGTTTTATGTTCTATTTTATATTTTCCCATAAATCTCTACTATTCAAGATGATCCCTAAGACAATCTATATGGTATTTAATTTAAAATGCCTTTAACAAGTTCGAAGCATCCATTATGCTTGGGATTTCTGATCTTGCAATATGGTCTGCCATTTCAATTCTTTGAAAAATGTCAGTATTCCTAAACTAGCTCTTACTGCCCCAACATTGCAGGTTGCATTTACAGTGAACAAATCTAGGAGCGCATATTGCTCCACTATCAGAAAGTGCACAATTAAAAGAAAGATGCAAAGATTGCATTTACAGGTGAACAATCTACAAGTAGAATGTAGAATTCAACATTCTCTATATAGAGTTTTCTTATATAGAGTTTTCTTAGCATCATTCTTGATATCTTTGCATGAGGGTCTAGGAGCACATATTGCACCACGATCAGGGAGTGCACAATTAAAAGACGAAGATGTGTGGATTGCATTTAGAGGTGCAATAATGTAGAAGCAAGAATGCAGTTAAAAATTGAGCATATAAAGTGATCTTATCATATGTATGTTCTTCATTGCTTCATTCTTAATATGTTTACATTAAACTTAGCAACACACTAAGCATGATAAAGTGACGATGCCTGTTCTTGCCCTTTAGTGTTTCTTGGTTGCATATGCTCTGTCATTTATGAAGTACATCATAAGAGTGGTCTTTGTTGGTCTTTATTAATGTCCATAGAAGACCACATTGCATTAGGTTGATGGGGGAATATGATAATATAGGAATCTCCAGTCCACGAAAAAGTATGGTAAGAACAATACGCTGTCCTTTTTGTTGATCACGTTCTAACAAGGCTCTAGAACGGGGATGAAGAACTAGGTAAGAATTTTGAACACTACACTTGGCTGGCTATAAATAGACTCGAAGATGCATGACTCAAAGCAAAGAGTGTACATTAATCTTTTAAGGCTGGTAAAATGGCTTAATCAAAATTACAGTGTGATACTGCCTAATCGTCACCCCTTTTTTAATACTTTTCATTTTTTTTTTTGAAGAACTGTGTCATCAATATATTAAAAGAATAGTAATGTTACAAAGCAATCCACTTGGAATACACTTTATGTTTCAAATGGTTTGCTAAGTAAAGTCACACTGCAGATGGTCCAACAGAAGTTAATAATGCATAATCATAATGTTCTATATTATGCTGTATGTGAAAACCTCCTCAATTATTATGTTAGTTTTGTAAGAACATCCCGGCAAACGCCAAGATTTGAAAATGTTGTGCTAATGTATTACAAGGCATACAATGCACATTAAAGTGAACATCACAATAAAGTGGGGGTTATGCTCTATCTGAAAACCTCCTCAATTAGTGTGTTGGTTTTGTAAAGCTATGGTGAACTCGAGCATGGCCAACGTTTGCAAAAGTCTGTGTTAATGTGTAAAAAAGCGCATAGCAACTCTTTACAAAAGAACAGGTAACCATACAAGTCCATTGACTTTTTGTTGAAACTTACCACGTGTTATGGTAAAGATAGATAGATAGTATTTTAACGTCACGCCACTAGGCAGCATCCAACTGGACATGTGAAAGGAGTCACATTGCAGATGGTCCAATAGAAGTTAATACTGTATAATCATAATGTTCTATATTTATGCTGTATGTGAAAACCTCCTCAATTACTACTGAAGCTGACGCCAAGATTTGAAAATGTTGTGCTAATGTGTTAAAAGGCATACAATGCACATTTAAGTGAACATCACAATAAAGTGGTGGTTACACTCTATCTGAAAAACCTCCCCAATTAGTGTGTTGGTTTTGTAAATCGATGGTACATGCCAAATAAAAATAACCTACATAGGAACTACTTTACATACCAAACAAGTCACAATGGGTTCACTATGACTGTTGTAAAAAATATATATGCCACTTTTATAGCATGTTGAAGATGCGATTGTCATTTTACAATGAAGGATATTGTTGGATCTTTAACTCTGATGCATGGATTCAAATGCCATGAAGAAAATAGAGTGGTTGAATCTTAATAGTTGCAATTGTTTGACCTTTCGATAGTTGTAAATGTAACATCCAACTTGGACAATAACTTAAAAAGAGCCTGACGATCCTACATACTACATATGTTCCTAAATCCTACATCTTATTCATATAATTCTACAATATAATTCTACAATAAAATTGAAGTTACACCCGACACCATAACTAGTTTTAGTAATTTTGGCAAACTTTAATGGTATTTTGGTAATTTTCCCTTAAATTAAGTTAAAACAATAAGTTTAGGATTTTTCTCCCGTTTGCACAGGAGGGGCATCAGAACATAGAACATGACACATGCCCACTTGCTTGTTTGTGGGATAAAGGGTTCCAAGTAAGTAAGCCTATGGTTGATCCGTTGGTATCATAAAAGGATTGAAATTAGAATTTCCATGTACAAGAATGGGTCATCCGCTTGGACGGATTTGGGCTGCTCGAATGGTTACGACAATATCCAAACAGTATCATATTTGAAACAAAGGTAATGGCTGGACATGCCGTAGAATTTAGAATTTACGAATGCGAAAGAAGCTGGAAACTCTTGATAGCTTCTTGACATTGCTTTAATCTTTCTATTACCTTTTGACATATATCTGGAATGTTGCTTCAGAGCAGTATAAGAGAGAGTTTGTATAGCCCAAAGGCCAAATCAAATACCTAGTGATTACAGTAGTGATTTAGTAAAACTCAGAGACTGTATAGATGAGAATTTACTGAAAGTCGACAAACTTTCTGCGGAAAGATCGACAGAAGCACTAAATCTCTTTACACAGTTAACCCAAAATGAACTGAAAAACAGACTAAACTCTAATACTATTGCATCCCTTTTAAGTGCTTGTGTTCACCTGAGACTTTTGACTGAGGGAAAGCGTATTCATGCCTACATTATCACCAGCTCATTTAGACCAAATATTTTTCTAAGCAATGTTATTTTGAACATGTATATGAAATGTGACACGGTAGAAAATGCTCGCCTCGTCTTTGATGGAATGCCGTTACGGAATGTCTGCACGTGGACCATACTGATTACAGGTTATTGCCAATATGGGGAAGGAAATGAAGCTCTCAATCTCTTTAGGCAAATGAAATTAGATGGAAAGCTTCCTAATAAAGTTACTTTTGTAAACATTATCTGTGCATGTGGGAATCTTTGTTCTATGGGGCAGGGAAAGCTCATGCATGCTAATGCCTCCAGACTTGGATATGAATTGGACGTTGTTGTAGGCAGTGTGCTTATTGACATGTATTTTAAGTGTGGTAACATTGATGATGCGTGCAAGCTTTTCAACACCGTGCATGTTAGAGATGTTGTATCGTGGAATACAATGATTTCTGGTTGTGTTCAGCATGGGTACCATAAAGAAGCTCTTAGGTGCTTTGAATGGATGCAAAATGAAAGAGTAAAATTGAACAAGGTTGTATATTTGTGCATTGTTGGTGCTTGTGCATATAGTGCAGCATATGAATATGGCAAGAAGGTTCATGCCGAAATGGTGAGGGCTGGGGTTCAATTTGATTTATTTGTTGGAAATGCACTTCTGAACATGTACACCAAATGCATAAGTATGACAAGTGCTTGCCAACTCTTTAACAGGATGCCTGTGCATGACAATGTCTCATGGAACACAATCATTGGAGGATATGCTGAACAGTGGCATGGTAACAATGAACGTTTGTGCCTGTTCAATACTATGAAGAAAAGTGGCACTAATCCAGATGGATTTACCTTTGTCAGGATCATAGGTATGTGTGTCAGCTTGATGGCCTTGAACCACGTTCATGCTCATGTCATTAAATCTGGATATGGAAGTAATACTTATGTTAGCAATGTTCTTATTGACCTCTATGGAAAACATGGAGACGTGGAAGCAAGCTGCCAGGTATTTAACAGGATGCTTACAAGGGATGTTGTATCCTGGAGCAGTATGCTTGGAGTTTATTCCCTTCACGGGTTTTATGAGAAAGCATTAACGCTTTATAGACACTTGAAGAATGAAGGTGTGGAACCAGATGATGTTACGTTTATCAATATTCTCAATGTCTGTGCATCTCTTCAAGCGCTAAAAATTGGTAAGCAGATCCATGTTGAAGTTCAAGAAGCTGGATATGAACTTGTTCCTTTTGTTTATAATACAATTATTGACATGTATGCCAAATGTGGAAGACTAAAGGATGCCCATAAAATGTTTGACAGGATATCAGCACGAGATGCTGGTTTATGGAATGTGATAATTGCAGGCTATTCTCAGAATGGCAATGACAGCGAGGCCTTAAAACAGTTTGAACGGATGGAATTGGAAGGTGTTAAGCCTGATTCTCTAACACTTGTCAGTGTTCTGAGTGCCTGCGGAAATCTGGGATACTTGGAAAGGGGGAAAAAAATTCACATTATGATCCTAGAAGCAGGATATGAACAAGATGGCTTTGTCGTCAATGCCCTTTCTGCCATGTACGCCAAATGTGGATGTCTACAAGATGCTGAGCAAGTATTCTGCAGCACAGCACACCATTCTCTGGCTTCATGGAATACAATAATGGTGGCCTATAGCCAGTATGCTCACTATGAAAGTGTTGTCAATATTGTTCGTAAACTGCTGCGGGATGGGGTACTACCAAATTCTCTGACATTTGGTCCTATTTTAGGGTCATGTAGTAATGCATGTTTAATAGATGAAAGCTGGCACTATTTTTGTTTGATGAGTTTAGAATATGGCATTAGGCAAACAGGACATCATTTCTCATGCCTTGTTGACCTTCTTGGACATTTGGGATGGTTAGATGAAGCAGAAGAAGTAATCACTGCAATGCCATTTCCAGGATGTTTTGTAGTCTGGACAACACTCCTTGGTGCCTCTACAATACATGGTGATGTAGGGAGAGCAGTTCGCAGTATAGAACAATTTTGAATGATGACATAGTGATGAAATCTACTCTGTCCTAATGCGTTTGTATGGAAACATTTGATATTAGCCTTCAACCAAAATGCTTTCTAAGAGATGCCATCATAACTCTTTCATGGTGGTTTGCAAGAATGTTGCAGGTTGTTTTGGTCAACAAGGATGTTTCCCATGTAATGGGAAAATTTTCCATAGATTCTTAAACCCGAATCACGTTTTCACAGGTTGTGCTGCACAAAGAAGCATCAATTATGGTTGGTAATTTTGTTTGCTAAGGCCGGGGGTGCGTGCTACACAGAAGAGTTGGCTTATTTCAAGGGATTACTGGTTTTTGTTTCCATGAAGAAGGGACTGAAGGAGCAGAATCGGACATGCGAAAGTCAGGGATGTGGAGAAAGAGATACTGCTTGGGTCTATGGGACTAATTCATACAAATGTTATCTAATAGCTAGGGGCAAGTGAAAGTGCCACATAAAAACATGATATGAGAACCTTCTGATAGAAAACCGAGATCTAGCTTCTAGGCCTGTCTCGATCTTAAGCTTGTGGACAGAACATAATCATCTTCAGAAGATTTATTGGACCATGTCTTGTCTAGGTTACATAAAGTGGATCTGGATCATTTAGACGAAGCTTTTTGGTCTCCAACTCATGAACTTTTTCATTTGATGGATATAAATGTGAAGCTGTTGAGATGCTTCTGCAGCTCAACCCTGGGTGAAACATTGGATGGCGGAGCATAAAGCAAGAAGATTGGTCAGAAACTTTAGAAGACAAGCGCGATTGTGTCCACTGGAAGGTACTCCAAAAGCTGGTAGAAACGTACTCATGGTTTTTCTCTTGGACCGTAGAAGAACGTTCTATTTGCGTATCATATCTTGTTGGATATCAAAAGGTTACGAGTCCATAAACTCTTATTTTTGGTTATGCTAAGTTTGCCCCTTAATTTGTGCCTTGTTAAACGGTTCCTGATTTACTCTAGTTGCTAAATCTAAGGCTTATGTTGAGCCTAGAAATGCTTTGTTGAAGCATATAAAATGACCTGAAGATCATTGGATCAATCAAGCTTTTGGATGCAAAGTTTCTCCCTTGATCAATTCTTCAGTATTTGTGTTCTGTTTTTGTTTGAATATCAATAGGTTACGGGCCCACACATGCTTTAGACATCCGTTGCTGCTTCATTAAAGTCTGTGTTTAACTCTGAAGCTCAGATATGGAGGATCAAGATATGGAGGATCAGACCGGACCCCTTTCTGCCTTCGAGTGGCATTTGATTCCTCGCATCTCGGGGAAGAACTTTCAGATTTTGAATGGAGAATGCAGGTAATTCTGAAGGATCGGAAGCTCAAGGTAGTGTGTTTGCACAACAGTTCAAAGCAACTATGGATCACTGGACCGAGATTCTTTTATGTTTGGAAGATGTCTCTCCAGGACGCCCTCAAAATTATAACTTTTGGTTGCGTACAAAGCAAAAACCTCTACAAGATGTTTTTACTCCAGAGGTAGATGAAGCCGCCGTGGTTGTAAAAACTTTGCCTTCTTATTGTGGGCCAAGCAGATGGGTGTCCAGTATTGCCTACAGATGAGTTCGATCCTCATGCATAAGTCACGAAAGGTATGTTTGTTTTAGTCCGACCCGAAGACGATGAAAGTCCAACGTGGTTGGGGTATACAGAAGAAGATGCCATCTTAGATCCAAAGTCTACCAATTATAGTCATATTTATGTATCATGGTGGATGCCTATTGGTCGTGACTATACAGGTTGTTTAACTAAACGTTGGTGACCCAATCTATCAGATCCATCAAGGTATGAGAAGTTAGATGCTATACATTATGCATGGGATGCAAATGACAAAAGACCGAAGACTGTTCAGATTCCAAAATACATTGGTGACATGTGGGGGAACATGGCATCAGAAGGCTCTCAATCTCAGTCATGTTCTCGATAATCATATTTATTTATATGTAATTTCTTTTGTATGCATAATTTCTCTTGGCATGTGTAGTGTATGATACCATGTTCATGTATTTCATAAGGTCTTCTATCATGCATATCATACCATATATAAAGCAGTATCATTTCTGTTCTTAAAAAATAAGAAACTAATTTTTCTGGGCTGAGCACAACCCTGGCCCTGACACGTATGCTCCCAATGCATTTTTCAATTCCAATAAAATAAAAAATCTTCAGCCCGCCACGTGCTACTAGAGGCGAACTCATTTATTAGCATTTATTATGGCGGAGGAAGAACGCGTGCACATTCTTTGCTGCAGTTTAAGCTTTTTTTTTTTCGTTTCATCCTTCTGCGATCCGTTGTTGCCAAGAGGACCGGTTTCGTGATCCCCAGAACCCTAGATTATTGTAAAATGGAGCCCAGCGGAGTTTTGGGCTCCGCTTTTGTGGATGAAATCTCTCTTGATGGGTCTGGACAGAGTAGCAGGATCATGGTCTATGTTAGACTGAGACCTATGTCTAAGAAAGAGAAGGAAACTGGATGTCAGAGTTGTGTTAGAGTGATGAACAACAGGGATGTTTTTTTTGACAGAGTTAGCTTCAGAAACAGATTATTTGAGATTGTAGGAGATCGCCAACTGTGAAGAAATGGCGCTGGATTTTGTTATCGCCTTCTTCGTGATAATCATGGCAGTCTGTTTCTTTGTGGAAATGAGTTATATAAAGCCAGACGCAGAACAAGCATTACACGGTATGTTTGTGCCTACTTTGAAAGGAGATGGAGCCGCCGGATTAGCCATATCTCTTCTTAGAGCCATGATCATGCCGTAGAACTTTTGCCCTCTTTTTATAATACATTCCTAACTTTGCTATCCATATTTCCGATCCTTCAACACAAAAGCTATTAAGGTGAATTGTTGAGCCCTAATCCTGCTCATAGACTCTGTTTAAACACGACTGGTAATCTGATTACTGGCCCCTTTTGTTCTGCAGGATGGTTGCTGGTTCTACTCTTAATAGCCTTCATGATCAATCGTAAGTGCAACTGTCTGCAATGGTATGCAACTGTCTGCAGTAAATCAGGCCAAATGTAGAGACTTGGATATAAATGAAGCATCATTATCAAAACTTTTTCTAGAGTTCAAGGTTGCAATCAAAGTATTTCATTTGTTCAAGCTGCTAGTTGCTAAAAGGTTACATTAAGATTGGTGGTTGATGTAATAAGCCTCATATTTTAGGGGTGGTTGTATTATTAGTTGAGTTAAGGTCCTATATTTGAGAACTGAATTTTTTTGTATGCTGTGGCTCTTTAACAGTTCAAAGTTAAGGTACTGGTTTGGTGTCTTTAACTTGCTTCTTGAATTCATAACATGGATTTGAGGATTTTTAGCATGAGAAGCTCGATGTCAGTTGCGAACATCTTCTAATTCTTTCAAGTTTAAGATGCTGGTGTAAGTGCGGGCTATTTAGTCTTTCTAGATGGTTCTAGAATCACCTTGCAAAAGGGACGGGAAACAAAATTTAAGTATGCATGCATCAAGCCTAGCACCTGAATGGAATGCGTATATTGCAATGCTGTTAATTATTGGAGTTTTTTTTGGAATAGATTCTGGATAAGAGCAATACTTATTTAATTCTGGATTTGGAAGGCTAGCAGCAAAAATCACTTGATGCAGGGGCAGATGTGGCATTGGTGTATCAAGATTGGACATACACGTACACGTTTGAATAGTAGCACAAGTTAATTGAAATAAGGTGGATCTTATATCCTGCTTTAAGATGGCTTCTCAACCGGGGCAGTGGAAAAAGTGCAGCTATTTGATAGTTGTATCTTTGCATGTTGCTCCGCACAAATACGCTGGCTTCTGATGACTACAATGCACTAGTTTCGCATTGTGGACAGATACAGGTCATACATCTGTTTATTAGAGTTACTTTAAAAGAAATACATCTACTTTATTGCCCAGTATTTCAACAAGAAGTTACACTTGGAAAGGATGTTGTTGCAATTGAAAAGGATAGGTCTTCGAAGTTTTTGTGGTATATAAGTTTCCAGCCATCTAATGGTAAATCGCTTGTTTGCTCCGTATATAACAGAGATAGGTACTTTATAGAAAGCTCTAATTTCTGGATATGTCAAGCAGGATTGTGTTGTGGAGGCCTTGGAATTGCTACATCAAATGCAAAAGGAAGGTATGACACTTGGTACCATCATATTTATCAACATCCTTGCTTCTGGAGAAACTATGCTTTTAGCCGAGGGTGAGTTGACTCATTCATATACTATTCAGCATGGTGTTGCATCAGTTCTATGGTTGATGAAGGGCATTACTATTTTGCTATATATGACCATGGCCTTCCCCAAAATCCTGAACATTATGATTGCATAATATATCTCTTGGATTTTGCAAAATGGTTGCTTGAATTTGAGGACCTCATTAATAGCATGTCTACCGAAGCTCTGATGCTGCTACATAGGCTACTTTGCTAAATGCCTGCGGAATTCATGGTGATATGAAGAGAGGAAGAATATCTGCAGATTGCCCCCGTCATTTTGACCCAGGAGATGCTGAAATTTATGTCTTGATTGCTAGTTGGTAATATACTTGCATCAGAATGCTGGAATTTATTTTTTATTGCAGATATGTGTGCTGAACACTGTAATGCTAACATGCTTGCATGAGAACCAAGTCAAGAGATTTTTCACTTGACTAGTTGTCAGCTAGAATATATACAAAATGGACAAGTCAATGAAATGCTAAAATATAATACCATAGATATTTGCAGTTGCTTCAATGACTTTTATTTGTACTTGATGTCCTTTATGGTGTATCTATTTTCTAGCTAAATAAATTTCTTTGTTTTCCTCATTGACGCTCTTCACTTGCTTCATCACCAAAGAAATCATGGTACTTTCACCTTAGCTTTTGTTGATTGCAGAACAAATAGACGAACTGTGTCTCCATTAAAATCCCCAGTAAATGGAGATCACTTCTCATGCAATTCCATGTAGATGAGTTCAATTTAATGTTTCTTACATATAATTTTTTAGTCTTTCTCTTAACTTAGAGTCATACGTGAATTCCAAAAGTTTGTGCGCTCAATTACCATAGATTCCATAAAATTTTAAGATTCCAAAATTTTTTTAAGATTCCAAAAAGATTCTTAGAGTTCGATCACGTTGATTCAACTGCGACAGAATGATGTCGAAACACCACTCATTGGAAAGCTCTCGACAAGAGGAATCTAACAACATGGGCCCCACCTTCAGTCGGCTTCTCTACTGCAAGTTACAACTATGTAATATCGACGTAAGAAAAGGAAGCTTCCTAGAAAGTGCACCAATAAATGCATTGCCACCTCACTATCTTTTTATTAAATAAGGTGCCATCTCACCTTCAATATACAACAATTGCAATTTAATTAAAATAAAAAATAAAAACTTAATGACTAGGATTTCTTCTGCCCTTTGGATCTAACGGCCAAGATTGCCTACACCCACTTTTAAGGCACCTTCTGGGCACCTTCTCCCCTTGGGGCCATCAGTCACATCTGTTCTGAGCACCGGTCGAATTTGCCCTTCATACATGACGGTCGAGGTTTGGGGCCCTGGCCGCCTCTTTACGACACTGAATGACTTGGAGCAAAAGTGCGAAGGCATTTTTGGCACGAAGCACTTGGGTGAAACCTTCAGTCCCCTATCGATTCTGGCCGCAGAAATCGGATTCTTTGCCGCCAAATGGGCAAAATTATGATGTACACATCGCCTATTTTCGTAAAAGTGGTTACTATGGGTGATGCTCGGCCCCGCGACCGGCTTACACCGCGGCCATGAGTCCGGCACGCTTAGGGCCCGCTGGAGGGGTAAGAGAGATCGGTGGTTCGCCAGATGGAACGCGGCAGAGCAATGTGATGCGCATAGTTACGCAAAGGGCCGATCGCGGATGACTGCGGAGTACCTAGATGCTTGTTTCCTTGGCAAGCTCGGGACCCCATTGCTCTAGAGCAGGTCAAAATGGCCCATTACAAGGAGCACATCAACCCCGTGGTTAGCCCGGGCCCACAAAACTCTACCGCTCCCCGGGCCCCGGCTTGCACTCATTGCCTCCATTCGCATTGTGTGCCCACCATCTTCGATCGAGGCAGGCGGGTGGATTGGGGAGCCCCCGCCAGACTCTGCTCGGTCTTTGCCGCCAAACGGGTGCCATTGAGGATGAGTCTCACACTTTCCGAGAGTTGCCCAATGTTCACCGATCCGGGCGATCACGCCCCTTAGTACAGTAGGGGCGTGCCCTTTGCATTTGCTGATGAACACACCAGGGTCAAGACGTGTCCCGGGTCATACATCCGGGAGGTACTAGACCCGCGAGGTCACCTTTGCCCCTTTGGCTGTCCACGACTAGGCACTACTACGGGTGGTGCATGATCAGATATATTGGGATGTTTACGCATTTTATATGATTAGCACGCTTTGTCAAGATATCGATTCTTTGCCACGGTTTTTCCCTCGAAAACCCTTCGCCGGGTTTTTAATCCCAAGGTAATCCGCTTGTCGCGTTTTGTATTGGGTCCCATAGACCCGATTGGTCTCCGTGGACGATAAAAGTACCTTCCTTCCTTCCTTCCTTCCCTAGACGAGTTGGGGAAGAAATGCGTTCCTTGGCCGTAGTAAAGGCCGCCGCGATAAGTTACTATATTTGGAAGTTGGTGTATGATACCGTTAATAAGTTTTCTAAATACTCATGTAGTGTACACAACATATATATGATATAGGGTACAACACGTGTGTATACAACCCCAATGAAGGGTCTATAATAAAAAATTCCAATTCTACTTAAACTTTTCTCAATATAATGAAATTGTGCTTAGTATGCACAATCTTCTCATGGATAGAGGTTTTTAGTAGCAAATGGAATAGCAACAATAGAGGTATCGCGAAGCATTGGCAGAAGGGACAACGAAAGATAAAGGGAACACAACAGAGGTAGGAGGCATAGAGGAAGAAGGGACCATTGCAGGGCAATCTCTCTTAGCACGAAAATTTGCAAATAGAGCAAGTTGAGGAAACAAGTCAGCAAGCTGCGGACCATTGAGCAATTGCAAGGCATACTTCAAAAAGATAGGGCCACTTTTCACAACCACAAAGTTAGGAAGACCACAACCAGAAGGAAGAGAGACACAAATTTTAGCTCCATCGACAATAGACTGGGCCAAATGAGTACCCAGACCATTAGCAATATTGATAAGAATCTCTGGCACCAAGAAATCAGGAGGAAGATTAGGAATAGAAAACTAACATGGCATCTTAAGAGCATGAGCTGTACCAGGAGCAAATCTAGGTGGGTAGGGCTGATACAAAATATAATCATTTCACATTGGATCCACACCATGTGCCATCAGTTGCTCAATAGTAGCAGCATCATCAAAAACAATCAAGAAGAATTTTGTATCTAGTATCTAGCCCTATTTTTCGAAGATGGCTAGTCAACCAATAACCAAACTTCCTAGTATAAAAAAATGCCCAGTATATTGACCAACCACACTAAACAACATCAAATTACTAATATATTTCTTGTGCAAATCATTATCAATCTCAACCACATTGAAGAGTATTCTTACACATTTCAAGCTGATAAAAAAAATCAATAGGAGGTGGTTGAAGCTCCAACTGAGTCTCTTTGCCCTTATCTCACCCAAGAGGTTACTAAGATCTTTCTTATTATCTTGAATCATCATATCGCTAGCTATAGCAACACAAATTGCAGAAGTAGTTGATGACAAGTCCTTCTTGTCCAATCACTAAAGTGCTCCCCGCTAGCATTTACTCCAAGAGTTGAGGACCTGTAAGAAGGCGCACGAGCCTGATCCTTATTAGAGTTGGCATCAGGGGGTGCCGAGGCACCATCCACGGAAGCATTAATACCATTCAAAGGACTTGTACTATTCGATAATTAGCACAGGGTGCCAGTGCAGGAAAACCGCCTTCTTGAAAGACACTCTCGCCAAGAGCCAAAGGGTTAACATGCAATGCCAAATTTGTCCCCTGCATCAGCATGGATACAAGAGATTTTGCAGGCAATTTGGAAGTTGACGCCATTCCTTTTCAAAGGGGTCGAAACTGCCAGGGCCGAAACAGGTATCAGCCGGAATCTAAAACCTACGATGCCACACACCTTTGAAAATAGCTTTGAATCGGCTTTCCAATGAGCTAATCAAGCTATGAATACAAACGTCAAGCAGCCTCCGGCAAAAACCATAGAAAATCGCATTACATTAAAGATGGACACATTCCAACAGATGGGGCTCATGCAGTTAAAGTGGAATATCATCAAAAATTTGTGATTTTACTTTGAAGCAGTACAAGATTTTCATATCACACAACAAGAATTGGTTCTCGATATTTTCCACAATATTTACAAACACTGAATTGAGAAAGTTCACAATATTTGTAAGGTTCCCCCCCTTTTTTTTTTTTTGGGGACATAGGAGAAGGGGGGAAGGGCTAAGGGGGCACAAGTTGAGGAGAAGATGTGGGGAGGGGAAGGGAGAAAGGGAATGAAAGGGCACAAGTTGAGGAGAGGAAGAGGGGCACACATTAAGGAGAGGAAGAGGGAAAGGGCTCAAACGGCATAAGTTGAGGAGAAGATGTGGGGAGGGAAGGAAAACTTCAAATAATTATTAAGAAACGCAGTCAAATAATAGAATAGAATAACAAGGTGTTGCACACGAGGAGTTGCCCTCCGGTGGTCCGAGAATGTGTTTTCATGGTTTCTGTAGAGAGTGGGTTTGTTCAGGTTTCATCACTCCATGGGTTGTTTGTTTTGTATTGTAAAACTTAGTAGAAATGAGCAAAATTCTACAATTATACATCCATATATACTCGAAGATTCTAGTATACCACATTAGAATATTCTAATTTCAGCTCCAATACCTATTCCAATGCTCTCTATTGTCAGCCATGTTCCTCAATACCATGAATGGGAGCACCATAGCAGCAAGGTTTTGAGCTTTTATAAGCCTAATCCTTTGCTGCTGGAACAGAATCCTCTTCAATAGGGAAAACCCATTCTAGTCCTTGATCTAGATCAAACTCTTGTCGATTCCAATTTCCACGACTTGGATGCCCATGATTTTACCCTTGATCTGCACATAAATGATTCCGTTTCAAAAATTTACATGTGGAAACGACCTGGTCCAAATCATTTTTTGCAGTCTGTAGCAGAATATATATCTAGACTCTTGTCGATTCTAGTTTCCACGATGATCCTGCACATAAATGATTTCGTTTCATGTAGCAGAATATGTCTGCGGTACTGAGATGAGCTCTTTTATTTTTGAATTGATCGCGATCAGGGCCCAAGAACCCAGGAGTGCAGCTAGCTGAGCGGTCTTTGTGCAGCTAAGGACCTAGGAAGAAGCTAAAGCTACAGCAGCCACCAGAATACCGGTTAGCCGATTTCCAGAGTGACCGCCCAACAACAGAAATGACTGCCAGTTTACACCCAATAATGGGTTTGGCGCAGTTATTGGCATATTTCGGGCATACACTGGCATATACCTGGAATATGCCACAAACCTACATGGACGAGGGTTTTCCCCCTTAGGGGCAACCCAAAAATGGTATCTCGAATTGCAATACATAGGTGATATCTACCCTCGGATTTGCCAAATTAGAACATTTAAAATGGTATTCAAACTCAATACCAGTTACCTGAAA
Organism: Isoetes taiwanensis; assembly: GCA_021234155.1. NCBI lineage: Eukaryota > Viridiplantae > Streptophyta > Lycopodiopsida > Isoetales > Isoetaceae > Isoetes > Isoetes taiwanensis. The sequence continues at coordinate 154,774 of JAJEKV010000140.1, forward strand.
GATCCAAAATTTGTGGAGGCTTGTAAAAGCATATGACAACAGGCTTTTAGAACGGGTTCAGGGATGGAAACCATGATAACTACCCTAGGCAATATAAAAAACTATGCCAAAAGTTGGGGTAGAGCTTGATAGCCTTTACAGCCAACTCCATTCACTTAGAGTATTGGGCTTTAATGATGGTATAGAGGAGAAGGGGATAGTAGAAGAAATAAAGGCATTCGAGGAAGTCAAGATAATTGAGAAACGGATGCAAAGCGGGGATTGACTTGGCTAGAAGAAGTTGATTAATGCACCAAGTTCTTCTTTAAGTCGCTAAAGAAAAGAAAAGGTCGCCTACACTATCAACCATCACACTAGAGGATGGCTCAACTCTCAAGTATCCAGGGGAATCTATAAAGGTACTTACATAACCATTTCCATTCTTTCTTTGGGGAACACAACTTACATTCCAAGATACATATGAAGCGAGAAGGGGATAATAGAAGAAATAAAGGCATTAGAGGAAGTCAAGATAATTGAGAACAGATGCAAAGCGGGATTGACTTGGCTAAAAGAAGTTGATTAATGCACCAAGTTCTTCATTAAGTCAGCTAAAGAAAAGAAAAGGTCATCTACACTATCAACCATCACACTAGAGGATGGCTCGACTCTCAAATATCCAAGGAATCTATAAAGGTACTTACATAACCATTTCCATTTCTTTGGGGAACACAACTTACATTCCAAGATACATATGAAGAGCTAGTGATCTCAAAAGTCTCACCCATCATGAGCTCTAGCCAGAAAGGCACTCTCTCTCTATCGAGGATCTTGAAAAAGCTATACTCTTATTGGCTAAAAATAAATGTCCAGGCATGGATGGAACATAGAATTCTACCAGTGTAATTGGGAATGGATTATGTATGATATCTTTTCTACATATACAGACTGTATGTAAGCTGAAAATTTAAATCCCAGATTGAACACAGGTTGCATCATCTTGTAACCAAGTGTAAGGAGCCAAACACAATTAATGACTGAAGGCCTATCACACTTCTATCTGCATTTTACAAAATCATAGCTAAGGCTATCGCAGAGAAGATCAAAGCAATTTTAGCGGAAGCTATCTCACAGGCCCAATCTAGCTTCTTAGCAGATAGGAGTATTCTAATCAATGTGGTTGCAGCTTTTGAAGGGTTGCACTGAGCCACAAAAACAGGACAAAAAGTAGTTTATCTAAAGCTAGATTTTACCAAGGCATATGACAGCATTAGATGGAGTTCTTTTTGCATAAAACGATGCACATGCTAGATTGTAGGGAATTTTTTACAGAGGGGGTAATGAAGTTGCTAAGATCTGCTCGAGCCTTAGTCTTATTCCAAGGTGAACCCTCTCCTATATTTGATATTAAAAGGGGCATCATGCAAGGTTGTCCCTTGGCTCCTTTCCTCTTCAATATAGCAGCAGAAGCTCTTTCATAGATATTCCTGCAAGCCTCTGCATACATCTCATTCAAGGACTAGAAATGTGGGACGGTTCTCAATAAATCTGTAACCAATATGTAGACGACCCATTTTTGTTTATAGAGGCGAAGTTGTCATGTGCACAATTCTTGGCCACCTTCTCAATAGCCTCAGGATGCCTCATAAATTGGAAACCTCAAATTTTGACCTACATATAGCATGCTTTTGAGGTGCTTAGAACTGTGGGCTCTAATGAAGAAATCACTATCGTAGCCCTTCAGTTGTCTTAGCTTAGAACCATAGGCTCTAAGGGAACAAATTGCTATATTGCAGCTCTTTAATTGTCTTAGGTTACAACCATAGGCTCTAACAAGCCCTTTAATTCTCTTTATATTGACTAGCTTGCTAAGCCCCTAGTAGCATCATTCATCACAAAAATTGTTATTTTGTCAATCGATTGTCAAGGGGAAGAGAGAGAGAAAAAAGATATGATTGATAGCTTAGATTGCTAGGCCACTTACGGCAAAGCCTAGTTGGAAAATTTCATGTTTGTGGAATATAGTTGAGCATTGTGGCAAACCCTAATTGAAGGAGCTCTACAAAATTACATGTTTGTGGAATATAGTTGAGCATTGTGACCAGCAATAGCAACAGCATGTAGGAGGTTCTATTTCCAAAAGCTCCTGGATATACCTATAAAGTGATTATTTCCAACGCGTGACACAAACTTGTGGAATAAAATCTTGTGATTAGTTGGCATTTTGAGTTACATCCTTTTTAGTTGGTGTTTAACTTTTGAAACTTCTAATTTCCAACCAACTCTTTAAGTAAATTAATTAAATTGATCACTAGGGGGGATGATCTTCTGCAGGACCAAAAGAGGGAACAGGTTTCCAATTAGGCTTCATGTCGCAGTGTATATCATAATAAATATGGCCTATCTTCTTTTGTTCTAGACAACACCAGACGCTAGTGTAGGTCTTTATTCTTTGCTTAAATTTCTCTTCTGTAACCTGGATATTGTATAATAAGTCAGATAAGAGGAATCTCAATAAGGCCTTTCATGGAAGAAAATGTAGGACCTTATCATTGAAGCCACCAAAAGTGTTCTTCATTGAAGCAAATTCTAAAATCTTTTTATCTTGGTAGGATGGCAAAGCTTCCTTCAGCTGTAATCATTACTTGAACAGGTTAATTAACTAGATATATCTACAAATTACTAACAGAAACCACTGATTACCTCCTCGGCCATCATATTTTGACGTAAGGACGCAATGCCTTCAATGGGATCTGTATCATTGCATTCATTCTTCCCCATATCACATAGCTGAATTGTCAGCTTGGACTCCCTGACCTATAGCATCAGGCATCATTTTCTTCTAAATAAAATATAATTTAGAAAATTTATTTTCCAGTAAAAGTGTACTCCCAAAAATTTATTATTGGTCCATATTTAGATTCAGGATGAGCTTTCAAAATATTTTGGACCTGCCTTGCACAAGAACGCATAAATGATGAAATTGTGCACAAACAAACATAAGCAAACATAAGCATTCTCAATATATCAGGCATGAATGTGTATAGACAAACAATTTTAAATTAGAAATCCCACCTCAAAGACATGGCCAAGTGGACACAAAAATGATTGTGGAGTATTATGTAAGGTTCCAGGGTATTCAAACCAAACCCGGTCATATCTGCACCATAAAGCTGGCATCACCTATACATACCAGTACAAACTTAGTGAGCATTCCACAAATTCCTAAATTAAGCAAAACAAATTACCAGCTACTGGAAAAGACATCCTTGATATTTTTTATTCGAAGGTAGAAACAACTTTTAAAGGTAGGAATCTAACAATAATGGTAAATTCCTAATACTGGAAAAAGACTCCTAGCCTTATTCTAAAATGGCAATAGCATTTCAACTTGACATAGTTATCACTCATTTATTATGTACAAAGTGTTGATATACCAGATTAGCGGTTCAATATTTGAAGCAATAGCAAGAGCATCAATGTGATCGACTTTATCCGCAACCATGGAAAGAAATTATCACCTTATACAAAAAGGAACTAAAATATTCTAACATTACAAAATGGCTTATATCCAGTTGAATGGTTCTATGATAGGATGCAACTTGCTGCATAGGACTCAAGGAAACTTTGGGTAAGAAAAATTGCATTCAGGTTTGCAAGACATTGCCAAGCATGTCATAAGAAGAGAGAAATAAAATGTGTTGTACCTGTAGGCAAATCCAACAAGTTGAAGCCTTATAACTTTAAAAATCTATCAGCTGTAGCATATAAAAGATAAAAGGCTAGTTTATCTACGCCAGACATCAGTTTCCTAATTCCATTGTTTGTCTGCACCTTAAACAGAATATAAGGCTTTGTCATGTATTTGTTAATGCACTCTTCAGCATTGCAAGAAAAGGTTCAGACGAATCTTGCATTGATAAACACTTCCTGCAGGATAGATCGAAAGTGATTATTCACACTAGATTGGCGGAAACACAATACTAAGTGGAAGTCCATTCTAATAAGTGAAAACAAAATTCTAGAATAGGAGGGGCAGTTATGTACTTGGAAATTTACAAGTGCAAAGTGAGTCTCAACGGAGTGGTTCCCTCCTCTTTTCAACAATAGGGCTTCAAAGGCCAGTAAGATTCAGATTCAGGTTTAGAGATAAAGGCATACCTAGAAGCTTAGATGCTTGGAGAGTGTTGATGTCTTTAATCCCTGCAATCTGATTATCAGGAATATCTCCAATAATTGTGCATTTGTCTAAATTCAGAGAGAGGCAGCACTAAAATCAGTAATGATGTTCATGAAATTGGAGATATTACTAGGACTATTCTTTAGAAAGGAGAAAGTGTCATCAGCATATTGAAGGATGCTGAGAAATTGATCACTATCAAGAATTTGGAGTCCAAAAATATTTACCATACTTTAGTGATACATGACAGCTTTAATTAATAGCTCAGTGACCACAATAAAAGGATATGGAGCAAGAGGGCAGCCTTGTCTCACATCTTTAGTAAGGGGGAAGAAGGAACTAGGGAAACCATTAATGAGGATGGCAGAGTTGGCTCTAAGGTTTAATCCCATGATAAGTTGAATAAGAGAAGGGGAAAAATCAAGCTTGAGCAAAGCATAGCTGATAAAGTCCCATCTAATAGTATCAAAGGCCTTTTTGAAATCTAGCTTAAGAAGAATGCAATCCTGATTAGAATTGTTCCAATGCAATTCCTCCATAGCTGCAAGGTAATTTTTAAGGATAAATCTGTTAGGAAGAAAGGCATATTGATTCAAACTGATACATTTTTGCAAATGATCTTTGATTCTCAGAGCAATGATTTTGGCACAGACTTTGTAGGCTGAATATGTTAAAGAGATTGATCTCCAATTAGAAAAGCTTGCAGGTTTATTTATCTTTGGAATCAAAGAAATAAAACCACAAGCAATAGATGGATGAAGATGGTTGGTACCGTCCAAAACCCTTTAACAAAAGCCTCCCAGAAATGCACATAAAATTCAAGAGGAAAACCATCAGGGCCAAGAGATTTGCCATGCTTAAGACTTTTTAGCACAGAATAAACTTCTTCAGTTGTTGGAATATTGGACACAATGATATTTATAGCAGGCTGATCATTTGGAATAATTAAATCAATTAGCTTCTTAAAATTATCAGCCTTTGTGGTCTCAGAGATATCCCTAGGAAGATCAGGTGCAAAAAGCTTAGAATAACTAGAGGAGAAGAAGCTTGCTATTTCAGCAGGCTTATTGAGAGTGTTTCCCAAGTCATCTTTGACTTTGACATCAGTGATAGAGTTTTTAATTTGCCTCGACTTGGCAACTCTAAAGAAAAAATTTGTGCATCCAGAATCCATATCATTGGTGTATTTAATTTTACACCTAATAGCAGCAGCACCCTTAGACTCAATCTCCTTAATGAGTTTAATTTTTTTCTCAATATCTTCCCGTTTAAAGATGAAGAATAGAACTCAAAGAATCATTCTGGAGAGCCATTCTAATATCTCTTATCTGTTGAAGAAGAATATTTTTCTCTTCCTGCTTAACTCTTTGAATTTTATTAGACCAAGCTTTTATCCAAGCTTTGGAATTTTTAATGTTAAAGTAGAAGCCTTTCATGGAGTTGAGATCATTGACCCGAGGCAGATTATAATAGAATGCTCTACATTGATCACGAAAAGAAGCAGAGTTAAGAAGGCTGGTATTAAATTTATAAGGAATGTTACCAGCTCTAGCAATTGATGGATGGTACAAAGGAATTGAGGCTGATGTCAGAGATTGAGGTAGATTCATCACTAATCACATATGCATTGTCCCAGATATTAGAATCAGTGGCATTAAGATAGATCATCTACAGACTATCTTTTTTTACCATCTACAGACCTTTATTTTGGCTTAATTTGTGTAGGCAGATTCTTATCTTTCAAGCGGCTAAATTGCTTGTTTACAAGAATAATCTCTCTCCTCGGCAGTAGAACTGTTATTGCCAATATGGTTCTTGCTAGTTCCATTGTTGTCACGTAGGTTGCATACCGTACGAGTTTTAATGTTTTTTATTTTTGGTTTTTAAAATCTTAGAATACGTTTTTATTCCATAAAAAACATTAAAAACTTTGCAAACGTTAAGACCTTAAAAACCTTAAAAACTTAGAAAACTTAAAATATGCACCTAAGGTAACAGATTAACGTGATATTTTTTAATAACAACACCATATTTGGGTTCTAAATAGTTCATTAACTGTGTTTCCAAATGCTTAACTTAATGCACTAGTTAATATAAAGCTTTAACAGATTATCATGTGCTTCTTTAACATAAAAAGTTAAGCAAAACAATAAACAAACAAAAGTTACAAATTCAGGAATCTTCTTCTTCGTCATCGTTGGAAGATTCAGTCGTTGTGTTATCATAATCAATAGAATCAGAACCAAGAGACTCATCTCCGGAGCTAAAATGAAATTCCTCGTCATAGTTTGCCCCAAACATTTCAGAATCAACATTTTCGTAGTACTTGCAAAGATCAACACCAAGCTCTACTAGATACTCTTGTAACAATTGTCCTGGGACAATGGCTCCCTCTTCTACGATTACGAACTCTTCCTCTAGAAATTGTCTCACTTGCATCTGTAGCAGCAGTAGCTACTGCTGCCCTAGATCTACTACGAGTGATGTGACCAATATTCATAGCTTCTGCCTCCTCAAAGTATACATGTGCTAATTTTGTATCCACGTCAACTGTTGATGGAGGCAGTTCAGGGGTCTTTTCTATATCTATCTCATCAAGATTCACCTAAAATAACCCATTAAATTTGGTAAACTAAGATGTGAAATAATAATTAAACAGACGCCGCAAAATGAAGACATATACAGACATGCATTGGAAGGCCAGCATGAGTTTCAAAGCTACGAACAAGTCTTAGATTTTCTCGTACATAAACTAAGCGCTCCGCCGGTTTCACTTTCAATCGATTCCTGCGTTTCGTGTGTGTCAATGCATGCGCGTTCCAATTTTGTTCAGCAGTTCCTGACGGGCAATTCTATAGCACAAATTGGCAACAGCATGCAACTTAAAAGAATAAGAACATCTAAATAAATAACAACATAAAAATAGTATAAGCTATTACGGACCTGCGATAATACTCTGCAAGCTAATGATGCAAGCAAGGGCACATTATCCCCGTACCTTTCCACCATGACACCGGCTTACATTTTGCAGCATGTGACTTCGACAATTCATTAGTAAATCTACCAACACCATTCCTGTACATGTCTAATTGATCTTGCAATATCTCGCACTCTTCCATAGAATAAACTTTTTGAATATAGGAAAGCCATCCATCAGTCAACTCCTCATTCATGGTCATTGTTTGTTGTTTCCATAGAGGATGTAAGAGATAAGCAACCATGTGGATAGGCCTTTTGAACCAAGACCAACGTTTATCAAAGCATTCCAATACCTCTTTATACCTGCACTTCAAATAACAAAACATGCTATAACAAAAATTAACTTAAAAATGAAATTATAACAAAAAGTTTAAAATTTTGACTTAAAAACGAAATAATAGCGTAAATTTGACTTACTTTGCCTTATTCGATGTCTCTTCCATGGTTCCTTGCTCCAGTACAACTCTAGCTCTTCTCATAAACTCATAAAGCAAGCCCATAGTTGATCCTCCGCGGTCAGTGAGACGTAAAATAGAAAATAATGGCCGCATTATAGAAATTACAAGCAATATTGTTGGCAAAGTGGAAGGATCTAGCACAACGGATTCTGCTCTCATTGCATCAGCATTAGAGGAATCTTTCCAATCATTCCAATAATTGCTTACGATAGTTTGTTGCAAAGAGTTCCAAACTTTTGCTAACCTCTCAAGGGGAGTAATTGCTGAAGATCTTTTTTGCATTTCTTTTTTTGTGTGAATAATTTCACCACATAATTTGCTTTCTTGTGCACATCATGAACCCAACTCAACTTCCCAATATCCTCCAATAATAGATCTAGGCAATGGGAAGCACATGGCGTCCATACAGGTTTCGGATATTCAACCTCCAAAATTCTTCCCATACTTACACAAGTAGATGCATTATCAGTGGCAATCTGCACAACATTGCAGCTGATAGCATTTGGGCCAGCCATGAACTATCAACCGTTGTTGATACATCACTACAATCAATAGACTTCAAGTACATGGTACCATAGCAACATGAAACTAAGATATTAACAAGTGCACGCTTACATGTGTCCACCCATCCATCCGAGAGAATTGTCACTCCATACTTCGGCCAAAGTGCTTTCACATTTCCCACTTCCCGTTGCACACTTAAAAGCTCCTTCTTTAAATATTTACCTCGAAGATCACCATAACTAATGCCGCTATATCTCTCTCCTATTTCTGAAAAAGCCAACAACATATTCTTCCAGCATGACATTTTCAAAAGGTTAAATGATAAATTACACTCCACAATGCATCTAACCAACATGGCATTTGCATTTTCCTTTTTTATCATAGTAGCAGCATTTGAGCTTTTCCTTTTGAATGTGATTTGGGTAGACTTTCTTGGTAATTGATCCACTCCATGAGACGAGGTAGTGGTTGTACTAGCATGCTGACCAACACTCTCGAGATAATTATGTGCACATTCAAATTTCAATGGGCTGCTCACTATCTCCTTCCTCAATCTCTTCTTCAGCTTCCTCACTAATCAAGCGCTTCTTACTGCAACAGCGCTTTCTATTTCTTGCCTCATTCTTAGCCCACTCCCTCTTAGCCTCTTCATGTACCTCTGGTGGCACTTGTTCACATGCGTTAACACCTTCTCTGGGTATGTGAGCAAGATGAGCAACCAATCGCGTCAATGTACCTGTCATATGAAGATCACAAAATATACAATCCCAACTATAAACTCCAGATGATGGTGTATCTCCTTTATTTTTTGTGTATTTGGCCCATAGAGGTGATGGCTGGCATGGCATAGTTACTGCAGCAGAGAGGTAGTCTTGAAGAAACAAGAAAACAACAAATATTAAGTTTAAGCACAAATATTAAATCTAAGCATAAAATTAAGCACAAATATTGGGTTTAGATGAGAACTAGAAAAAACAGAGATATCAATCAGGCTTATAATGGACTATGTCCTTGTTGATTGTATATATGACCAAGAACAAAAGCCCTCACAATGCGCGCACGTGGGCTTTCCATCTATAAACACTTGGTTGTTTGCAATTGAGCTGGAAATTGAGCTAGGTTATCATAGTCTATTGCATTATAGTTAAGACCTTGCTCTCTAACTTTAGGATCGAATCAAGGGTAGAAAGAGCATCTTATGCATGTCAAATCATTGGTGGCAGAAAACAAGGTTTAAACTACAAAAGAAACCGCAAAAAACCCTCAGATTTTGAGGTGTGGCAGGAGACAGATCCAACAAGAAAAAGTTGTTCTTGCCTCCTTTATTCATATTCTAAATGCCAAGACTGGAATAGAAAACTGGTAATTTGATATCACGTATGCAGAAGAAGCCAATATCCAGCTCAGTAACTAAATTAGATCACTGCTTATGCAAAACAAACTGCTTATGCATTGACATAAATAAAGTATTTAAATGTACCTTGCAAGAGCTTTCAAATACTTGGATGCCCACTGCCTGCTACATTATATTGTCTAGTATACTGCACTATTGATCAAAGATAGAAAGGAACAAAGCATTAGCTATAAATAGATAGAATGTAAATAGATGAGAAATGAAATGATAGAGGTGAAAAAAAAATGCAGTTGTACCTGGAATGTTTTGGATCAGAGGCTGCTTTGAGTTTTCATCTGATAGTCGGATTTTCAGAATTAATAAAGAAAAGAATGAATTGAAATAAAAACAGAATGCATTTGTAGAAAAAAAGAGGGTTGCAGTGGCTACCAAAGTCGGTTGGTCTTGGAATGGAGAAGGAATCGGCTGTTCCTTAGTTTGGAGATGAAAAAAACTTTCTCTGATGAAGCAAAGACCTTTCTCTGATGGTTCTACATGCATTCGGCCAGCTTGTACATGCATGTAGCCGCTGAGAACTCCATAGACCTGTTCCGTGGAAAAAAAAAACCTAAGGATAGATTTCAAGGTATAATAATGTTTTTTTTTTTTTTTTTTTTTTTTTTACATTTTAGATTAGCCCCAAAGGTTGCAAATGTTTTAAATACGTACGTGGTCTTCAAGAAGCACTTAAAGGTTAAAAACAACGTTTTTTAACAACACTGGCTAGTTCCCATATTTACTTTTCTTCTGCTATGGTTGCACCTGCTAATGTCCACAAGCAAATTGAAAGGATAATAAGAAAGTTTATCTGGAATGGTAACAACATGGTTAACTGGGACACTAGATGGTGGCTTAAACTGTAAGAATTAGTTTAAGCAGGCACAAGCTCTGGCAGGTAAATTCATTTGGACAGGTTCTTCTAATGGTGCTTCTCTTTTCATTAGTTATTGGTTATCTAGAAGCAGTCTAGTTGGCCATCCAACTATCTCTGAGTTACCTAATTCTGCTTTCTGTGAACTCAAGCCTGCCCCTAATATGTCTCCTTTAATGATAAATTTGCTGAGAGCTTGGAACAATGTCTATCCTACCTTTACTTTCCCAAAGGTATATCAAGTTCATCTTCATATGTCTATCTTCTGGTCTCCAGTATTTCAAGATCATCCTAATTATGTTCTTCCTCTGAAGCACCCTCAAATCTATAAAAAGTAGAAATCTTATGGCTTAAATTCAATTAAAGATCTCTGGATAAATGGCAGATGGATTTCTTGATCCAATCTAAAGATGAGAGTCAAGGGTATTGTTTCTGATAGAAAGATCTTTGATCATATTAAGAAAACTGTTGGCAATATCATTCCCTCAATTCCTCCTGATTCTAATCTTGACTGGTTACTAAATGGTAAGCATTGCTACAAGGTGAGTACCATTTATGATTTCCTCAAATCAAAATGTTAATTTAGCCAAGTCAGCTTGCCAATGGAATCTTCACTCTCGGGCCTCAAAATCCTTGATTAGTAATATCTGGAATTCCTATGTTTCCAAGAAGATTTCCTTTTTCATTTGCCTAATTGCTAACAAAAGTGTTCTCTGCTTACTGAATTACTCTAAGAGAGATCAGAATTTATCTCCCCTTTGCCCTCTACAATGTAATAATACTGAAAACATGGAACATATCTTCTTTTGTCCAAAACTTAAATCTTTTTGGAATCGGTTTGATCATTATTTGGAAATCATGATAGAAATTCCATTATTCAGTTCATTCAGGCGAATAATTCCTTCGAAAACACTATTGTTTTTATTGCTTTATGGAACATATGGAAGTCAAGGAACACGTGCCTCTATGGTCATAAAAGATTCTCTGTTACTTGCATCAAAAATTCACTTCATTTATGATTTAGAATTGTGTGCCGCTGCCCATAGACATATTTCTTCTAAAAACTATGACAAGTGCTGGAATCAATTTGGCTCATTACATGAACATCAAGTTAAGTTCCCTCCCCACAACCAGTGGACTGTTAGGCAAATGATCAGGGATAATGAGGTCTGTAAGGCAAGGAAAAGAATTTGGGCAGGGATATTCACAAGAGAAGTCTTTCAAATGGCCTATATGTTCTGGTTCATTCATAAGCATCATCAGGACTTTATAGATAGGCAGTTTGCAAGGGACAGACAGATGTACTACACTCACAGGATGATTGCAGATCCATATAGTACTCTCCTTTTTCTTATGGTCCAGCAGGATTTTTACAGACTGATAAGAGACAACATGTGGATGGCTAATTCCTATACCATGGGCACTGCTGACAAATTCACTCACATATATAACTGTCTTTTCTCCTCTGCCTCTGACTCTGATGATCCGAAAATTCCTACCATTTCCTCATCTCATATCGATAGTATAGCCTCATTCTGGATGCAGTAATCTCTTTTGGTTTTGCAGGTTCTCAGCAATGGCAGAATTTTGTGGATCAGAAAGCACTTATCTTATTTTCAACTCGGCTATGATTTTCTGAAAGATAAGTGATCCTCTTCATCATCATAAAGCTGCCTCACAGGAGTCTATTTGCTATCGTAAAAGATACAGTTCTAGTTGCTGCACTCTGACCAAGACTGAAGACTAAGACTTTCTTTGACCTTAACTGAAGACTATCCCATTTCTCTCGAAGACGTGGTTGACTTCTCTAATTCTGAAAATAACTTGCTCTTATCTAAATTGCCTATATTTATAGGCATTTGGAGTATTTTGTATGTTTTTCCTTAATTAATGAAAAAATCATCTCGCACCTTCAAAAAAAAAAGGGAGATAGTAAATTATAGTCCATCGAAAGCAAGGTAAAACTACATCGAACCGCTTCCCTTGACAACATTAGTACAATTTTTCTACTGGCATCATCTCTCATGAAACAAAAGCTTACCAGGCATGTGCACGGCCTATGGTTCAAGTTGCAACTGCCTGTATAATTTATGTTCATATATAATCCGTGCCAATGTTAGAAACCATGATGCAGCATGCAAAAGGAATAGAAGCAATGAAGAACAAAGTGCCAATGTCGCTAAACCAGAAAACACAGGACAAGAAACTTGCCTGCACAAAGTATGTATACCCACTGCAGAAGATGCTGACGGGTAGAATGCCAAGCTTTAATGATCCATCGTATGCATAGAAAAGCCCAAGAACCCAGGAGCGCAGCTAGCTGAGCGATCTTTGTGCAGCTAAGGACCTAGGAAGAAGCTGGAGCTATAGCAGCCACCATCGCTAGAACACCAGTTAGCCGGTTTCCAGAGTGGCTGCCCAGCAACAGAAATGACTGTCAGTTTACAGCCAATAATGGGTTTGGAGCAGTTATTGGCATATATTGGCATATTGCCATCAATGAGGGTTTGCCCCCTTAGGGGCAACCCAAAAATAGACTTTCTCGACTCCGTAGTCGAGAAGGCCTCTATCTTTTGGGGCGCCTCTATCTTATCTTTTGGTCGATGCCTCCTGAAAATTATGCAATAGTGGTCGATGCTTCCTAAAAATTATGCTTTCATGGCCGATTTTGGGGTAAATTATGCAAAAAATTGTTTGTCTCCTAGCAAGCGATCTCCGGCTTTGCGATAGAGAAGATTAGATTTCAGGCTTCTTGATAACCTTCACAAATTTCAGCCGTCTCACATCGATCCCTGAAAAAGAAACCAATGTGCAAAAGCAGTGGTCAACGAAAATCTAAAGCGAAAAAAACAGTGATTGACTGAAATCTCGAAGAAACTTTTGCATCCCGTACATCCATTAATCTTGATTTTTTAAATTCGGCGAGTCCCCGCAGAGCTTAGGGCTTCACCCATTTCTGTATACTTAAGTTTTTTATTCACACAAGGAAAACGTCTTTTTTTCAAACAATAATGGGGCCTAGAATGATTTGCACGTCCTTTTGAATAAAATAACATGGCGTCGAAAAAAAGTGGGAATTGCATAAGACCCAATGTAATGCGACTTTAGCGCCTTCCACCATCGAGGAGCAGTTTTTTTGCCTTTCCAACATTTTGCCATGAAGTATCTTGGGTCCTTAGAAGATTGTCCAAAATTCATATAATTTGTGCTAAGTAACCGCCTGGGTAAAGGGGTTTTATCGTAACCCCCGGCAACCAGGCGGCTAGCCAAGGTGAGCCGCCAAGTGGTTGAAATTCTTTTGATGATAGCGGAGCTCTAAGCCTCTAAACACGCCATCAACAACTTTGTGCCCAAAAAATTACCCAAAAGGACATTTGAAAAAGAAAAAAAAGTGCTTTCGCACTGTGGGTTGCCCACGAAACATCCATTCTTGCTCTTGCCTATTAGTTCACTTCTGTGGGCTGCGCTACCCGCACTGCGGATTGAAATAGAAGCATTTTGATGGTCGTCGCATAATCCTTGGCCACTGTAGGAAGAGTTGCATCTGTGACCAGCGTTAAAGGCCAGAGTTTGCCAATTTAAAATATTCTTCCAACCCAACACAGGAGCAAGGGTTTGCCCTTCAGGCAACCCAAAGCTAGCACCAATTATACTTGTTATTTTGTTCATCTTGCTTACGAAAGTTGTGTTCTATAACACGGGAAGCAAATTTCCGCTATGTGTCAACCTCAGGAAATATGGCACCAGACCCTAGACACGTACCTTGTATAGTGCGCCTTAGTCACGTACCATTTAACCATCTTTTTATGGATTACTGCTAGAAGAAGAAAGAACCAATGCCACTTATTTGCTTTCTTAAATTAAAGCCACTCAGTGCATTCTTGGATTGGCCGCTTGGGGTTGCACATTCTTGATCTATTGTCTTTTTTTTATGTAACATTGAAATCATAATCCTCGAAATACACTGGTGAAGAAAGAAAATGTTAAGGAATATGTGCCTTTTAAAGTAAACGAATCTTAGAATCAAAATAGATTGCTCAATAAATCGGTATCCCTTCCTAAGTTCTGGGTACTGGCCTTGGCCGTGTTGAGCGCTCAGATTGGGAAGAGATAAGCAGAACTTGCATTAGTAGGGATATAAGGCCAAGGATTGCTGTAAACCATGCCACACCCCTCCATGATGATAAGACAGGTACCAAAATCCTAGCTGCTACTGTCAATAAGACAGCGGCACAAATAAGTATAACCTGCACCATAAGAGGGAATTTTAGTCAGTCCTGTAAAAGTTGTGTTTGCACTATGGTTAGACATGTCTAGGTACGTACTAAAAGAGGTTTAATTGTGCGTTGAAGTGGTTGACGTAAACCTTCTCCAAAGCTGTTCTCCTTTTTATGAATGTCCAATAAATTATCCTGCCATGCAGATTCATAGATCCGTTGTCACAGACAAATGGAAAACTGAAAGAAAACTGTTCAGGTGAAACACCTTCACTACAAATGCCTCCCGACACCAATTGGCTATCCCCTCTTCAGTTTCTGGCAAATCTGCCATCAAAATCCTCCTTATGTGTACATGAACCTAACCAAAGAGATGGTTATTTAAAGAAGCCGCATTTTTACACAAAAATAAGCCTCCAAATACCAGCATAATTTGTGAAGAACTCAGTTGCTATTCTAATGGTACATACACCATTTATTGCATACCTCAGATGATTGACCCTTCAGTAATCTTAATACTGTAGGTGGTGAAGAGTTTCTTGCGACAGCAAATGTCACATCATAAATCGCAGGTACAAAAGATCGAAGATTCTCAACTGCTGACACAAACCCCTGCACAACAGACAACCTTAAGAAAAGCTCCAGCATAAAACACTTCGATGCCGCCAGTTAGAGAGCAGCAAAATTCGCTGCAAAATTCTGAAGGTTAACAGGATGTTTTATTTATTTTGTTCTAGAATTCGTATGCAAAGATCTGTTAACAGTACCCCTGTATTGTGACATTTGCAGCCACTTTGGGTTGGGACAGACAAGGAGAGTGCTTCCATTCAAAACTTTTGCAGAAATTTTTTTATATATATCAATGGAACCATAAGATGTAAATGGTCCATTGATAATATATTAACTTGCACATTCAAGATCTATCCCACTTAGTGACGCAGAAGCCTGAGATCAGGCCAAACAATCATAAAATATATGCTGAAAAGACAGTGTATTACCGTTTTGCTAGGACTCCTGGTGAAAAGAGCCACAGCAATTCTCTTCCATTTGTGGAGCTTTGTTGTTGTTAGATTGATAACTATGAGGGTTCAGTTAGCCAAAGTTGAGGTTCACTTGTATATTTGAGATCTATCTCCCTCAGTGAGCCAGGGTCTGAGACAGGCTAACAAGCCTAAAATAGATGCATAGACTTTCGGTGCAAAGACACTGCAGGCCAGGGTCTGAGACAGGCTAAGATTCCTGGTGTAAAGAGCCACATCAATTCTCTTCCATTTCTGGAACTTTGTTGTTGTTAGATTGATAGTTATGAGTTGTTAAAATTCATACTCTGTGGATGCCATAATTGCCACAACTCGTGTGTCCAAAACCTTAATGCATTTCTATCTGGAGATAAAATGAATCTTCAAGTTGTTTACCTTTGTCCGAGGAATTAATACATGCTTTGGCACACGAATTCCAGTAGACTCCGCATATTCTTGGGCTGCCTTCAACTTATCCTCTGTAAATCGTGTCCCTTCAACAAATAGAGCAACCCATAATGCCCGTGGGTAATCTTTCAGTCGTTGATAACCTTTCTGCATTTACACAATGCACATCTAATATCTGGAGAATGGCCTTTTAACTAAATTCATAAGCTCCACCTTCAAAGTAACTTCATCTTTTGACCAGTTCCTATCCAGAAACACATATTCTGAGAACCACATGGACCATCCAATCACCTGTCTCACAACCAACCACAAAGAACGTTACCACTCATCTTTGATCAGCAGAAATACATCCTAAAGCTTATCGGACAGAAAACAGTTAATAAGTAATGGTGACTGTTAGATTAATAGAATAGGCACCTTCTGTACCCAAAGAAGTCTTTTACCCTAATCAATATCTCAATATAAAAAAACATTTAAAAATTTGAGCAGTATAAAGAGAACATGGGACTACCGGCAAGATCTTCATGGATTTCTTCATCACAGCTCGGGCTCCACCAAGACAACCAGAGTGCTGGAGCACAGACCATCTGTCATCAAAAGTGTGGTAATATTCATTCACACTAAACAGTCTAATGCTCAATGCACGTTACCAGACAATTTTTAGAAATGAACAAGGCACTAAATGTTCCTTCAGTCCACTAACTTTCATGTAATGCACCTGTTGCTCAGGATAACATATTTTACCTCAGCAAGCACCCAGCCAACAAGCCAATCTATGTCACTACGATGATTGCAGATGACTAAAGCATGCTCCTTTCCTGTCAAAACGAAGACTAATCAGTTAATCGCCAGGGGAAGGAATTGCTGAAAAGTCCCGAGTCCTGACCCATGTGGTTCATTGTCTCTGAATCTGCAAAAACATGGATCTGCACAAAACGACTGCATTACAAGGCAATGGCTTCTGTGTTGCAAGCAGAAAAACAAAATACCAATAGAAATGACGCAATTAAAGACATCAGGATTACCTTAACTGCAGCCCACCAATCAACAAGCCAAACAAGCTCGGACCACAGAAGTTCCATAAGGATCATATTCACAACTCTGTATGTCCTCCTCGAAAAAGGCAACACAAGTAAAGATAGAAGCTGCGACAAATCTACCATCAGTTCTGCTCCTGTTTCTTAAAACATGCAATTCAATGCAGGATAGGAACAGAATTGAACTCCATACCTGAAAAACGTTGATGAAGAGGCCCGAGAAGAAGAACAGGAGGCCCAGGGGCAGCGCAATGGCGGATGCCATGGCTGTTAGCTCTCTCTTCTGTGAGTAGATCTTTTCTAAGTCTTTTATGGTGTTGTTTTTATGATGGGGCAGTTTTCAATGGTCAATAATTGGCCCAACTTAATTAATATGCTTATTAGGTGGCCGCATGCACTCAAGCTCTCTATTTGGGACTGCCCACATTAACTTTGGAACTTGCTAGACGAGTATTGAAGGTCCTTGGCAACTGCATCTTTTCAAGGAGCACAGTTTTCAGTGACAGTGTGCAACAAAGTCCTAGGATTGAATCGAAAAATCCGGTTCAAATTAAAAAGTTCCAGTCCACATGAAATACTCTAGGATATACGGCCGGTCCAAAAAATGGCGTATAAGGATTTGGGCTGGTTGAAGCCATAAGTCCTAGGATTTTTTCCTGTTATTTATTGCACTAGTAGGATCTTTTTATTAAGCGACTTATGTATATTGGGAATGCCAATAATATATTTATGATTATGCACCTACATACATTATTAAATGACATTCAACAATCACCTCCTAAACATTTGATTTCATCATAATACAATGCATGCAGTACAAAGTAACTTTTTTATTTTTACAAGAAATTTATCGCGGCGGCCAAGGCCGCCGCGAACATTTCTCTTTACCAACTTGGTATCAGTTCTAAACCCACTACTATGGGGAGCATTTTAAGGTGAAGTTTCTCAATTCAAACTGTAGCAAAAAAAAGATGTTGAAAAAACCAATCTTTACATGTTCTGTTAGGGTAACAGCGTAAAATTGTCCGTGATTGCACTAGGCTTGACCCATTACCAAACGAGAGTGTAAACAATTTGCTTGCACTAGGCTTGACCCATTACCAAACCTGACTGTAAACAATTTGCTTTTTAAATGTAATTTCTTAACCGACATTCATTTGTTCACACTATATGGAGAATGGGCAAGCCATAATCTCAATGCAAACAGTTGCTGCCAAAGTTGGAGCTTGGATATGTGCATATATATTTCTTATAACTAGCAAGGTGACGAGTTTTCCTTTTATTTTGCTACCATTAGATGACCGTCTCAGAGAACGAAGAATACATTGGACATGAGGTCATGTCATCCTTACGATAACAACGCATACTGCAAAAGTAAAGTAATAGAGATATTATATCTTGGAGAGAACGTGACCATAGGGTGCAACCTAGAACTAATGTGTGTTTTCTATTTTATTTATTTTTAACATGCATGTCTGTTTAATTTGAATTTTTTTTATATGAACCACATGCACGTTTTTATGTTATCAACTTGGGCTTATTTAACATAGAAATTTAATATGCCAACATGTCTTTTGCTAAGTTAACTCACATTGCCAACATGGTAGGCGAAGGCCAAATGGAGGCAAAGCGAAATGTAAACAAATGGAGGCAAAGCAAAGCTAAGTTAACTCAAATGGGGGCGGGCCAAATGTAAACACACAAGGGCTTTTAGAAAAGAGATCTCTTAATTATTTTGTTTGTAGAATGAATTAAGGAGGCATCACCAGAATGAATGGTCATGGGTACGCTAGCAATAGAAATAGATGCCGACTAGATGCCACGTCACAAAAGCGATGAGGTGACGAATATATGGCTATGCTGCAAAATAATGCTACAAAGCAATCTTCTAGCTATGGCACTTTAATCACAACTTGGATTGGCAATGGAAATGCTGAAGAAAGACCAAATCTTTTAATTCTCAAGCAAAGATCACTGTTGAATCCATTATAAAATTTGGGATGGCATGCAAAAAATTCCACGAATTTGCAGAGTCGGATTTGGAGAATGGTCTGTCGGAGAGAATGGGGAAGCAGAGCAATGGATTTATGGCCTTCAGGTTCCGGCATGGCATGGAAGCAATTTTATCACTTAATCTTGCTCCCCGAACACAAACCAATGGCGCCATGTTTTGCGTTACCGGGCTTCCCATTCTATGAATTCCGCCTGAGGCTCTATTGCCATCTTCTGAGGAGGTCACGATGGCGGCGTAGCCCCCCCGCTTCGCTTCAAAAAATTATGCCGCAAATCTTTTACATTATGTGCTACGAAATTATCGTGGATTTCTTCCATTGTCTTCAAAAAAAAAATGATATGATTTTTTTAATGTAGATTACAAAGAATTTTATTGAAAAATCTTGTCCTACTTGCGTAACCACAACCTAATCGATCCCATATACATGCCCATAAAAGAGGTTTGTGATTCACAAGTTAAACCCACTAGTTTGGCAATGAATCCAAGATGAAGAATAGCTTGAAGAGCGATTGTTGCGCAATCTTACTCAAATCGAATGGTGCGAATTTGAATTCCTTTTCTTTTAATTATTTTATTATGAAATGCGGAAAGCATTTGACGATACCGGGTAGCGATGGCGCCGGAATGGACGTAAGCGCCAAGAATAATTTGGAAGAGGGCCTACAAAGGAATTCACGTAGGTTCAAATAGCATAGTCGTAGAAATTGAAGGGAATCATACTCTTTGAGGGATAAATGACACCGAGCTAGGCGTAACGATTTGTGGATAACGGATGAAAAATGGCTTGAAGCTTCGGACGCAGAAAAATCCACCACCGGAACGAGGTGCCCATGCCGGAGATCACATGGGCAAATGTAAAAAATTTTGTTCTTCTATGGAATCGGATCAAACGGGCAGAGATTAGACGATACCGGTCGCCGGATCTCTCCACTCCTTGCCCATCTTGGACCCAATTAAAATCCCCACCCCCTGCTTCCAAGATCCGCCATACCCACACCGATTGGCGCCAACAAATTGATCCTCTTTGGAGGTCGCAGATCTAAATCGCAAGTCCCTAATGATACCCGTGTCTTGAATCAAGCAGAAGAATCCGCTGTTTGGATGAATCAAGAAGATTATACCCAAATCCCGCATGAATTTGATCGCTTTGACTGACGACCTTCCTCCGGCAGAGCCGGGCATTCTGCTACAATGGTTGCTGGAGGGAGAATTTTGATCTATGGCGGGGAAGATGGGCAGAGGTGTAGAAAAGGGGATGCTTGGCTTTTGAATCCTAATGCCGGAGCACAAGGAAGATTCTGGCAAAAGCTTAAGCAAGTGGGCGATACTCCAAGCAGCAATTATGATCGTAATTCAGAGCTTGCTTACAGCCGAAGAAATTGGGCTTGCTACAGCCGAAGAAATTGAAAACCTGATTGCTTACACACGTGTCGGCTTTAGCTGAGGCAGAACCCAGAAAAATTAGGTAGGGAAAAAATAAAAATTCAAAATTGGATGTATCATTATATATGGTTTGAAAAAGTAACCTTTTGATCCTTTTGCAAATCTTTGTTAGGGGAGGATGCCCTTCGTTCACCCACTCCCCTTCAATGGCCCACTTTTTACCCTGAACTTTTGCCCTCTAATAGCTCACCTTTGCCCTTTAATAGCCCATCTTAATTAAAAATTGAGCTAAATGCATAGTCTATTGATGGGCACTTATGGTCTAATGAAGGTCAATTGTGAGTATTCAGTGGTCCATTGGAGGGCTTTTTGGTGGTCCATTGAAGGGCATTTGGGGGTCTATTGGTGTCAAAATTACCATACAACTGAAAATCTTTATAGCATTCTTCCTATTTGTCGAAACGACTCGTGCTTAGTATCAATTGAAAGCTAAACTTTGAAATTTCATAATGTTATTTCAAAATAAGAGGTTTAAAAAAAATAAACCTATAATAATAAAGTTTTTTCACTTAAGTGTGCATTTTATGGGCACCCTCCCCTAAAGGAAAAGTTCCTACTGAATTTTGTAACAGAAGGGCCAATCCGGTTCAAATTATTAATAATAATAATAATAATAATAATAATAATAATAATAATAATAATAATAATAATAATAATAATAATAATAATAATAATAATAATAATAATAATAATAATAATAATAATAATAATAATAATGATAATGTATTGATCATGCCCTTTAGGACCTTGAGGTCATAGAGCAACAAATTACATATTTCTGTTTGATTGTAGATGAATTAAAAATAGTCTATGTGACTCCACTGTCTTGAGATAACAACCTAGCTTTTGTGGATCCAAATCTAAGAGAGTATGGAAATTACGAAAACTAATATCAAATTTGTCCCTGAGTTCTGCATATGCTATGCATGTTAGGAACACATGCTCTTCGTCTTCAATATCCCCGCTTGTGCACATCGAAAGCAAATACGTTCTTCCCCGGAATGGCAAACCATCTACCCATCTCTATTTGAAGTTTATGTGAGCCCGCGGCGGTATCTTGCAATGGTTTGCTTCAAGTGTCACGGATACATGCATGAAGATATGCTTGATCGTGAGTACACAAGCATCATATTCACCTCTTTCATATAGTAAGCCTTTTTGTGCCGTGATCAGCCCAAACCAAGCTGCAAAACTAGTGACCGCACCATGTCTCGCACCCCTATTTCGAAGTCCGCCAACTTGTGTTGTTCAAATTTCCAACTATCCGCCCACTCCAATACATCTTTATACCAGCCCATACTTGTGGAGGCTTCCATGGCTTTCTTCGGGATCTAATCATCATCCATCCCGCACTCTATTGACAACACAAAAGTTATAGTCCGATCAATGCCTCCGCTTCCAAAGTGGCAATAAACCCGCTTCTCGCTAGCATAATAGGATAGGGTGTTTGCCGCCCCGATGCCCATCTCCTCTTGTAAAAATATCTTCCAACATTCTCACCTGCTTCCATAAGCCTTTAGACAAGGTAGGCCCCCCAGACGGGCACCATACAAGAGTACCGCTTTGGGACCAATGTTCAAAAAGCATTCTCTTCAAACCCCGCCTTTGTAATGATGCTTTGCGGCAAATGCCCTCGAGCATGCCATACAAAGCCGCTTTCCCTCCAAATGCACGCTTTTTAATACACTCTTTCCATTTATATTTCAGACCAACTCAAGACCAAGATACTTATAATGACTTACGCTTCCAAAGCTTCTCCATTGTAGGTGAAAAGCGGCTCGCTTATCGCTCCAAGAAATCATGATCTTGGATTTAGACAGATTAACTTTCATTTTCTTCTCCACGAAAACTCGCCGGTGTTACTAAATGTTCCCCGAGCTCATTCTGTGGTACGCCAAAGCACCACATCATCTCGCATAGAGTAACAATTGATTACATAGTCTCCAAGGCGAAGTCCCTATAAGCCCTTTTCGCTCCAAACCATGATTGCAATTCATCTATGTACAATCCAAAGAGCGGGGCGATAAATCGACACCGCCTTTACTCCTATTGTGCTTTGATCTCGCTTGGGTTGTCCGCTAACCGAACTCTAACTTCTTTGTAAAGTTGAGACACCGCACCTATAAGTGAGATGGGGACACCAATCTCTTTCATCCGATTGCCCAATTCATTTCTTGAACCAGACAAAGGCTTTTGAGAAGTCAATGAAAGCAAGGAACAATGCCTTATTCGGCTTAGCCTGCTCAATGAGCACCTTCAAAGCCGTGGCGTGATCCGTAGTAATCGCGGCATTCTCCCAAACCCCGCTTGGCATGTAGCTCTTGCACCAAAGGGCATCCGCCCATGTGCTTAGTTTCTCGCCTAGTAGGCAGCCTAGTAATTTAGAGTAAACACTTCCTACCATGATTGTACGGTAATTGCAAACATCCGTTTTGTACCTGATTTGTGCACCGGACGACCTTTGTTTAATTGCCGGACCTTGGCAAACCTTCCTTGATAGCAGCGCTTCATGTGATTGGTTAGGATCTGGAGGAGTTTTCCATCGCCCCACTTCAAGCAGCCTCTCAAAGACATCCCTTCAAGATCCACAAACTTTCCCATTCTCGCATATGCTCCAAGGCAAAGCTTACCTCTGTTATTGTAAAGATCTTCATGCAATCAACCAGAAGATCCATCTTTGGTGCATTTTCAAGAAGGATACAGTGGACCGCATTTAGTTGCGTGAGATCTCCTTCATTCAACGGTTGGTGTTCAAGCAGACCTCCGAAGTTTATTCCGTAAAGTTTTTGGGTGCTTGTGGAGCCAAGATCCAAGATCCGATTGCCTTTTTCGATTCATAAGCCCTCTTCTTGCTTCTCTTAAGAGCCGCTTTGTACCATTTTGGCTTCACCTTAATTCTTGTAGGCAATTTGGCTCTTGCTACAGAAAGCATTCAACATCCCACCATGAGTTACACCTGCATCTCTACCTTCCTCTCGTCGTGTATCCAAAACAATGTCCCCGCTTTCTTTTATGGTGTCCGTGAGCAGGGTAGAATCAGCAGCTAATTCCCCACTCCATGTGATGCTATCTAATGCCTGAGATAAGCATCTCTGGAAAACCTTCTGCTTCGTGTGGTCTAACTTTAGCCCGAGTCTGAAACAGATGGGTGCTCTTGTTTCATGCAGTTTTACCTTCAATTCAAAACATAGGCTTACATGATCTGATTCTGGCACTTTGTCTCGGAATTCCAATCGTTTTAGTATGCTACTATCATCAGGTGATATAAGCAAATAGTCTACAATACTTTCACCCATCGGTGTAATGCAAGTACTGGTATTTGTATGCTTGAATTTCTCTATTCCATTCATGATTTTCAGGCCACAAGCGGTATCAAAGTCTAGCAGCTTATCTCCCATGGTATTCTTTATCTGATCCGTGGATTGGCGTTTGAAGCTCCCATCGTCTTCTTCCAATAGGAGCGGGTCACCTTCTTGCGTGTAAGATACAGTCTGCATCCCTTTAGTTCTAGCATTAAAATCGCCTACAATTATGACTGCTCCCTGACAATTAATATAATCCTAATGGTTTTGTGAACTTAAGGCTTTTTTCCTATTTAGAAAAAAAGGTTTGTTATACACTGGTTTTCAGGCATCTCAGCATATTTCAGATGCATTTGAGGTTTGGTTACACGTTTTGCAGTTTGGCCACTATTGTGATATCCATGTCTTTGATTGCATGCCCATTACGGAAGAACTGGGTTTCCCTCCCTTTGCCATATCAGCAAGTTAAGGGCGCAAGAACAATGCCCATTTCTATTGCAACCTAATTCTTATTCCCATCAAGATTTCTCTTCAAGCTACCAAGATTCTTCTTGATGGCAAGAAGACAAATGCATGATTGCTAGAAGACAAACCCAGTTAAGAATTAGGCAATTCAGAAGTCCATGCTAGCTTCCGAAGAAAGGGAAGGTGCCTTGGACTCGTCAGCCAAACTCCGGTGTCTTGAAGGTAATGGGAACGAAGATTTTCTGACTAGGTTTGCCATATGGCAAAGTTAGGCTGGGATAACGACCTAATGGGGATGCACTCTTATTATCTCTTTTATCACCTCTTTACGCATTTTGGATTGCCAAAGGGCCAACCCTAGGTGTGCAGAAGCTGAAAAAGGAATATGCACAGCATGTACCAAAAGAAGGGTCCAGATTTGAGTAGACGTTCAAGAAGATGTATGAGATTGAAAATTGGCGACTTCCCATGAGAAAAGCCATGATAGATGGAGAATAGAGGCAGTTCGGGTGTTTGGATGCATGCAGAAAGTAGAAAATGGAACCAAAAACTAGAGTGTAGAAAAGAAGGTGGAGTTTATGGGAAAATAGTGAAGATCTTCCACTTCCGAACTCTTCCAGGTACAACTAGTTTTGGCCATCAAATTTTTGCGATACTTTTATTCGTGGTTCTGGGGATTGAAGAGCAAATCCTTTTGACACCCCATATCCCCAAGACCTTAGAATCCTTTACATGTGCTGATCAATTTCTTAATAGAGGATAAATCTGAAGGAGACGCTCGGAGTTTTAGAATCTCGAGAACATAATAGAATTTCTCTATCTAGAAATTCTGCATATTGTCTGCTCTAGGGATGCACAAAAGAAAAGACCTTAGATTTTTGCAGACAAGTGCATTCTCTTGTTGTCCATAGTAACATGGATTCTATTGTTGTTTTGGGTAATCACCTCATACGTTTGTTTTCATCTTAAGGAAGCTTGTTTGAGGCAAATCAAGCATTTGATACAGTTAACACATCAATTATATGTACATGGAATGCTGTCATTTCTGCAAATATTGTGACATACGTATTTATATGCTATACATATAAGTACCATGACATGTCACTAGGTATATTTAGACCATTATGGGTCATTAGGGGCTAACTTAAAAGGGTTTATGTTAGCTATACTAAATTGTCTTAAGTTAATTAAGCTAATAGAAAAACCCTGGTTCGGCTTGATCCCAAGCTCTAGTCACACATTCAACAATGAGAGCTGCTACAAATCCTAGTGAACGTGTTCAATGCCTAGTATAGGAACTCTTCTCTCCATTATTTCCATATATCACACGGACTGTGGACTAAACATTCTATTATACACCTTTCTTCTTTGCTTCTGGATTAAATGCTCCTAGTACGCATATACTAACAGGGAGCTACTTTTGAAGAGACAACCTACAGCACCAAGTCTGTTCATAGCCCACACTTTGGGTTATTCAAAGTGTCCCTTCAAATTTCCTATATTTGAAATGTTGTCACAACAACTTTCATAATCCCCTTATCTCACACGTGTCATCTAGATACATTGTTTGCCCTCCTAATATATTATTCGTTCGAGAATCAACTTCCAATAATAGTATGCCTTTACAAAGCTCCAGCATACGTTACTTGCCGCTTTCATACGATTTCGCCAAATTCTAGCAATTGTTGTTTCCCATTCTAATGGTCTTATAGGATGTCTATTCTCATCTTCACTTATTTTGTCCTCAAGTCTCTTGATCTTGTGCAGAATCTGTGCCCCACACTATTGGCATCTCGCCAGAATGGACATGAATGCAAATTAATTCCCAATTTGTAGGCGACTACGTTCTCATCCTACTCATCCATACCTCTGCATCTATCTTGCACATCTTAAGAGCTTCAGCCTCCTTAGGAAATGCAAATTATGTGTAATTTTAACATCTATAATTTCTAGATCCGTGTCATTATACGCCATTAATATTCTAGCTTCCTATGAATCATACCTCGATTCAAGTAGCAATAGCTATAAAATGTAGCATCAATATTCTATACCTTGACCACCCTTCTTAGAAACTTCAAATTCTAAACTAATATTCTTTTTCTATGATGGATAATTATGAATTAGCTCGTCCCTTGGTACGTTACCTTCGTAACATGTCGTTTGACACAATCTCTTAAGAATCTTCCTCGTCATCATTTTCCTTATCTGGTTCACAGACGGCCAATGCATCCAAGTCAATTTTTCTACATTCTTGCTCTTCTTCCTGTAGATCTATCACCATTTCTATCTCATCGTCTTCATCATCACACATAACTTACCCGCCTTGGCTTAATGATTTCATTGTTTCCGTTTTCTCATTGGCTTGCCCGAGCAAATGCAATAACTAGCAAATGCAAACGGTAAAGAGATATAAGTTACCTTCTTAAGTTGAAGCACACAGCCCACCAGAACCCGCTGTGTCGCATTCTTGAAGAAAGTCTTTGATCCTTGCAAACGAAAAGCCGCTTCCTCTAAAGCTAGTTTCGGAATCCACACTCCAGGAATATCTGCAAAGCACGTCCGCCGAGCTAACGCACTCCCGCTGAAACCTAAAGCAACATCGTGGTAGCATGTGAGCTCAATACTATTTCCCATGATGTTGATTTCCCTACAATAGAAAGGATAAATCTCAGTCGGCGCAACTTCCTCGTTGGCATGTGGGGCGATGTATACCCTTCCAAAAATTGGCATAACAATCCATGGCGGGCGTAGATGCGTAATGCAAAAAGATGTGGAGGAGCCATAACGCTATATAATTGCGTAACTGGCAGCCATTGTGGAGATTCATCCGTACATTTTTGGGTTAGGGTTAGGTTAGGTTAGGATGAGGGATCGGATCACACAATGCTAAAACTAGTTTGTGCAAAAAAAAACACAATGCTTGTGCGCCGTGGTGATCCCTACAGACCTAACCTTCTAAGAAAGAAATCGAAGCTAACCTTCTAAAAAAGAAATCGACTAAGAAAACACATTATATTTATAAGGAATATTAACATATTAATAAAATACACAGGCGCTTTACGCCTTAGGATCTGGCCGGTCTTTCTTCTTATTGTATGCAGATTCAAAATTATGACCATAGTACTCGGATCCCTTATGCATAAGACTAGGCACATGTTTTTGGCATGACAGTAACCCGTTTGGCATGTATGGCTGCAAGTTGGGAGTCCTCGAACAGACCAACACCAACTGCTTCCGTTGTTATTTGAAGAGTATTCAAGGCAGTTGCTTGAATCCTGTAAGTGGTGTTATGTATAGCACCACATTCTTGCAACACCTCTTTCACAAACCTAGCAAATGGGAGACGTGGAATAACCAGGTCAGTGCTCTTCTGATACTTCCTTATCTCGCCTAGTGCTTTAATGCCCTGCTTTGTCTTCTGCTTCCTTCTTCCTTGCTCTGTTGGCTGTTGCCACGGCTGCTCTATGCCTGCCCCTTGGCACTACCCTCGCCCACCTCATTTCCAGGCTACTGCTCGGCTGCCTCTTCCGATCGTTTCCTCACATTTCTAGTCACCTTCCCCTTTCTTGGATGAGCTCTCCTTCTTTGATTAGAAGCTTCTGCCACATTCATAGGAGAAGTAGGAAGAGGGGGTTGCCCAATAGTCAATCTGATGTCATATTCTGCTCACCGATCTGTCATATTTTCATCTTCTGTCTCTGAACCAGAATGCACCTCCCTAGTTACTCTAGAGTTGCTTCCCCTACCGTCTGTCATACGGAGTTCTTTTCCTAGCCTTCTGTTACGCATAGTCGGAGATGGAGGAGAAGAATCTCTATCAGAGACTTTAGAAGCAGGTGAAGGAGGCAGAGTAACGTAACCACCCAGCCTTATACCATCTGGATGAATCTTTGCGGTTTGCTTAGTTCTAGCGATGGCTTCTCAACGGATGGCGCGTTGTACTATGGACATTGACAAAAAATAAACAACTGGCAAGAGATAAATAGTAAAAAATGGACGTTAAACGTAAAATACACTGGTAACTTTTTTAAATAATTGTACAAACGAAAAAATAAACGAAATTCAAATCGCTAAGCAATAAACAATTTTTTGTTCATCGCGAACTCACTAAACTTTACATTACACTCTTGCCGATAGCCAAACCTAATGCCATCAATGAAATAATGAAAGTTGGATGCAATCTCCTCCGTCTCTTTTAGCACTCTTAGTTCTGATAATGGCCATTCGACTTCCGTTGTAGCTGTATAAATGACTTTCTCCCCTCGCCATACTCGAATATCTAGCGCATCGGAGTATTTGTTATGGTCCTCAGACGGCTCTCAATAAGATGTGCCTCTCTTTTTCTGTTTCCTTAATTAATATATAAATACTGTTTTGGAAGGAAGTATATGAACTTAAAAAATATGGGGCACTCTGTAAGTTGACCGGATGATTCGTGGAATCGAACGTCCCATGAGGGACCGAAAAATAGACCATCCACAAACTCAGCAGGGGGCAGAAAGCATGTATATGTCTTCGGGCTTTTCAAACTTTCTAGGCCATCTAGAATATGTTAGCAAATACCTCAAATGGTGTGAAGATTTTGAAACTCATTCTCACACCTCCATTTTCAGACTTCCCTGCTTGTACCTCGTCAGCCAGGCATTTCTTCATTGCAATTACATTGTTCTCATTAGTCTGTGGCTTACACAGTTCACTTAAAGGGGGCAATTCAACCGACCTCAAGCTAGGTCTCCTAACCTTTACGGTGTAATCATGCCCGTAAAACAGATGCTTATACCTTGCAATGTCACAGCATCCATACCTTGGAAAAAGACAAGTCCAAAATCTATGTGCTAGACGCCAAGGATACTAGTAATGCTTTTGTCCAGAACGACATCCTCGACGTCTAATAAACATAAACATGCACACAAATTATGTTTGTAAAGATGAGGCAACGAAATAAACAAAAAGATAAGGAGATCACACGATGCGAAATTGGTCATATCCACTTAAATAACTGACAGTCAGCTTCGCATCGTGTGATCCACTTAAGGTGGTTACCATTTGAGGATAATTGGTATCCACCTCCTATGGATTATGATTTTAAGACCTTTAAGAGGATAAGGAATTAGATAACCTGATGGCGGCTGGTAAGGAAGGTTCGAACATACGGGGTTTTTTTTTATTATTATGCGATCGAGATGGTTTAATGCCTCCATCTCATTATGAGGGGTCCGAAGACGACACCATTGAAACCGATGAAAAGGTGAAAGCGACATGATGACTTTGGAAGATAATAATCAATTGTGACAAAGCATGGTTGATACCATAGTTGGGTTGACCTACCGACCTAGCCGACCTACCGACCTAGGTGGGAGAAAGCCGACCTAGGTGGGAATTTTTCACCGACCTACCGACCTATTTTGCCAAAATTCAAGTTCTTTTATTCCTGCAGATAATAGATAAGCATAATAAAATACATCTTTAGTTCTAAATAAATAATTAATATGGACAAGATTACACTTCAAATAACCTCAAAACAGTCGATTTATGCTATTAATCTGTTAAATAAATGATAGAAGATAATTTCGCATACTCAGAGTACCTGTGTATTGTGGAGATAATTTTTCACGGGCAGAATGCATTTCACTTATGAGGCCTATTAATAGATATCTGCAAAACACTTGATTGTCAATATATTGTTCGCATAAGAACCTAGATTAGAATAATTTTAATGTTAGTTTTAATCACTAGACTACCAAATCTAAGCAACAAGTAGCGCCAAATATCCAGCAAACCAAAACCCAATAAAAAGCCCCCAATGATGTCTTGCTTCTCCCTTGCAAATAATAATTAAATGAAAAACTTCTTCAATAAATGAACAGAGGATCAGCACTGGGAGCTTTTGTGAACATACAACAGCTTTTGTGATTATGCATGCTCTACAATGAGGGTTGCTTCTCCTTTGCAAGTGAACTTATAATAAATAAATGAGAGACTTCTAGCAATGAATGAATAAGGGATCACTACTGTTGGGGGTAGATTATTCAGCATATAATAGCTTTGGTGGTGTCATATACAAAATTATTTCTTCATGTACACTCCGCTGCAGTGCTTTATGAGACAAGACTATACAATTTGTCGCTGCCACCTCATCCTTTTGCAACAAAGAAGAAGGAACAACATGATTTTTTCTTGGGAGGGCATCTAGAAGAAACAAAGAAGCATCTAAATCGAGCTACTAAAAAGGTATATGCTGCATGAATTATCTATTCTATCAACCTGCCATATGCTGCAGTAATGAAATCTCCACCGCTTACCTTTCGAGGCAGGGGTTTTTTAATCCTAGTAGTAATGATTGTACTAGCCCATTGTATGGGTCCCATGGCCTAATGGTCTCCGTGGACGTTAAAAAATCTATTCTATTCTATTCTATTCTTCATTTTGTTTGAACCAGTTGCACAATCTTTTGCAACTTTAATGTCTGTCAAGGAAGAAGAAAGAAAAAATTATAACCTGCAAGAGCTATCACAATTGCATGCAAAATATCTATTTGAGCAAACTGCAACCAGAGATGGGATGAAGCCAGCACCTCCGCTTGTAGATGAGATAGTTCCAGTTTGTGGTGGTCTTCCCTTGGTGCTTTGCTTCCTGTATATGCCACACATATTAAGCTTCATCCACCAAAGACATAAGAATTAAAACAATTGGCAAAAAATTTCAAAGAGAGGCCCGTGAAGCATGATGTGACCATGAAAAGTTACAAAAAGTCTTATAAGTAAGGACGTTCAAGAGGATGCTCTGCTGCTCGAGAGGATGCTCTGTTGCTCGATGCTCTGCAGGTCTAGAGCAGCTTGGTTGATGCTCTGCATGGCTCTGCTTCTTTGATAGCTGGTGCAAACTTTGATCCTCATTGCTGCAGGGGATAAGAAAGGGCATAAGAAAGATTGAAGAATGTGCATGAGAAAGAAGGACGGCCTGCAGTAGAGGTATTTTTGCACTGTATTCAGCTTAGAAATAAAAGAAATCATGGAAGAATGCTTACCTGATGACGATTCAGGTTTGGCCATCCTTGCACTAAAACAGAGAGTTGAGACTCTCAGGAATGGATTTGGCAGCAATATTTTGCTCCGAAATCCTCTGTTTCGGCATTCTTGGTGCCCAAGGGATGCAACAATAAAAAAGGGCAGAAAAAAAACTTTTTGGTCATTTTGACCCAAACGACCCACGGTCGGATTAGTCCAACTCCGATCTAGGTCGGAACAGCTCGGAATTTAGGGTCGATCTAGGTCGGCCCCAACTATGGTTGATACTGGGAACATCAAGGATATTTAGGTGAAGAAGCCTTTAGAAAAGCTCCTCGACTAGGGTAGTGACCTTTGGAATTATGGCATAATTCCGTGGGGGATCATAGTTTATGTACGGGAGTGAAGTACCATAAGGCACTAAATGAATGGTTGGTACTTGGGGACCCTATCAAAATGTAGGCGGCATATACAATTCCAAGATAGAGTTGGCCACTGTTCGTTTGGGAAGTCAGTGGCTCAACCACATCATAAAGGTACATAGACAATGGGTTTTGTTTCAAGAAACTACCAAGGTTATACTTTAGCTAAGTTAGAGCAGAGCTCTAGTATTGTGGGATGGGAACATATGTTTAATGCATATGTACTATGTACATATACGATAAACATCTTGGTGAGGTAATCTATGCAGTGATGCGGGGAGAGAAAGACGAGTGTACCCCAAACTTACCAATGAATGGTATGGAGTATGTTTAGAATGTGCAGACAATAGTCAATCCATTACATGCTAAGGTAGAATGTTGTAGTTTTTACTTAAAATAAATGTCAATGGGTAATAGAATAAAGCTCAAGATGATGGGGTTGAATAGTACAGTAGTGCAAGTCCCGACTGGGTGACGAATAGCGGTTACCTGCTAAGAGCTCAAATGTGTCTGGCATAGACACCGAAGGCTAGATATCCAACATGATCCTTGCTTGGATTAGGCAGAGATGGGGTTACACAAAGGTGTAAGTTTGAACAATAGGTAAAACATTGACGCAAGCTGGGGTAGCAGGAAAATAACTGCTTGGATTATATCCGACGTAGGTGTTTTAGGAAGACTTACAAATTGCAAGGTAGACGCCCTGATGACTTTAGATAAATGATTCTTACGAAGGCTCACTCGCTAACTTAAGGCATGATATGGCTTATATGGGGATGACAAGTCATCTGTAATGCCACAACAACGGCATGACATCATGACAGAAGAACCCAAATGGTTAACATTTCTAGGGTGTATGACAATGTTGAATCATAACCCCCAAAGTGTGAGTTAAAAGACATAGGATAATACGGGGCTCATACCTTGACTATGTACAAAAGAACATGCTCTACCAAAACCTTGAACAAGTGCGACTGATGGACCAGTCATACAGCTTTGCTTTGTAACTATTGTTCTGCATTGCATATAGTGCCTTCTAGCCCGCTGCCACGTGCAATCGAATGGAAGTGTTCCACTTGTAGGTGGATGCCATCTCAATATTTTGGCACTGGTAAGTGAAGGAGGAAGGCCTTGGCTGCCACAAGGATTAGTTTTGGTCAAATTAACGTGCATGCTAATGGCCTACAAAAAGTATCCAAGGCATCTAAATGGCACTGCATGTCATTCGGGGTGCAGGCGAAGAGGTCCACATTGTCTTCGTAGATGAGTTGCTAGTGATTTGGTGCATGAGCTGAGCTTCGACTTCCCCATGTTCCACAAGACAACCTTCCAACTGATCAATATATAGACCTAACATCGTTGGAGATAGTGGGCATCCCTGGCAGACCCCAATACTACTGATGATATATTGTCCTGACGGTGTCAGTCGGCCTGAGCATGCCTCATACAACTTGCATCGCATTAATTTTCAAATCTGTACCCCCCCCCCAACTACCTTAATCTTGTCCACAACTTGTCCTGAGGGATAGTGTCGAAAGCCTTTGCAAAATAAACAAAGCAGCAGTACAAGCCGTGCCGGCGATTCCTGCTATCTTCAACCAAGGTCTACAGTGTGAAAATATGATCAATGTTGGAGTGTTAGAGCTTGAATCCTGTCTATGTGAGAGCCCATATCTCTGCTTCCCATGCCCATATCATTAACTCTTGCTAAGACTGATGGCCAACAGTTTTGTAAAGAGCAAACTGACCATCATTGTTCGGTAATTGGTTTGGCAGTAAGGGTCGCCTGCCTTGTAGATGGATATGACCCTGCTAGTGGAGAGGTCTACTGTGAAGAAAAGCCTTCTTGTAGTGCCTTGTTGCTTGTTGAACAATGCCATTAGGATGGGCACTATCTATGGCCCTGCCCATTTAAGCAGCTCTGCCTGTGTGACGCTCCCAGAATCTATACGATGCTCCCATCGTATAAATATGGGGAATGCCCCTCTCATGCCAACTACATCACTATGGAAAGGCCCTTCGTCTAACTCAGACCATTTGGGATGGCCAAGTGTCCGGGTGAGGAACACGGAGGTGTCATTTATCTCACGTCCTCTATGGGAGTTCTATACAGCAGAAGCGTACATACATGTTAGCACACAGCAATCATGCTTAAAATAATATACCACCACAAAGGGTGGCCCATCCATCATCGTCTAAATAGCAATACAAGCACAAGATAACATTACAAGATGATGGGGGATATAGTGTCGACCCTTGTGACAAGTCGTAGATCTAGTGTCAATTTTGTGTCAAATGCTACTAACTTGACACAAAGTGCTTGTGTTGTGTCAAAATTGTGTCTAGTGCATAGCGTCAAATATTTCATCAAAGCAATGACCCCCTTTTGTCAACCTTTTAGCGCAACTTGATTAGGTTATTGCGACAACTTTTGAACAAAATTATAGCTAAGTTACGATAATTTTTCTTAAAACTTATAACAAAATGATATCCAAAATTTTGTCTAATATTCAATGAGATTTTGAGGAGCATTTGTCAACTTTATATCGCAATTTAAATGGGTTGTTGCAACAGTTTGTAAGCAATATTCTAACTAAGTCACTACAAGAGTTGCTTAATGCTTTTATACATCGTTAAATATATGTTATTGTAGCAAAGGCTATTACTTGGGATAATCCAACAATGGATTGGATACCTAAGAACTAGTCAGATGAAGGGAATAGGTAATGGTGAACGGTGTACTTGAGAATATGAAAAAGGGAGCAAAGTGTTTAGGAAGGTAAGACAAATAAATGACATGTACCATTTTAGTAATAGTAATAAGCTTAAATGCTGATTAATCACATGAACACGTTAGTTTGTTCAATTAGGTCATGCTCAATATCCTCTATCTCATCATCATCTAGATATAAACAAAGAGCCAAACCCCTAATTTCTTTAGAATGATCATGTACATGTCCAGTGATCTCTTCATCTTCAATATAATCCTCATCATGATCATGAATGTGGATTGGCGAACTAAATGGGGATCGGAGCACATAAGTTGTTTCTTTATCAACCTCCTCTCGTTCTGAAAGTCCCAATGGTGATTCTAAAGGAACGTGTTCATTAGTATCATCCTCAAGCAAACCATCTCCCACGCACCTTCCTCTTCAGTGTTGATGGCAATATCTTCCAGTTCTCCTTCTTCTGCGTCATGCAACAATGGGTCATCAACATCATTAGATATACCTAGAACACTCTCCCGACGACCACCACCGTCACCATTGCTAGCTCCTCCACCACTACCACCATCATCAAAATCATTAGCAACATCAACATGAACGTCACCACCACCACTACCACCACCATCATCAAAATCATCATCATCATGAATGTCATGAGAGAGCTCTTCCATATTATTTTCAGCTACAGAAAAAGCAATTACACGTCGAGCCCTTGGTTGATAATATACGACAATCCACCACTTTGTATCATTAGGGTTCTCGTGGATAAATATCTGCTCAACCTGACTTGGAAAAACAAAAGGTTCTTTCATTTCAGGTAATACCTTCGAAGAATCTACTTCAGGAAATCCTGATGCATGAGTCTTAACTGTCTTGCCACGACCTTTGCATACCACTTTGAACCATCGTGTGTTCAAAACATTTACATGAAAGCTACGATAATCCAACTCAATAATGTCAGTCAAGATTCCCATGTAATTTAGGCTACTCTCCAGAAGGTTGTGATCCCTGTTGCTAGATTGACTTTTTTATTCAAATTATGAGCTGATTCCTGAATCAAATGTCACCCTACACTTATCAACACTGTTGATGCGAAAATGCTGCCCGTATGCCCACATCGAAGTATAAAATCGTGCTTAGAACAAATTGATAGTAATGATGAGTAATATAATATAAACAAAATGAAACTTCGGGTCAAAGATTTATAATACCTTTCTACTACAACCAAGAGCAAGCTCGTAATCATCATCTAGAATAACTTGACCACAATCTTTTAGCTTCATCCATCGAGCCAACAACCACGTATTATCCATAACATCTGGAACAGATTGTCCCATTGATCGTCCTGTTGACCTTCTATGTGCATCCTCCTTAGCAATTTCATACAAGTCTCTCCATGGTTGTAAACTTGCAATATTATTAAGAACAAATGTGCTTACCGCAAGATGCATGTCATCACTCAGACTTCGTTCTACACCATTACCCTGTAATACTTCCGATGTAATCTCCTTGAGTTCTTCTTTCTCCCACAACTTAGGACCATCTGGATGGCACGAGGTATTGATATCGTTAAGATAAAGTAGCGTTTCTTGTACAAGATGGCCTTCGGCCATGCAACCCTCTGGTTTTGCCATTTGACAAACAAAACTTTTAAGCACCTTCATGTAGCGCTCTAGAAAAAACATCCATCTACTAGGGGCAGGTCCTGCCAACCTTATCTCATTTGGAATATGTATCAACAGATGTACCTGTTTATTAAATACATTGTTTATTATACTTATAGTATAGTTGCTAAAAACAAAATTATATACTTGCATAGAATTTGTTTAGTAGTACCTGTAGGTCAAAAAAACTGGTGGGAAACTCCTTTTCAATGTCACAAAGCAGTATAATTACTTCCTCTCCCACCTTTGATATTTCGGCCACATCGATCTCTTTAGAAGAGACCCACCTTGCAAATTTTTCCAATCGAAATATAATGCTCCTTACTTGTGGGGTCAAGAAGTCCCCTATCACACAAGGAAGTATATGCTGCAAAGTACATATAATATCATTGCATATGTTGCAAAATAATCTATTGCAAGGAATAAGAGTACAATAATCAAAGTGTACCTGAAGAAACTTGTGCTAATCATGCGTCTTCAACCCAGTGAGACTGCCTTTTTTTGTAAACGCCTTTCTCAAAGAAGCCCCATATCCAGTTGGTGTCCGCACCTTTGCTATCCTCTTATTCACTTCAACCTGTTCTTTCTTTCCTAGAACCCATGCACCTTGTTTCCATGTTAGAGTCTTCTTGCCTTTTCTCTCAATGGGCCAATATTTCCTTTTGGGAAATTTACCAAAATACCCTTAATTTTTCTGATATTTCCCTAAATACCCTTCATATTTTCAAAATTCCCAAAATGCCCTTGGGTCCCAAGAAAAAGAAGGGCATTTTGGGAATTTTGAAAATATAAAGGGTATTCTGGGAAATATCAGAAAAATTAAGGGTATTCTGGTAAATTTCCCTTTCCTTTTTATGTTGTGCTCTTTCAGATCCAATCTAGCAGCCAATGTTTCCCATTCACCCGTTAAATGCTGCCAAAGGGACTGAGCAACATTCTTGAAAATGTGCCATCAGCCAAGTACTTTTTATACCCCAAATGTATTTGCTTTTTCAGATGTTTTGACCTGTAAGAGGTTAAGCTAGTCCCACAAGATGGGCATCCACATGCACCGCTTGTTTGTAGACCTGCAATGAGAATAAAGGTAAACTATTAGAATAATGATTGAACTTTGATAGATTTTGCACTAATACCTACTATATCATACCTGAAGCTTCAGAAAAACCTGGATAGTCATGAAGAGTAAATCATAGCATCCCATAAAATGTAAAGTCATGGAGTTTTAGAGATGTCGTACATGTGCACTCCCTTCCACAAAATTTCAAGTTCTTCTACTAAAGGTTCTAAGTAAACATCCATGTTTTTCACTTTATATTTTCCTGTAATAGCCATTTCATGCTTAATAGAAAGTATAAATGAAACTCTATATAAATACATATTTGGAATGATCAAATAAATATAAAGGATAAAGAAATCATACACATAAATACCTGGAATGATCAAACTCAACATAATATGGCTAGGTTTTGTAGCCATCCATGGTGGTATATTATAATTTACAACCGCTACAGGCCACACACTATGTGAGGATGACTGAGTCCCCCATGGGCAAACACCATCAATCCCTAATCCAAGCCTTATATTGCGGGGTTCCAATTAAAAAATGGGCCACTTTTCTTCTATATGTTTCCATAAGGCCCCGCCTGCAGGAGTTCTCATTTTTCCATCCCTGCTACGATGTCGTGCATGGTAATCCATGAGTCTGCTAGTGTTGGTGATCGAAAAATATGTCGAAGGCGAGGAATTATAGGCATATATCGTAATACCTTTCTTGGCACCTTTGTCTTTCTACCTTCCTCATAACGCGCTTCCCCACATTTTAGACAAGATTGATCATTTGCATAGTCATTGCGAAATAGAAGACAATCATTAACACATGCATGCACGACATTATACTCGAGTTCAAATGAACGCAATAGCTCTCTAGCCTCCCTCCTAGACTTTGGGAGACAATGCCCATCTGGCAAGATTTTATCAAGTAAACTATAGAAAACAAAAGTAAGCATATATACAATAAACTTTAACATTTAAATGAGTTACACCTACGTACCTGAAAAGTTCAGAGATGCTATTGTTGCTCCAACCAACTTTGTGTCGGAGATTTAGGATTAGTATACAAGTAGCAAGGCGAGAAACACGAGCATTTGGGAATAATGGCGTGCTTGCCTCATCCTGGAGATATGCTGCCTTTTCCCTATATGAGTTGTCATTTACATTGCTAGCATGTGCACCATCATCGTTTTCGCTACCATTGGCTTGTTCATTTGTTGGAAAGAAATTTTTGATGGTATCATTAATTGCATCCTCACCAATGAATGCATTATGTGAGTCAGGCGCTTTATCAGAGGACTACATAGACCAAATATAATAGAATAATAAATAAGAAAATTCTACTTTATTTTAATTCTATTCTACAAAAGAATTATTTTAGGAACCAACTTACATCATTTTCATCATGTTCGGGATCATGTCCTTCATCAGGTTGACTTGGTCGCGTCTGCCAAAGATCAAACTTTACTTCATGTTCTTGACGAATGCGGTACGAACGAGTGGTCTTGCCTTTACACTTGTTGCACCAACAAAGACCGCGATGGAGATAGAAAGCTTTATTTGGGTCTCTTCTAGCTCGTTTCCTATTCGGTTCGCAAGATGATGAAGACGTTGAAGATGTTGACTTTCCAAGTGATGACGAAGATGATGATTTTCTTAAGATGCGACGTGGCAAGCAGCTATCCCTGGCATTGCCACTACTTTCTGAGCTCGACATATTGAACCTGTTCAATAATTTACATCATCAAATGAAGTAAATGAAAATAAATAGTATACTTCCAGGCAATTATCTTTCTACCTTAGATATAAAATAGACATATATGCAAAATAAAAAGATAATGCCTAAGGGTTTATATTCCACCCGCGGGGGGGGGGGGGGGGGGCAATGAGCAAGACCATAATGAAAATGCAAAGAGGTTATTGATAACAGCATCAACTTTCCGTAAACCAAAGGAACACTGCTCGGACTCAAGAACAAAAAGACCAGAAACATTCCAAGCTGTAAACGAAGCAAAAATGAGAGGCACATCATACATTACTAAAATAGCTTTTTAAATTACTGGATTGGAGGCCACGATGAAAGAAGATAATCTTTGGGCCTCTCACCTTATATGACATATAGTGGTAATAAGCCACCTTGTACCACATATATTTGTATTGTGTAGATAAGCCATGTAGACAAGGCAATTTCAACCATTTACCTTATATCTCAAACCATTTACCACGTATCCTATCATGTATCCTATGCTATGATTTAATGTATTCGTTTTGCCAATATACTTTACCATTAGGAATGGCAAGAAAAAAGAGGAGGGAAAAAAATGATGGGAGCTAACAGACGAAATATGGAAGATCTTCGTAACAAAAAAATGGCGCGATTTCTAACCTTAAAGCTTGGTTCTCTGTATTCGATTGCATTGAGCTCGCCGATTATCATTCCCAGCTTCGTTTGCCCTCGCCAAAATGCCCAGCAGTAAGTATTTAGAAATAGAAATAAACAATTTTGTGATTAGGGTTTCTGAGTCGGTGACATTTATTATTCTTTGTTTTTCTTTCAGTGTCTCGTGATAGATCTGGCAAGGATAAGGAGGGCTCAACGGATGATTCTAGTGGAGAAAGGCTTCAAAGTTACCTTGCAAATGTGCCTGGAGATATTCTGACTGCTCTAATGAGCGAATTGGAGAAACGTGTTCGAAGAAATTCAGCAAATGATGATTCAAATAACTCATCCAGGTCGTTTGTGAAGCACAATGACAATTTAAGAGGAAAGAATGAACACCTCGAAATGAGAACTAAAGGAAAGGAAAGGTAGGCATTTTTATTTCTTTGATGTAAATCCAGCATTTTTTGGTTCTTGTCTTGGGTATCTTTTTCTGTTCTGTTTTGCTATATAGCTGCAACTTTCTTTTCTGATATGATGCCTGCTTTCTTTGCTAGGTTGAAGCATCCACGACGCTCAAGTAATTCATGCAACATTCCAGAAGCTGAGACTTCAAAAGAAGGAGCTAAAAGAAAATCTGTTGACTTAAACAAGCACATTGTTTTAAGTGCTTCTTCGTCATCTTCAGAGGACGATGGATCTGGTAATGAAGACTCCTATTCCCCTGATGCAAATCTTGAAAAAAACAGTGCTGATAAGGAAGAGTTTGAAATTGATCTTTCATACAATGTACAATTCAGGAGATTATCAAATTCGGAGGTATGTTTTATAGTTTATTTCATTGTTTTTCCTTCTGCATATAAGTCAGATTTTCAGACTTAGGCACTGTTTTTTCCTTCTGCCTCCCTTTCTTGTTAAAAATAAAGTATAGACAGTAATATTCTGGTGTTATTAACATCACCACAAATCCAAGAAGCAAGCTTCTTTTCTCAATCTACTGCTATGCTGTTCTCTCATCAATATATTCTTGAACTATGAAGTGGCAATTTGGCCATATTAAATTTCAGAAGCTCCCAATTCTGCAACAGTTATTAATCATGATCCCATATGTAAAGGCATCTGGCTTGCATTTGTTCTCTTCCAGTCTCAACTGTCCATATAACTTGTAAGCATCCTCTAAATTGCCTGCTTTCCAGAATCCATCTAGTAATGAATTATGAATACATATATTAGGCTGTATGTTTGTTTCATGCAATTGCTGGTATAATGCAAAGGCCCCTTCAATATGTTTTGCTTTACAAAAGGTGATAATTAAGGTAGTAAATGTAACAATGCTGGGATGACAACCCTCTTTACCCATCCCTAAAAATAATTGAGTTGCAGGTATTAAGTCACCAGCTTTACAGAACCCTGCAATTAGAATATTGAATGTAACTGCATCATGCAAACAACCAAGCTTAGGCATCTCCGTAAATATTTGTACTGCTTCAGCTATTCTTCCTGGTTCGACCAGAAAGTGAATTAACATAGATAATGTGACAGTATCAAAATTCTTGTGATAACTTCTCATCTTATTGAAAATTAAAATGGTTGCATCAACATTGCCTGCTTTGCCAAATGCCCGTATACTTGCCTTTAGCAAAGATTTAGAGAATAGACCATGGCTTACATCCCCATTTTTGAATCCCTTAACTGCCACTGTCATATTAAACAACTTCCCTTTGTAGACCATGCCATAATTACCCTGACCAAGTAACTATCTTGGCTGGAGCTAAAACCCAAGCATCTTTCACATGGCCATGTCATCCAAGAATTCTCATTTGCTCGCTCAATCTGATTTCTATCCTGTAGTGCTGCATCTAAAAGATCTTCAAGATTGTGCTGCACAGCTGTCTCATACAGTTCTTTCATCACTTCTGGACTTGAATTCCTCCCATAACTTTCATTGATAGCATCATTCACTAATTCCACCCATGAATTGATGTTGTCAAATATGTTGGAGAACTCTATTGTTTTATCCAAGAAAGCAGTCTCTAAGCATTTGCATTCTGTTAGGACATTCTGTTAAGCATTTGCATTTTGTTCATGGCTTTTGCAGTTTGTGACATTGCATCTATGGCTGTCATCAGTGCAAGAGTATGTTTATGCTTCATAAGCTTTCTCAAATCTGTTTCCATGAGCTCCTTCACGTAGTAAGTGATGTTGCCCTTATTGCAATATCCAATTGTTTGCACAACATGAGGATGATGACTTGTATCCTGTCCTACAATTGTTTGAAATTCTTTCCGACTTTTCTCCTTGTTGAGAAATGCCAAAATTCTTGTGACAACTTCTCATCTTATTGAAAATTAAAATGGCTGCATCAACATTGCCTGCTTTGCCAAATGCCCGTATACTTGCCTTGAGCAAAGATTTAGAGAATAGACCATGGTATGTCCTATCTTGAACCAAGACCAAAACTTGTGCAATTATGTCGTCCTTGCTGAATGCATTAATGAGAATATTGAAGCAAACTATGAATGCTTCAATATGCAAACTATGAATGCTACCCTCTTCCTTTCTGCACATGACATATGTTAACAAGGCAGTTCCAGCGTATTGTAGGTGAGGTGGACCATATGAACCAATTAAGCTTTAAGTTTTTGCCATTTTGCAGGTTACAATTTGATACAGCTATTATGCATAATAATGCCCAATGTAGTTCTAAACATAGATTAAGACTGACATCATAGATCAAGACTGGTGGACTTACATCAATCAAGACTACGTTTGTAAGTTGCTAATCTTGTCTTCAATTTTGTTTCTACATCTGCCAGAATTGTAGCAGTGCAGGATTAACATCAAGCTGGTCTTTGAAATTTAATTTTTAAGGAATATGTATCTAGAAGCAAAGTCTACTTTACTGTTAATCCCAGCCTTGAAGTTGAGTAAGACACCTTCTGTTAATTGAAGATATCAAGTAGTTCAGCGTTTTATTCAGTTCTAGACTTCACATATCTGCCCAATTTGAAGGTCGTTTATCAGGCTCATCATCGCACATGAGTTTAAGTACTTAGCTAGGCAATCGAAGATTAGAACCCCAGTTTATTTGGCTCAAATTTCCTAACATTTCAAGATT
Source organism: Isoetes taiwanensis (assembly GCA_021234155.1). Lineage (NCBI taxonomy): Eukaryota > Viridiplantae > Streptophyta > Lycopodiopsida > Isoetales > Isoetaceae > Isoetes > Isoetes taiwanensis. The sequence continues at coordinate 197,410 of JAJEKV010000140.1, forward strand.
GGGCAGTGTCAAGAATGGGGCTCAATGCTCACAAATGATATGCTGCAAGAAATCTTGGAAAAAGGAGGATATGCAGCCTTTAAGAAGAGAATGATGGCAAAAGGTTTTGCTCCAAAAAAGGTAATTGCTCCACGATCTTTTCTATTTTCTTATTTATTCTCAAGTGCAAAGTATAGAGCTTTTTGAACTCAACTGAATTGGAAGAAGATAGAATAAATTGCGCTTGTTGCATGGCACTGTCTGAACTGCTAGAGTCTGATGATAAATTTGGTTTTATTGTCATGGATGGAAATGGTACCCTCTTTGGTACTTTAAGTGGAAATACCCGTGAGATTCTTCATAAGTTTACAGTGGACCTTCCAAAGAAGCATGGTAGAGGTGGTCAATCTGCACTTCGTTTTGCTAGGCTTCGTATGGAGAAAAGGCATAACTATGTCAGAAAAACTGCAGAGCTGGCAACACAACATTTTATTAATTCTACGACAAGCCAACCTAATATTTCTGGCCTTATTTTGGCTGGATCTGCAGATTTTAAAACTGAATTGAGCCATTCTGAATTGTTTGATCCAAGACTTCAAGCAAAGATTCTTAATGTTGTGGATGTTTCATATGGTGGAGAGAATGGTTTCAATCAAGCAATTGAACTCAGCAGAAATATTGTCCAATGTTAAGTTTATTCAAGAGAAACGGCTGATTGGGAAGTATTTTGAAGAGATTAGTCAAGATACTGGGAAGTATGCTTTTGGTGTTGAGGACACATTGAAGGCTTTGGAGATGGGAGCAGTTGAGATACTGATTGTCTGGGAGAACCTTGAGGTTAATCGATATGAGTTGAAGCATAGTGTTACTGGTGAAGTATTGATTAAGCATTTGAACAAGGATCAAGAATCTGATCAGTCTAACTTCAGGAATCCTGAGACACAAGCTGAGTTGGAAGTCCAGAAAAAACAACCACTTTTGGATTGGTAAAGAAGATCTGTGGGAAGATCTGATAGCATGCCTCATCATGATGGTGAATAGCCTCATGTTCTGGTCAGACCAGTGCTAGAATTTTAATAGAGATTAATAAGCTTTCTTATGTCACAATTTCCCTCAATCCGTTGGTTAAGAAATCTGAAGCTCCTACGCGTTTGAGAAGAGATGGTGATTGGAGATCCATGCCATTGCCTATACTTAGAAGAGATGCAAGTTCTAGCAAAATTAAGGAACAATTATTAAAGAGTGATGGGTACATTCCATCTGAAGATGAGGAGAGCTTAGAGATTGAGAAGGAGCTGCCTGCAAAGAGGCCAACTGTTTTTGAGTTTAAGAATCTCAGACCCGATACTAGATATAAGGTAGAGATTAAGGGCTGTCGTAGTTTTGTTCCAAGCAGTTTCACTACATTACCAGAAGTAATTTCAGAGAAAATGAACGTTGGAGTCATCAGTTGTAACAGCATTTATATTACAGAGCAGGCCATTCCAATAATTGGAGAATCCAGCAGGTTTTTAATTGTAGTCGGCATTTGGCCCAAATAAATTTTTCCTTCTAAATTTGCATTTCAGTGTCACTGATTTTTGCTTCTCATTTGGTTGCATTTCTCTTGATGACCATTTCGAATCTTTCATAATTGGGCAAAAGTATGCTGGTGGGTATCAAAAGCAGGCGTCCGGACACATGCTGACAGCACTCATATAGCACCCCATATGGCAGCTTATTTAAGGTGTTACTGGTACTAGCACATGGTAATTAGGTAATCAATAGAAATATGTAACAACTCCAACTAATAACAAGTGGAATACTATGATAGAATAGTACATCCAGGGTGCTGATCTAAGTGCTGGGGCCGCGTTTTTTTGATACCCACTAGCATACTTTTGCCCAATTATAAACTTTTGTGTGTCTTAAATATAGTTCAAGGCCATGGATTATGTTAAAGGAACAAGTCCGGGCATAATCTTTAAGGTGAAATCGAGAAAAGGCAAGGAAATTGAGACGGTAAGTATTGTTTCTATGTAAATATTGGATCTTTCTATTTTAATTACTCTTTTCATCTCTACTTTTATAACGTGCAGGAGGTATGTTACATTGATAGCGATTCTGACAAGGAAAAGGTAAATATTGTGTATCATTCCATTCTCGTAATTCTTTTCCTGCCATAGCTTTTCCAAAAGTGTCAATAGGAATGTGAACAACATTAAATGCCTTCAAAATTTTGGGCTGTCATGTAGTGTTAACAATTTTAGAGCCTTTAATCCATGTAATCTCCTGTACAACATACTCTAGAACATCCTTTGTCCATACATCATCTGTTTCAAATTTATGAGCATCTAATTTTTTTCAATGGAGATAACTTAATGTTTCATTACTCGATTATCATGACAGATCTTCTGAATTTTGTTTTTGATAATTCTGACATTACAATCTCTTCCTACTGTAACCCAACCTACACGTTGTTGAACGTGGTGTACTTCATCAAAGCATTGACATTGCGAGTGGATGCGAGAAGATCTGTTGATTCTTGCAGGCATTCTTGAACATTGTTCAACCAGAGTTGTACAAGACGATACCTTCCTGGATTCTGCTGAAGATGATAGTCCATCTCCTTTACAATATTTGACAGAGAATCTAAATGCACTTTAAGTAAATTCCATTCCCTTTTGCACTTGCGTGCATTTTGCACCTCCGAATAGAGCCTCTCTAATATCTTTCCCCCTGCCCAGCCAGCCAAACCTGTCGGATCTCCCGTTCTGACCCAAAATCGATATCCTTTTTCTGAGCAGACTCGTTCAAGCTCCAGACCAAGCCCAGATATGCTTATTTTAAATGTAGTTACCATCACGATTTTCTATGGCTTTACTCCTTGTATTTGAACTATTCCAACAAGTTCAAGCTACCACAGGTTGATGCTGATGCTGCAGGTTCGTTTAACAGTTATTTTATTTTTTATTTCTTGCCCATGGCAGCCTAGAGTATTTTTCAATTAAATATTGCGTTGCATAAATCATGTGCTGAAAGTTTAGTGTCAACATTGCTGGCCATCATACCCTCGCAAATTAACTCTAACATCCCTTCTGAAATGTTACTAACAAAATAGAAAAACTGGCATTTGTCGAACTAATGTTTTTGCATTTAACTTTTGTTTAAAAGTCTGATGTATATTTGTGAAATGTGATTAATAGGGAGAATGCAGTGGAGAAAAAGATGATGGTTCTCAAGGCACTTCTGGTGATCCACAAGATGGAGATAATGTTGCCGATGGATAAGTTCAAGCATCATTCTGATTTATTAAGTCTCTGAAAATTACTGTTGTTTTGTAGTATTTGACCTTTCGTATATGAGCAAATCATTTGTAGAAATCTTATTATTATGAATACAAGTATTCAACTTGTGTATTTTGTCACACCTTGGAGTAATTTTAAAACAAAATTAATGAGACGAAAAGGAATCTTGCTGTTACATAAATTATAATACAATTTCAAAAGGGTTGCAGTGGTTGATCCTATTAATATATTGGTTTGTAGAATTTCTTGTCATAAAAACTGTTGATTCTTTTGTTGTTGGGTCTGATAAGTGTACGTGAAGCAATATTTGGAGTAAGTTAGTCACAAGCTTTGATGTTAGCTAATTTATAGTTGACGAAACATATATGCCACCCTGGTTATTAGCTCGTCACGACTTTAATGCAATTGAGTTATAATATTGCTGGAACATATATCCCATGTTGGTTATTAGCTCATCACAACCTTGATGGCATTTTGCCCCAATATGTACAATTAATTGTTGCAATTGAGTCATCATATTGTTGGAATAGTTGACAATACTTTGATGCTATATTTGTTATAGTGTCTTCAAAACTACTGACGCTATCTTGACACTAACTTCTTGGCTAGCTTGACACTAACTTCTTGGCAATGATGTTGCAATTTTGTTAAAAAGGCCCCTCTGTGTCAGGTATTGTGACAATTGAATATGCCACAACCTTGACATAACACTTGACGCCCGAGCGTCAACTTTGTGGCAAATGATCACGTCAGCTACAGTGGCAAAACTGTGACAACTTTTGAAGTTTAAGGGGATCTATTTATGTCAAGATTTTTGACATTATACTAGACGTTATTGGCACCTTTCTCTTGTAGTGATAAGCAATATACCATAAACAAGGGCTTTACCCTGGGCTCAGAATCCATGGGGTCGATTGACGGTCAAGGCCTCAAGATAAGAGCAGACAGAGGTATAATATGGCATTGGCTGGCATAGAACAGTGGCTAGGGTAGTCCACTCCATCCGTCCCTCCTATGCGCACTTTACATATAGGCTAGAACATGCTATGGCATGATTGTAGCCTTCCGGAGACGCAATCTCATGGAATCACCCTATGAGACTACTCCGGGTTACATCTCCTCGGTCCGATAGGGCAGGTCAGGGAGGCGTCCCTTTCCCGGGCATGAGGATCCCTAGGTGTGCTAGAGAACACGTGCCACATCAGTGACCCCTGCATCCATATCCCACTTACTCCCCTAAATCTAAAGGCCGGTTCCCGCACCCGTTCGAGCTCAGGCGTCCATATAAGCACGTCTCCTACGACCCAGGGAGTGTCAGACCAATATCCGGCCCACACTCAGTGACCGACTATAAGCCTAGCACGCTATAGGAGTTCTGTATCCCAGCTAGGCAAGACGCCATCCCCCTTTCACCATCATATCCATTGTCTGGTGTTGAATCACAACATAGCATCCACAGCCAGGTGGGCTCTTGTGCACATGTCGCAATTACTGGGTCTTAAGGGTTCTAGGTAGAGACATCTCTACTTCTAGGAAGCTTTCAGGTTTCTACCCACTCTTAACCCCAGACACACAGGAGAAACAGAAAGAGAGAACATAATCATAATCAAAATATCCATCATCATCTTAGTAGCACATAAAAGAAAAATTAACCATTCATTCAATCAGAGAAAGGTTAGCTGAAGCACATACGATCTAGGGACTAACCGGTCTCTTGGCTAGAGCCATTGTCACGAAAGGCTTCTATTCTTCAAGTCTGGTTGACATAGCTGGTAGCTCCTCCTTCCTCCAATTCTCCCCAAATCGATTTAGGACAGAATTTGGGGTAGGGCCCCAATTTGCGCTCCAAACTTAGTAAATTCCTCTTGGCCAATCGATTTGGGCCAGATGGCACTCCCTAATTAGCTGACTTTTACTAATTACTATATTAATTAGCCTAATTAGGTTATTTAACTTGTTAACAATTTAGTATAGCTAATAAAAACTCTTTTAGGTCAACTCTGGTGACGTGTCATAGTATATATACGTATACCGTATAAATACATGGAACGTCACATTCTCCCCCCTTGGAATAATGTTGTCCTCAGCATTGGGGTTAGTGTACTGGCCTGTAGAATTACAGTACATCAGTACCTATAAAATAATTAAAATAGTGTGGTTGAAGGGATCACCCCCTTAAGAAAAAGAAATATGACTGAAAGAAATCCTATCATGCCTAAGGCTTGCATTTTGTCTCGACATAAGGAATGGCAATGTTCCTATTAAAGCCGTAAACGAACGCGTCCTATCATGAATGCCTATATGCCCAATTCTTCATCTAGGATGCATGTAACCCAACCCCTGAAATGATCCCTGTCGGATCAACTCTCATATGATCCCTGTCGGACCCATAACGCAATGCTTACCATTAGGGTTGGAGTTGATCGCATCCTGAATGGTTCGGCCCTGGAATTTTCGCATAAAGTCTGGATAAGCCTTGTCCAAACCCGCTTTAAGAACCCAGGTTGCATCCTCTGTCGGCAAATGTTTCCACTTAACCAAATACTGCAAGATTTGAGTTCTGCAGGTTTGCTTATATGCACGATTAAGGAGAGCCTCAGACACAATCTCCAATTGAACTTCCATCATCTCCAGAGGTGTCGGCGTGTCAAGGATCTCTTCTGGATTGGATTATGCTTTGAGAAAGCTCACATGAAAGACTTTATAGACCTTCAAATCCGTGGGTAGATTCAACCGGTAGGCCTGAGAACCTATCCTCTCGGTTATCTCAAAGGGTCCCACCCATCTAGGTGCAAGCTTCTTGCAATTGCCAATTTTGAGTTTGGCCTGCTTCACCTTGATCTTTAGCCATACAGACTCACCAACTTGAAATTCACGTGGTGTCCGATGCCGATCGGCAAGGCTCTTTTGCCCGGCTCTGGCAGCTAACAAATACCCTCGAAATTCCTCGACTAGGGCCTGCATATCTGTAAGCAATTGTTGAGATACTTCCACCTTAGAAACTGGACTATGCCATGTGCCTGGAGTAAGGCATTGATAGCCATAATTGATCAAAAAGGAGACATTCTTGAAGACTCCTGCTTAGTACTGTTATACGCAAACTCCACCAAATGGACATAATCTGCCCATTGGGATTGCTTGTTCCAGACACAGTTACGTAACATATCTTCGATTATGCGATTGATATGCTCTGTTTGGCCATCCGTCTGCAGGTGGTAAGTTGTGCTCATGGCAAGTTTAGTTTAGACATATCTGACATTGTTTAAGTTATCGGGCAATGTGCTTCTTCATCCCTGGCCAGAAATAGCTGGAGCGGATCTTAAAATATGTCTTCATAAATTCCGCATTCCCCACTATAGGACTATTATATGTGTCATGGAGAATGAGCTTACGAACTCCTGATGTCTCGGGAACACATAACTTATCCTTGTAATAAAGAAGATTACCTTCCTTTTTATAATGGCAGAAAGCTTCCCTTTCCTTATCCATTTTGCCCCCCCTGGATAGACTTTGCCATTTTTCGTGAAATTTAGGATCCATTAAAAGAGGCTGCTGTATCTACTTACCAAACTCGCCGGTAAGAGTGGAAATTGCATTACAATATGTCCGAGTGACCAATAGATGCCTTAAAAGTGCATCAGCAACAACATTATATTTGCCTGGCTTATAGACTGCTTCAAAATCATACTCCTCCAGAAACTCCATCCATCGTCACTGTCTAAGATTGAGGTGGGGTTGCGTGAAAATATATTGGAGACTTTGGTGATCTGTATCCAACTGAAATCGTCTCCCAAGCTAGTAATGTCTCCAAATACGCAAAGCACGCACAACGACAAGTAATTCCTGGTCCTGCGGGGTGTATTGCTGTTTTGCGTCATTCATCTTTCTAGAATTCTAGGCGATTACCCTATCCTCTTGTATTGATACTCCACCTGTAGCGATCTTACTGGCGTCGGTGGCAACCCATTTATCCTTCTGAGGGTCCGGCAAGGTAAGAACTGGAGCGATTGTCAAGGCAACCTTCAATGACTGAAACTCGGCCTGAACTTTCTCCTTCCAGTATCCAATCCCTAATCTTCTCATATTTTGCAAGGTCCATAAGAGGTGTGGCAAGCTTAGCAAAGTCCTTAACAAACTTGCGGTAATATCCTGCCAACCCTAAAAAAACTGCGAACCTCCGACACGTTCGTTGGGATCGGCCAATCTTTTATTGCTTCAATCTTGGATGGATCTGTGGCTATTCCCTCCGCAGAAATAATGTGTCCCAAGTAGTCGACTTTGGTGGTTGCAAACCTACATTTGGAGAACTTGGCATAAAGTTGATGGCGTCTCAATTTCTGCAGGGCCGACCAAAGATGACGCTCTAAAGTTTTGCTATACATGAGGATATCATCGAAGAAAATGACGACAAAATCATCAAGATATTTGCGGAAGATATATCATTTATCAACCTCATGAACGTAACAGGAGCATTTGTTAGCCCAAATGGCATAACAGTGAACTCATAGTGCTATAACGTGTCCGAAAAGCAGGTTTATGGATGTCATCCTCCTTAATTCTTATCTGGTAATATTCTGAGCGAAGATCAATCTTTGTAAAATACTTGGCTCCTTGCAATTGATCCATCAAATCATCGACACGCGGTAGAGCATACCGATTCTTAATCGTGTGCTTGTTCAATTGCATGTAAGGTACCATCCTCTTTATTGACAAACAAAATAGGGGCACCAAAGGGTGATACACTTGACCGAATGAATCCCAACTTGAGAAGCTCTTGCAACTGAGCTCTATCAATTCAGATGTATTCATTCGGTATTGAGCTTTACTGGTACTGGGCAAGCTGTCAATAAATTCTTCATGTTTAGACTTGGCCTCTATTGATGCAAGTCTAACAATACAAGCAATCGGTACTTCTTAATGGCTGTATCCAACTGATGCAATGAAATACACTGTATAATTGGAATAACTGGTTTACGTGCTATGGTTACTCGAGCTCCATTAGCTGCATTTAAGGTGACTTCTCACTTCCAGACACACAGAAAACAGAAAGAGAAAACATTCTATCATCATCTTAGTAGCACATAAAAGAGAAATTAGCCATTCATCTAATCAGAGAGTAGCTGGTAGCTCCTCCTTCCTCCAACTCTCCCCAAATCGATTTGGGGTAGAATTGGGGGTAGGGCCCCAATTTGCCCTCCAAACTTAGCAAGTCCCCCCTGGCCATTGGGCCAGGAGGCACTCCTAATTAGCTGACTTTTACTAATTACTACATTAATTAGCCTAATTAGGTTATTTAGCTTGTTAACAATTTAGCATAGCTAATAAAAGCCCTTTTAGATCTCCCCTAATGACCCATAATGGTCCACTTATACTCTGGTAACGTGTCATAGTATGTATACGTATATGAATATGAATATGAATGAATATGAATTAAATCATGCCCACTTAGGACCTTGAAGGTCATGGAGCAAAATATACAACGTTGTTCATAGTTTTAGAACTAAAGAGCAATGTGCTTCCACATTTTTGAGATAAAGACCAAGTACCATGGGATCTCTTTCTAACAAAGAAGAAAAATTAACCTCAGTGATGCCAAACTTAGTTCGAATCTCCACATAAGTCGGGCAAACCAGGAATGCATGGGCTTCGTTTCAACCATGTTCATCTCACAAGCCTTGCAGATTCTTTCCTCCTTTGGCGTCTTAGACCATCTCCCTGTTTCCATATGTAGCCGGTGAGAGCTCGTTCTATATCTTGCAATGTATTGTTTCAAATATCTGGGGATTTGAGCTTTCAAGTAATCTTGTTCACAATACACCAGTATAGGATTTACTTCTGAAATGTATGAGAGCATGCGAGAACCTTTGGTGACCCAAAGCCTCTCCACAGCACGTGTTTGGACAAGATCACGGGCACCTACTTCAGTATCTGGCAACTGATCCAAGGATATCCCCCACCGTTCTGCCCATTGACAAGCATCCCTGTACCACCCTGATGTCGTGGACTGTGACAAAGCAAGTTTGGATAATCGCCCATCCTGTTGCTTTTGAATTCTGGTAATGAAATTAAGTGTCTGATACAATGCTTCGGCTTCAAGAGGAAGCATGCCTGTTTTGGCGAGCAGTATCGCATAAGGAATTTGAGATTTGATTCCTAACTCCTCTTGAAGGAAGAGGAATAAATACATGGAACGTCATAGCCTGCATGTTGTCCAATTATCGCCTTGCCATTGGCGAGGCACTGTAAGCCTTTTATAACCCCTGCCTCTATCTGTGGGGGGTATTGTTGCATGATCCCCAAGAAGATCATAAAGCTGCTGCAAGTATTGTACCCATCGCTCTGAAGTGATGCTTCTGGCATGCTGCAAAGGCTTCTTTAGTACTCTTCAGCGATTCACCTCCCGTGCTTGGCTATTACAGCTGGTAAACAAGCTTGCTCGCATGTTTATTGAATGTAATAGCCTCGCAAAGGAGGAGAACCCCTTCTCTATCTTCACCACATTGAACTAATAATTAAGAAGCCGTAAAGGCAGGTTAGATGCAATCCAGGCCACGGAGCCAACCACGATAATGTCGTTTAAAAATTTTGATTGGGCACAAAAGTGGATTCTCTGTTTTTACTCGACAGCTCTGAGTTTTTACCCGCGATTCTGGAGTTTCTACTGATTCTGCTGTTTCTACCTGCAATTCTGATGATTCTACCCACGATCCCGCCTAGATTGCATCTAACCTGTCTTCACATTGTGCCAAAGACTCCGTACCTGCAATTCGGGGCTGTCAAGTGTGCCTCCGCGCGTCGGCACACTTTCCAATCCAGAATTGCAGGTAAGGAGTCTTTCCCAAATTATAACTTGCTTTGTGTAAGTCGACACTTTCCGGCCCAGAATTGCAGGTAAGGAGTTTTCCCTTATATCATAACGAAATTATAACTTGCTTTGTGTCAGAAGTACCTGCCTTTCTACGCTGCCAGGTCTACAATATGTAGACAACGGTAGAGAAAAAGCCACGTAAGCGCTCTGTTAAAGAATGCACTAATCTAAGGGTGCCAAATATTCGCAAGCCCTTTGTTGGAAGCTTAAAAGCCAGTTACCTCAATTATCCAAAATTTTGCGTTCTTGGGCCCTAAATTTCTCGCCTTGCAGTCCGGCAGAAGGCGTCCAAGGAATTTTTGAGCTATCGCTACCTAAGAAGATTGCGTCAATGCTAATTTGATCTTGAGGTTTTATGTCAGCAACTTTTACAGTTTGGGATCAATTCCTTGCTGCTAGATAAGGTATGTTTTCCATAGTATGCCGAAGCATTGAATCTGGTAAAACATGTTGTCGAATTTTTTAAAGGTTTGAAGCAGTTCAATCCTATTCAGTGTGTTTGCCCTGCATGTATTAGGTAAGTGGGAATGGCGGATATGCTGGAAGCAATGGGATTTCCAGCCAATTGGTGTGAGCATGCTCTCAGGAGGTGCTCCAGGTTAGAAGAAGCAGTTGAATTGCTGTTAAATTGGCAATCAAGCGGACCTCCTGTTGAGCTATGCAGTGATAGAAACAAACAACAAATTGATCCCCTTCCAATTGTTGAGATACGTGACGATGTCATTACACCGCAACAAAGCTCAAGTTCAAATATTGGTGCAGGCCAAATTGCTAGCACTGTGGAGTCTGCAGATGCTGTTGTGCCTGATCCATTGGTTGAGGAGCGCAAGCGTCGTATGGCTGTTATGATGCAAGCAAAGAAGGTTTGCTAGTGTGGATGTTTACCAACAAATAGTATGCATTTGGAATTTATCAGGTTATGTTCTGATGTCAGGAGAAAGAAGCAGAAAAGCACCGAATACGAAAACAATTACAAGAAGACATGGATTATCGGAAGTATAGGCAGACATTTGTGGTCCCCTCAGCTTCTAATCAAGACGTATTATCAGAAAAGAGTAGAGAAAGTGAGGTGGTGCATCTTCAGATACGCTATCCAGGACATGAAACAATGAAGGGGACATTTCTTGCACGTTGGTCTTCTTTCAACATTTTCAATAGTTTATGTTTGCTCTTCCTACCATTGCATGACATTAGGTCATTAGCCTTGTTCCTCCATTCACAAGCATGAGGAAAGTTACAGAGATTGCATTTTCAGGTTATTCACTAAATTATATTGATGTCTGTCTAAACATTATCAGATTGGTGCTAAAGCTTACAAAATATTGTTAAATTCCAAACTTGGTGTAGTCAAGAAGTTTCTATCCCTAGATTTCACGTGTATTAACATGTTTTTGTACATGGAGCGTCACTCACTGCAGTGCTCATTTCTCTTTTGATGTAGGTTCTACTCTAAAAGAAGTACGATCTTTTGTGGAGAATGAATTGCAGAAGAAAAGCTATAGTTTGTCATCTGTTGACTCCAAAAATGCCTCTCGATGTGCTATTCCAAGGAAACTCAACGATGAAAGGTTATATATCTTTTGTTATATATCTTTTGAGGCACCCAATTTATGCATGTGGAGTATTGTTCCTCTGAATTAGGATGCAGTTAGCATACGTATCCTGATGCAAACTAGACTATCTCATTGACAGAACTGGATGACTAATTTATGGAACCACACGTTTACTCTGGAAGCTTTACATTTGCAGTATCGATCATACGGAAGCTTTGCAGGCGGCACATAGACATTATGTGAAGCATACGAATCATATCATTGCACAAGCTAAGTCTGTCCGCAATTTGCAATTATCAGAATCTAGTTCACAGCAGCAGGCCATGCAGACTATCTATTTTCTTGTTCCATTTCCAAGGAGAGAATTTTTTGCAGGTTATGGTTGAGAAAAATTTATGTTTCTAATATTATACAACAATGTCTGAATTTTTTCCCATATTCTAGAGTGCTCCTTGGAGACTACCTTGGCTGAAGCACAGCTCGTGCCAAGAGGAACATTGACAGTACAGTTAAAACCTTACCAGGAAATGCCCCAGATGCAAGACAGTGTACCTGCAAGCCCAAGTCTTCCATTGCCCAATCAAAATAGGGATGGACGTTTATCTTTACAGGATGTAGCATTGGATGAAATTGTTGAGTCAGAAAATAAATCATCTCAGAAGTTGCGTGAACATGCTCTTAAGGCCGCAGCAAAGAGAATGGCCGAAACGGCTACATACTTTCGTGATGGATTTGCATCTGAAGACCGCGAAGGGCTTCCAGCTCACACAGGGCCCCAATCTCCTAATCAAGCATCTTCTCATTCCCATAGTAGAAACTGGAAGTTAAATAACTCAGCAGACAGTGATGAATCAAGCTCTTCCAATACAAGTGGCACAATGATCGATACAGTACGGCTGCAGGCTAGATCTGCGGCAGAGATACGGCTTCAAAGCTCTTCACACCAGCAAAGCCAGCAATTTCAGGTCCCTGAAGTTGTTCCAAACATTGCTGCTCGAGACCATGTTCCATCCAAAGTGACAAAAAGCTGTGCTAAAATACCTTCAACATCGAGATTGCTTTCTCGACCAGAGAAGCTACAGAGAACATCAGATGAAATGTTGTCAACCTGTAGTTTATCCCTTGCACGTCCCCAATGCACCAACACGAGCAGCTTTGATTTGGAGAGAATGCAAATTGATTTTTCCACTGTTGACAATGCGAGGTATATGAATGGGTTATTTTACTGTTTTGTTCATCTTCTAAATAACTAAACAAGTGACATGCATAGGTCTGCTTCAGAGATGTGCAATGAGCTGTCAAATTCTGGAAGAAAAGCGAGAAAGGAAGAACAAATTAATGATGTGCAGAATGGGGCTGGTCCATCATGCAGACAACAAATGCCGCATTTGAGTTGTCTACGCATACATTTAGAATCTGGAGACATTGTCCAACACAGTTTCACTCCAAGTAAGGTCCAGAAAGCTTACTTAAATGATGACATTTTCTTCTTGACATATCCATGATGCAGATACGACACTACAGCTAGTGCTTCAATCTATTGTTATGGATAGAGAGGACCCGTCCTTGTATGGCCTTGTAAGTGTTGATTTTAGATCCTTTGACCATGCTACAGAATTGCTGAAACAGATATTTGCAGGTTATTCCTTTCCCATCGCCTCATTTTATTGCTGGAGAGGCCTTGGCTGCCACGCTTGAAGATGGTATTAAGTACAGGAGATAGTAGAATAGGTAACTTTCAAAATTAGGAATTTATTAACATGTAAAATATTTTGATTCCAGTTGGACTCGCCAATGGCGGGACCGTACATTTGAGTAAAATTTCTGCAAGGGGCATGGTGACACAAGGCAGGAGGCGGCCACATCGGTACCGATCACCTTTTTGGCCGTCAAACCTCTATGATGAGGAGACAGATGAGTTAGAATCTGATGGGTTATACAATCCCAGCTATGAAGACTTGATAAACTTGCAAGAAAGTGTTGGCCGAGGTAATTTTGAAATTGTAATAATTGTAGTTATGCAAAAGAAACTCTGAAGAAAGGAAGGAAAAGAACAAATCACTGCTTGTCACCTGACGTCCTTATTCTTGTCCTCAGTGCATGTAGGAGTTCCTGAAGAAGTGATTTCTGTACTTCCCACACATGTGATGAAGGCTCAATCTGACAGCGACGAGGCAGAGATGTGTATAATTTGCATGGCTGAGTTTTTGGGGGGCGAACATGCTATGTCTTTACCATGTTTGCATATGTTCCATTCTGAATGCATAAGGAAATGGCTTCATGTGTCTAGAAGCTGTCCCACGTGCAAGAATCAAGTTGTCCCCTAAATCAGTGCGCTGATTGACAACAGCTTTCCAAAATGATGTAAATATAACAAAAGATTCTTTAAGTTTTATGTCCACGATGGCGGAATTGGGCTGAAAGAGTAATGCATGCATGGTTGGGCTTTCAATTAACAAATGTTCTAGTCATCATAACATTGTTTCTCTAATGAAATGTTGAGAACGGCATCCACCGTTTGAACTCAGGGTCAAATGCCCAATAGAAAAGCTACGAAGCTAGCAATATTTTATTGATTAAATGCCATTGCTTTGTACAATACGTAAAAACACACCAAACAACAATTCAGCCACGTCCAAAAGTTTGAAGTCACGGATGTCCAAATATTTCTAGGGGATTTTATTACCCCATTGAATCACTGTTATCCTACCTTCATGTTGTAGGAATGACTTGGTATAAATTTTGTGCACTCATTCCTAAATACAAGCAACTCCTTTGCAAACCTTATCAGACTCTTTAGTGCAAAGGGTGAGTCCTTATTTTTTAGTTATCATTATTGGTGCAGGCTGATAACTAGTTAGCAGTACTGGAGGAGTACTGATAACTAATTATCAGTACTATTGCACCTATATAAGATCGATGACCTACTATTGCACCCATATAAGACCGATAAGGTGGTTATCGGTCTTCGCCTCGGCCGATAACCAAAAATGTGTGGCCTTGGTTGTACGTTCTCGGTCAGATATTTGGCACGTAAGGCCTCGGCCCGGCCTTCGGCCCTAGCGGGCCTCGGCCTTACGTGCCAAATATCTGGCCTCTGACGTACAGCCTCGGTCACACATTTTTTTGTTATCGGCCTCAATCAGGCCGATAACCTTACCTTGTACAATAGAGACAAGCTTTCAGGCTCATAAGCCACTAGTATTTATGTTCAAAGTAACTGCTCAGTAGGAGTGGCTTCCGGAGGGGAAAACTGGAAGGCAGCACTGCCCTTGCCCAAAAACCACGATAATCAAGTGGTAACCTAACCATTGGAAGGTAGAATTTCCATCTTCTTCCACGAGGCCGACTCTTGGAGTGAACAACAATTTTTTTCATGCTAGGTTTGTGTTTCTTTTCTTTGGCCATTAGTCATAACTCTAGAACCTAGTAGATACTTATCATCTTTACCATCGCCATGTGTTCTTGAACTTTTACCAAATCCGACCTTTAGTGTTGAGATTCTTGAGGTTTAGTCATGGTATGCGAGCGCCATAAATATCGGACATATTCATGTATAAACCGCAAGTATATCCGTGGTATATCCCGAGTCTTTGACATGTTATAACCACATCTTGACATGTTTAAACCAAATCACAAAAAATTACATGACGTTTTTGTGGACTTAGTGGATTATTTGCCATTTAGGGTTGGTTTAAACACGACCACATTTGATACTTACGGCATTGGTGGCGATTTGGTATAGAATCAATGGCAGTGCTAGGGAGGTAGTCTGAACATTCAACAACCAAGGTTTTTTAAGAAAAATTGCAAGTGAAAACTAGAAAATTTCACTTAATGGTGGTTTACAAAAAAAGCCCCACATTGAGCCGCAAGGGCAAAAATATGTTTTACCCTTGTTTCGATGCTCTCTTTGGGGGACCGCCCTTCCAGCAAAATCATCAGGCTCTTCAGAACGAGTTCCCTTCTGGGTACCCCGTTTCAGGTACCTGACACTGTCAGGTACTTCTTGATGAATCCCAGCCGTCCGTCCAATGGGATCATCCCAGCTATTCAATTAATACCTTCCGGCCATCCTGTAAATACCTTCGACGAAATCATCAACGTTTTATCCGTTGAGATCACACATGTTTTATCTCGCCAGATGGTTTAACGCACCAAAATATTCTCCCTCTCCCTGGTGGAATGGCTTGTGGCATATTTCACCGGACAAAATAATCTTCTAGATATTCTGCTAGATGGAATCGCCAGCTTCTTGATTCCTCGCGATGGAATCACCACACCATAATTTTTCCGAAGCAATAACCCTACAATACTAACACCCGACACCTGTTGCACACGCCATTCTGGTCGTTCGCTCGACAAGGTAATCAGAGCCATTGATTTGGCTATCCCGTAGAATCACCACCATAGCATTTCGTTGGAAGGGATATCCACCTGTCGATCCCCTGCCGTGGAATCACATTCGCGGCTGTTCCCTATAACAGGATCACACCGTATTTATGTTGTTATTTTTGTTTTGTAATTTTAATTTTTGAATGAAGCTTATTGAAGGTTGATCCCAACGAATAGGATAACATTTTAAATTTAATTCTGAATGATAGCCTTCAATGGGCATACACAGTTTGCTGACATAAAGATATGATATATAGCCCTCTTATGTTTTGCCACGTCGACCTTGTATTGTATGCGCAAGTCCCATCACGACACGTGTTCTGCATTGCAACCCTTCCAACAGAATCACATTCTTTAGCGCCAAAAAAATCCATTATTCCAAACTTTCCCAAGTTCTCTCTCACAAAGTTCGTTCTGACATTTGGGTTTCTCGGTTTAACTGTTAGATTCTTGTCTTCTTGTTGCAAATAATCCTTATCCAAATGGAGCAGATCATTGGGACCTCAGTTAATAAGAAAATCCCAAATGGAAGATTCAACAAAACAAACTCGGCCTTTAGGATTGATGTCCAAGATTCATTCTCTGGCTAACATTCCGATACGGAGGTGGACTCCCCTCCGAAAAATCCTCTAAAAAAGAAGGCTTTTAGTGACGGTCCTGGCTAGATGGGAGTCATACGTCCGTAAGATGATGATCTTGCATCTGTTTGAGCGAGGTGTATTGGTCGAGCTTCTCAAATATTCCCTGATATTTGGCGAGTAACTTTATTTATCAATCAAAAAACTATAACAAAATAAAATGTAAAGACAGGACTATAACCCCAATGAACAAACTGATCCAGCTGAGCTCAACCATCTAAGAATGAATTTGAAGGTAAGTTTCCCAAATCATTACTTTCTTCTCCTAATCAGATGAAGAATAATGATAAGCCATAACAATTTCCATCTGCGTCCACTAAAAAAGAATCTCATCTACAATGTCCATGCAATTAAAGATATACAGTCTCCTTCTCTTCCAGATCGACCACAAAAGCCAACCACAAGCAAGGTGAAAAACTTGTTTTTGCAGTTTGGACCATGTATCCGAATAAATAGTGGGAAAATATGCTGGCTAGATAGAGAGGTGCAAAATAGGGTTAACAACCAAGACTATGCCAACCGAACCCACTCACATAAGAAGAAGCAATGCTCAATACTCTCAAAACCTTTGCTTAGATAGAGGACAGAGCTCCACAATTCGATGATCACTTTTACGGAACCAACCTGTTGAGTTTGAGACATCGGTGGATTACTTGCCACCACATAACTGCCATCTTTGGATGAAGCAACTTATTCCACACCCATGTTCAAACACTTTTCCAGTGTTATTGGGGGACATGAAGATGCCATCTTTTATACAGCAGCAAGATTTCATTATGAAGAAGTAATTCATAAACAGAAGAAACAAAGCACCCTGGCTTGATACCCTAGTGGCAACCCGCATACAAATACTTCGACTTGCAAACCAGTATCATGTGGCAATAATGCAGCAATATGAGTTCAAACTACTCTATCACATCTGTAGAACAAGAATTTTGTTCTGAATGCTTCCTATGAGAGGAAATGGCCAGACTCGTACCAAGCTACAATTGTGCTTATACCAGCTGCTATGCATCGCCCTGTGTCTTTGGATGAATAGCAACACTTAAAGGCCCAGTCACTGGAGTGTCCTGCAAAGAAATCTGCCAGCATGGAGTAGATAACTAAAGACACACCTTGGGAGTGGTATGAGACTTGACAATGTCACAAGCAACAAGCAACCCTTTTAAAAAGGTTGGAGCATTTAGATATGAAAGTAGATGATAAAATAAAGCCCAAGGAAGGAGGGGCTTAATGGTAGCCTTAGTTGAATTGACCGCATCAACAACCTCAAAACAGAAAAATTCTCCAACAAGAATCTTCCAAATAAGCTTTGATATCACCTTACTTTGCAGGTGAAAATCCAGCATTCTAAAGCCACCAGTTGGCTTAGACTTAATGCACTTCATTCAAGCAACCTTAACCTCCTCATTTCCATTCCAAATGAAGTTCCTGACAATATGCACAATCTCCTTCATCTTACACTGATGGGCTAGTATAGTAGAATAGAATAGAATAGAATAGAATAGAATAGAATAGAATAGAATAGAATAGAATAGAATAGAATAGAATAGAATAGGATTTTTATCGTCCACGGAGACCAATTGGCCTATGGGACCCAAACAGTAGGCGCAGCAAGCGTATTACTATCCGGGTTAAAAAAACCCTCTCCCGCCCTAAAGGGTTGTTTGGGGGAAAAACCGTAACAGGAATAGGTTTGCTGTCAAACTGTACAAATACAAATATAGACAAAATTATGTACATGTATCAAGTAAGTGTCCGAGGACCAAGTTAGTCTCGGCGATCCATGATCTCTTGAATGTATGACCAACCTCCGAACCGAGTTCGTGCTCATCATCTCATGCAGGAGCTGGCCGGGACGGACCAGCTCAACGTAGCGTATCCGAATGTCATCATATGCCAAACAACTCTGAAGGGTGTGGCATTCGTCTTCCACAGCTCCAACCTGGCAGCGTTGGCAAAGCCTCTCCTAACGCAGCTCCCCAACCCATCCCCCTGTCTCAATCCGGAGATGGTGTGCACCTGTGCGGATAGAGGCAATGGATCTGCGCTTTTTCATGGGTAGATGAGTGCATAGGTAGCATTACGGGCTCCGCTCCAACCTGGGATTTATGTGGCGTTGATAATGTGCCGTCTTGACATGTTCAAGGGTGCTGGCATCCCATAGCTTACTGAGGAAGCATGCGCCAAGGTACTGTTTGAGGCTGCGGCGATCTGCCCCCATTTGCACTTGGATGCACCTGTGCTCCTGCACATTCCATCTGGCCAGCCACTGAGCTCTCTTGTCCCACCAGCAGGCTTTTAGGCGTTGAGGCCCCATTGCCACAGTGTAAGCAAGGATAGGGAGACGAGCATCGTCCATGCTGACCACCTTCTAGAAGTAGACAATGTGTCTGTCAAGGGCCCCTCTTTGAAGAGGCAAGTAACTTGTTTCTTGTAGCAATATCTGGTATGGGACTGTGGACTTCACCCCCAAGGGCCCGTGCCAAGAAAGCTTTCTGCACCTGCTCTAAGTCATTCCAAGTAGCGAGGGAAATCACCTGGCTCCAGACCTCGACCCCGTACAAAAGCACCTTGAATAGGTGCGATTGGTGGGTCCAATCATACAGCTCTGCCTTGTGACTATTGTTCTCCATTGCATAGAGTGCCTTCCAACCTGATGCGGCTCGCAGCCAAATAAAATTGTCCCAGTTCATGGTCGACAGGAATTCCACCCCCAAATATTTGTAAGCGGGCACGACTTCAACACTTTGGCCACGATAAATGAGGATTGGAGGTCGTGGCTGGCATGTAGATGATACCAGAACCACCTTAGTTTTGGCTAAGTTGACACCCATGTCAGTGTCTTGGCAGAATGTGTCCAGGGCATCAAGATGGTGTTGCATGTCTGCCTGAGTGTGTGCTAGGAGGCCCACATTGTCGGCATAGATCAGCTGCCTGATGATCTGGTGTAGGAGGTGAGCCCCAGTGCCTCCATTGTCAGCGAGCCATCTCTCCAGCTGATCAATATACAGGCCAAATAGTGTGGGAGAGAGAGGGCATCCCTGAAGGACCCCGATACTGCTCTCGAATGATCGGCCCGTTGTTTACAGCCGGCCGGTGCATGTCTCATATAACATGTACACCGTGTTATGTAGTTCGGCAGGGACGTCTAGCTGCTGCAATCTTGCCCACAGCTTTTCCCGAGGTACAGTGTCAAAAGCCTTGGTGAAGTCTACGAAGCAGCAATACAGATCTTGCCGACGGTTCCTGCTGTCCTCAACCAGAGTCCGCAGCGTGAAGATATGATCTATGGTTGAGTGCCTCGGCCTGAATCCTGTGAGTTTCCAGACTCCCGCTGCCTCTGCCCATCCTGTCAACTGCCGCTCAAGGATCCCGGCAAGAAGCTTTGCAAATACTGAGCTGATCATGATGGTTCGGTAATTGGCCAGGCAATGCGGGTCTCCTGCCTTATAGTTGGGATAACCCTGCTAGTGGTCCATTGCAGGGGAAAACCTTCCCGCAATGCCTTGTTAAACATGTCTGTCAGTACCGACGCGATGGATGGTCCTGCCCACTTGAGTAAATCTGCATGCATGCCATTAAGGTTTGGTGCTTTTCCATTGGCTAGACGTTGCAGCCCCTGTGCTACCTCCGCCTCCGTGATTTCCAGTAAGGCCCCCGGCTGGGGTAATACCGCCTGCCCCCCTCGGGTCAGAGCTGCTACGTATTGCCCCCACCGGTCCGAGTGATGTTTCTTGTGGTGACCGCCTCCCCGAGCACTCTCTCTGCCAGAATGTACTGGGATGATGTTCCAGGAGGAAGAACATTTCCTATTGACGGGCCGCAATGTACTTGGTCTTTCTAGCCTTAAGGAAAGTGCAGTATTGCTTCACTGTATCCGAGTGTAGAGTCTGTGACTTGGCAGAGCCAGCGTTTGCATTCTTTGCACTCGGCATCGAACCACTGGTTACACGGAAAGGCCATAGCTCTCGAGGTTTGCCTGGGGCGACTTCTTCCAAAACACCTCTCTGCAGTAGCCCGAGGACGTCAATGAGCCTGCTTGCCTGCTGCTCTAGCGTTGAGCGTTGTGAGATGCTTGCCAGATCCTCCGTAAGCATTTGGGAGTAAGTAGGAGTGCGCTCATAGTCCAGTCTGAGCTGGGGCATACGAGGAGGTGTTGGACAGGTGTCTGGAGCAACTTGCCAAGCCAGCTGCAAGTAGAGCGGTAGGTGGTCTGAGTCCATCTCCTCATCCCTACCAGTTGTTCCCACTCGAAAATGTTTGACGAGATGCATGTCCTGCTCGGCCACCAAAACATAGTCTACCATGTTGGATCCACCTCCCTGGTTCTCCTGTCTGCAAGTGTGCTGGCTGAAGGATGGCCACAGTGCTAGTCCATTGCAAATCACAATGTGACGTCCCCTACTCATATACGGTGCCCTCACCGTATACAAACAGGAGTTCATCCCCCATACCAGCTTCAATTGATACAGGCCCCTCCACGTATCACTGCAACCTTGATGAGTTCCAGTGGGAAGAATGAAGAGGTCATTTTACCCTGTCTCCCTCAGGGCCTACCTAGCTGCGGAAGCGTAAACATACATGTCAGTATACAACAACAACATCACATGACCATTTCGAAGGATGGTTCACCACATATCTGCATAGACAAGATCAACACATCACATATGGGAGTCCTACCCAAGGCTCAGACTCAAGGGGAATGACTGACGGCTTGGGTCTCCAGAGTTCATTGCAGACAGAATTCATGGCAATGGATTTGGCTGGCATGAGAACATGGCTTAGGGTAGTCCACTCCATCCGCCCCTCCTATGCACACTTTGCAGATTAGGTTGAAGAGTGTTGGGACCTGACTGTAGCCCCCCGGATGCATAGCCAAGGGGGCTAAACCTGGGTTGCATCTCCCCAGTTCTGATGGGGTAGGTACGGATCACTCCCTCCAGAGATCTACATGCTGACTCAAGGTGACTAGAGGGCCACTGCCCTTATTCGACTTGAACCCAATGGAGAGTGACGCATCACTCCACGGGTGTCGAGCCCATGCCTTGCCCACACTCAGTGGCAAGCCATTAGACCTAGTCCACAGTGATCCCCAGTAGACTTTACACACCAGGGGGATCGTTCAAGAGTCAGAACACGAACCTCTTTATAAGCCAGTCTGGCCCTTCCACCCACAACCAGGCGTGGCTGGCTCTTGTACACAGGCCGAAGTTACAGTGTGCTAAGGAGGCTAACTAGGAGCACCAACTACTAGGCTTTAAGGTCTCTACCCCCCTTCCCAATACAATGAGTTCACAGAGATACATCATCCATATACATCACAGAAGAACTAAAGAACTAGATCTAATCTATATCATAGAGTTAGGTTCTTTAGTTAGAGCTTGGTATCTGGGGATCTAAATGGCTGATATAGGCAATTTAATAGGCTAAACCTACTGATTCAATGACTGGAAGATGGTTTAGGCTATTAAATTGACTAAATACCTGATCCTTGGCTCGCTCCTCCTGCCCTGAACTCGACCATCCTGCTCTGCTGCTAGAAGATGAAGCTAGAAGGGGAAACTAATGAGCTAGATCACTCAGACAGAGTCTGGGAGGCGGGGTTGACTCCTGGGGCAAGTAAAACAGAGCCCTAAAATGGCATGAACGAAAATAGCAAGTTAGGGTTTCCTTTACCTAAATAGACAAGGGGTTAGGGTTAGAGTTTCCAATTATCCCTTTAAGCATGTGGGATAATTGGGTATGGCCCACTTGCCTTTATTGACTAGGTGGCATAAAGTGTCCACATAAGAAAATGTGCACCTAGATAAATGTGCAATGGGTAATTGTGCACATTAATAAATGCACACGCCTTGCAAGTTGCCCCCCTAGGGCTACCTGCTTGGCTACACGTCGGCGTACACGTCAGTCGGGGTGGCGTGTACGCGTGACGAGGCAGTACAATATACGTCCTGGGACCATATACTGTGCTGGAATGTCACATTCTCCCCACCTTGAAATGATGCTGTCCGCAGCATCGTGGATCTCCCCACCTTGGGATCTTCCTAACCTGCAATCAACTTGATGCATACAATATACTACTATCATACTTACACATTTATTAGGATTACCTTAAGGTAATATTTTTAGAACATTATTACGCCATTACCTTATCAAATAACTTATCGATTCGTAACGTCATTAAAACAAGTTACTCATTAGTTTCACTTATCACAACATTTTAGTTTATCAAAATTTTAACATTTCATATACAATTATCCTTCGAGGTACTCTTCATTCCTTGCAACACATTCCAACAAAATTTGTGTTGCAAGTCTTCGTAGCTCGACCTCCTTGCCCTCCGGAGCGCTCTATTGGCCTGCAGGTCGACACTACGTTAGTACCATTTTAATTATTAATAAAATTTTGGTTATAAGGGAACCACCCCATCTATCTACATGAATGCATGGCTAATCTCCCGGCGTAGGAAGAGGATGTTTCTTCCATCGTGGCCGTGGAGACAACGCCCTATAATGCCTATATCGCGCTCATGCCTACACCTTTAGTTGCCCAAATGTGGAGGATAGGGTCCTTCCCGTATATGGGGCGTGAAGGATAGAGTCCTCCCCGTGGGCATTGACTAGAGGTGCTTTTCCTATCAATGCATTCTTGAATGACCTCTTTTCTCTCGAGGTCGTCTACTTCCGTGGGACAGAAGTAGACTTTTTAATCTACCTTCCACTCATCCAAGCGGAACCACGGTCATGCCTACATTGACATTACACCACGTCCTAGAGATCACCCTAGTGGTCTCATCATCGGTAACAACGCATGCAACCCATACCTAGCATAGGTTGCATGCGTAGATTAATCTTAACTACACATGAAATTAATCTACACAAATTGACATGCCTGAGCCGATTTCTTTGGAGATGACCTTGTCGTCCCATTGCTCCATAAACTGTGGATACTGCTTTAATAGATCCTTCTTAAGTACCCATGTCGCGTCTTCCACCGGCAAGTGTTTCCACTTGACCAAATATTGGAGAAACTCTGATCTCCTTGTTTTCTTGAAGGCTTTATCAAGAATCAATTCTGGAACTATTTCCAGCTGCTCTTCTGTCATTTCCAACAAGGTTGGAGTGTCCAAGACTTCATCTGGATTTGGAGTATGCTTCTTCAACAAACTCACGTGGAAGACTTTATGAATCTTTAGGTGTGCTGGTAGGTCCAACTTGTAGGATTGATTACCTACTCTCTGGACTATTCTGAAGGGTCCAGCCCACCTTGGAGCAAGCTTCTTACAATTTCCGATGCGGAGCTTCGCCTGCTTCACTTTGATCTTGAGCCATACGTCATCGCCAACTTGGAACTCTCTGATTTTCCGATGCTTGTCGGCGATGCTCTTTTGTCGACTCCTTGCTGCAAGAAGATATCCTCGAACCTCTTCCACCAGCTGCTGCATGTCGGCCAACATTTGCTGCGAAACCTCTACCTTTGACACGGGATTGTGCCAAGTGTATGGAGTTAGGCATTGGTAGCCGTAATTGATCATAAATGGCGACATTTGGGATGATTCCTGCTTGGTGCTATTATACGCATACTCCACCAAGTGAATAAATTCTTCCCACATACCCTGCTTGTTCCAGACATAGTTTCGTAGCATATCCTCCAAAATTTTGTTGGTCCGCTCCATTTGCCTATCCGTCTGAGGATGATAGGCCATGCTCATGGATAGCTTCGTCTGAATTGTCGCAAAGAGATCTTGCCAAAAGGCACTCATGAACTTCGGGTCTCTGTCGGAGATGATCTCCCTTGGCATGCCATGGAGCCTGAAGATTTCTTTGGTGAAGAGCTTCGCTGTATCCATAGCTGTGTCGGTGGTCCTGCAAGGCACAAAATGTGCCATCTTCGACAACTTGTCGACCACGACCATCAAGGCATCCTTCCCTCTTACTATCCTTGGAAGCCCTGTTATGAAGTCCATGCTGATGACCTCCCACTTAGCGTTCGGCACCGCTAATGGTTCTAATGCCCCTGGAATTCGAAGCTGCTCTGCCTTCGTCTGCTGACATAGCTGACACTCTTTGATGTAGCGAGCTACCTGCTTCTTCATTCCTGGCCAATAATAGCTGCTGCGCACTTTGAAATATGTCTTCATAAATCCTGCGTGGCCAGCTATTGGACTGTTGTGGTGGAGAATCAACTTCCTCACCCCTGATGATTCCGGCACACACAACTTGTTCTTATGGTACAGAAGGTTACCTTCCTTCTTAAAATTTTTGAAGGTTTCCCTCTCCTTATCTGTTCTTGCTTCCCTGCACAAGCTCGTCCATACTTCCTTGAAGTCTGCATCTGTTGGCAAGGTTTCTTCAATCTTCTTCCCGAAGTCGCTGGAGAGCGTCGAAATTGCATTGCAATGCACTCTAGTTGTCAGAGGATGTCTTGAAAGCGCATCTGCTACCACATTGAGCTTCCCCGACTTATAGACTATATCAAAATCATACTCTTCGAGGAACTCCATCCACCTTCGCTGCCTCAGGTTAAGGTGTGGTTGTGTGGATACATATTGGAGGCTCTGATGATCTGTGTCCAACTGGAACTTCCTTCCCAAGAGGTAGTGCCTCCAAATTCTTAGCGCCCTGACAACTGCAAGCAATTCTTGATCGTGCGTCAGGTAGCGCATTTCGGCGTCGTTCATCTTCCTGGAATCATACGCTACTACTCGCTCTTCCTGCATGAGCACTGCACCTGTGGCTATCTTACTTGTGTCTGTCGCCACCA
Organism: Isoetes taiwanensis; assembly: GCA_021234155.1. Taxonomy (NCBI): domain Eukaryota; kingdom Viridiplantae; phylum Streptophyta; class Lycopodiopsida; order Isoetales; family Isoetaceae; genus Isoetes; species Isoetes taiwanensis. The sequence continues at coordinate 222,896 of JAJEKV010000140.1, forward strand.
ACTTGTCTTTCTCTGGGTCTGGCAGGGTCAAGACGGGGGCAGTTGTCAAAGCTTCCTTCAACAATTCAAACCCTGCTTGGGCTTTCTTGTGCCAATGATCTGCCCAATCTTTCACCTTTTCCACCCTCGTCAAGTCCGTTAGCGGGACTGCTATCTTTGCGAAGTTCTTCACAAACTTCCTGTAGTACCCTGCTAGGCCAAGAAAACTTCTGACCTCATGGACATTCTTCGGTGCCGGCCACTGAATGGCTGCTTCAATCTTGGCGGGATCCGTCGCAATTCCTTCTGCTGAGATCACATGCCCCAGATATTCCACCTTCTCCATTGCGAAGTGGCACTTCGACAACTTGGCGTACAACTGGTGCCTCCTTAACTTCTCAAGCACTCTCCTTAGGTGTTGTACGTGTTCTTCAAGGGATCTGCTATACACCAAAATGTCATCAAAGAATACTATTACAAAGTTGTCCAAGAATTCCCTGAAGATGTCGTTCATGAGACTCATGAACGTTGCTGGGGCGTTTGATAAGCCAAAAGGCATTATCGTGAACTCATAGTGCCCATACTGCGTTCTGAAGGCGGTTTTATGGACGTCTTCTTCCTTTATCCGGATCTGATGATAGCCTGACCTTAAGTCAATTTTGGAGAAGACTTTTGCCCCTTGGAGCTGATCCATCAAGTCGTCCGATCTGGGGAGTGCATACTTATTCTTGATGGTGTGCTTATTCAACTACCTATAGTCTATGCACATCCTCAAGCTGCCATCCTTCTTCTTGACAAAAAGAATGGGTGCCCCAAATGGTGAGACGCTAGGTCTAATGAAGCCTAGGTCGAGCAACTCCTGCAATTGCTTCTTTAGCTCCGTCAGCTCCTGCGTCGTCATTTTGTATGGAGCCTTGCTCGTCGGCTTCGTTCCCGGTTCGAGTGCTATCTCACACTCGACTCCCCTGTAAGGAGGGAGGTGCTCGATCTCATCTGGGAAGAGGTCGGAACTCCGTGATCAACTTAGCTATTTGCTTGGGCAACTTGCTGAGCACCTTATCTTCCTTGCTTTCCTCCGCTTCGGGCTCTTCGATCTCAAGCTTGAAGATATATGCTACCTGGTCGCTCTTGATGCACTTGAGCAGCCGCTTACTAGACATACAGTGCATGATGGGAACAACTTCTTTACCTGTGATCTCAATGATCTTGCCGTTGGGTGCTGTGAGGGTCACCTTCTGCTTTCCACAGTCAATGATAGCCCCTGCTGGTCCAAGATACTCCATTCCTATGATCAAGTCGTACTTCCCGATACCCATCGCCTCTGCCCCCATCTGGATATTAATCCCTGGCAAGTCGATGTCGAAGTTTATTCTCTTGCCTGTCGTTTGCCTTACTGCTCCACTTGCTAAGACTACGGGCCTCGGCTTTGACTTCAATGGTTTCAACTTCAACATCTCAACCATTCTTGGGGATGCAAAGTTGTGGCTACTTCCCGAGTCTATCAGGACTATAAAAGACCTTATACTGGAAATTACCTTATACTGATTCTCTGCTTGTTCTGTATCTATGGCAGCAAGGATGTGACACTCACCCTGAATATAGTCGCGTGCTGCCTCGCCGTCGTCGTCAGACGGAGTGTCCCATCCACCCAACTCCGCTAGCGCTGCGCTCATGACGAAGGGGCAGTTCGCTGTCTTGTGGCCTGGCTGGAAGCACCTAAAGCAAAGCTGCTTCTCTATGCACTCCTGCCTCTTCTCCTTGGGCATTGCTTGCAAGAAGGACCGCACTGCTTTGGAGTAGTTTGACCCCTCCTGCTTGTCCTTGAAGGACATCTGCTTCTTCTCCTGCTGCTTCCCATGGTTGCCACTATATGGGGCTTTAGCTGGACCTGGGCTGGCTGCTCTAGGGCTATAACTTCCTGTTGCCTTGCCTTTATCCTGGTAGTACTGCTGCCTCTGCCCGCTGTTCTGAGGCCCCGTTCCTTGCAAGCTTATCGCCTTGGACTCTGCTTCTGATACCGTCTTGGGGTTTATTGCCCTTACAAGCTTACGGATCTCCTCATTCAATCCTTCAATATAGCTCTCCACTGCGTGCTTTTCACTTAACTTCGGCACATAAAGCCTTAGCCTCATGAATTCCTCTGTATATTTCTAGACTGATTTGTTTCCTTGCTGCAACCTGTAGAACTGCTGCATCATGTTGGACTTGTGTTCCCTTGGGACGTAATGGCGCTTGAAAGCCTTAGCAAACTTTTTGAACCTGCAACCATCCCTGCTTAAGCCATGGGCCTTGGCATAACCATTCCACCAAATGCGTGCTGCTTCCTTCAGGTTGGCTGTTGCCACCCTGCCTTTGTCCTTGTCCTTCATACCATAGGCGTTACCATACTCACTCATCTCATCGAGCCAAGCCTCCGCTTCCATGCCTGACCTATTTTCGCCTGAGAATTGCTCAAGCTTCCTGGCCTTCCATACATTTCCCAATGCTGAGTCTACCTTCTTCTGGTAATCTGAGGCTTTTGTGTCTTTGTGTCTGCCGTCTCTATGGTCCTGCACCTGTTCAGCCTCCTCCTCGGAATCAGAGTCCGAGCTTGAATTGAAGGACTCCGTACTGGGGGATCTCCTTCTCTTGCTCTTCCTCTTGTCCTTTCCTGCTTTCCGAGCTGATGCTTGTGGCAACTGGGCGTTGCCCTCTGAACCAACTCCTGCTTGTGTTGCCAAGAAAGCCTTTATTTGCTCAAGGTTTATTCTCATCTGTGACATTTCTTCCTCAGGGGTCATGGGGCCAAATGCTTCATACAGGTTCCTTGCCGGGTGCGGCCTAGGCGGACTCTTTCTTCCCTACGGTCTCGCCGTTGTTGTTCTGCTGATCCTGGGCCTCTAGCTGCATACACAAGTAGGTCATGGCTATACGGTTAGTTTTATTTGTTCTATTATATTATATGTGTTTGTTGGTATAGTTGTGGCACAAAATACATCAACAAAACATTTAATAGTGCAAAAGAAAATGTATTTATCTACCTTATATATATTCCTAGGATGGGTCCTATGATACAACTAGTTGGCGAAGTGAAGTGGTGTTCTCATTGAGCTTTGTAAAACATTGAGTACAAATGGATCCCTCACTAGGAAAAGATAAATTTGGAAATATGAACTTTAAATGCTCCGAAACTAGACAATCATCGAGAGCATGATGATACTGAAGAATACAACATAAAAGATGGTTTTATCCGCCACTTGGTCGATGCAAAGGTGAGAAGACCCGGTGACTGCTCCTCATCGGGAAGAAGAACCACGCCTTCTTAGGTTTTTGAGGAAACCCAAGCAAATAGTTGAAGCACGATCCCACGCACTATGGCAACCCCAAGACCTTAAACAATCCTGCAGAATCAAGGCTGAAAGAAAAATAACCCGTCAATGAGTTAGATGCCATAGGCAAGAAGACTCGGAGGCTCCGTGGCCACCGAGAGAAAGAAACAACAGCCGACCAATCGGGAACCGTCCGCGGAATGACCATCGCGGGAAAAAACAACCGATTAGTGCTACCTCGGAGGCTACAGCGCCACGCCGAGAAAAAACAATAAATATGATCTCGGAGGCAACAGCGCCACGCCGAGAGAAAACATGAATAATAAATATTGACACAGAGGCGCTACAATGCCACGCCGAGAAAGAATGAAATAATGAGTAAGGCTCGGAGGCAACAGTGCCACGCCGAGAAAAAATGAAAAATAAGAACATATGCACTTTCAAAGAAGATAGAAGAAAACATGGAGGAAAATGAGTAAGCCTCGGAGGCAACAGTGCCACGCCGAGAAAAAATGAAAAAATAAGAACATATGCACTTTCAAAGAAGATAGAAAGAAAACATGGAGATTATCACGAGCCTCAGGATGATCCGATTAGAAGGAAATGGAGCAACTCCCACAAAGGAAAATGAGAAAACAGGAAATCAGACGTAGATATGACCCAATAAGCTCAGATGTTTTTGAGGGAGAGGAGGGTGGGAGACTTGTGGAGCCAGAAATGAGGAGAATGGAAAGGAACTCAAGAGAACGCCGATGACTAGAAAAGAGGAAGGAGGCGATATAAATAGGAGATGCAAGGTAGGGCGTCCCCATCCAAGAAATGTCGGTTCTATTGCTATCGCAATAGAACCGTGGCATTCCTAGGATGGGTCCTATGATACAACTAGTTGGCCGATAGAAGAGGAATCTATCTCAAAAAGAATGAAGCAAACTAGGACGACAGGGCAAAGGCAAACGAGGGAAGAGATGGACAACAAAAAAAAAAATGATTAGAACAGACCAAGCAAAGGGGGCAGACAAACTGCGAAGCAAAGGGCAAAGAATATGATATATGAACACCAACAGGGAAAAGGAGAACTAAGGCGAATCAAGAGGAGACCTGGTAAATCTATAAAAAAAAGCGATGCAGTCGAGAAGGACTAGCTTAAAACAATAGTGCAAATAAGCCAAAGATAAAGCGAAGGGCTGATAGACTGAATGAACTAATGGAGTCAACTGGGTAAAAAGAAGTAAGGCAACAAACTGAGAAAAACAAGGCAACTAGATGCAAAAGCAGAAAGGGCATGATGCACATGAGTCAACGGGATTAAATTGGAGCAAAAGGAAAAAATAGAAAACTAATAAAAAAGGAACTAGAAACAAGCTACAAACTTAACGAAAAAATTGACAAGGAAAACACCGAAAAAACATAAAGAAATAATACAGGATAATGTTTGCATGTACATATGCACCATAGCATCCAAAAACCTCCAAAATCTAAATATAGCAGGTAAGCAAGATGGATCAAATGCACGCAAACCATAATGCGCAACTGGATAATATGCGCAAACATGCTAAATAGATCAAATTGCGTACGAAAGCTATAAGATTAATGGGACAAAGAGTAAGAACCTTACAAACAAACATAACAAATATCCTAACGACAATCTAAAGGGACCAATCTAAATGGAAAAAATGCCAAAAACAAGATGCTATGAAAACAATGAGGGCAAGAGAGATGAATTTCAATCAAAGAGATAAGTGAAGAAATAGCTATACACTAGATTACCTACGAAAAAACTGAGCAAACGGGTCAAGATTTAAAGAGACCAGACTGGACCGAAAAAATAGAAGAGGCTAACAGGGTAAAAGAACTCAAGGACCAGAAGGAGCATGCAAGGCACAAAGGGAGACCTGGAATTGACATATGAATGTGCACAATAATAGCTAGAGCGATTGGGTAAATGGGACAATAACAGGCCAAATATATAAGGGATAAGATAACTATAACATAGACAAAATAGATGTCGAGCAATATGAATACGTAAAACAGTGTGAACATGCCATAATGAAGCAATACGCAGGCCTGGAGAGCAAAACCAAATGAGAAAGTCCGAAATCACGAGGCAAGTGAGACTGTAGAGATTTAACAGGGCTAAAGGCCAAATCGGGTAAAATGAGCCGAGAACAACGGGTGCAAAATGAAGTAAAGGAGCACACGAACATCTAAAACAAGTTGGTGAGGATGTAAGACATACAAAGGGACCTATCCAGCAAGAATGATAAGATGATAAAATATTGGACAAACAATAATATCCGCAAAAGAACATAATGTGGCCAATAGAGCAACGAAAGTGATGAATTAACGTGACCAAACATCTCAAGTAGAACAATACTACGAAAGGGGCAAAGAAGAACAACATGGAACATAGTAACAAATGAACGAATAGGAAACCAAGGAATCAGAATGAGATAACCAAAAACATGACAAACATGCAAGGAACAAGAAAGACAAAGGCATCCACATACATAAAGCGTAAGGGGGGCGTGCACACTCGTAAAGGAGACAACCGAGAGACCAAGAGAAATGCCACTTTGTGAAGCAAAGGAGCACGTGAACATTTAATAGCAAGTTACTGAGGATGCAAGATGTACATAGCGACCTGAACGATAAGAACAGAAATTAATGGTCCAACAAATGGGGCAATGTCAGCAAAAGAACACACTGTGGCCAAGAGAGCAATAAAAGTGACCGAACCAACGTGACCAAAAAATGCAAAAAGAACAATGGCACCAAAAACAAAGAAGAACAACATGGAACCTAGGAACAAATGAAGGAATGCACAAGGAACAATCCTGGAACATAGAAACAAAATGGGCTAAGGTCGCACAATGCAAATGTCTAATAAGCCCGCAAAGGCATTCATGAGAAAAACTGAGAACATATGACAAAAAAGCGTGCATGCGCCCTCAAAGGCAATCATGAGAAACAACTGAGAACATATGAGAAAGGAGCGTGCACTGACCTACGCATACAAAAAGAAATAAAGCTCGAGAACTATATAGGACCTTAGAGCAACATTAGAAAAAACGAAGCAAATGAAGTGGACGGAAAAAATGGGATCAAGAATAGATGTACAGAGCACAGCTACTGGAAGATATAGAGGAATGAAAAATAGATGAAGGGCACATCACAAGATACATGGAGTAAAAGAAGCCACAGAGCAACCGGGACCAGTAATGCAAAAACGGTTGAATGGGACGAGATATCTATGATAGACCCGAATATAAAGAAAGAGACAAAGGGGATTAGCAAGTGAAGCCTGATGACAAAAGCAAGCAAGATAGATAGAGGAATTAAAAATAGGGAACAAAGCAAAAGAACATAGTGAGGCTGTAAACATGTCAAAAAATGGAGAACTAAGATAGATAACGGAATCGAGAATAGGAAACAAAGCAAAGAACATAGCGGGATATATAGCGACATGTCAAGAAATGGAAAAAATAAGACCGGGATCAAACTTCTAACAAAAACTGCAACAACACGACCTATGGAACCTAATAGGATAATAGCGCAAAGGAACCAAAGATGAGCCGAAGGAAAAACGGAACCAAAAAAGCAGCTGGAACAAAGAAACTCACGTCAATGGTGCAAAAATAGAAAATGTCAAAGTGGGATACAATGAAATCTTAGCAAGGGAATTGGATATACTAGAAATGAAAAGAACAAATAAAAAACTCTTGCAACTCTAAATTAAGCATGCACGCATAGAAACAAAACAACCTTAATAAAAAACAAAGCAAAACCAGAGATGAATCCCAATCAAGCAAAAACGACTAAGCAAGGAATGAACACTACACATTAATCTTGTCATAACAATCGAAAATAGAAAAATGCAACTTGAGGCATGAGTGCCAATGATGCGGAGCCCAAAAACAAATTCACAACTAAGGTTGCAACCGGAGAGACCTACATCTATGCAGACATGCTCAATCCAATATATATAACAAAAGCACGAAACAATAGAAAAATGGACTTAGAACAAAAGAAATCAAGCCCCAATAGTTACGCATATCACAACTCTAATCTATACTGACCAAAAAGATGGAACAACTGTGGGCATCTAGAAATACCCCCAACCAGTAAAACAAAACAACACGACAACTGACCATAAGCAGTCACCAGAATGGAAACGAAACATGACTAAGAACTAGGAGAAGCCGAGGCTATTGCAACACTAGAAACGAGCCCAAGCATGCAACAAAAACGAGAACCAAAATAAGGGGGAGAAATGCTAGAAATGAACAGAATGCGCCCATTAAAAATTCGCCACAACGTTAGGAAATACAAAATCTATACCATAGAGAAACCTCTTGCCAGTTCTGGATTGATAATGATGCCCAAACACGTGCAATGTAACCCGTAAAAATTAGATGCACAAACTCGAAATGAACATGCAAAATATCTTTAAAGTCTTACCATCAATGGGAATCTCGCATGTCAAGAATGAGGCACCTTGGATAAACACAATCCCGAGTCAAAAAACATTCCGTCAAAGCGTTTCGTAGTGAACAAATGATTTGATGTTAGCATGACCATTTCCTTGGAACAACCTGCCTTTATAGAGACTAAATAAAAGAGTCACCAGATAAGAATGAAAGACGAGAAAATCCCCTGTCACTACAAACTTGACAAACGAGATACACAATTCTTGTAAAATATGAAATTAGGTGCGTACCAAAGGGGCATAGAACTTGCTGATGTGATGACACGGTAACATGGAAGAAAAATAAAATAACATAAAAAGGGGACATCATATATGCATTGAAAAAAGACCGCAGCATGCCGGGAAATACACAATGTGCCAAAACGAGGAGGTTGGTCAGGAAGGAAGGCGACTTTTGGAGTGTGGCACCCCCAGACAATCGCAGTTATAATTTTAAAACAGGAAGCAATATAAAGGATAGACTACAACGAATGACATGAAAAATAACGACCAAGAACTAACTCTAGGAGCAAAAAGAACAAATGGGAACATAGGATGAGCTCTAAGCTAGAGGGAATAGAAGAGAAGTGAGAAGGGGCAAGGAATGTAATGGACGAATGGATGACCTGAGTCACCACTTACACGTTCAAATAGCGCCCAACCAATCCTCGATCAACTATGGAAAACTCAAAGCAACCTACCAATAGATAATAAAACTAAAAAACTACTAGACACACACACACAAGACGGAATAAAACCAAGCTTCATACAAAAACTCAACCTTAGCCAAAGCCATTCTATCGAAAATAAAATGCAGTGCAACCTTTTCTAAGGCAAATCGTACATATATCACAAATGTAGTGAAGCCATGGAATGAGAACCGATCGCACAACAACAACCATTGTACTAATGACTAGTCAACCTACTGCAAGACAAGGAAACGTTGTGGGGCACTCTGGACTAGGGAGCAACAAGATATATAACCAATTAAAATGCCAAGGGTCTAGGAACATTGAATAATTCAGAGGTAAAAATCATGAAATAACCCTTGAAGGTTAAAAACGTAGAAACAAAGAGTGAGCACCAGAATACTAGGGCTCTACCAGAGATGGCACACGTAGCCATCATCGTAGCAGGAACTGCGGGCTGCTTCGGGCTGTAAATGGTGCCGCCACGTGGCCCTGCCACGCAGGCAGATGCCTCCACAGAACCAGAGGCGGCGGAAGGCGGTGGCGGTGGATTTCAGAGAAAGAAACAAAAGAAGAGGCAGAAGATAGATCTGGGTAGGCTGAGGGAATAGGGCAAAGGAAAACAATCCAAAGAAAAGCTGTCAGGCGAACATGGCAGGAAATACCCAGGCTAGCAACTACCCAGCCACACAGAATCAACTAACCGAAATCGAACCAAATCAGAATCAGATCAAACCTGGCCACCATCAATCAGAGCGAATCCCACGAATCTTCAAAGGTCGAAATCCTCCAATCGATAGTTGCTTGAAACTTATGCAGCAAGCCACAAAACTGCCCCATTCGATTTGCAAGTAAATCTGCAACTAGCTGGATCCAGGGTACAAAAAACAGCTATTGATCTGCTCCATAGATCGACTGGGACGGCACTCCTGGCTGTGGGTTCAAAATAAAAAAAACACTCCAGGAAGAGATTAGAGAAGCTAAGAAGAACCCAGAAACATGCCAAATGAATTATCCATAAGTCTGTGAGCATCAAAATCGACGAAAAAACACCTAGCACGGCAAGATTGCTTCAGAAGATGATTAGCCAGGGCAAACCCCAGTGGGCCGGATATGCCAAAAATCAATTGAGAAACCTTGAAGCAATACAAGCTACAGCCTAGATCATACCGAACAAGATGCATAGGGACTAAAATGAAGGCAGACCGCAAAAACAAGATGATGCATAAAAGAGGTAAAAAGGGGGCCAGCATGGGCTGGAAACTGGATTCGGCTATGGCACAGCCGAACTGGATCAGAGTGAAAAATAATAAACATGCAGAGTTCAGGAGATCCATTGAACGGACATAACTCTGACACAATACAAGGGAAAAATCCATGCCAAGAGGATCCAGATGATTTGGAAAAGCAAGATGAAAACATGCAAATTCAATCATGAGTGAAATCAAAACAAACAACTAACTGGCCTAAGAGCAGAACCTTAAGAAGAAAAACTCCAACCAACGAAATAAAAAATCCAACCAGCAACTAACCGGCCTTTAGTTTGAAGTGCAAACTAGGCCCAGTGCATGCCAAAACCTCCCATCATCAAAATTATGCAAACCTGCAATGGATTGAAAGCACGCCATTGGTAGAAAAAGGTCCAGTTGAGTTGCTGCTGGTAGGAGAAATTCGAGAAGGAATGGAAGAGACTTGTGGAGCCAGAAATGAGGAGAATGGAAAGGAACTCAAGAGAACGCCGATGACTAGAAAAGAGGAAGGAGGCGATATAAATAGGAGATGCAAGGTAGGGCGTCCCCATCCAAGGAATGTCGGTTCTATTGCTATCGCAATAGAACCGTGGCATTATTATAGAGGGCTGCCTGACAGTTGAAAATGGGCCACTCTAGGCCCTTGATTTTGCCACATGGCAGGATGTGCGGTCATAATGAGCTGGGAGAATGGCGAGGACATCGTTGATAATTGGGGCAATCAAAACCTTTAATGTATCCAGGTGGCGAATCCAACGGCTCTGGTTTCGTGTGCACTAGGTGTGCGACCGGCTGACCTCATGGTAGAAATGATCGCCTGGGATCGGGTTATCTTTGCGTCGGGTTATGCCTGCTCTCCCTCCCGTTCCATGCCGCCTTCCAGGTATGGGCTGTTTTTTTGTCATGCCATGTTGAATTCGATGGCTTTAGGTCGGTCTAGAATTTATCTCTGGAAATTTATGTGAAGGATTCGCATCTTGAAGGCAATTTTTGGTCGGTTTGCCGGGCAGACGAGGAGTATGGTGGCTTTGTAACATCAAAGGTCTAGCAGGTGCTTCGATGCTTCATACTGTTGTATTTTTCCCCTGCTTGCTTTGCTCATATTAGACAAAATATGGTCGACATTTGTGTATTCGAAGACAAAAAAATAGGTAATAAATTCCTTCATAGCCACCTCTTGGATTATACCTTTAGGCACATATTTATGGAGGTTTTGATTTCTTAGATTTATAGTGCTTGCAAAGATACGGCATCAGCATGGATAGAGAATTTTGGGTTTGCCCGATTTTTCCATTTGGCAGGTTGAAGGTCTAATAGAAGGACCTTGGTCGAAGCTGTTGGAGCTCTAAACAATTCGATTTCCTTTCTACTTTGCACTCTATCTCCGCCCTATATTGTCTATATTGTCTGATACAAGTGGGCAAGCATTTGGGTTTGAAATCAGAGGTTGAATGCAAGGGGAATCCTGCAGGATTGTTTCGGAATGGTAAGTGTTCTGTGTATACCTTGATTGCTTACATTTATTCTGATTATTTGCAGATGCATGGGTCTATGTCTGTGAATCGGATCACTCCTTTTGGAAGCAATCAGTTCGATGTGAGGTTAAAACAAGATAGAACCTGGGGGCTATTTTCTTGCTCAATCTAAAGCGATCTCTCTCTTTGTCCTCAAATAACAAAAAGTCTGAATTCTTTGTTCCTATTTGCAGAAGATTTATGCCATTGCGCAAAATTAGAAGTGCATGCATAGAACCAATGGCTTCGCTGGAGCAAGGTATTCTATTGATTTTCTGTTAATTGGATAGAATGACGTCTATTTATCTCAGCCATGGCCTGTAAATGTGCGACCAAGTTTTGATAATGGCATGCAATTGATGCATATTTTTACATTGTAAGACCTAATACACTAAGTTATTTCTTGAGGGCCATTTACCTCTAATCCATTATGTGTTTCAAGTAGGCTACCCATGAAGTAGAAAATTCCTAAGTTCTTCTGCCGTCATCTGAGTTCTTTGTTCCTATTTTCAGAAGATTTATGCCATTTTAGAAAATTGTACCTACATGCATAGAAACAATGGCTTTGTTGTAGCAAGGTTGGGTAAGCAGAATATTGAACTTAATCTAAATTTCTAGCTTATTAATGTGGGGAAGGGAGCTATCATGCATTTTTCATATCGGTTGCAGGCCACTGTAGTATTAGTACAGTTCATTTTTGAACATAGATATGAGATTGCGTGTGACCAAAATATTGTCTATTTAGAACATAGAGATCAAGCATGAGAAGACTAGATGAGAAATAATGAAGAGGTTGATATTGATGTAGTTGCAGACATATGAGCTCCATTGCATCCATAATGCTGACCAAACTTGTATACATATAATATTTTAATACAATGTCTCCGGGATCAAGAGTCTAACTCTTTTGAAATCGCCCGTAGGATGGATTATCCTCAAGAAACTTCTTAACTTGGGCCGTTCCCACGGAGCGTCCCAAGTTCCTGAGGATGTTTGTTGATGTCCCACCCTGCAAGGCTTGCACCAAGTCTTCTACCCTGCGGTCGGACGTGTAGGCCGCGGTCACTGCTAGTCTTCCCTGCTGTCGGTAGGGTATGGCGAAGTCGAAGATATCAAGTGCCATCGCTCTCTTGACTAGGATGACATGGTCAATTGTTGTGAGCAGTCGAGCGTGCCTGCCAAAGCCAGAGAGTGCGATGAGCATGAACACTCCTTCTTCACCCCTTGGGCTCAACTTGCGGTGTATGACCGCTATCCTTCCGTCCATCAGCAGAGGTAGATAGTACCTCAATGACCTGTCCCTGCTTGTTGCTGAAGATTCGTCTTCCCCTCGGCCACTGGCTCTATGTCTTCCGGCATATTCGTCGACCTCCACCTCGGTGAATTCTCTGTAATCTCTGACTGTCGGTGAGATTCGTCTGAGGTCAATCCTGCCTCTTCTCTCTGTGGGGGCTGTTGTCGAAGAGCTCGGCATCAAAATGTTCGTGATCTTGCCACGGATCCCCATCCGCTCTTGGATGGCGTAGAACTCCTCTTTAGTCGGCAGGTCCCGAGCTTCCATTATTTGTCTGATGTTGCTGTAGGCTTGGATGTCTGAAGTCGACTCCCCAGTGTAGGTGTCGGCTTCTCTTACCTGAATCGGGAAGTCAGAAGCTCCCCGGATGATAAAATAATTCAGATCTGGTTGTTGCCACAACTGTTGCAGCAACCGAGTCGGTACTCTCTTTCCCTGCATTCGGGGCTTCGCCGTCGATGATGATGGGGGCTAGGCTTGTGATACCTAGCCCGAGCGGGGGAGCTATCCTGAGGGTCTGCCGCTCCCATTCGAAATTTGCTATCTCCTCTTCTGCTAGCTGTCGCTCTTCCTCTGGGTCGAGCTCGATGTAGTCCTCGTCCTCCGATTCCTCGTCTTCGGCTCTTCCTTCTTGCTCCTGTTGGTACTGTAAAAGGAGCTGATCTGCTGCTGAGGAGGCTATAGGGTCTACATCCATGGGAGGGATAGAGGTTTCCCCCATGGGGTTTTTGGCACGGTGGGAAAGAAAGATTGCTAGGGCGGCGGTGTAGGAAAAGTACTTGGTCCTGTCAACTGTCAAGACCACGTAGTCGGGCAACCTCTGAGCCTTGTTGGTCAGATATTTGGCGATGTTGGGAACATCACCCAGGGCTGCTTGAAGGGATGGCCTAGGGACGAAATAGCCTGTACAAGGGGGGAGCTGCACTAATGACGGTCCTACCCTAGCTTGGAACTCGGTCATGACTTCTCTATAAGCTGGGGTTGCGTGCAGAGTGGCTTGAACATCTATCTCTTTCCGGAAAACTTGGACTATGGCGTTGACATCGGTCTCAGCTGCATGGGCACTGGCGCTGTACCATCGCCTAAAGTCAGCAGTTGCCATGGATCTAGAGAAGATGGGACTAACAAACGGATGTAAAAGTGCCTCAGGGAGCTGGTAGATCGCCTAGAAGGTGAGGAGCAAACTTGTAGGATGCTAAGTGAGAAATGGGGACCTATTTATAGACAAGGAAAAAACCCTAATTTTTGGGTGACTTAGAAAACTCTTGGGGTTGGGCAAATCTGACCTATTTTGAGGTTCAAATAGGGATTGGAAGACTAATTTGAGGGTTTGAGCATGACTGGGGCTATCTAATAAACCTATTGCAACAAACTAGAGGTCAATTGGATATGGTATGGTGGGGAAAATGCTAGGAGGTCTCACGGTGTGCGCCAGGAAGCAAAACCAAAAGTTGGTTTTTGGTCTGGGCGCATACCATGAGACATTGGCCCTATTTTGGTCAAAACTTATCTAAACAAGGTAAACTAAGGGTCAAAACATGATAATCTCATCGAAATAATCAAGATTGACCCCTTACTTGGCCGATTTGGAGCTGTTTTGGTCTAGTTTGGGCATGGTCTCACGGTGTGCGCTGGGAGCAAAAATGGAATTTCAGTTTTTGACCTGGGCGCATACCGTGAGACATTGGGCACAAATTGGCTTACAAATGTCCAAATTTACTAAAACAAAAGCCAAATATTGCTAATTCGATCTAATTAACATGAATAGTGCACTTATAACTTTCAACATAACACTTTGTACTAAACAAAATTTATAGTTTACAAAAATTAATAGGGCTCTCCCTTAATTATACTGGCCAAGTGCATATCCTTCTTCATTAAGGTTACCCTTTTTGCATGTACTGTGCAGGCTGTCGAGTCTTCAAAGTGCTGCACCAGCTTTTTCTCGGTTGCTTCCTGTAGTGCCAGCAGCATCTCGTCTGTTACTCTCATGCCGATGTTGTACTCTTGTATGACTTCTCTCACTAGTCGGGCGAACAAGGAAGCCGAAGCTGCGCTGAAAATGCCGAATCTCGCATAAGGCTCGTTTCTGGCTCTCCTTCTTGCTAGCTTTCTTCTTTGCTGGCTTCTTTGGAGGCTTGGGCTTCTCAGGAGGTGGCTTTAGAGTGCTTCTTCGTTGGATGTCCGCCTTCGACAAATTTGACCCTATTTTGCTGGTAATAGGAGTTGTAGGCCTCCCATTTCCTCATGAATGCATTGTGCTCCTTCAGCTTCCTCTGATAGACCTTGATGGGGTCTATCACATAAGATTCTCGGGCAGGTCGTGGCTGTTTCTTCCTATCCCAAGTTGGATATGGTGGAGGCTTCTGTACTTGTTCGATCGGGTCCGCCTGCTCTTGATCTACCTGCTCTTCCCCCGGGGGCTTGGAGGAACTCCCACCCTCAAGATTAGGGTTGAAGTCCTCATCCTCCGAGTCGTCCGACGAGGGTGGCTTGTCGGGCGGCCGCTCTTCGATGACGACTGTGGTCTTCAGAGTCGTCTTGAATCTCCTCTTCGGCTGTTCCACGGCCTTGCCCTTCGGCCTCTATTTCTTCAATTACTTCTGTCGAGGCGTTCGAGTGCACGTCCTCTTGGTCGACCTGTTGGTCTACCTCTTGATCCTGTGCTCCTTGCTGGGACCCTTCCCCTTGGTGTTGCTCCTCTGAAATTGTTCCTTCACTTGATGAAGGCTGATCTCCTCGGTCGAGAAGGCGCTGCCGAAGCATTTCCCGAATCTGGGCGCTCGCCGTTGCGTCTCCACAAGAAACTCGAGCAGTTTGTTTGGTTCTGGCCATGTCTTACGGTTCGTCGATCCGGGGTCGGGCGCCCAAAAATCGCCTCAGAGAGGGGGGAGCAATTTCTAAAGAGGAAACGTACAAATGAGGGGGGTCTAGGTCAATTTATAGTTTGGCCAATTTTAGGTCAAATTTCAAGTTTACTCTTTTGGATGTGCCAAGGCACCTATTAACCTATTACCTATGCTTACTTCAGACTTTTCTAACCCATTGGTCTCACAGTGTGCGCCAGGAAGCAAAACCAAAAGCTGGTTTTTGGTCTGGGCGCATACCGTGAGACATTTGGCATTTTTGACTAAAATTTTATGATTTCTAAGCATATTCTTAGGGGTATGACATACAGATCTAGCTAACTCTTACCTTAAAACTCGATTTATCATATTAGTTTGTTAAAATTCATCATGTTTCAAGGTAATTATGGCCATGTCTCACGGTGTGCGCTGGGAGCAAAACCCAAATGTTGATTTTTGACCTGGGCGCATACCGTGAGACCTCTGCTACTTTAGGTCAAAATTTATTCAACTTCTCAAATTTTCTTGGTTTTTCAATTCTTCTAACTGTTACTAGCTTAGCACATACTACAAAAAATGAGAAAAAATTTTCCCTTTTTCGAGGTTCAAGAGTCCTACTAAGTTAGTGCTAATGGGAGCATGATCAGTGCTTTGCTCTTGGTCACCCAGAACATTGCTCTGATACCACTGTGACGTTCCCTACTCATATACGGCCCTTCACCGTATACAAACAGGAGTTCATCCACCATACCAGCTTCAACTGATACAGGGCCCTCCACGTATCACTGCAACCTTGATGAGTTCCAGTGGGAAGAATGAAGGGGTCATTTTACCCTGTCTCCCTCAGGGCCTACCTAGCTACGGAAGCGTAAATATACATGTCAGTATACAACAACAACATCACATGACCATCTCGAAGGATGGTTCACCACATATCTGCATAGACAAGATCAACACATCACATATGGGAGTCCTACCCAAGGCTCAGACTCAAGGGGAATGACTGACGGCTTGGGTCTCCAGAGTTCATTGCAGACAGAATTCATGGCAATGGATTTGGCTGGCATGAGAACATGGCTTAGGGTAGTCCACTCCATCCACCCCTCCTGTGCACACTTTGTAGATTAGGTTGAAGAGTGTTGGGACCTGACTGTAGCCCGCCGGATGCATAGCCAAGGGGGCTATTCCTAGGTTGCATCTCCCCAGTTCCGATGGGGCAGGTAGGGATCACTCCCTACAGAGATCTACATGCTGACTCAAGGTGACTAGAGGGCCACTGCCCTTATTCGACTTGAACCCAATGGAGAGTGATGCATCACTCCACGGGTGTCGAGTCCATGCCTTGCCCACACTCAGTGGCAAGCCATTAGACCTAGTCCACAGTGATCCCCGGTAGACTTTACACACCAGGGGGATCGTTCAAGAGTCAGAACACGAACCTCTTTATAAGCCAGTCTGGCCCTTCCACCCACAACCAGGAGTGGCTCTTGTACACAGGCCGAAGTTACAGTATGCTAAGGAGGCTAACTAGGAGCATCAACTACTAGGCTTTAAGGTCTCTACCCCCCTTCCCAATACAATGAGTTCACAGAGATACATCATCCATATACATCACAGAAGAACTAAAGAACTAGATCTAATCTATATCATAGAGTTAGGTTCTTTAGTTAGAGTTTGGTATCTGGGGATCTAAATGGCTGCTATGGGCAATTTAATAGGCTAAACCTACTGATTCAATGACTGGAAGACGGTTTAGGCTATTAAATTGACTAAATACCTGATCCTTGGCTCGCTCCTCCTGCCCTGAACTCAACCATCCTGCTCTGCTGCTAGAAGATGAAGCTAGAAGGGGAAACTAACGAGCTAGATCACTCAGACAGAGTCTGGGAGGCGGGTTTGACTCCTGGGGCAAGTAAAACAGAGCCCTAAAATGGCATGAAGGAAAATAGCAAGTTAGAGTTTCCTTTACCTAAACAGACAAGGGGTTAGGGTTAGGGTTAGGGTTAGGGTTTCCAATTATCCCTTTAAGCATGTGGGATAATTGGGTATGGCCCACTTGCCTTTATTGACTAGGTGGCATAAAGTGTCCACATGGGAAAATGTGCACCTAGATAAATGTGCAATGGGTAATTGTGCACATTAATAAATGCACACACCTTGCAAGTTGCCCTCCTAGGGCTACCTGCTTGGCTACACGTCGGCGTACACGTCAGTCGGGGTGGCGTGTACGCGTGACGAGGCAGTACAGTATACGTCCTGGGACCGTATACTGTGCTGGAACGTCACACACAAGATCAAAGATACTACAAAGCAGCAACAATTGCCTCCCATAGCGCGAGAGTTGAATGTCAGCTGATGCCCACGGCCAAGCTTTTGCTGAAGGGCTCAGTTGCAACACATCATTTGCGAGAGGGTCAAATCTCATCGGTTGTTCCGTGCCAGTGCGGGCATTGAAGTCTCCAACGAGCATGAGCCTACCCTGCTGCTTGTGCTGCTGTATGTCATCGTATAGATCGACATAGGGCTCCAACCTATCCACACCTGGATGGTTGTGATAGAAGTTGCTTTCAGCATGTGGAAAGTAGCAGGCCGCCACAAAGAGGGGGCTACCACTATAATTCTGCAGGCGCATCCATAGGTGCCTGTTATGTTTGTCCCTCTTGCACAGAGAAACTGACTGTGCTAGGGCTATCCGGTAGTAGCAGGCGACCCCTCTATGCCCCCGCTTTCCTGTACATTATGCCCAGCATGCTCCCATGTTTCCATGGGGAAAATGAGGTCCATATCGGCGGCTACTGAGTTGAGACTGTCTCCCTTCTGCCATGAGAAGCCTCGACAATTCCAAGAGACCATGCGCAGGCACAATCCCTATTTGCTGGCAGGAGCTGCAGCAGTAGGTTTGGAGGTGGTAGCACAAGGGATGGTGGTGGAGGTGGAGGCGGCATGTGGCACGTCGGCAGTGGCAGGTGAGGCCATTGTAGCAGGATGTGCAGTTGGTATCGCGACAGAAGGGCATTGAGAGTTTGTGGTGCCCGCATCAGCATTTGGTGGCCTGAAGATCTGCATCCTTCCCCGGACCAGTCCTGCTGTGCCTCCCTGTTTGCGGACACTCTTAACTTTCTCCAACTCACGCCTGAGGTCCTCTTGCTATGCCGGAGTCAGATCCCGGTCCATGTAGAAGGCAAGTCCCCTTCAACTGTCTGCCTTGGCGTAGAATGGCTGCTCGCTCTTGCGCGTCCCTGACTTTGAAGATGACCACTCGGGGACGGTCAGGGTGCTGGGCCCCATGGCGTATCGCCCTAGCAATGTGCATGGGCGTGTGGAATGTCATCCGGACCAAGATCAATGTCTGGAGTCGGTTGATGAGGTGCTCTTCTGCCTCCTCTGTCAAGCCGCGCACCACCACATTGTGGCCCCTACGTCTCCGCTCTTGCAACTCTGAGATGGTCGGGCTCATGGTGGTTGATGCGGCATTCATTGTTTGCGATGTGCGGGGTGTGGGTTGTGGCCTGCAGTGGGGTGGTGGTGGCATGGGGCAGCTTGGTGATGTAGCGGTGGGCCGCCCTGGGTGGCATCTTGCAGGCTACCGGGTATGTGCATCTGTCATGTCCCGTGCTATTGCCTCTGCTCTTAGTAGTCAGAAGCTCAGGTCCTACCGAAATTGCTGCTGCCTTGTGCATCGCCACAATTGTTCATGGGCTTCTGCATGAAGGCCCTTGCCTTGCTGGACGACGGTTGCTCGAAGCTCCTGCAACTCCTGGTCTCGTGCCTCAACCTTCCTGTGAAGCACTCTCAACTCTAACTGACTCGCTTCAAAGGCAGTCTGCATGCTTCGCATGGTGGCGGCGGCCTCCGCGACCTCTGATTGGAGGCGAGAAATGGTTGCCCTTGTCTCCTGGTCAGCACTCTGCCTATCTTGTGGCATGGTCTCTACGATGGTGGAGAGGGAGTTCACACGAGCCTGCAGGTCAACAAGATCTTGCTTCTGTTGATGTCTTTCGAAGTGTGCTAAACGGATGCCGTCTTCCAGATGTTGTGTGTGGATCTCCATCTCTACAATCCGCTGCCTATCTGCTGCTATTTGTCTTCTGATAACATGGGGCGCCGAGGCCTGGATCTCTTCCGCCAGATCTGCAATTTGGGTCCCGTTGCATGCGATTCCTGCCTCCAGTTTTTTGAAGGCCATCGTCTGTGCCTGGTCTGCCATTGGGTTGGAACAACAATCAATCTCCTCTCGAGTCAATCTTGCTGATTGGGCCTTTGCCCGTGCTTCTCTCCTCATGGAAGTGGCCTCTCCCTTGTTCGTGCCATCTGGTCGGAGCCGTTCACGTGGGGGACCATCCGCTTGATTCTCCTAGGCGGGCTCGTCCTGTCTGAGATCGGTAGCTTGGGGGCATGCATGGGCAGCAGTTGGGGGCTGGGGCTGGGCCTGGGTTTGGGTCGTGGCTCGAGGAGTGTCTCCATCCAGATGGGGATTTGGGTAGGGGGTACATAAGTGGCCATTGTTGATTGGAGTCCGCAAGGTCAAGAAGTGAATTAAAAGCGCACAAGGAGTATTTAGGGATTCAAAGATTAAAAGGAAAGCAAAGGAAAGCATAAAGAGTACCCGCCCTTAGTGGTTGGCTTTTGGAGGGGTTATTTCAACCCTATGGGTGGAGGGCTCAATTCCAGTTATTGCCGAAATTCTTTAGAGCAGATGCCATGTAAACATGAGTATTACTAAGAACACAATTAGCTATAGTGATTCTTCCGGGCATAGATAGTTAAGTTGTATTCCATCAAAATAAGTGCTTCTCAACCCTCCAACAATTTCATCCCAAGCATCTGAAGTGGAGATGTGAATTTCAACAAGGATATCAAGCAACTTTGTGGTCTTGCCATGCAGAAGCACCTTTCATGGATAGTCCAAAATACAAGGAGGGACAGGACTGCCCAAGAGGCAGTATACTTTTACCAACCCACAAGAACTCTGATGCTAAAGAGAATGTGTCTAACAATAGTTTTCAACCTCAGTAATTAGGAATAGAAAAGTATCGTCATCATATTGATTATATACATCTTGGAAACCATCGCACATTGGCAAACCTTGAATGATGCCATCCCGGACTGCCACAAAGAAAAGCTCGGATAGTAAGTCTGTCATAATTGCGAAGAGCAAAGGTACTAAGGGACAATCTTGCCGAATTCCTCTACCTGCTACAGAAATATTAGATAGGTCGCCTTGAAAAAGTGTAGTGGACCTTGTTGAGTATAAAGCTTTATAAAATTCTTGTAAATGATTCCCCAAATCCAAGAGCAAGAGGACACCTCTCCAAGAATCCATAATCGATATTGTCATATGTTTTAACAAACTCAAGCTTAAGATACACCACTCTATGACCCTATAACCGAGCCCAATATATTCTCTCATATGCACAACAACCACCCATTTATTAGCACCCTTAAATCGAGCCCAATATATTCTCTCATATGCACAACAACCACCCATTTATTAGCACCCTTAAACCCCCACTTATATGACTAACTACACGTGTTCATGATGTAAGCAGATAGAGATAAGGCTTGAAAGAACATCGAGCAGTTCAAAGCCTCAACTGAGTTAGAAGTCTGGGAGATCTTTATTAGCCTTTAGCAAGGTCTTGTTATTGTCTTATAAAACTTAACATGTGGATTCTTAGAGCATAAACTATTGTCAATGTATAAAGCATGATAGGATATCTTTGAGAGTTCAGCTCATAGATATTATTGGATATGGTTTAGATTAAAGATTCAATTCTTTACCTTAAGTTTGGCTTAAGAACACTTTTGCATTGAATTATTCAACTCATGTATACGAACTTGTTATTAGTGTTCATACAAGCCTTGATGGAATCTCGGGTTACCTGGAGGGCGAACCCGACAGGCCTGTCACACAGTAATAGGTCGAATGTTTGTTTCTTTGTTTGAGTCCCATAGACCATTTGGTCTTCGTGGACGATAAAATTCAATTCAATTGAATTTAATTCAACTCAATCATGCATGATGACTCAATGCACCCTCTCTGAGGTGGCACATTTCTCTTCCTTTTTCCTTCTTCTTTTCAGCTTGTGACTTGTTTATGTTCTGTTTGATGCGAAAGCAAGTCTTCTATAAAAGCTAGCAGCAAACAAATAATTGATTTCAACTAAAGAGGAAAGAAACACCATAGAAATTGATCAAGATCAAAACATCTGAAAAGATATCTGAAGTAATTTTCGATGCTTCAAAATTCATCAAAATCTAGCCACAAAAGTTGTAAGAATGAACATGCTCGTAATTTGTTGGTCCAAAAAATTAAATTTTAGGGAAGCAAAACATAACCAAATGCCATAAAGAAACACAAAAACTATAAGCACTCTGAATGGGCTTTCCAAAACTTTTGATCCCATGTGACGTTCCATGTATTTACATGCTATACGTACAAATACCATGACACGTCACCAAGGGTATTTAAGCCATTATAAGATAGACCAAAATGGTTAAAGTTAGCTATGCTAAAATTGTATTAATTTATTACTCTGATTTTGCTATCTTAGCTAATTAATACATAACTAAATAGTTAATTATTATCAATTAGGCTAATTGTGCAAGGCCACTTGGACCAAATCAATTGGCCCTAATGGACTTGCCAATATAGGGCTAACCAAATTGGGGCTCCATCCCAATCTTTGCCCCAAATCTATTTGGGGGGAATTGGTGGAGGTGGAGCAGCTTGTTCAACCTTGTTCAAACTAGAGAGATGGAGACCCGAGAGACAACGGTTCTAGCTAGGATACTGGTTAGTGTGTAGATACCTTGAGCTTCTAGCTAACCCCTGTATGATTAATCGTATCGTTAAACTTTATTTGTTGCTTAAGTTGAGGTTATGAATGGATTTATGTATTATGGTAGTTCTTTTTCTGCATCTCTTGTGCTTATTGGATTAAGAATAGAATAGAATAGAATAGAATAGAATAGAATAGAGTTTTTATCGTCCACGGAGACCAATTGGGGGAGTAGAGACCTAAAGGCTAGTAAAAGTAGAGACATTTCGAGTTAGAATCCCATAAATCCCAATGCTTTATATAGAGACTATAGATACATCAAAATATACGGTTGCCATTACCGATAAAGTTGGTCTAATAAAATCACACGAGGCAAAATGTTAGCATACGCATAGGTAATGGTATCCTATGTTCGCATCATGGGATCGTCAGATCCCAATGGTACGATATGCAAGCCCATCTTATCAATCGACATGCCGTACAAAATATGACGCCATTATGGCCGCGCAAGTTACCGCATCTACTTTAAAAATTAAATTTATTTAACTTCAATGAAAATATCACGATGATGCCGACTGCTTTGCATGCTGTCATCTTAACAATCGATATGCCACCCGCTTTGTATGTCGTCGCTTTGCATATGTAGATGATTCACACCACGTGGAGATATGTGCAAGAAAATAAAATATAGAGATCATACGACATGAAATATAGTATGTACAATTTTTGTGATCACATGGCATTTCGCATCGTATGATCTTCGAACAATAAGTAAGCCAAACAACCTTTATTGAGCAAGATATCTATATCATAAAATTTAGCAAGTTATTTGTATTACAAAAAGTTTATATTAATAAGATAGGAAATTAAATGTAGGGGACGAGGTATACACTTCGGAGATCATACGACGCGAAATCCATTATGTGCTACTTATTTGCAAGCATGGCATTTCGTGTCGTGTGATCTTTGAAAAAAAATAAAAGACACAAACTTTTGAAAACGAGATGATATATAACATAAAAACTTCACGAAGAAGCAAAAAATACGTTGAAATATTGGCTAGGGATTTTCCTGATCCTCTAGCTGAAGCCTTAAAGTTGCATTCTCGTCCTCCACAGCTTGGAGCTTCTTCTCTATTTCTTCTAGGGCCATGGAAATATTGTGGGCAGTTTCAACTGCCTCGGCCCTGCAGTGATTCGCCTCTTGGTACAAGGCGAAGGTTTCTGTGAGCTCGATGTCTCGCTCATAGAGAAGTCCCCTTGTTCTGTCCACTGCTTCGTTACTCTCAGCCACTAGATGGTTGTTCTCTTCATGAACTTCTTTAAATCTCTTTATCACCACGGCAAGGGTGATGTCCACAGGGAGCTGCCAATTCCTGGCGGAAGATGATGGAGATGCCATTGTGAGCAGAAGACAGAAGTAACATCCAACCAATCTTTCTGAAAATCGCAACTCAAAGTGGTCAAGTGCATCAAAATATCAGCCAAAAAATGCAAAATGTAGACAATCTTAAACCCTCTTAATTCATTATAAAGAGCAGCAGTATTTTCTTTTGAGGTCTGCGGGAAGAGAAAAAATGTAGCCATAGTTAACCCATTCAAACGACAGTCCTTCTGGAGTCCCAACAGCAAAAGGCTTTTTCCATCCCAAAATTGGTGTAAACTGGTTTATGGATCAATATTTCTAATATGTTTTATCATTTTTTAGCGTTCTGCTAAGGGAGAATTCGTCTTCCAGTCACTATATGCACTAGGCTTCTTTTCTTTGAATGTACAGGAATTTCAACAGGAAGAAGGTGCTTATAAGAAGGATCTTGGTGGCTGCGGTAGAGCTACAGGGACTTTATTGAACAGAATAAACTGGAAAAAAAGGGACATTGTAATATATATTGAATCAGAGCTCAATGGAGCGTACAAGAACACAAGAATTGTAGGCACAAAGCTGAAGGCGGTGAGAATCCAGAGATCTGCTTCCTGTTTATATAACAGAGACCTTAAAGTCAAAATCTCTAGACTTTGCCATTGGCGACATAAACTTTAAGCAATAAAATATAATGCATTGCCTAGATGTACGCATTAGTACATCCCCATCGAATCATAGCAAAACTTTACCAAAAAGCGTTAGATATTCACATAGCACATGTTCCTCAATTTGTACCATTGCATCCACGTGATATGTACTATCAGATATATCGATACGGTGTTGAATACGAAAGAATAGAGACAGAATTCCGAACACATAAAACAATCTAATATAGTATATAGGACATCTAGCATTGCATATGCTTGAAAGTATTTCACGATAATTGAAATGGTATTCTATTATGTACATTGCCTTATATGATGTTGCACATATATGATGATTTAATTAATACTTGGATGATTGTGTCAGTGCCTTATTTGTATTAATATGGATGTAAATGCTATGAACTGCAAGTGTTAATGGTCTAGCATTCTATAACCTTTGATATAACTGATGATGGTCTATCATTGAGTAGCATTGCATCAATAGTTGTACGCGGAATTATGGCCTCTGATGGAACTATTGATGGTCTATCATTGAGAAAGAGGCAATATATGTTGTTGCATCTTTGGCGAGCCGAGAACTTGTTTGGTTACGACGTTTGCTAGAGTGCTTAAGACAAGTTCAAGATGGGACGAGTATACTTATGTGTGATAATCAAAGTGCTATTGCATTATCAAAACACAAAGTTTTGCATTCAAAATCCCAGAACATTGAGTTACATTATCGTTATGTTAAGCTTGAAGTTGCAAAGCGCGTACATTGGTTGGAATATTATCCAACTACAGTTATGATTGCAGACATTTTTACTAAGCCTCTAGGTGAAAAGAGACATCAAGATAATGTTAAAGCTCTTGGTGTCCTTGAGAATAAGGATACATATTACAAAACTGTAACACGGGCTTTTTCCTGTGTGACCACCAAAGGTTATTTTCATTCAAATGTGAGACCAAATTTGCAGATGGGGAGATTATCTACAAGTGATTTTTGCAATTTGGTCTTTTTTCTTTTAAAGACACGACATTTTCTATATCTTATTTGGTGAAGGACTAAAGTCATTGGTAGGGTGTTCGCGTTGGCCTTTATGGGCCTCTACGTAAAGGCAGCCTTTATCGCCTTTCTCCCTTCACTTTTACCTTTTTTAGTATCTTTATTATATCTATCATTCATATATACATCATGTTCCTTTTCTGTTTTTTTTTCTATTTTGTTTGATGCCAAAAAAACGTATGCTTGACACCTAGAAAAAGCCGATTTTAGCATGAGACGTCATGGTTTTCCCTTTCTTGCTCTGCAAGCCCTTATCCCTGGCTCTATGATTTCTTGCTTTGCAAGCAATTCCAGCGTCGCCTAAACTTTGTAATCGCATACAAAAGGGCATTGTAGACAATCTGATAGCGGTTTCTTGCATACAAACAATTTCTTAAATTATTTCGACGGGTATGTGGAAGCCTTGCACTTGCAAGGGGCCGCTGGGGCTCGAAGTGACTCCAACCTGGCTTGGAGCAGGTTTGTGAGTTTCCTTGGGTTCATTCGCAGAGCCGGTTTGTGGGTTTCAAGGCCTCTTAGAGGTTTGGTAGCAATTCATAACTAGGGCAGTAAAATTAGGCAGCAAGGCACTGGCAGTGGTTTGAGCAACAGAATGAGGAGTTTGGGCAGGATCAAAAGGAAAAACACGTTGAGAAGAAGGAAAAAATGAGATAGTATGACAGGCAAAATTATACAGTGGAGTAAGGCAGCGGCATTGGGGCAAATGGGTGCCAGGACTTTGTGACCTTTGCAAATAGGTTTGCTTGGAGACTACCAGAACATGACTGCGGCACAAAGATTAAGCAGAGAACATGGCTTATAATTCTTCCTTATAGGGTCTACGCAAATTCTGTTTTTATTTATAGGAATCAAACAATTTCGACAGAAGAAATTCCTTTCAAACAGAGCAATCAATTCAAGCACGATCAACTAAAATGTTGCGAAATGTGGATGCGTAGAACTCGGCAAAATTTGCTTTAAGAATGCTTCTACGGCTGCAAGCATTTCGAGTGATGTTGGACTGCTATGTTCTTCCTATTTTTATTTCTAACCATTGAGCATGGCGAATAGATGTTCTTCCTGTTTTTTTTTTTTTTTTTTTTTCCCAATTCACAATGAAGATAGAAACAACAGATGTATTAAATATCCCTTAATACATCTGGCAGGTTCACTCAGATATCTATTTTGTGTTGCTAGAGCTCAAGAACAGGTCCAATAAAGAGTAGCTGGTAATTTCTGGGGCCTTAAATACTGAATTTAATGAAAGTTTTGGTTGATCACTTAGAAGAGGCGCAATCGTAGAGGTAATTAGGGCTTTCTAGGTCCTGCTCGTTCTTTTTCCATTTCCTTTTTTTTTTTCCTGCAAAGATTAATGCAAATCAAATTTGCAAGTTGCACAAAGGAGCAGGACAATAATATTTCGAGCTGTTTTTATGTGAACGATTTGAGATTGATCTATTTCAAGGTGATTTTTATCGCCATGATTTCAAGTAGGTACCCATTTTGGTTTTTTTAAACTTTAGACAAAGATAGAATGGAACAAAATCCAATTTGACTCAATGTTATGTAATGTATTTGAGCCTCTTGAGAAATTGGATAGGTCATGCTACAGGTACAATTTAATCTCCTATAACAAATTGCTAAAGAACATTTTGATCCATGTGTCCTAAATGACATTTTCACTTTGTGCAACAGTAACAACCCTAAGGAAACAACATAAACCTTGCAGGTAAATTGTTTTGAGGTGATACAAATTCGTTACTAAGCAAGCATTGCACTATTAGACCTTGAACATTAAGAGTGGTTCCAACCACACAAGTATGGAACGAAAGAAATGTTCGCGGCGGTCTTGACCGCCGCATAAATTTCTTGTATATGTATGTTATGTTCATTGAATAAACTGTCTTGCATAGGGGAAAGGAAGCAGGTGCTCCCCTTCCGCAAAATCGGTAGGGGCCCCGCGACCGGCGGCAGCCGGGAGCGGGTCTGCCGATTCTTGCAGAAGGGGAGCCCCTGCTTCCCTTCCCCTACAAAATAGAAGTAGAGAAGCTAGGTTTTGGATCTTTTCTTCCGTTTCACGCTGATTTGAAGATGTCTTAAACAGATTAGGAAGAGATCCGGCAAAAATCAGACGTTTTAGAGGTTCTTTGATAGATCCGACGCAAAAACATACATGCCCTGCGAAGATCCTACCCTAAAAGTCTTTGCACTCTAAGATCTGACCCTGCGAAGCCTTTTCAGCGAAGAATAGCTGAAGAACAGCACAGAACAGGGAAGATCTGGTAGAAATAGCACAGAACAGGGAAGATCTGGTGGAAAAATAGTGTGAAGTTCTTGCTGAGTAACAGGCGCAGCCAGTCACGCGGAATCGAGGAATCCAACTTCTATTCCGCAATATTGGGCTATGCCACGCGTCATCTCAGGATTGGGCGCTAGGGAATCAAAGCGACCCTACTTCTATTTTGTATCGTGGTGCATCTCTTTCTCTCGTATGCTTTCATTCTAAACTAGTATGTTTAACAATCCTCTACCAACAAAATAACATAATTAAGACATATATAAAGTCTCAAATGGCATCAAGAAATTCTCTACGTACCATAAAGAATACACTTTTGTTTGTTAGGTACCTTTTACCTTTTGTATTGCGTTCCCAAATGTTTCTCTCTTTACTTTTTGCATTGAACGTTGGGTCCCATAGATGGATTGGTTGGTGATCTTCTTGTACTATATAGGAAAGAAAGGGCTCAAATTTTGAATATAAAGCCATATAGTGGTTGAAGTGCAAATATGGGAGAAGTAGACGTAACATCCTTAGGTGCATCCAGGTGATCAGGGAGTCCATCAGATGCTCCAACACCTTACACATTTACCAGGGCTACAAATATGCCATTGCCTCACTTGCTTGTCAGGAACTATTGCTATGTGGCATGTTTTAGAATCTAAAATGTTAACAATTGAGGCATTCTTGTCGTCAACTATGGACCGAGCCTTCTATGCGGCATGCTTCAGGATCAAGAATGTTAACAATTGAATTTCACATCCTTGTCCTCAACTATAGAATGTGCACACTGCTCATAGATTGGAGACCTTGTAGCACATCACCTGGCGAGGATCGAGACTATCAACAATTGAATTGAATTTGACATTCTTGTCTTCAACCATGAAATGAGCACTCTGTTTATGAGCACTCTGTTTCTAGATTTAGCCAACATAACTGTTGCTATATGATGGCGTGTTTTAGAATCAAAATGCCAAAATTTGAGTTTTACATTCTTGTCCATGAGTTACACAAAGCATAGATTCGCACAGAGAGTTTGACATCTGATTGCACAAGGAGTTGGATCTGTCTGTCGTTAATATTC
The DNA here is from genome assembly GCA_021234155.1 of Isoetes taiwanensis. Classification (NCBI taxonomy): domain Eukaryota; kingdom Viridiplantae; phylum Streptophyta; class Lycopodiopsida; order Isoetales; family Isoetaceae; genus Isoetes; species Isoetes taiwanensis. The sequence goes on from JAJEKV010000140.1 coordinate 251,436, forward strand.
ATAGAATAGATTGCATAGGGAGTTGGACATCCCTTTGTCCTTATTGTTCATTTATTCAACATTCTGTGTCCTTCACGTGTCATTGGACATCTTTATGTCCTTGTTCATAGAATAGATTGCACATAGAGTTGGACATCCCTCCGTCCTTAATGTTCATTGATTCAGCATTTTGACATTTCATTGGACATCTCTATATTCTTAGTGTTCCTTAATGTTCATTGATTCAACATTTTGACATTTCATTGGACATCTCTATATTCTTAGTGTTAATTTATACAGCATTCTGTGTTCTTCACGTTTCATGGGACATCTGTCTGTCCTCAATGTTCATTTATTCAGCAATAGGTGTTCTACACGTTTCAATAATGTCTCAATTACTCAATGTGGGTATAGATTTTGCCAGTACAAAACAATGCAACCACACAATATGTTGACATCTAGGAGACATCATGTTGAGTGTTTCCAATGTGTAGGCATTGGAAGACGAAACCATAATTTAAGTGGCACAAAAGCCTTATTGTACATATGTTGTGGGCCAACAATAAGGTTGGATAATTGACTATAATAATGATACAGCCCAGGGGCGTGAGGTGGCAGCCTAAGATTGGCCCATAAAATCCCGTGTAAAAAAATGAAGAGGCAGCAGTTTACAGGCTTACATGATCTGCCGGATCAACAGGCTTCCCATGCTGGTTTCGAATTTCGAAGTGTAAATGCGGCCCTGTGGCCCTGCCTGTTTCTCCCACACTGGCTATGCATTGCCCTCTTCTTACCAATTCCCCTTCCCATGTGTAAATCTCGCTGTTATGCGCATACAGAGTTTTCCAGCCATCTCTGTGCGTGATCTGCACAGAAAATCCAGTCAAAAATCATCAATTCCTTGTAGATTTCACATATTCAACCAAAAATCCAGTCAAAAATCACCAATTCCATGTAAATTTCACACTATTCAACCACTTTCTAGAGAGCTCTGTGCATAAAATGATTCGCAACACAGAATATGATGCGTAGTTCATTCGAACAGTGGTAAATGTGTGAATTCTGACATTCAATTAAGAATACCTAACTAGCCCTGTGCAATTGAAATACGGGCTTGAACAGAAGAAATTTGGATCATGTTCTTAGCAAACAGGGCAAATTAATCTAATAAAGCAATGAAACAGTGCAAAAAAAAGGGGCAGAAGAGCACATTACCTCTACCAAATTGCCATATCCACTGGGCTCAAATCCGGCGAATGTAACTCTGCCTGTATCAGCTGCTAAAACCGGTTCCCCAGTTGGAGCAGCAAGATCAACTCCATTGTGTTGGCGGCCCCAACGGGGGCCAAATCCGGAGCTCAGTTCCCAAATTTCATCCACAGGTTTCATAAATCCAGACCACCCAATTGCTGCCCTTTGACAAATCTCCTCTGCTAGAGCTACGGCGAATTCTGGTGGATCTTTCGCCCTTTTTGGCTTCTGGGCTGCGCCGGATTTGGGCAAATTCCCATACGCCTGGGGAAATCCGGATCCTGCAAAGGCCGAGGCCGTTGTAGATGCTAGAATTGCAGATTTGGAGCCATTTCTTGTGTCGGAATTTATGCATAATTTCTGAAAAAGGCTTGCCACAAAATGCAGGGGATTTGTTGGGTCGTTTCTTGATTTGGGTCCTGTAGAAACTGCTTGAAAGAGAGATTCCATAAAGAATGCGGCATTCCGACGGCCTGAATCGAACAAATCTTCGAGCTTAAGAGGCTTAAATTCGGAAACTCTTTTCTTCCCGCATAGCTTGCAGGCCTATACCAAGAACAAAAACGAATCAGCTTGATGGGTACTTTGTTTCGATGCAAAGAAAACCCAAATCCTAGACAAAACTTCTATTCTCTTAAAACAAACATTAAGGGTTTACAGAGATGTAAAGCTTACGTTGCTAGAAAGGGTTTTCCGCTCTACCGCCATAGCTGAGCTCGGATTTTGCCGCTGCTACATCAAATTGGGGAAGAAATTGGAGAAACGGAACAAGCCGGACTGGATTGGAACCCTAATCTGCATTAAAGACTGCTCGAATGAATGGGTCCATCGCCGGAACTAGCTTCGCAAGCCACTTCTTTCTAATCTCGTGCCACGATTTATGAAATAACGGTTGGCTACAGCCTGCCAACGGTCTTCTTCTTCTTCCTCAGTAAATATTTTACTAAATTTATTTGAATAATTTAATACCTGTCTGCATTTTCTTATTTTACCTTTTTCTTACCATGTGTATGTTCTTACATCCATGCCTTATGAAATAATTCAATAGTTTAATTCCTTATAGCTGAAGTAATACTTTTTTTTCCCCTTATGGTTTGTTTTTTGTGGCTTTTTTTCGATGCGTGTATCTTCCTTTGATATGGATTCCTTGGTGGTGCATTATCCACAACAAGCTTATCCCACAACATGACAAATCTGTGTCACAACTCACTCCCCCCAATACCCCTACAAGAAAGAACAGTGGTGCTGTCTGATTGTAAGAGATGAACCAAACCCAAACAAACGACAACTCCAAATCTTGGGAAATGATATCTCGTGAGCATATAATACGAACACGCACATGGGCACTGATGCCTTGTAGTACCAAAAGCATGGTACACAATCTCCAGTGTAAATATAATAATACTCCTCGCCACCAGCGTATTCTCCATGCTTCTCTTCTGCATGTAATTTCTATGGCCAACCAAGGCTCTTGAGCAATTGGTTTCATAATCTTACTCTATTGTATTTTCTTGTAATCTTGTGTGGCTGAGTTCCTCAATTGATCTCTCTATCTTTGCTCTCTATTGAAGGACTTACTTGCCCAGTTATGGGAGGACTTTACGTCTCAGTCGTGCCTCATTTGCCTTTAGGTCTCTTGGAACTACCAAGAATCATGGAGAGACTCGAATTCGGGACCTCCCCAGAGAAATGCTATCTGTTAGAACATATTTGCCGTATCAAACCCCCCCAATCAATCTCTTCATCTTACTTTCTAAGACTTTTTTGCCTGCTAATGTTGTGCGGCATTGTAGACATCACTTTTTAAGAGCCCATAATACTACCTCCAACAATCTAGAGCTCGCGAGGGCGTACTCCTTGGTGATCCAGCTCAGTAGCGACTGATGTGTTCGCGAGCAGAATTATGGATTGATGTCATGAGAACTGAAGTTTGGCCACGATTTTCAAGGGATGGAGAGCAAGGATAACCTACCAACCCCTCCTCATCAGTGGATCCTCAATTGGCAAGTTGATCTCGTTGATGTCCCTAGTTGAACTAGATCATGCTAGTGCTTCTACTCACCTTGTGGTAGTCCTCCGATTGGTCCAAAAAGATCACAGGCGGGCTTGACTTTGGGGCCAAAATAGGTTTTTGCCCTCTAGAACTAGGAGCATATTAACAAGTGCATATTATTCTTCCAGCATGAGGATTTAACAATAAAAGATAGTTCCTTTCCATGATATACAATGAGTGCAAGCTTAAAAGTTAGATCATTCATCAAGATCATCTATAGATCATATATACAACAAGCAATAACACACTTAAAGATCATTCGGAAGATTCAACACAATCCAATACCAATAAATCAAACTCGTAAATAAGTAAAACATTTGTACATTTGAAATTCCTGCTCTATAGAAACCGAGGATTAAAATCATCTGAGGCAGTACCCTTGATACATGCTTCCTTGGTAAGCTTTGGGATGCTGGGGCTTTTAAACATGTAAAAATTGCAGACTACATGAGCCAGATCAATCCCATGCTTGAGCGGAGCATCCAAGGGTACATGCAAACACATTTACCTCTGAAGAAGCACAGACTCATTGCATCCATTTGCAAGGGTGCTCATCGCCTCTGCATTGAAACGGGCAGATTGTTAATTGTGAGTTCTTGGCATACACCATGCAGCAGCAGTCTATGACTACTGGATGCTGCAAAGCTGCCATGCTCATGATCAAGCAAGAGAAACAAATGTGTACAAAGAGTGAAGGGAATGTGCACCAAATGATGCTCTCCAAATTTGAGATAAAACCTGAATACATCTGAAGAGGCTCTGGTCTAATATAGTGTAGACCACAAATCTAAGCCCTACATCTAGCTAAATCTAAACCCTACACTTAAACATGTCAAGTGTAGTCTGCCACCACTGACACCTAGCATGTGCACAATGTTAACCACTAGATGGTTAACGCTGCCTGCCCCTAAAAGTTTTAGGCACAAAAATATGTACAGACAAGTCCGACAATTACAACAGGATGCCAAAAATTTAGGGGTGTAAATGATGGTAATGATTGGTTTGTATCGCCATAAAAAGATCTTTATAAATATGTTGATGATGAAGAAGATCCGAAGGAATGTCGATGCAGCACGGGGATCATAGAAACTGGGGCACGAAAAACATGAAGACCATCCCCTTATATCATGGGTAAGCACGACAAAAGCATCCTCTCGGTGGATTCGAGCGTGATTGGAGTGTGAGCAGGCAGGCGTGGACTGCCATAGCGTGGCATGAGCAAGCGTGAGGGCCATGAGCGTGATAGTAAGAATAAAGCATGCATGAGTTGACGGCGTGGGTGTCATGGGCAAGCGTGAGCAAGCGCAGGCTTGCATGGGCGGAAAGTACACAGTGTGGCCTTGCGTGAGCACACGTGGGCATGGCCCGTGAAGTGTGGCCGTGGCTCGTGGGCGTAGGCATCATGGCCATAAATATAACACGGTGTCAGGATTAGCGTGGCCAATGAGCAAAGAGGACGTGGCCCATTGCGTGACCCGTTATCGACCAAAATTCTTCAATAGGCTGGCATGAACACGAGCCCTAAAATGTTTGAGAGACTCAAGACTTTTTGCTGTTCTGTTAGGAGGACACCTGCCCCTTCAAGGTCTGCTACAAGATTGTCAAATTTAGCAAAGAACTCAATCAAGTCACCTTGTTCTCTAACTCTTAGTTTCCTCATCTCCTTATCTAAGATATCAATTTGCGAAGAGGCCTTCTTTTCAAAAAAATTCAGCAAGCACTTCTATATCTCATGAGGACTCTTACCTCTAAATTTTCGTAGAATAGACGGGGCAACTTACTTGTTAAGATTGTATAAGCTTCCTTGATCTTAGCTGCATCTCCACTAGCCCTTATCACACTAGTACTAATGGTTGCAGTACTATCAGTTTCCTTTGCTGCAATTGTACCTTCAGTAGCATTGCTCCAGAAACATGAGAATCAATATTATTTTCACTTACAATTTCCTGTAAGCAGTGTGAGAAATTCAACTTATTTATTGTATTTCTTATGACATGCTTTTTAAAATTGAATGTGTCAATTGACACACTTCCAAATTTTTTATGTCTCATTTGACGCGTTGTGAACACCATTAACACACTTTTTTTGCTGTTATCAAATGAAAAAAATAATTTGAAATTCTACAACAAAAAAATTACAATATGAATTTTGCTATGAAAGATAAGTTTATATAAATATAAGGAAAATGAAAAAATCTATTGAATATTAATTCTTCTTGCATTATTAAGTATACACATACATTAAGCCTTGTACAAACAACTCTTGTGTATTTGGGGCTCTAATGTTTTTTTGACACACTTAATATTCTTAAGTGTCAAATGACACATTTAAAAATTTTTAAAGTCTCTTTTGACGCATTTTATCAAACTATAAATTCTCTTTTGACACATTTTCTCTACGGAAGATGTCTCTTTGACACATTTTTTTGCTTTTGACACCCTCTGGGGTGTCAAATTCCCACACTGCCTGTAAGTTTTCGTTCTCCAGGACATTTTTAATTTGCTCCTTTCAAACTTGAAAATCTGGACCTCCTTGGTAGATTTTAATTTCATTCAACAAGGAAGCGCCAAACCTGCTAGACATGGTGAAATAGATGTGCTGGCTCTGATATCACTGTTAGTATTTTCACAATTACTGGCTCTACTTACACACACTGAATTGGCTATAGTTCACTAGGCACTTATTATGCTATTCAAGAAGTTTAACATGACTATTTCACTAGTTCAGAAATAGCCGATATAATGGTATACAATTATTATTTTGTTTTTCCTTCTCAATGGTCACTAAGCACTCAATGGTCACTAAGCAAAAAGACGTTATTAAACATTGAGTCATTTATTGTTCATCTCCTGATTATACAATTAACTTCATGACTTAAGTATCTCTACGTTTGCTTGGCCAGCCCAAGCACAGTCTCTCTCAATCGTCACTATCCACTCTCAGCTTAATTCAATGTGATAAATTCGATGTCTTCTTATCAAATCTCAGCACCGATCAATCGGGATTCAAAGTTTCCATAAACGTCTCGACCCTTTTCTGTTGTTTTTCTATTGGTCCACATAACTCTTTTTGATATTAGAATCTCTTTGTTTTCAATCTAACACGTCATATAGACCATGTATGGAGATTCGCATTCCCCTGCTTATTTTAATCACAAATAAAATCCCATTTAGCGTGCATCATGATTGTTCAGCATATAATTCCTTACTAAAGCTGTACCTAGATGCTAGTTTCCTTCGCAAGCTCTGGGATGCAGATGCTCTGACACACGTTAAGATGGCACACTATCATCAGCAAGTCAACCCTATGCTCATGAGAGCCCACATCAGTACTTGTGCACCCATTTGCCCATGAAGAAGCGCAGACTTATAGCTTCCATTCGCACAGGTGCACATCATCTCCGCATTAAGATAGGGCGTTGGACTCGGGAAGCATGGAAGGATAGGCTTTGTCAGTGTTGCCACTAGGGCGCCATTGAAGATGAATATGATACCCTCCGGATCTGACCAACATTTGGCCATATCCGAGCGCGGTATGTTCGGTTAGTTGTGCCTGACCAGCCGCTGCATAAGTTATTGAATACGGCGTCCATAGGCTTGTTGGGGTCAGACTCCAAGAGATTATGGATACACGGACTCAGTTGTGTCCTCCGGGACAGTCCTATACAATTGTACAGTGTACCAGCATACTTATTACTGCTAAGGTTTTTCCCTTGAAAACCCTTCGGGGCGTGAGTTTTTTTATCCTGACAGTAATACGCTTGCTGCTCTTTTTGTTTGGGTCCCATAGGCCAATTGGTCTCCGTGGACGATAAAAGTCTATTCTATTCTATTCTACTCTTAAAATAGGCAGGCAACATGGTTCTTCAACCCTGTACAAACTCATCTCAGCCTTAATCTGACACTTAGGTATTTCTGACATTATACCATGATAACTTTACCAAAAGGATCCCATGCTGCTGCTGCAACTCATCCACCATCATTGTTTCATTTGCTTGCCCTAATAACAGAACAAAACTTTAAGTTTCCAACTACAAGTACACCTTTATGGTGTCAAAGAAAAGTGGAATAAAATATTCTGATGAAAGTGCATAAAAGAGGAGTGTAAATAGCACCTTATGAATCACATCATAATTATGAGGCATAGTAAGATGGAAAAACTCTCAAAACTTTTATTCACCCCATATGTTGATATTGTGGTTTAGACTTCTTACAAGAAAAATATTATTAACTTGCTCTGTGATGCTCATACCCTTCTTGATGGTCCAAGTTACAACACAAGAAATGCATGGCAGTGCAAACACCCATACCACTTCTAATATGTTTAACATAATAATGGTGCAGAATGACCACCAATTAAAATGGCTATAAGCAATAAAAGTATCTAGTTTTGCCATTAAAGGATAAGAAAAACAAATTCGAGATAATAAAGAGATCGAATGCTTGTATTCCTTCTTAGAATGCTTCGTAACTTCTAAGATTTCTACAAAAACTGACGAAATTGCATGAAAAGAACACTAAATCTAATCCTTAGTTGTGGCAGCATTGATCTACTTTAAGAAACAAAAATGTCTCAAAAACAAAAAGGATCAGTATCTATTTTCAAAAGGAAATGGATCAAGCGCTTGATCATTCACTCAGTCGCTCAACTTGAAGTACTCTATGAGCAAGCCATTCACAAAACAAGGAATAAGAAAAATTAAGCTTGTAACGATCGAGAGAAGGAAGTATACTGAGCACTAACACTATGTTGGGCATCAAATTCACGTCAGTTTAAAAAAAGTTAAAGTAAGGGTCGGTTTTAAAGAAACGCCCAACCTCGTTCTAATATCACAAAGAATGGTTCGTCGCACAAAACATATAATTATACGGTCATTTGCTACTGTTTTCATATGAGTGAGGGTATGGTAGTAGTGTTTATAGAACGCACTTTGTATTTCTATTTAGTTTGCCCTCCTAACCTTTAGTTTGGACATGCATGCCTATGCCCATGCATACATAACACATTCTCTGTCAGTCAATGCATGCATACGCCCCTTCTCAATCGGTCAATCTTAAGTTTCCATCCACATGCTTTTGCATGTGAGACACTTCACATCCAATGAATCGCAAGTTTACATTAACATGCTTTTGCATGCAAAGGTCCTTCTAGCCAGTCAATCTCAATATTCCATTCACATGCATTTGTGATTCTTTTATTCTATATTACTCCTCTCTCTCTCCTCCCCCCCTCCCTCCCCCCTTCTTTTGGGTTGTTCATGACTGCATATTTTGTTGGCCACAAGTAATACAGAAGATGAAGAAGCTATGAATAGAATAGAATAGAATAGATTTTTTAACGTCCACGGAGACCAATAGGTCATGGGACCCATATAATGGGCTAGTACAATCATTACTACTAGGATTAAAAAACCCCTGCCTCGAAAGGTTTTCAAGGGAAAAACCTTTGCAGTAATGATGATACTAGACAAGCAGAGATAATGACTACTGAGGGCTCAGTAATTGCAATGGGATTTTCGGATTTCTATAATAAATCATGTACATATTTATTTTTTTTGCAGCCACATAGGTCTTTTCATATAAGAGCCTTACCTTTTCTCTAGCGTCACAAATCATCTAGGGTTTGCAAAATCGTGTGCAATCTTTCATGTTCCCATTTCTCCAATATAATCAACCTCTCTTTGTTTTGAGGTTCTTGGCATATTTACTTGCTCTTGAATTTGCAATGGCAGGTGGTCAATGGTTTTATAATCATGGTTCAATCCCAGATAAACATCGATTGTAGGTGTAGCTATGATGTGTTGGCTCTATAACTATTTCACGCCATTATAGTGGGTTCAACTCCCATTCTTTGAATTTATTGATGTCTCTCATCCTTATAGTTCCATCACAATTGTTTTGGCATCACGCAAAACATATAAATATATGACCATTTTTCTATGGTTTGCATATATTTGTATGAGGGTATGCCATGTGGAGTATTTCTAGTTAGTTTGCACTAAAAACCTATAGTTTTGGCATGTACGTGTATGCATTACATGCACACAATCATGCACACAACGCATGTATACCATGCATATATGCAATGCATGCATGTTGAGGCCCTCTTTTACTTAAACACATGCAAGTCACATGTTTTCTTTCTTTTTGTTATCATGGTTCAATTTGATGAGTGATAATATTGCCATATCATTGTTTTGTTGTGGTGCTATGGACAAAATGCAAAATGGCATGTCATGCTATTCTAGCCTTTTTGTTCGATCAAATTATATACTCCCGAATTGGGTTAGAGTCCCAAGAATGGAAACCTCCCCAATTTTCCTCCTGTGGAAACCTCCCCATCTTTCAGGCAAAGCCTGGGGAGGTTTCCATTCATTGCTAACTTGGGGAGGTTTCCACAAAATCCTAAATATGTTATTTTTTTTTATCTAAGATAGCAGCTATTCATAAATGAACTTAAAATTAATTTCCACGGCTACATTTAATCCCTTTTTTTTAGTATATATTCTAATTCTGTCTGTGTTACTTTTTCCAGTTCTAATTTCTGTTCAGTGTCCCTCTTTGCCGAGCGCAGGTACAAAATCGAGTTTCATCACAATATTTTTTGGTCTGATCACATATTGTTTGGGGAAATCCGTGAAGGTTACAACCCTCTGGCCAGCGCCGGTTTCAAGGATATCCTTAATTTCTTCAAGCATTTCAGGGAACGGTAACTAGTAGAAGAGGTGTTTCTTTGCGTTCCAAAATCAGGGAGCTTCAGTTGCACTGAAATCCGGCCATGAGATGGATGCCACATGGCGCAAGTGAAGTAAGAAAATTACACAACTAAACCCAGTTGCCTCATGTAAGAGAAAGATGATCCGGACCAGTTGGTTCCTGGACGGAGTGACATCTTTAGCTACAAGATATATATGTTATTTTAAGTATTGTGCATGCTCCCCTTTTCTTCATAGCTGATTCAGGCAGTTTACAGGCTTTCATATTGCTAAATAGGTGAATATAACGGATTCCTTGTTAAAGTGGTCAAGGAGAGAGCAGAGGGATTTTTACATCAGGTATGGAACTTCTTTATTTTCTTGATTTATTCTCTTCTGTTTTTTCCTTGAGTTCTATCTCATCACTTTGGCTCCAATCCTTAGATCAAGGCATAGGATCACTGTCCTGGACGTTTTTATTAAGGTCAGAGGGTTGTAATAAAACATTTAGAAAATGACATAATATTAGATCATCAACAGGACCATAATAAATGAAAGTGCCCTTATATTATTTTGAGGAAGCAAGGCAATATCCTACATCACACAGATAGGATAATCCAAATGTATTCATGGGATATCCAGATGATGCTTATTATGCAAAGCTCCTTAGAAATTCTGGACATGCAAGCTATTGAAACTTAAGAAATACTTAATGGATCTTTGTCCTTGCTTTGCCTGGGTTGAAATTACGTGATGTCCTTGTGGTTCATGTCACATACAGTAGACATATATAAATTCTAATGCTTTTCATTGTTTTGCAAATAAAAAGCCATGTCAGAGCAATATCTGGTTTTGTGTCGTTAGGGCAATATCTGATGTTTTGTCGCCTTGTATTTTGTTCAGATTTCATCTTGTGTTTCAGGCTGCTGCAGTTTCCATGTAAATGTCAAAGGGTCTCAGTTTCCAGCCCCTCCCTAGTATTTATTTTGCATAATTTCACCTTCTAGAGAACATGTTTTTGTGACAATCTGTTGATTTTTGGCCATTAGCATTGCAGCTAATTCTTAATGCTGCTTCATTGTCTCTCTATCCCAGCCAGATAATTCTCAATGCTAGTACATTGTCTCTTTATTTTTAGGTTGTTTGTTACTGCACTTGTTCTTGCATACAGATATTTGGATCTGTTCTCTTACATATGTTTCTTCCATTTGTGCAGGTTCTTGAAAATGTTTGCTGGTCTTGTGCAATTTAGCATGGATATGATTTTTTCTCCTTAGTATTGGCAATTTTGATAGTTGTTCTTATTGCATGTCTTTTTGGAGCAATTGCATTTATAAACAACGTGCTCTTGTTTGAGCTTGAATGGTGTTTAGAGGCAAATTTGAATGGTTGCGCAGAAAGAAATTGAGGGCATAGCCAACAATTCTTATGTAAGAGAACAAGGTCCAGAGCTTAATTAGTTTGAGTTGCTGATGAGGATATCGATAATTCTTACAGTCTTATGTAAGAGAACAAGATCCCGAGCTTAATTTGTTGAATTGCTGATGATGATGCTACTTTCTGACAGAGATGACTTTATCGTCATCCAAACTTATCTATATTGTAGACATTATAGCGATAAATGTTGTTTTAGCTATATTTTTTAAAAGTGATATCTTATTCTTCCTTTATAATTCCTATAGAAACAAGCTGAGCATTTACAAAAAACAAAGAGGAAACAAAGCATGCTTGCCATCGAACAGATTGAACCTCTCTTATTTGTAAACTTTTATCTTGGCCACTCCTACCACATAAATAACTCCAAGTAGCTAGCACCCTACCACATAAAGAACTCCAGTGCTAACTTTCATGTAATCCGCATGTTGCTCAGGATAACATATTTTACCTCAACAAGCACCCAGCCAACAAGCCAATCTATGCCACTACGATGATTGCAGATGACTAAAGCATGCTCCTTTCCTATCAAAACGAAGAGTAATGAGTTAATTGTCAGGGAAAGGAATTGTTAAAAAGTCACGTCCTGACCCATGTTGTTCAGTGTCTCTGAATCCTAGTCCCGAGTCCTGACCCACCCAATGTCCTCCAAGCACCCAATTCTTCCTTAGGTAACTATGTACAAGTGCAATGTTCACTTAAATCCACTCAACAAGATCCAGCAACATTTAGAAACCTTTGGATCGTATTGAAGGTATAGGTGGATATGATCCAACATAGTCTCCCTCATTCAAATGATTGTCATAATCACCACTGGGTGTTACATGATCTTCATCATCTACATCCTCAAAACCTGCAACATTGTCAACATTATCAAAAGCGAAATCACTTACAGTTGCTTCTGAATCATATAGGGACGAATCAGTGGAGATATCATCTTCAACTCCCTCATACACATTATGCTCCAAATCCATGAGATAAATAACAACATCAAAAGAACCAAAGATGAAATAGTCGATGGGAATCATGGCGAACGGATGAATCCGTGGATGAAGGAAGAACTCGTATGGATGATTTACTGGAAGAAAAAGATTGGATGAATTCGTGGATGAAAGAAGAACTCAAAGGGACGATCTACTTGAAGAAATAGCTCACTTTGAAATTTTATAGACATTTTGTGGAAACCTCCCCTAGTTTCTTTGGAAAGTTGGGGAGGTTTCTATAAAATATTTAAAAAAATAAAAAATAGTCATTAATGTTGGGCAACTACCGATGGACTGCTCCTCGTCATTAAGACGCACGAGGACCGAGATGCATGGGGGCTAGTCTTGGTCTTCATGCAAATTTCAAGAGCTTTTTTTTTTTTTTTGTGGAAACCTCCCCACCTTTCCATGGAAACCTCCCCTGTTTTCTTAATTGGAAACCTCCCCAGGTCATCCAAGAAAGTTGGGGAGGTTTCCAGGGAAAGGTGGGGAGGTTTCCATGGAAACCTCCCCTGTTTTCTAATATGGAGAAAGTTGGGGAGGTTTCCTGGGAAAGTTGGGGAGGTTTCCAGGAAAATGGGGGAGGTTTCCAGGGAAAGTTGGGGAGGTTTCCAGGGAAAGTTAGGGAGGTTTCCAGGGAAAGTTAGGGAGGTTTCCATTGGAGCCCAACCCAAATCGGGCGTAGAAAAAACCATTGCTTTTTGTTCTTTTACAAACTAATATTATTTCATGTTCTATGATCCATTCCCTAAGTAGTTATTGCAACCTAACTTTGGCCTCACACAAAATAACCCTTAGGCAAAAGACTTGGACCCATATAGACCCTATTCATACCATATATAAAGCAGTAACATTTCTGTTCTTAAAAAATAGGAAGTATTTTTTCTGGGCTGAGCACAGCCCTGGCCCTGGCACGTATGTGTCCATTGCATTTTCTAATTCCAACAAAAAGAAAAACCTTCAGCCCACCACGTGCCCATTGCGTTTTCTAATTCCAACAAAAAGAAAAACCTTCAGCCCACCACGTACACCCAACCGATATATTCTGACAAGATATATGGTGCAACTTTGCATGGCGCAGGATGCATCCGCAGATAATAATTCTTGGATAATGATTCCGGGCAGTAATAACAGTGCAATCTAATAGCATTAGAGGTAATTTGAGATCTCATTTTGTCCCATTAAGGGATGTTTAAAAAGCCACATCGGCTTTTTAAACCGGCCCAATAAGAGAAGAGCTCCAATCTTTTATATTATGTGGCGTGTTAATGATCTAACTAACTTTTGCAAAATGTCATTTTTTTTACTATAACTTTTAGCTCCGATCCTTGCTACTATTTGTGGCAATGGATTCGCCTCCTCAAGATTTTTCTAATGACAACCCATTGTTATATCTTTTGGGATATAAATATATAAGAAAAGAGCAAAAACCATATTTTTTAAATTAACACATATGGCTTGTATTGAAATACATCATAACCATATATCCTTGAAAGATCTTTTCATTCTGGCAACAAACGCCGCAAAGATTTTCATGAGTAGATTTATAGGGAAAAACAACAAAGAATGAAGTTGTTAATGCAAATTGCAGTTTGATGTAGAGTACTCATTCTATTGGAGGATTCTTATGGGGACAAAAGGAGATCCTTTACCTCTAATGGCTATATCCGTCGCCCACGCTTTTAGCTCCGATCCTTGCTATGTACCGTTCTAAAAATTTGCAGCCCAACATGGGGAATCGAAAAATCTCTTGAAATTATCTATGTTGGTCCCCTATAATGGCCTCGGTTATCGGCCTCGGACCTTTAAGATCAAATCATGCTTATACTAGGTCCTTGAATCTATACACGGCTTTTACGTGCGTATAAGCACAAACAAATGGGACTATGCCCATGGTGGGTTATGGATCTCCAGGTCGGTTGGGCTTGCTTTGTTTTTGGGACTTTGTTTGTTGGACGCAGACTCATGCTCCAGCTTAAAACAAATGCTAAGAACGCGTATGTGACAAGGTTATATATGAATGCGTCCCAAATTTTGGGCGAGCTTCCACCTTTTTCGCTGGCTATTCTAGCTCATTGGCCGCAGCAGCATTTAGCTCGATTCATCATCTCAAAGACTTCATTTTCCTCGCATCAAAATTCGGACAGCTCTTTCCACTTCTTGCCGATCCACCATGCCCTCTTCATTTTCCTTTACATCCACCCCAATCTTGAGCTCATCCACCAAGTATCTGCAACTAAATGGCTGATCGATGGTAAAAGGCCAGCACAGAATTGGAATTCCGCCAAGGCAGATGCATTCCAGCATTGAATTCCATCCACAATGTGTCGCAAATCCGCCCACTGATTCATGGCTTAGAACAAATTGTTGTGGTGCCCATCCCCTGTTCTTGGGTCCGTTCTTCAAATCCTTCCGGGAGAAGAATAGGGGGATTATCCGGCAGAACCCACAAAAATGTCTGCCCGCTTGCTTCTAATCCACATGCGAGCTCTTCAATCTGTGATTCTGTCAGATTTGCCCAGCTTCCAAACGACAGAAATAGGACGGAATTGGGCGCTTGCTTGCTTAGCCATTCTTCGCATTGGACCTCCTTATCAATCCCTAACTAATTTCTAAAAATGCTTACCTATGTCAGATAGATGAGAAAACATTGGATTGGTCGAATCTTTCATGAAATGGGGCACCTGCTTCCACGGAATTGGTTCAAAATTGGGGATGAACAAAGCCCCGTCTTCATTTGGAACATTCTGGGATTCAAGGAGCTCTCTGATATGCCCAAAAGCTGTCATAAACATAACCCCCGCCCGTAAAGGACATACTTTGGAAGACCCACTTGCCGCAATGGAAGATGGGACCAGGTTTAACAAAGATATCCACGATAGCGCAGATCGGAGGAGAATCTGAAGCCAAAGAATCACGCAATATTTCTTCCCGGCTTCCCCTGTTAGGCGAAATTAGCACTCACAACTATAGACTTGCATTAAAGTGAAGCCCGAGGCAATCCAGAGGTCAGGACATTCAGATTCACAAGGCGCCGGTGCAAAATTCTGAAATATCTGGGAACTGATCTTATTAAGCTAACTATGGCAGAGCGCCTCTGTGGTCGTATTCAGCATAGCTACAGCGGCTCCAAGCATTCAACATCCGGTCCTTCCCCTCTTCTTTCCTCACCTGGGCAACTCCCAAAAGCTCAATCTCTGAATTTTTAGAACCGATAGAGCCAGACATTGGACAAATCAACCTAAATTCGCCACGAATCATAGTAATTGAGGAGGGAAATTTTGGAAGATCAACCCATAGCACAAGGTTGTATGTAGATAATACATCTCCCTCATGCAGAGGCCATTGGAACATACGGCGTCTGTGGAATGATCATACACTGTAAATTCCTCAATTGTGGAGTCTGCATGAAACCGTTCAATGAAAGAAAAACAAAACATGATAACCCCCGGTTTTACATACAATATCCCCCCCCGTTTTTACATACAATATTCCCCCCCCCCCCAAGCATTTTTTACATACAATATTTCAATATGAATTATCTTTTGTTGCATACAATATTTCAATACGAATTGTTCAGGAGAGCAGATGGTACTGCCTTGCATTGGCCTCCATACATTATATTTGGTACACTCTTTTTTTAGGCCATGCTATTTTTTTAGGCCATTGTTTTCCTTTTAGACCCTAAGTTAAAAGGTTTTTCATGTTGCTAAATAATTAGCTTATAATCCATATACAAATTGTGTATGCCTAATGTACTAGGATGCTTCTCCTTCAACAAATGCTCACAACTAGTTGCTCATCCCTCCAGTGCTCGTGTTCTCGTTGTATACAAAAGGTTGGGAAAGAGAATGCGTTCAATAAGGCAAAAGGCCATAATAAGTTTCTTGTATATATACATATAACAACTCTAGGTCCCGAAGGGGTCAAAACATTTTAGCCCCATACGCATCCTAATATATATACACATTGTATTAATATAGTAGTCTACATGGCAATCCACATACTAAGAAATTGAACAATTGAAATAACCACCTCCCTCCCCTCCCCTCCCTCCCTCCCCAAAAAAAAAAAAAAAAAAACCGAAGTTGTTTTGCTAATATTCAGATGCCGTCCCAACAGGTTGGCGAGAAGTCCAAAACATATACGCCCGTACATGTGTATAATGTGCTTCACAACCTTTAGTTTACTTCTGTATTCAAAGCTGACAGTTAACTAAAATTTGCTAAAAAATGAGTTGTGCTTAATGATGGCTAAGATCGCCCGAAACCAGCACCTAATGGTCCGAGCCTGCCGATGGATGCCCTATACGAATATCAGCAATAACGATTTAAAAGAAAGTTAAAGGAAGGGTGATTCTTAAAAAAACTCAACATTGTTATGAAAGAAAGATGTCCGGCTTTAAGGTGAAAACTCAATTGTCTAACAAAAAAGAAAGAGGGCAAAATGAGTTTTCCAATCGCCATAAAAAAAAGATTTGGTGTCCAAAAAGCCAAAAATATTAGGCCCTTGTTTTGAAAAGATACAAAAATATTTATCACCGCCAGAAAAACAATAGTAATAATGGCCTTCAAATCGTGAGATATGCCTACAATATGTCGTAAGATACACACCCCCAAAAAAAAAAAAAAAAAAAAAAAAAAAAAAAAAAGAAACGAATTGTCCCTTAGCAGGTGGCAATTCAAAAATCATGCAGGGGCTTGATTAATAGTGTGGCATCCATAGCTCGGCCCTTGGAGGTCTGGTGCAATTGATAAGGCCAAAGCTTCAAGTATGAGGCACTAAAGCTAAGGCACGGGATCTGAGTAGGAGAAGCCAAAGGTGGAAGCAACAATTTATAGAGAGGATCAAGTCATAAAGGTGACCCTAATGGGCTAATGGGACTACAACATTAATGTTCAATATTAAGGTGACTTTAACAGTGAAAAGTCACTTTAATGGTTATACTATACTCTAATATCCCCCCGACATGGGCTATATGGGGTATCAACAATGTGGAGGGTGTACGCATGGATGCGGGGCAAGGTGAAGTAACAGTCCTGGGTTGTACGTACAACACGAGGAACGTTACAAAGCTAATCAATGCATATAGGAGCTTGTCTAGCTATGAGTGTTGTGCTTTGATTGGGTTAGACAAGAGGAACATTGGCATTATAGATTGGACTTGGCATATTGTGTTTACAAAGGTCCCAAATGAACTTGACCTATTAGTTTGTCACTGCGTGTAGGCACAATATGGGCCCAACACTGCGTCGTTCCATGGAGTGAAGTCGGATAAGGAGTTCTATCCTATTGCCTTGATGAGATATGTTTCTTCTTCTTCTTGCATCTATTACGCACTAGCACCTCTAGCAATAATCAACATACCAAACGACCAGATCCTTCACGAGCCCCAACGTCTATGAATCTTTATCCCATACCCCCAGGCACCCAAACCATATCAATTCTTCCCCTTCCTCATGATGTTTTCCCTCAAGCATATGGCACACATCTTTGTTGCCATAGGGAGTTGAACCTTGACTCTGATACTAAATGTTATGCACTAGCACCTCTAGTGATAACTAACACATCAAAAGGGCAGATCCTTCATGAGCCCCAACATCTACGAGGCTTTATCCCATACCCGCAGGCACCCAGACCATATCAGCCTCATTGGATCAAAGAGATGAAATTTTGGAGTGGTACCTTCCCGAAATTAAATTTGGAGCACCTAACCATTGCTTACCGGTGCCAGGCATTTTTGTAAAATCTTGCCATATGTAGCGTGCATCTTGAAATTTTGGTGTCGTTGGATAGATTTGTCAAGCGCTTTCCAACACCACCAATTTCACCTACTACAGATGAGATTAAGGGGGCCATAAATGAAAAGTACTCCATACTGTCATATGGGAAGTTGGAATCTGTAATTCACATTATGTGATTCAAGCTCCACTATACGCTGGTCTCAGATATTCTTATTAAAATATTAATCTCTCTACATAGAAAGACATATGATGTTAATCATTTAGGACATCCCATTTCAAGTAAATTTCTTTCATCCTAAATATAACATTAGCATTAATTGAGCCCCTGCCCACAAGATTAAACACTGTCACACGGACCCCTCCAACCCCCTCCTTGCGCCCAGTGCCAACCACGAAGAGCAGGCATTGTTTATATTTTAAATTATTTCCTTCGGTGTCAATTAATTAAGTGATTGTTTTCAAATAGAATCCTTCTAATACCATTAGGACCCCTTATGAGAAGGAACTTTTATTCTACTGAGAGACTCGTTTTTTTTTTAGTTTGAGATTTAACTGCCACTTTCTTCGTTAGAGCATGTAACACTCCTCATATTATACGTACAATCTGGGATTGTTACATCACGCGTGTCCACGCGGACACCCTCTGTGTCACC
This sequence comes from Isoetes taiwanensis, assembly GCA_021234155.1. NCBI lineage: Eukaryota > Viridiplantae > Streptophyta > Lycopodiopsida > Isoetales > Isoetaceae > Isoetes > Isoetes taiwanensis. The sequence goes on from JAJEKV010000140.1 coordinate 270,227, forward strand.
AGCACCCAATATCACCCCATGTTCGGGGAATATCGAGGTACATTATAATCCTTAAATTGACTTACACTTAAGTAACTTCAACATCACATTCTAATGTTATATCCATATACATTAAAGTCACCTAATGTGTTTATACCTCTATATACATTTTATGACCTGACCCTAACTTTGCATGTACATACCCTCACTTATCACCTTTACTCTTTGGTTCATGCCCCTCCTTGGATCTAACGGCTTCACCACCAAGCTTTGGCCATACAACTATGTTCTACTACCAAACTCCTTGGTTATGGATGCTAGAAGTTTAGTCGATCATCACCATTTGGTGCTTTATTACCTTAGGAGTCCTCTTTGTGGGTATGTGATTGTGATTGAGTCTTGATGTATGATATTGATGATCTTTGAAGTATGTTCTTATTCTATGGATGATGTTAATATATGATCTTGTTAGCTTCTATTTATTTCTTATCAGGGAAAGGAATTCTCTATTATAGTTAATTACATGGCCTAGAGAAATAGTGATGCATTTCTTAGTATGCTCCTAGTTCTAGAAGTCTTGAACCACTTTTGGCTCCCAAGTCGAGCCCACATGTAATCTTCATGGATCAACTGGGAGATTGCCACAAGCTGAGTAGAATGCACATGTGAGATCTAGTTCAAGTGAGCATCAACGAGATCGGGTCGCTAATTGGGGATGCCATGCATGGAGATGAATTCCACTGATGATGAAATGGTATAGAGGTTCTTCCTTTCGTGTCTAGAGTTTAGTTCTATTGGCATCGATCCATAGTTCCTTAGTGAGTACTTAGATCTCTACTCAGCTAGGTCACTGAGGAGTATACCGTAGCTTCTAGATTATTTGAGATAGTATTATGGACTCTTTTATACATTAGTCTCCAAGCACTAGGCCTCGTCTCCAGTGTTCATGCTTGATCATATCCTCACAAGGTTTGGAGAGGGGCAAATGGAAGTGGAATTTTACCTTATGGATTTTTTTAGGAAAAACCTTTCAGCAGCAGAATATATAAAGTGGACAATCGTTTTTAGAAAAAAACCCCTCAGCCGTGTGAAGTTTAATGTCCTATTTTAAAAATATGAATGAAGTTGTGTGCATCGCTCAAAGATGTTATAGTTGTAAATTAAAGAGATTAAGTCAGAGTGCGCAGCTCAGACATATCTAAGATAATTTGAAGACTTTAAGGTTTCTAGTAATATACATTTTGGCTAGTGCTAGGGTTTCTAATGATACCCATTTCACCTAATTCAGGCACTATTTGAAATTATTTTGTAGCTGACTCCTCTTAGATGTTATTTGAAAATTATGTTTTAATTCACTACTCTTCAGCAGTGGAAATGTTCTCCTTTCCGACAAACTCAGTGAAGTGAAAATTTATTTTTTATTCTTTAACTGACTTCTCCTTAACATCAAAATAAAAAATGGATGTTCTTTTTAGAAAGATCTTGATTCTTCTTCCATGCATTTCCCATGGTCCGAACCACTGTCTTTTAACTTTTAATTCCATTCAAACTTCATCTTAAAAAAATCTTTACCATAGGAAGAAGTGAGCCCCTGGCCCATACCGCCAAGAGCAAAGTCATCAACTGTAACGATATACCACCAAGAGCAAAATTCAAAAGCGTCTACTTCAATGATGTAAGGACAGGAGGACCCGATGGACGAGAATCAGAGCCGACATGAAGGCATGCTTAAAGATAATGAAAGTCATTTTAGCTTCAACTGCCTATCCACAAAGTGCATCATTTGCAGTGAGACGTGTCAAAGGGAGAGCAAGCTCAGAGTAATCTTGAATAAAGCATCAATAAAAATTGGCAAATCCAAAAAAACCCTGAACATCTTAGATCAAAGAAGGTGTTCTCCATCTAGAACAATACTGAACTTAGCTAGGTCCTCGTTCCATAGAACTTTCCTCAGCAGTGAATGCAATAACCAAGTAACTCTAAACTATTTTGATCAAACTAACACTTCTCGATCTTGAAATATAGCCCATATTAACGAAGCTTCTGAAGAACTTCCCTAACATGTCGCTCATGCTCGTCAAAAGTTTAAAAATAATTAAGAATATATCCAGATATATGATGACAGAAGATCCACATACTCTCTGGAGGCATTATTTGCCATATGCTGAAAGATTTCGAAGGATGCCCATATATAGAGTCCGAGATGTGGTATTTCCGGCCTTTTTTGTGGTATTTCCGGCCACCCGATATCAGCCAAGTGTTATTTTCGACGAAAAAAGTGGTGTTTCTGGTCAAAATTTGGTATTTCTGGCCAAAAACCAAGCGCGAAACTGTGCGGCGGGGCTGAAATCTTTGGTTGGATCCTTCTTGCAGCTCCATGGACGGCTTGAAATGCTTCAAAAGCCCTTCCAATCGATTTGTCTTCCTCTTTAACACTAGTTTGATGTAGAGAGGAAGCGATTTGAGCTCAAATAGGGCCGGATCGAGCAAAAAATGACCCAAAATAGTTGGTTCTGGGCTTGAAACTACGAAGTGCATAGTGGCTGATAACGATGGCCGGAAACACCACAAAAAAAGTCCAGAAATACCACATCCTGGACTCTAAATATGGTGGCCCGATTTCGGAGCTTTGTTAAGCCCAAAAGCATGATAATATAGCCAAAATGACCATATTGAGTATAAAAATCTGTCTTCCATTCATGGCCTTCACAAATCTGGATAAGATTATAGCACCATAAAATCAACTTTGATAAAATAATATACATCCGTAGGCATTTGAGCAGTTTAGGAATCAAAAGCAGAGGGTGTAATCCATTCCTGATGTACCTTCTTCACCTGTTGATAATTCACAAGCATTTATTTCCAGCAGTTTACAGTTGTCTCCCAATCCGTACTCTCATTTCTATAACATCATCTGGTTCTCCATTGTTTGTATCTTCTCTTAATCAAGTAGAATTACTTGCCTATCATGAATCAGCACGAGATAACTTGAGGCGCTCCCAAAAGTGCTTGCAAGTCTGCCCTCCATTGCAAGGATTCTGTAAATTTGCACTTATGATAGAAGTTATAGCTCATGTTGATCCAACAACTTATCAACAAGTTGCCAAAGATCCTTATTTGATTACTACTATGCAAGATGAAAGTAATATGCGGCACAAACAAGGTACATGGAAATTGGTTCCTAAACCTCCTCCACATAAATATTGTTGGAGCTAAGTGGTTATATTCTACGAAATTCCACTCTGATGGCAGTTTATCCAAGCATAAAGCAAGGTTAGTAGCTAAGGAATTTATTCAACAGGAGGGGTTTGATTATAAAGAGGTTTTTGCCCCTATTGTACGTATGGATATATTAGAAGCAATCTTAGAACTTGTCGCTCATAAAAAATGGCATGTTTATAAATCAGATTTCAAGTCAACCTTCTTAAATGGGGACTTGGATGAAGAAATTTTTATGCATTAACTGGTTTTCAAGACAAAGACCATCCTGATCTTGTTTGCACGCTTAGGAGAAGTTCATATGGTTTGAAACGTGCTTCTCAATGCTGGAATTAAAAGATAAATAATTTTCTTCTTCATCTTGAGTACATTAGATCTCGTGCAAATTGTAATCTTTATTACAAATCAAAAGGTTCAAAATTATCCATTTTTTTGCTATATGGTGATGACATGGTCTTTATAGGAAATGCAGTATAATTAATTGCGCATACTAAGGAGTTGCTAGCACATCAGTTTGAAATCGTTGATCTTGGGGTTATGTATTATTATCTTGGGTTAGAAATACGGCAGGAGTTTAGTGGCATTTATACTACTCAACAAAAGTACATTTCAAAGGTTCTCAAAAAGTATCATATGATTCTTATGCCTTATGAACCAGGTCAGATTTTAACTCTTGAACCCGCTCACATGGATGCAAATTGTACTCTGTATTGTCAAATGGTTGGAGTTTTATTGTACATTACAATTACGTGTCCATACCAGGCCTATGCTATGGTATTCTCACTCGCTTTATGCAGCATCTCAAGCAATCACACTGGCAAGTAGCTAAAAGAGTTCTTCGTTACCTAAAGGGTACTTCCACAGATGCTCTTTATTACAATTCAACTGGTACTTGTGCTCTCAATCTTTCCTCTGATTCAAATATGACCACTTATGATGTTGAATGGAGAAAATCTCTTACATGATATGTTTCTTTCTTTGATGATAATGCTATCACGTGGCATTCTAAAAAGTATCCACAATTAGTATCAGTACCACAGGGGCTGAGCTTAAAGCTTTATGCATAACAGTACATGAAATGATATGGCTTGTGCATTTATATAAAAATCTCAGAATTCACATTAAACCAACTAATATCTACTGTCACAATAATGGAACTGTACGTCATGCTAAAGATTATAAGTGGCATCATTTGGTTAAGCATGTTAGCATCAATGTTTGCTTTGTGCGAGAACAGTTGGATAAAGGATTGATTCACGCGCAGGAAAACAATTTACTGTCATGAAGCAGTTGTTGTGCTAATTTTTTTTGGCGTTGCAGCAGTTCACATCATCAGAAGGAGTGTTAGCATTATGCACACTTGGCAACGATGTCAATGCTGACCTGGCATATGCCTATTGCTGACATGGCTATATAAGTCCATACTCATGCTTCATTCATTGCTTTTGTCTCTACTAGCTAGAATGCTTTGCTCCTGCATTCTCTTTCTTTTTGCTTTGTATCTTGTTTTCATTACCATGAATACATTCCAAGACTTCAGCTTCGTGCTATCCTCTTGTCCTGGACATTGGAGAATATTATGGAATATTTTGAAAGTTTCTAGAAGATCTCTAAGGAATATTCCTAGATTTTTTCTGTAAAAAATCTTAGAATATTCCATAGGAATATTCTCATATAAATACATATTGCGGCCATATACGTATGACACAGGTATGGTCGTCACATTGGCCGCCTATGCTTCATGGAATCATTTACCCTAGACTTTGGAGAAGATTATGGAATATTTTGAAAGTCTCTAGAAGATCCTGAAGGAATATTCCTAGGACTTTTTGGAAGGTTCTTTGGAATATTTCGTAGAAATATTCTCATATAAATACCCAGTCACGAACTTATACATATGATATCTATATGGTCGCTCGAATTTTTTTAATTTATTGGTTTTAGTCCAAAGAGCACTCATTTACGTCTTGTGGGTTGTTCTTGCTTTTCATGCACAACTCAAGTTGCTTGGAGGGCCAATTTGACAAGAGGCCTTGTTTTGAATGATATGCAAGAGCTGCCTAGATGAATTTATAGTGGCTCGATAATTGCTCACTAAATCAAGGATTATAGAGAAGTTTGGTGCCAAACTGAAAATATGTTCTGTTAAATTCAAAGCAGCATCGACTGATGGAAGCTTCCGTCTAGTGATGGTAAATGCCCACATTGGTAGCACAGTTGAAAGGGCACAGTGCCTCTGTGCTCTGCTGCCAGACGTTGAAAGAAGATGAACCCAATTTGATAGCATCCTCCGGCGAGGTATTTTTACGAGATCTTATACTTGCAATTTATAAACTTGATAATATCAAATTTTGATCAAATAGGATGGAAGAGTTTGCATTTTCGATTTGAGATCCTCTGAGTCACCCCAGAAATATGAGTCATTTGGGAACACTCCTGTTGCTTCTATCTGTTTCCATCGAGGTATGATCGTTCTCACAAGTGTTTTTAGCTTTATAAAAACTAACAGGTGTGTATATCATCTTAGTAAATAAAAATTTTAGACATGATTTATTTTAAACAAACTACTTCATAAACATAACATGTGCCAGACCAATAACATCTAGCTCTTCTGAAAGGCATACCGCTGATAAAATTTAGTGAGATATTTCCATATTTCCTCATATTGATCATGAAAAAAAATCTACCTGATGAATAAAAAAAGTTTTTGACTTCTTGAAGGGTAATTCCACTGCCTTTTTCTGAAACCGCCTACAGTCCCATTTTGAAGCCAAAGATTAATTTTACTTCTGGGTATAAAGTGCTGAAAGAACTTTTGTCAACAGAATTTGGAGACCGCATATGTGCATATGATGCTGATCCCTTGAAATGCCATACTACAAAACACTCTTGGTTAGCTTTTATTCTATGGGTGCGGTTAAGCATCTTGTATAAGCCCAGGCCTTTCATGAGATGTAGTGGTGGCTAAACACGTTAGACTATGTCATAGATTGGCATAGCTTTTGCAGTTCCAATCTTAGGTAATTTTCTTTTTAACATTTTAAAGACTAAGATTCATAAGTAGTTAGAGATAAGAGGCTTATTTGTGTGCCGCTATTGCATTGTTCTTGGGCAATCAGATTCTTACTTTAATGGATCTAATAAAGTTGTAAACCACGTACATTATTCAGAAAAGACATGGCTGATTGTTTTGACCGTTACGTTATAGGCTGTGTGATTTAGTCATGTTATTAAGGTGTCTGTCTGCGCATATTATTGCAGGTACTTAGTCATGTTATTAAGGTGTTTGTCTGCCCATATTGTTGCAGGTACTGAGTTTCTCTTCTATGCAGCTGCTGGTCGGACAATATTCTCCTTTGATACTCGTTTGGTAATCTGTCGGTGGTGATTTTGTTCTAAGATGTTCTATCGCTTTTTACTTATAGCATCTCTATTGTGACTCAGGGCCCTAATAGCGCTGAACTCTACAAATATACCTATAATGTGGATGACATAAATCAGGTTTGAATTGTATTTCACTATGTTGACCATCTGCATTCAAGTATAAAACTCGTCTTTTTGAGATACACCAATACATTGTTGATGAGACAGAAACTTCCTCTGATTTCGTTCTGCAGCTTGTCATTAATAAGGCTGCAACATTTTTAGCAGCAGCAGATGACAGTGGCGAAACAAAGGTATTTTGGAAGTTTTGTTTATATATATCTTATCATTATTGAACAAATGTTCTTCTACCTGCATTATGTTACGACTGTGAGGATAAGGCCTACGGTTTGGTAACATGCATTGCATTGCTTTCAAGGTAGGGGCTATGAGCCTCTTATTTTCAATGGAAGTATTACAAAAAAAAAAAGAAAATAAAAATTAGAGGATGTTCAATTTTGCGGGATATGCCCATTGCTTTTCTGGTCACCTTTAAAAAAGCCCAGATGTCAGCACGTGATTTTTTCTGCTCTTTACCAAGCTTCATCTTTTGAACAACTCATTTCTGATCGCTTTATTCTTCTGGAAACCACTGGTGGTACTTTGAGATCAAAATGTTTCTTTTTCTTTAGTGTGCTCGCTTACACTATCTCCTATCATGGCACTTACATCTAACAGTGAAGAATGGAGTTACCTTGCCTTGGAGTCTTTGGGTTCGTGATCCCCCTTTTATTTTGGAGGAAGCTCCTCCATTGGAAATCTCACATTGTTTTGAGAACTGACACTAAGGCCAGCAGCTGCCATTCTCAATAAGTTGTCCAAATGAATTTGTGTTTTTTGTGGATTTGATAGGATTTACCTATATGTATATAAAGCTGCATTAGATCATGCCAACAAGCCTGCTGCTGATTCAGCCTAAGTTTAGGCAACTGCTAAGTTGTATTGAACTGGTGAAATACTGCCTGCTGAAAAGCCTAGTCTTAGAAAACTAGAATCTGTCACTTTAATCAGCCAAATCTGCTAATTGAAAGAGGAAAAATGGCATTCCTTTTTGTTGAATCTGCTGATCTTAACCTCAAAAAGAGAACAACCAGTTCAGCATCCTCTCTAATCTTGGTTTCAAAACCTTTTTTTTTTTGGGCATCTTATCACATCCATAAGATGCAAAAGAGAAGGGTATGAAAGATTGCCAGGTTCCTTTGTATGTCTTCCCTTTTCAATTCCATGCTGCCATCTGTGGTCTCATACCAAATCCCAATTTGAAGCGCAGCAGGGATAATAACTCGGCCATCTCAATTGTTAGTGTCCTTTCTCACATTGGCATCCATTCCGTCTGCTATAATTAAATTTTATCCATGCACAAGTTTGGGAAGTTCTGCAAACTCTTCCTCTTTTTAGAGCTTGCAATGCTGCTGTACAGAAGTGCATATTTAGGGCCGACAGGTAATTGGGTCTTTCCATTTGGTTGAAATTAAAGGTTCCCAGAAAATTGGTCGACAGAAAAGGTTGGTTGACAAAAGAGGGGTGGCCAAATTGGCTGGCCCGATTCAGTTGGCAACAACAGTTGGGTGAAGCAAGTGAATATTATCATCTGGAAGCAGTAGGAGATTTTTCTCACCTGATAATGTTACTGCTTTCTTCTGAAATCAGCATTGTATATTTTGAATACCAATGCTTTCTTTTCAGAATACTAAGATGTAGGGCATTTGCAGGTTATCAATATGCAGAACAATAACATTTTTAGAACATTGCGAGGGGTTCATACAAATGTATCCATTTTTTAATATGCAATTTTATTCGTTCACAACATCTGCATGATTGTTGGGTGCTGATCTATGATGTGATGGTTGATACTTGACCATGGTATGCAGATATGCAGCTCTGTGCAGTTCCATCCACAGAGGTCATGGGAATGTGAGAATGCTGCTTTTGTAAGATTTAGTGCTGCCATGTTACTTCAACTGGAATATATAAAAGCATTCACTGTGTAGTATCTGGAATTTGATAGTAGTGGATACAGTATTTTCTATTTAGTTGACAAGCTGTCTTTGCCAGGTTAGATTGCCATCTTGGTTTGAAAGATTGGAAAACTATGGCTTCTTAGCTTGGTTTAGTTAATCTGTTAGACTCTCGTATATGTAGATTCTGTATCCAAACAGTGGTCCGTATTTTGATAGTAGATGTAGAGTAGAAAATGCCAGTTTATTTGCAAGAAACCCTAGGATCAGTAATCTTAGGTGGGGAATCCATGGTTATAAAGATTGCAAATCCTAATTTGTGACTTATGTTTGCTAATTCGGTCATTTCTAGTGTAGTGGTGACAGGTGGTCTAGATTCAAAAATTGTACATTGGGATTTCTCAAGAGGAAAGGCGCTGGCGATTATGGACATCAGTAAGTTATACATCTAGCATTGCCAAGATTGGTATCTAAGCATTGTGCATTACATTCAGCAGATTTGAAAGAAAGAATCTACACTGAATCTGCGAACTACAGCATATTTCACGTCCAGATGACAAGAAAACCTTTGTATTACAGGTTCTGCTGCTCCTGCATGTAATTCACCAGAAACATTGCGCATGTGCAATCCTCCTTTCGTCCATGCATTAGCAACAGATGAGAGATGGACAAATTTAATGTCTGTAGCACGTGGTGATGGTGTAATAGATATTTATGATCTGTTGCCACGAAACCAGAAAAAAGTAAACTCCGTTGCATTGGATGGAAAGAAATCTAAGAGTGCAGGAAAACCAAAGGCTATCAACCCATTTAGTAGGCTTTGCTATTTTGATGTCGAGAAGGGTGGGCATGCAGCAGCAGCTTCTCATGTGTAAGTTTTACGTATTTGTAATTATCAAAGTTTTGTCTACATTTGCTTGAATCAGAATTTATGGGCTGATAGACTGTTCAAAAATCTGACTTGTCTTGTTTGACATGGCAGAACATTTGCAAAGTTCAGCAACAATGCTGCCCTCATCTCTGGCGGCAATGATGGTTTAATTAAAATATGGAATTGGTGCAATATGTCTAAGTCTTCTGAGACTAGCAGCATCGAACAGCCTATTGTTCCGAGTGGTGGTTTAAATGTCAGCATTCAACACCAGAAGAAGGTAGGAGATGCATCGATTAATTTTAAAGTTGTAAAGGCTTTTTGAACAATAGCTTATGTTGGCCGATATTATCAGGTTAACTGGCTTACAAGTACTACAAAGTGCCATCATAAACTTATAGTGGCTGATACTTCAAGAAGATTGACTGTATACGACATTTTGTAGGCGCATTCTGCAGAATGAAGGCTGCACAATTATCAAAAAGTTTCACAAACAAAAGATTGTAGTACTTGAATTAAGAGTTTGCAGCGAACTCCGTTCTACTTGCTTTAGGATTATTGCCCAACTTTCATGGAAGCACAAAGGGATATGATCAGGGAATGACTTCCTTACCCACACAAATAGGCAATGTATATTATTTGTATGCGTTCAAAGCTTTAAGCCTTAATGTTTAATGATCTTGCTTCGAAGCACGATCTGATTGGCTTTCTTATCCAAACAAACAGGCCTTTTGTCCAAGGAATTTATCTTTACCACTTGTGACAATTTGGGAATTGTGACAGTTTGGGGTACTTGATAAATGCAAAGTTTTGGTAAGAACATGATAATGTGTGCCCTGCACATGAGATTTAGTTTATGTCAACCTTTAATTTGTCTAGACATGTTAGACACCGGGCATATAAGATTTAGTTTGTCATAATTTGTCTAGACATGTTGGAAAGATTCCCCGGACATGTTTGAAAGACATGTATGCTTCGTTAGTTCAAGGGAAATGGGACATCGTGTATCAAAATAAATAGGGAAAAACTAATGAATATCTTTATGTTTGAAAACTAGAAAAGCGGCCGCCCCTGTGACATGTTAAACAACCTTTGGGGTGTACATTCGGTGGTCTTTTCGTAATGCACCTTGGCGTGACGTTTCTTGAAATTGGGATGCCTATGGTTCAAGTGGTTCAGGTAGCTAGAACCTGACATTGTTATTGAAATTGTTAGCACCGAGTGCCCAAAAATCTCCATGCATATTATTAGGAGCTCCAAAATCATTCAAGGGCCTACAATTATTGGTTGCCCCGTGATCATTGGACGGCGCATAATTATTGAACCATTATATCGCTTAAAATCAATGGATGTTCCACTAACATTAAGATTCGGATTAACATAACTTGAACCATTGAAATTGGGATCGCATTAGACCTTTCGTACATATTGGGAACTCCAAAATCATTTGGAGGCCTACAACTATTGGTTGCCCCATAATCATTGGGTGGCCTATAGTTATTGGGTGCTGATAAATATTGTGAGTCCCATAAACATTGGGAGGCTAATAATGTGGCGTTGGCTAACTATTATAAGGCCCAAAATTAATGGGTGTTGTACTAACATTAACATTTGATTTAATTTGAACCATTGAATTGTGATGGTCATAATATAATTGAAATTGAAATTAGGACCACCATAATTTAGATAGCTAGAACCATCGAAATAATTAAGTGGTTGCAACCCTGAGTTAGATGACGGAGTTTGATTGTAGCATTCAACGATACCTAGAAATGGTTCATTGTTCAAAGGTAATGTGATCTAGGTGGTCTCATTTAATAAATCATTCATGACATTAATTTAATAAATCATTCATGACATTCGAAAACTCGTGAAGCAAATATATTGTTTTGAGAAAGTGCTATAACCAACGTATGATCTTGTAGGCAATGTAAATACCAACATAGACGCTATGAATTGTGGCAATGGATCAGGGCAGTTGCGCTATCCTATTACCTAATGATTGCGTTCAAAACTGACTGAAGATCTAAGTAAGAGAAGGCATTATAGCATCTTTGCAAAAGTATTTCTTTAAGAGAAGGAAGATTCTGGTAGTATAAAGATGACACATTTTGCAATATACAAAAACATGAAATGTTCTTTGGTGTATGGGATGCCCAAGGAACAGTCGTAAAACTGAGTTTTCTCAAGCATTCAAGTTGATCCATGTATACCGTTCCATTTTTTTCTCAAAACTTTTCCCATAAATCTCTTTTATATTTATCTTACTGGCCAATTGTTACTTTCTTCCTTGCATGGACCCGCTAAGTTGAAGCCGTCTTTGAAACTTTTATCTTTGGACACAAAGGTTCTTGCATGACTAGGGTTTCTCTGAAAAGATGTTAATGCCTGCCAAATGTTGAGCCCACTTATAACAATATGATGTCTGGCTCTCTTATTGCAAGTCCTCACGTTCAGAATGAGCTTTGCTGCCTACAACAGAACTTTCCGTGAGTTAAAATGGAGGGCTAAGGGTTAGTTCTGATGATAATAGGCCAGAGAAAAATTTATCTGGCTTGGCAACTCCACCCAGTATCATCCGAAACAGGATTTGCTAGTAGGTTTCCCTCGGCATCTGTTCTACTATCTAAGCCTACGTAAAGTCAGGGTGCCCTAGATTCAGCTCTTATGTCCAATGGCGCTGCGCCACGTGGCAACCATTCTTTTCCTGAATGTTGTCCTGAATTTTAGCCTGACATTCCGCACGACATTCTGCATTTCCACCTGACATTCTGAATTTCCACCTGCGATGATTCTTTAGTCCAGCCGTTGGATGGCCGCCACGTGGCGCTGAATCTAGGGCACCCGTGACTTCACGTTGCAGGAACGCCCCTCTGCCTTCGATTCCGGCGAGTCAGGCAGGCCTCCGCACTGTCGCGCGTCGGCCAGCCTTCCTCCCCGGAATCGAAGGCAGAGGGGCGTTCCTGTATACATAAACAACATTCAGGTTATGTATGCATTCAAACTTAAGACTAGCTTTGCAGCTTATTCTCCTCCAATACACATATTTGAAGTACCACAATGAGAGGCTGGATTTGAAAGGCATGTGCTGCTTGAATATTCTCCTTCTATTGTGTCTTCCTTGGCATGGTTATGTCTCCATTGGGAATCATCGTCATCTTCCCCAGCCTCCTCACCAACCTTTCTTTCTTCTACAATGGTGGTTCCTGCAGAAAGAAAACACTGCAATTGTAAGTGATAAACAATAAAGGGTTGCAACACATCGGAGCTCCTTATGAAATGCATTCTCAAATTGTAGCCATCTTGTGTGTGGCCATTGTTTTCATCATGGAATTCCCTGTCCACCACGAACCTGTAAGAAAACTGACCAATGTTTTTGCCACAGAAAGCAAGATGTCTGCCGGAACAGAAAGCACCATCATGGTTTGAAAAATTATGAAGAGAAAGATATCTGCCGGAATGAGGGGCGCTTTAACCAACAACAAGGAATGCTGAAGAGTATAAAATAATGACTGAAATCTTAGTTAGGGATCCTGCTTACCTTGAGCTGAGAAGGTACTTGCTCTCAAACTGCTCCCAAGCCTTGCTTTGAGAGCACAAACAATGACTTCCACGCTTCTCGCCTTCTAAATTACAGCCAAATACACAAATTCAAACTCATATCTAAGGATATTTAATCCGTCGTTGCCTCAGGGTTCGCTTCTATAAGGCCAAAAAATGCAGTTCTGGACCGATGAAAAAACTGCCAGTTTCTCTAAAGTTTGAACCATCGTTAAAACATATATGGGTGATTCCATTAATCATTAATCATGAAATCCTTATAAGTCACTAAACATCAAGTTAAGATTCAAAAGGTGGTGTTATATTGTAAAATTGAAATTTCTTTTGTTAGATACATGGGTTTAAGTAGCAGGGGGTATGCTGGATCAATTCTAGTCCATGAACTTGAAATGGCCTCCTGGACAACTCTAGTGTTAGTATTATTTTATAGTCCCATTGGAATTCACTCTCACTGGAATTTTTCTTACTCTAATTGGCTAGTATGCTATTTAAAGTCCCATTGTAGATTCTTGCACTCTCATTGGAGATAACATTACTGAACATTGGCCAGTATACTATTTGAAGTTCCATTGGAGATTCTGTTTTGATGAAATTATATTTTTGATATATGTTAACTTAAATCTCTTCTAAGATTTAAACCTTATGTCTCATTTGATATTCATGCCATATGTCTTCTAATATCGCGCTGTATTGTTCGTTCTCTAGGATCGGCCCATAGATGATATGTTGTTTGCACTCACATGACAAAAGCTCTTCTAGACATACTACTACAAAAATAGGTAGAAATGGCACAAAAGTGACCTTTATGCTCCGCCCTTTGACGGAGCATAAACGTCACTTTTGTGCCATTTGGGGAGCACAAACGTCATAAATGGCACAAAAGTGACGTTTATGCTCCGTAAAAGGGCGGAGCATAAAGGTCACTTTTGTGCCATTTCTACCTATTTTTGTAGTAGAAGGACATCAATTTGTATGTGCATATTGGTAAAGGTTTTCATCTCTTTATTCGATGATTATATATATTTCTGATGATACTAATGGTGAACCTTTAGCTCTTGATCAGGTTTGAGCCGCATGTCATATTCTTTGGACTTACTAAAATATAACATGTTTTTTTAGTACAATTTTTGCTACTAATGTTTTTCTGTGCATGTTCAAAATAATGCCTTCTACAAGTGATGTTCGGAAAACCTTTGGTTTCATTGAAAGGCTGCATATAATTTGATTACTTGGCGCTATCACTATGTGACATTCAACGTGCTACTGCATTACTACTATGTTACAAATTGGAAATGAAATAGCAGAATGGCTTTTATTAAAGGAGTGCAACAATCATTTTATAAGAGTGTGCTATTTTTTCCTTTTCTTTTTTTGCATTCAAGCATGGGACTGATGTTGCATGTAGAGTGACATGTTGATGCACCCTTTAGTCTCACTCTCAACTAAGATACATTATTTTTGTGAGATACAAAATGTCTTGTTGATGATAGACCAAAACTTGGGGAGGGTGTTTGGACTTGTCCATCTTTGGACTTGTCCATTTTTGGACATGTCCATCTCTGGCCTTTTGTATCTTTGGCCGCTCATCCATATCTAGCTTGAGACTACATTGGTTCTATCTGCCACTTCTACTGCTCCACCTACTGCATGTATTGTCACCCCTCGGGCTGCTGCTGTTTCTGCTGCTGCTCCTTTCGCTACTCCTGCTGCTCCTGCGTAGCGCGTTGATGCTGCCCCCTGCTGGCGCGGCTAACCCGATCATCAAATAGGGATAGTGCTTGCACATGGTCTCTTGGAATTGCAGGGGCTTCCCTTGGCAGAAGGGAGATAGTCTCATCCATTACGGCAGACATAGATCTCGTCTTCCTTATGGAAACTTGAGAACACGCTAGGCACCGGACTAAACTTATCAGGATATTAGCACTATTCATTGTTCTGAGAGCATGGGCAAACAGGGACATGGGGGTGTCTCCTGTTACTACCGCACAAACTTGGCACCATCAGTTTCGTTGCAGAATACAGGCAGACACAACCGCTACCTCTGGATCCGAATGTGGGACTGCTGTTAATTGTGAGTTCTTGGCATACACCCTGTAGCAGCAGTCTATGACTGTCGGATGCTACAAAGCTGCCATGCTCATGATCACAAAACAAGAACAAGAAAAACAAATATGTACAAAGAGTGAAGGGAACGTGGCCAAATGAGGCTCTCCAAATTTGAGATAAAACCTGAGTGCATCTGAAGAGGCTCTGGTCTAATATAGTGTAGACCGCAAATTTGAGCCGTACATCTAGCTAAATCTAAGCCATACACTTAAGTTAACCTAAACATGCCAAGTGTCATCTGCCACCACTGTCACCTAGCATGTGCACAATGTTAACCACTAGGTGGTTAACACTGCCTCCCCCAAAAAGTTTTTAGCACAAAAACATGTACAGACTTTTATAAGATAAGTCCGACAATTACAACATGGTGCTAAAAATTTAGGGGTGTAAATGATGGTAATGGTTGGGTTGTGCCGCCGTAAAATCTTCATAAAGGCATTGATGACGAATAGGATCCGAAGGAATGTCGATGCCGGACATGGATCATAGGAACTGGGGTCATGAAAAACATAGAGACTATTCCCTTATATCATGGGTAAGTCAATTTTAATGAATAAAGCCCAAAATTCCACTTAAAAAGGAAGTATAGGGGGTCTTCAAAATGTAAACATCATAATACCTTCCCCGTTAGCAGCCACATAGAGCATGAATTGTGCATGGGTTACATGAGCAAGCGGGAAAAGCCACATGGGGGAGCATGACATTGGATGAGTACGAGCGTGGACAAAAATATATAGCGTGACCATGAGCGCTTTTTTTTTTTTTGGGGGAGGGGCACAAAGGTGGGCGTGGGAACAAGGAGCGTGAGGAACGTGGCGTGAGCGTGAGAAGCATGGCATGAGCGTGGGAATAAAAAGCGTGGCGTTGGCGTGGACTTAGCTGAGCCCGTGGGCGTGGCTGAGCATGTGATACGCGTGGCGTGGGTCAATGTTGCGTGGAAGATATCTTCGCTGGTCCACGGCATGAACCCCGTGAGCGACAAACAGAGCTGGCGTGAAGCAATCTTAATTAAAGCGTCGACGGCCCATGAGCCATAAAAACAAGTTCATCTGGGCCAGGTTTTAGGGTGAAAAAAAACCCTAGAAATGAATATGAAAGCAGCATGGAATAAATTACTACTCCTATATTTTTAATATAGCCAGATAGGTTTAGCCAAACTACCTTACAATTGGAGCTAGAAGTTTCTAACACTTGGCTAACCTAAATGGTTTTTCTCCATCATGGTTTCTTGCCTTTGGCTAAACTTTCACAAAATGTAGAGTCAAATATTAGCCATCACACTATCCTTATTTTAAAAGATCCAAGCCTTTGCACAAAAGCATTAAACTTATTGTTATTACAGTGTAATAATTCAATATCATAAATGGCATAATTATAACCATTGTTATAACTTCCTTAATATAAAAATAAAACAAAGACATAAATTAAGACATAAGCATATACACATATGTTCAAAGCTCAAAGAAAAAGTGCAGTGTTCCTTCTAAATGTGGTCCTCCCTCTGATAATTCAACATCGTATTTGAAATGAGAAGTTACTACTTCAACTTCGTACTTGAGAAAAGTTCTTTGGTAATTTCCTAAAGTTCCTATATATCTTGGTCTGCTACTAGGCTAATCCATCCATTTTTCCAAGTCAACTCTTTCTTGGGTTTGGCTAATTGTTGTCCTGGTGGAGTTGTCTGGAGGTGGAGGTTTGGCTATTTAATCTAGAAAACCACTTAGTCGGCACAAAAATTGGGCTAAAATTTTCTTTTTTTGGGCAATTTTTGCCATTTACTTTAGCCATTTTTCTTGGCAAATATGCTACAAAATAGCCATTTGGCTAACCTTAGCCCTTATTTTATTCCATGGAAAGCAGGAGATAAAAGATGTCGGATTAGAATAGAAGCTGCGAGATGCTGCTGCCAGTGGAACTTACTATTTCTTCCCATCGGTTTTGCAACAGGTCTGTGAAGGGCCGGATGTGAAAGGTTGGGAGTCTGAACTGCAATGCAGAGTCTGAAAATAGAAAGAGAAGATTTGCACAGCTGAAAGGCCAGGTATGGCGGCCGGATTTGCTCTTAAGATTGAATAGAAGTACTTGAAGCTTGCTGGAATGGTAGCCAAAATCGATGCAACAGAGGAATTGGTGCCCACAAAGTGGTGGCTCCAAGTTTTCTGTCAAGAACAGGTAAAATGGCTTCTGAAAACATGTTGATACAGATGAGGCTCCAATCCCTGACTGGAAGTTTGATATGCTAACGGTACTTGTTTGTAGATGATGAGGACCAGAGAGATTTGAGAAATCTGAGTTAAGGCTTCAAGGTTGAATAGTTTCAATCCGAGTTGTGCTTTGTTGTATAGTTCTCTGCAACCGGTATATGCGTTAGGCAGATGGATGGGGGCTAGCAGGGATGCTGGCCTCTTAAAAACTCAATAAGAAAGACATGATTGCTGATGCCACGAGTGTTGGAGGAAGAGTTGCACGAAGACTCGAATACTTCTAGAGCCTAAGATGCTTGAATGATTTCTTTGTACTCAAAATAAACTGATAAAGTTAAAGTTTGATGCAGGTACTGATATGCGCTGGATATACGAGTTGGAGAAAAAGCTCTGATGCTTGCTTTGTTGAATGTGCAGGGACTAGTCTGTTGCAGATGAACTACATGAAGAAGCGGGTAACTCACCCTTGAGAAATCTGTCTGATTATTGATTTCGAACCATAAGGGAGGGCTAGCCAAAGTGCTGACCCTCTGCCAAATAATCTGAAAAAGAAATCTTCTTGAAAAGCTCCAGATTGGCAGATACAGACATGATATGCTCCATATTCATATGATACCGTATCTTTTTTTGAACTGGGTGTGCAAGCAAAGTGCACAAACTGTCTGATAAACAGAGATAGAATAAAATTAACAAGAAGGACCATGGTTTTTTGGATATTTTTGCAGCAAATAGAAGATAAAAAAAGCCTTATATTTTTGCAGAAAGGAGTGTTGTCACCACTCCAAAAATCCTCTACTGCAGAACTGCGCTTGCTGCACCATGGAAAACAGAGTTTTGAAAACCGTTTTTATAACAAGACTAATTGCTAATGAATTGATTGACAAAGGGGCCTCCAGCCGGACCATTTCGACAGCTGGTTGGGACAAATAAGGGGGTTTGAAGGGTTGAGAGTAATATACAAGGAGTATTCAAGAACTGATGATGATAAGAGCAGCAAGATCAACAGCAAAACAGTAAGGCTGAAGAAAATGATCACGAGCGAACACGGCATAACAACGCCACTGTTAATTGTGAGTTCTTGGCATACACCCTGCAGCAGCAGTCTATGACTGCCGGATGCTACAAAGCTGCCATGCTCATGATCACAAAACAAGAACAAGAAAAACAAATGTGTACAAAGAGTGAAGGGAACGTGGCCAAATGAGGCTCTCTAAATTTGAGATAAAACCTGAGTGCATCTGAAGAGGCTCCGGTCTAATATAGTGCAGACCGCAAATCTGAGCCCTACATCTAGCTAAATCTAAGCCATACACAAGTTAACCTAAACATGCCAAGTGTCGTCTGCCACCACTGACACCTAGCATGTGCACAATGTTAACCACTAGGTGGTTAACAACTGCAGTGGTGACAGTTTCTTTCTTGCAGCATGCTACTTTCTATATGCAGAGTCCAACTTCTGCCATACAACACAGATGTGGATAGGATGGATCCGTATGTCGATCTATATGATGACATATAGCTGTACAGGTAGTTGGGCAGAGTTGTGCTACTAGGAGACTTCGATGCACGCACGAGAATAGAACATCTCACCAAGTTTGATTCGTTGCCAGAGGATGTTCTGCAGCTCCGCCCTGGAGAGACTGCTTGGCCACGAACATCAGCCGACTGCCTCCATCTGGTCATGCGACATGGCCGGCAATTGCTTCAGATGTGCAACATCTTTGATTTAGTCATATGCAATGGTTTGGCGCAGTGGCCCTTATCTACCGGCTATACTTGCATGCAGGAAAACTAGGGAGGCAGCTCCAGTGTTGTGTATTATGTACTGGCGACTGAACAAGATCTGCATCTCATCACCCAGCTCCGAGTACGCACAGATAATAGAAATGAAGAGACTGACTCGGATCACCAGTCACTTTTCCTCCAAGTACATTGGCAGTCTGCACATGTGATCCCCCCTGCCCCCCGCTTGCCTCAGTTACGGCTGGATTACGACCGCGCGATTACTTATGCCCAGATGCTAGTACCTGACCTAGCGGAAATTCAGTAGCTCCTCATGCTAGCAACAGACTGACCAGTTTGTCACAGTGCTTATGATTGCTGCGGAGAGGTGCTTTGGTAGAAGCCGCCTCGGGAAGATCCGGGGAACTACAATCTTTCCCGTAACCATTGGTTTGATGCTGAATGTAGAGACTTCAAGCGCTGGCTTCGACAGGTCACTGACCCCGCTCTGCGCCCCCTCGGGATCAGACATTACCGTCTTTTTGTGAAAGAAATGAAAGCCAGATATATTGCAGAGCATCATAGGAAAATGTTTTACCTATTGGAGAGGCATTCTAGAACATTTTGAAGAAAGGTGCTGAGCAGGCCTCTGTAGCCTGCAGAAAATATCAGTTCAGATCAATGGGTGCAATATTTACACCAGCTCTATGATCTTCCTGAGGCTCGGCTAGAAGTACCCTCCCAAAGAGGCCCGGGCTTAAAAATCACAGAGGTAGATGTCACTCAAGGCCTGCAGCGTCTCACCAATGGCAAGGCAGTAGACTTGGATGGCATGCAGGCAGAGCTGCTCAAGTGGGTAGGACCACCAATAATAATAATAATAATAATAATAATAATAATAATAATAATAATAATAATAATAATAATAATAATAATAATAATAATAATAATAATAATAATAATAATAATAATAATAATAATAATAATAATAATAATAATAATAATAATAATAATAATAATAATAATAATAATAATAATAATAATAATAATAATAATAATAATAATAATAATAATAATAATAATAATAATAATAATAATAATAATAATAATAATAATAATAATAATAATAATAATAATAATAATAATAATAATAATAATAATAATAATAATAATAATAATAATAATAATAATATATTAGATCATGCTTCATGAAGCCCTTAAGGACAAGAAGCAGCAATTACGTATGTTTTCCAAAGGAAAATCTATACATCACACATAACATTCAAGAAGGATCTATGTTGTTCAACTTCTAAAAAATATCTACCCAAGGAATTTGGATCTATCTATAAAAGTGTATAGAAATCTGAAGTATCTATCTGATATCTATCCCGAATTTCCAAATATCTCGGGCATCTTAAGAAGGTATGTGCTTCATCTTCAACATGATGTTCGTCACATAATGTGCATAAACGTTCCAGTCTAGGAGTACCATTCCAACGACCAACCTCCACATGTAGGCGATTTGAGCTTGTTCTATACCTTGCTATTGTCCTTCTTATCCGTAATGATATGTGACTTACGCAGGTAATCCTGGTCAGCAAATACAAGCATGGGATTTACCTCTCGCCTATAAAATTCCATCCTTGACCCCTTCGTCTCCCAAAGCCTCTCCATAACTTTCCCTTGGACTAGATCCCTAATCCCTTCATCAGTATCCGGCCAATCCTGTTCTTCGATCCCTCATCGTTGAAACCACTGGATAACTTCTTGCATCCAGCCATTATCTTGAGTTATTTCAGTAGCTACTACTGGCAGCCTGGATCTATCAAGTGTTTTGATTCGGGTGATGTAGGTAAGAGTTTGACACAATCCCTCAGCTTCAAGCGGGAGCATACCTGTTTCAGCTAATATAATAGCAAATGGAATTTGTTTCTTTACCCCAAGTTCTTCCTGTAAAAACATCTTCAAAACACTTTCTACTTTTAGCCATAGAGAAGGCGAGATTGACGGCCCCCATATTTGAACACCGTATAAAACCACAGTTTTGACCAGTGTTCTAAAAAGCATTCGCCGTAGGCTCCAATTCTGAAGAGAGATCCTATGACATCTTGTCCACATGCTATACAATGCATTTTTACCTCCTGTAACTCTCTTCTTTACACATTCCTTCCATCTGTAATTAGAGCAGATTTCTAAGCCAAGATACTTATAACTCTTCACCAACTCAATCTGATCCCCTTTATATTCAAAATAAGGTCTCTGGACTGTACCAAACACCATACATTTGGACTTTTTCATGTTCACCTTCATGCCTCTCATATCACAAAACGAGGCTAAGTTATTTAAATGTTGCTGTAATCCCTCTTGTGTGTCAGATAACAAAACTACATCATCTGCATATAGTAATATTTGGATCAGAAAGTGTCCTAAGCGAGTCCCTGCATACCCGTAAGTGCTCAACCACTCTTCGAGCTCGTCAATAAAGAGCCCAAATAGTGTCGGTGACAGCGGGCAACCCTGCTTCACTCCAATCGTACTCAAAATTTCCGTACCTTTAGATAAGCATGCTCTGACCTCTTTATAAAGCCTGGCCACTGCACCTCTCAATAAAGACGGAACTCCCAATTTCTCCATTCTAATGTCCAGTCCTAAACGTGGCACTGTGTCAAAAGCGCTAGAGAAATCTATGTACGCAATGTATAAAGCCTTTCCTGGTCTCTTAGCCTGCTCCCTTAGAGAACAGAGTGTTAGCAGATGATCAAGTGTGATATGGTTAACTCTGAAGCCAGCTTGACCTTTGGCTCGCTTGACTTCTCTTTCAGCTCAGCTACTTAATTTACTTTCAAGCAATCTCCCTAGGATTTTAGCAAAGACACTTCCAATCATTATCATTCTGTAATTTTTTACCTCATATTTGCTACCTGATTTGTGTACTGGAACAACTCGACAATAACTCCACTCTCTCGGTAATCCATCTCTCACAGCGGCATTCAACAACTGAGTAAGAATTGGTATTATGTGTTCCCCACCCCATTTCAGCAACTCAGCTGACAGGCCCTCTAAGTCAGATGCCTTTCCATTGAATACTTGCTTCAGTTGCTCCTTAACATCTGTTTCTGTAAAAATATCACATGTGATGTCTGTTAGTGGCATCTGGCTGGCATTTGGAACATGATATATGCCTCTTACTAAGTCTAAAAACTCATTTGTATCAAGCTCAACCATCTTTTCCTTGGTTAACGTTTTGGACCAGAATAGCTTTGGACGTTCGCTAAAGAGCACTTCTAAGTCTGTTTGCCTTTTAGAGAGAAATGCGTACTTCTTCCTCTTCACAAGATTCCTGTACCACTTTGGTCTGTATTTATTACCTTTAGGAAGCAGTTTACGCGCTTTCTTGCATTCTTCGTCAAACCACGAATTGCACGGCTTGCCTAAGACCTTTCGAAGACCTTTCGTTTACTCCAGCCAAATGCTTCAGTTGCAGCATCTATGATGGCCTGTTTAAAAGCCTGGGCATTAGCTTCCAAAGACGAATCTTTCCATTCCTTAAGCTTGCTCACTAAGCACTTTTTATATGCTTCCGATTTGGCATAATTGAGTCTGAGCTTCGGGATAAAAGCTTTTTTATTCGATGTCCTTTTTGGACTGATTTTCAAATGAAAACATACTGGTAGGTGATCAAATTCTATGTATTTGTCCCCAATCTCAAAGCATTCAACAACGTCACTATATTGGAGCTATTAGATAGTCTACTGTACTCTCACCCATCCATGTCACACAGGTGGATCTCGCTGATTCAGGGAACTTTGCTACTCCATTCAGTATCTTAAGTTTGCAGCAAGTACAATAATCCAGCAAGTAATCTCCCATCGTGTTCTTTGTTTGGTCATAGCTGTTCCGTATAAAATTCTCATCGGACACTTCCTCTAAACGATGATCACCATCACATTCAAATGTAGCAGCTTGTTGCCCTTTGGTTCTACCATTAAAATCTCTAACTAAAATGACATTACCTTTCTCTTTTAACAAAGCAGTTTGCAGCGTAAGCTCATGAAAAGGATTGTCATTAAGAATGCCGTCCTCGTGGTATATTGGCATGCCCAGAGGTGCATAATAGCATATTGCTATGAAGGTGATATCACTCTTTGTCTCAATTTTCAGCCACATATGCTGTCCAAAAGTGTGCTTCTGTTCCAAGGAGATATGCTTATGTACTGTATCTTTAGCATATGCAACAAT
Source organism: Isoetes taiwanensis (assembly GCA_021234155.1). Taxonomy (NCBI): domain Eukaryota; kingdom Viridiplantae; phylum Streptophyta; class Lycopodiopsida; order Isoetales; family Isoetaceae; genus Isoetes; species Isoetes taiwanensis. The sequence goes on from JAJEKV010000140.1 coordinate 293,509, forward strand.
ACCGCCAAAGCCCCTCACCATGCCTGTCTCTTTTCTGTTCCATATGCAGTCTATGATTTGAAAACCATATAAGCTTGGCAGCGTGGAAGCTTGATGTTGCCATGTTTCAGTTAAGAGAATCAAATCATACTGTCCTTCAGTGCATCCATCTTAGCTTGTGAAATTCCATGTATATTCCAGGCGATAACCTTAAGGGCCTCTTCTACCTATTTGTTTCTGCGTTTTGTGATAGCAGCTCTGCCATTGTGATCTAAAAATGCTACAAACCCATCATCCCTGGCTTCCCGGACCTTTGCCATCTCCTTTTTCCTTACCTCTAGCTGTGCTGGGGTGAGGTCTTTATCTAACCATATTCTGTGACCCTTTAGAGATGATCGATTCTGGAGCACCCTGTCCTTAGAGTCTACATCTCTAAATTTTAACAGTATAGGTCTGTGAAAACCTTCTCTAAATCTGCCCAGTCTCCTACAATGCACTACATTTGGTTCATGAAGATGCATAGTCTCTTTGAAGAAGTGACAAGAACAGCTTGCAAACCTTCATTTTCTTCTTCTACAAAACCAGATATTTTTAAGTTTCTTGCTCGTGATTCTTGATCTTGTAATTCAACTGAAACTTTCTCCTGGTGAAGCATCATTTGTTCTTTAGTAACTTCAGCTACTAATGTGGAAAGCTTACCTTCAATTTCTGAAATTGTTCCATTAATCTGCTCCTGATGGTTCGTTCTTAGCAATTCAGCCTTCAATTCTGCATTTTGGGCCTTCAATTCTGTGTTCTGTGTAACCACAGTCTCCACTAATTTTTGCAAGTAAGAGACCTCTGCCTTCAATTCAACTAGTGCAGCGACCACGTCTTCCTCCTCAGCATCGGCTCTGGAAGGTGATCCAGCAGCCTTTCGTGTCTTACCCATCTTCGCCTCTTTGCTCAGAGCTCCTCCCGACCGTGGGCTTCAGTGTTTCGATCCCAGGTGTGACCGACAGGTTGTCCGGCCCCTCCCTGTAACTAGTACAGTCCGCTAGGTAAAGCGCCAAAACAAGCGCCTGAAAGAAGTCCGCTATAGTTTTAAAAGGCTTCACGAACTTCCTATCGTGATAGCACATAAGCTGCGGAAATGTTGTCCTCTTGTCTTATGAGCGAGTGCCGAATCCTGATCGCACTATTTAATAGGGCATTGAGGGACGGATTTCTCTAACAGTGGACGACTAGCAGAGCAGTCCCCATCTACAAGGCAGGAGACCCACATAGCCCAACCAACTACAGGACAATCATGGTCATTTCACTCTTTGCAAAGCTAATGGCCAGCATCCTCGAACAGTAATTCACGATGTGGGCAGAGGAGGCAGAAGTGAGAGCGCTCAGACATGCAGGATTCAGGCCCCGACACTCCACCATTGACCACAAATTCACGCTCCGGACCTTGGTTGAGGAGCAGGAATTGCCGACAGGATCTCTACTGCTGCTTTGTCGACTTTGCAAAGGCCTTTGACATTGTGCCTAGAGAAATGCTGTGGGAAAGATTAAGACAGTTGGGAGCCCCTAAAGACTTGCAAAATGGGGTATACATGCTCTATGAGACATGTTCCGGCCGACTAACACCGGCATGGCAACCTGCGAATAGTAGTATTGGTGTCCGCCAGGGATGCCCGTTCTCCCCAACATTATTTGGCCTCTACATTGACCAATTGGAGGGGTGGCTTGCCTGCCATGGGGTGAAGGAGCTCGGTTTGTGCACCAAATCATTAGGCAGCTCATATACGCAGATGATGTGAACCTTCTAGCCCACACCCCAGATGCCATGCAGCAGCACCTATGCCCTGGATAGCTTCTGTCGGGCCACTGGAATGAGGGTCAATTTGGCCAAGACTAAGGTCTTTCTTATCTCATCTTTGTGCTAGCCAAGGCTTCACTACACTTATCAGGGGCAAAAAGTAGAGGTGGCGCACACTTACAAGTACCCGGGCATTGAGTTCCCCACTACCACATACTAGGACACTTCCATTCGATTGCGAGTGACTGCGGGTTGGAAGGCACTTTATGCATTGCAGAACGGCTACAAAGCAGAGCTGTATGACTGGCCCCATCTGTCCCACTTGTTCAGGGTTCCGGACCTGTTCATCTATATGGGATCGAAGTATGGTCCAGTCATATCCCTGGCTACGTGGAATGAATTGGAGCAAATACAGAAAGCCTTTTTGGCCTGGGCGCTCGGGGTGAAATCCATTGTTCCATATCAGATCCTTCTGTAGGAGACCCGTTTCTTGCCTCTTCAGCGGGCCGCACTTGACCGCCACATTATTTACTTTCAAAAGGTGTTGGGTATGGGCAATGAATGTCTCCCTAACCTGGCTTATATTGTGGCCATGGGCCTGCAGCACCTCAAGGCGTGCTGGAAGGAGAGGAGAGCACAGTGGTTCTCCAGGTGGAACGTACAAGAGCATAAGTGCATCCAAGTTGAAACTGAAGAGGACCACCATCAGCTGCAGCAATACCTAGATGCTTGCCTCCTCAACAAGCTTTGGAATACTGGTGCCCTTGAAGTAATCCCTGGAACACTTATGACAGAGGAAGATCTAGCTAAAGGGAAGTGGAATCATTCTTTTATCCTTATTTGGAATGCAAAATTAGGAATTGTTGTTGGCACTGTCCTTTTACCATGTATGGAAAGTGTGAGAGTGTTGCTACTAGCTGCAAGCTGTAGTTGTTATCCATGACAAGGTTGTAAAAAATAGGATTGAGTCAGATCAGGTTCTCGCGAATGCACTCCTAGACATATATAAGAAGTATGGAAATCTAGAAGGGGTTGAAAGAATTTCTGATAAGATGAACCAACGTGATGTCATTTCTTGGACTAATTTAATTGCAGCTTATACTGATCATGGGCAAGGTTCAAAATCCATCCAGTTGTTAATGTGCTTTGAAGGTATCAGGCCAAATGAAGTTACATATGTTAACATTCTCTTTTCATGCGCTGCCATGTCCTTTCTTCAACAGTGGATCCTAATCCATGCAGATATCAAAGTTAAAGGGTTATGCGATGATATGAATGTGGCAAATACCCTGATCAATATGTATAACAAATGTGGAAGAGTTGAACAAACAAGGCATATATTTAACAACATCAGTAGTAGCAATTTGCTAGCATGGAACACTATGATTGGTGCATATTCTAACCATCTTTTGCTTTTGAAAGTTTTATATTGTTCCACAAAATGAACCTGCAAGTTCTCAAGCCAAATAGAGTTACTTTCATAAATATTCTATTTGTTTGATGCCTACATTTATCCTTGTGGAAAAAGATCCTTCCTTGCTTCAAGCAAGTAAGAAATGAAATTGTTCACGATGTTTGTCATGTGCTTTCCTCCTCTTCTTAAAATCTCATCCGTTTGTATGGATATATGGACTTATACTAGGATTTTGTAAGACTTTTTGACAATTTGTTAAAACCTGTCCGATGTATGCCAATCTGTGCAGGCATGTTCTCCAAATAACCCTCTGTTTTGACAAACGAGAAGCTAAGGATATTGCAAAGACCCAAATTGTCGGCCAGATGTCACTTTTTTTTTCCTCAAAATTTATTAAGGATGGTGAAGGAAAATAACTTATGCAATCGCCAAAGTGACATTTTCCATAGATCCGTCGAAGTTTTTTCTATAAAACATCAGAAGATCCTCCTATGCATGAAAAAACAAGAGAAAGCACTTTGGACAAAACAAAATCGCTCCTCGCCATTCAATCTGCCTGAAGATCACTTGAAATGACTGCTTAATGGTACTTGTCAAACAGTATTCTTAGTTGTTTTATGGTGAATTCAAAGTCGGGGGCTAATGCTGTTCAAAGCTTGATACTGTCTTTACTACAGTAGCATTATATTTGAGTGCCAGGCCAGTTAAACTGAATGACGGTATTTGTGCCCAAAGAACAAGGGAACACAAGTTTGGCTCAACAAAACATGCCCAGCTCCTTACAGCTTGTCCCATATCAATTTCAAAAGTTAATACAAAAAATTATAGACCAGTAAACAATAGAAGCACTACCCGGTCAAAGGGTGTTACTTACTGCTGATATTCTATGCATAGAAACCAGCAGTTAATGGATACAGAATTGAGGTACATTGGCAGTAACAATGATGTATATAATGTACAGGAACTTTCCTTTTGTACAACGCTGACTTTAGATTCATGATCTGAATCCTGCCAGCCTTTTGACACCTTTCATTGTGATGAAAGAGTCTTCCAACAAAACTTTCGACATTCAGCAAGTTAATAGCTGTGAATATATATTTAATGTCAAACATCTTACAAAAGGAATGTAAGTGGGACTGCGTTCACATTAAGACATGGCTGATGAAGGTCAGCTAACCCCTTTGAATAGTTTGTACTTTGCGCAGCAAGATCCTCCTCAAGACTGCTGATGTATATCTTATTGAAGGCAATCAGAACATAAGCTCATTTTGCTCATGCATGAATATGTATGGAGCATTCTTGCCATCTTTCCATTAGAAACAACTTGCAAATGGCCGAGAATGCTCCCCTCAACTGATTCTTTGCACACGGATTTCTGTATAGCTACCACGTCTGACCACAGAATCAAAGATGCGAGGATTACCAAGAATTTACCTCAGAAAAATTGGAAGTAGAAACTTGACTACTGAGCTACCGCAAAACACAAGGCCCATTTTTTGCTTGATTTCCTTCAAGGATCTTATCAGAGTTTAATGTACCAAATTTTCCATCATTGAGCTTCAAAGAATCATGACCATTGTTTGATTTTGGCATGCTATTTGGCTTTTCTAAACTGCGGCTCACTTGTTTCTGGTCAGTTACTTTGCTTCTCTCTGGTGTGTCCCCCAACTCTGACTCTGAATCACTCATGTCCCTTGCCGTTCTTGAGTGCCCTTCATCAATAAGTCTCTTATCTGGTCCTTTAAGAGCTTTATTTTCTTTCTCACTGTATACAGTTTGTGTGGATCTTCTACGGTCCTCATGCGCCCGAGGTTCTTTCGCTAATTCAGGTTTAGACTGTGTCTTATCAGAAGTTCGGTTATTGGCCCAATCTGAATGGATTTTGGTAGCTTCTTGCTTCTGGCGTTTCAATAAGGTTACATCCTCAGAAGATTCAGCACACCCTATTGGTTTGCGCTTCGGGAATGGAACTTCATCCATGGCAGGCCAAACTGGATCTGATATGGGAATTATGCTATCCACTTTTCTTGAAAATGAATGATCTACTCCATTGCTATCTAATAAGGTCGGTACATCCTCATCCTCATCATCATAGTCAACCAATCCATAAGCACGCCCCCTGCAAAGCAGTACGAAAACTTGAGTATCACAAGAAGATTGATATAAGTTTCTTTACGTGCAGTTTCTTTAACCTGAACTGAACATCAGCAAGTGCGCTGCCATTTACAACAATTGCCTCTGGTTGTGGACCAGCAGAGATTGTCACTCGAGCAGATGCTGTATCCTCTTCATCATCACTGCAAGCAAGAAAATCATTATGTTTGCAAAACCCAATTCCAAATTCAAGATTGCCACTAAATATCACTGGCCTACCTGTCCTCCTTAAAGTAGTCCTCCTCATCCTTGTCAAGGGCACGATCATCTTTCCGTCTTCTTGTATCAGCGAATGCATTACTGTCTGACCTATTGCCAGCAGAAGAAGTGCCTTCCCTATGGGCAGATGCTTCCAATGACTAATTCCAAGAATGTTAATACCAGAAGGTTAATACATAAAAGTACCCTTATTAGACTCTTTACCTGTTCATATTTAAGCTTCAATTGTTGAATTGTATCAACATAATAAACGCCGCTAAGCTTTTCTGCATAGTTCTCTACTAGATGTGCAATAAGATTCTTGATATCATGCTGTTTTACAATAAAAGTTGCAAGGTTATGGAATGAACCTGATACCAGAATCACCATGCATGCACCTTCTCAAACTCTTCCTACAAAGATGATACTAAACAATGTGCCAATGACACCTCAAATTCTTCCCACAAGGATGATACTAAACAATGTGCCATAAAAAAGTCGATGAAAACTTAGGAAGCTAAAAACTGTTATAGGGCACACGGCATTTTGTTCTAGGAATCCCATCTGCTAGGGCGCATTCTTTTTCCATGTCCATCATAATGAATTGCATGTGCAATAATGCATATACACTTATGTTTATATAACATGGATGTATTGCAGATAGTTGCAGATAACAATTCCATTCCGAACCCATGCATGTGCATATGCACCATAACACAGAAAAATAAGGGAGAAGAATACCTTGCGGATGAAATCAATAAGTTCTAGAACTGCCGAGTTCAAAAGGTTATAGCGGTTCCCATTATCAAGAAAGGCTTGAATTACTGGCTCAAACAAGTTATTTTTTATCAAATATCGGTTGTAAAACTCCTCCTGCAGTGAATACAATAAGGAATCAAAATAAGTTTGACCAAATAGGAAATGCTAATGCCCTCTTCGGTCTCTATTACCACACTGTCAAGGGCCTTGCACATGTTCCTCAGAACATGTCACTCACAAATGTAAAAGTGCAAAAATGTGATTTCCCCGAGAAATCCAGACGAAATTAGTTTTCTTAAGCATTTTTGAGTCAAACATAAAGGGTCGGACTCACGGAAAAAAAAAAGCTTGTCGGTACTGACCTATAATGTTTCCTTTGGCTTCCATAATTTCTTTATTAGCTTTTTGCACAAATATCAGTAGGTCTTTAGGGCACAGAGACGGCACTGAAGACATCCTTTCCATCTCTTAATAGCTTTTTATGTTGCCACCTTATATGCCCTTCCTAATTGGTTACCTTGAGGGGCTTAGACTATGTAAACAGAAGGTATAGTAGGTAAGAAGAGGTCTTCAATGGCAGGACAATCATTATACTAATACGGAGCTCCCTAAGCCTGCTCCTAATGCTTATATGTTGTGAGTATTAGATGCTCTTGTTCCTAGACTCGTGACTATTCATTACCTTCAAGCCCACACAAGTTCGTAAAAAGCGAACTGCAGCCACAACAAGATACTTCTCTTTCCGGCGTACTAAGCGCAAAACCTTTTCAACAACATGCTTCCGCATTAAATAGTACCTGCAAAGATTTTACCTTTAGACATTGGTAAATGCAAGGAACAACAGAAAATACTATTCATAAAATATTACTTTATTCTGTATCCATGATGGAGAACACAAAAGCGCATCAGCTCGCATATGATGAACATTATCTCTGCTGAAACGTACATGGAACTGTCTTTGGTTCCTACTGATTGCAAAGGCTGTTTGCTAGGCTCAGAAGCACTTTTAGAAGGGCATCCAGATGTAAGTACTTCAACCATTTCATCCATATACTTCGTATAAAATACATCCAGAAAGCTGTTCTTTTCCGCTGGCTGTTGCTGAAAAGACAGAAGAGACGCAGATAAAACATACAAAGCGAAAGTGAATTTTCATACATCTGATAATTTTCTAAAACTCCAATCAGAATTATAATTGCCAACCATAAAACCTCAGAACGTCTATCTATAAATCAACTTATACGCTCCTCTAACACAAGCCCACATACCGTATCCATGGTGTCAGAATCAAGAAGCATCCTCATTATCTCAAGCATTTGTGCTTGAAGGCCACCTTCACTTGGGGTTAGCATCCCTTTCACCTAGACATAATTCACATCGAACAATTGGTAAATATTTCAACAGTTACCATTCTTGCGACTACTCATCATTAGATATAATATGGGATGGAAGACATACCAGTAGGCCAAAAAGTGCATGATCTTGTTGCTGGCCCAAAAAGGACCGTAACAACCCAGGATCGTGGTTCAAAACAATGATTAGTATGTCACTCCTGTCATCCCCATAACCAATATTAAGTGATAAGATAAGGGCCATGCAGAATGCTGAAAAGAAAAAGCCAAAGACATACCCTCTTACACGAAGGCTAGAATCTGAACTCTGAAGAGTTTTAGAAATAATCTCAAATAAGCCTTCTGAAACTAATGAACTGAGCAACAAAGAAAGCCAGTCAGGATAAAAAAAGACACATGGTCAAAAACTTTTATCACATGATAAACAAATAAAATTTGAATAAGCCACAAGACACAGTAGCTAACCTTAGCAACTCATGTATGTACAAAGTTTTGCAGAGGCTACAAAACTCATGAACAAAAAATACCTGAGACATAAAACAAGACACTTGTTAACCTCAATTTGGTAAGTTATAAGAATATCAAAACCCGTTCTGTCATCACTTCTAATGTTCTAACTTAACACCAAATATGATGGTGCAACCCTCAATTTTTCTAACATGATACAAGTGCAAAGCTAGAAACAAATGTGTAACCCACTGGCATGTTTCAGCCAAGAAATTTTACCGCCAGATAAGCCCACTTGCAAATTTGCTGAACAGGAACAAAATCTTGATCTAAACCCACATGTAATTATGTGCAATCTATGTCACTTATATAGTACCACATCTAAGACGACTTTATATCTGACAGTCTACTACTAATGCATCTCCATATTATGCCAAGTATAATTTAAACTAAAAGGCATCCACATCCAAGACCTTCAGTATGTGTAATTGTTACATCAATCTGGTGTGCACAGGACCGATGTGATTATTGGCGTCAATACTCTTGTATGATCCAGTCCCTAACATAAACAAAGGTATAGTATTCAATTGGAATATGCAGATGAGTCCAAAAGGACTTTCACTCCTTCCAGAGCTTGCAATTAGCATTGTCCAAGGAAAATAAAGCGTTCTGCAAAATGTAAACAGCCTTCCCAGAAGAGAAGACTTGACCGAACACCCAAAACAGGTCTACTTAGTCTTTCCAAAAGAGAAGGCTTGACAGAAAACATTAAAACAGGTCTATTGTTGATATTAGGGCCTAATTTAGTGCGGTTTGAGAATGGGACATTTCCATGCCTTTGGCAATAAGGGGTTCATTTTGAATATTGTATGTAGGCCCTTCGGGCCTTCAGTAGACATATAAATCAATGTCCACTTCAACGATCTCATCTTCACATGCAACGGGTCATACCATAACTGCCACATGCACCTGCCCAAATTGATTCTTAACTGGGAGACTTCCCCTCCCAAAGTAATGCATTCCATCCTCCTTTTAGGAAAGTAATCGCAAAATGAACGCAGTAGTTTACTCTCTCTTACGTTGTCCTATGCCCTGATGGAGATATCAAAGAATTGAGGTGGGCCATACAGTGGCCGTTGCCGCTTCTATTCTTCATTTGCCACTGAATTTGTTAATGCCTGACAGGGATCCTAAGCTTTTCGATCTTTTGTAAATTCACATCTCTGCCTTTTAGTATTGTTCACATCAAATAATCCTCTATTCAAGTCTAAAGAAAGGTATCTCTCCTTTAATTCTTCTGACATATCTTATCCTCCCTGCGTGGTAGTGTCCTTTGGCTTAACTCATACATATAATGCCGGACATTTCTGGTAGTAGAGGTCCATCGGCTCAAGAAATGTTCTTTGATTTCACGATCCTGATTTTGCCCTCGTTATTATTTCAGCTCTGTTCAAATTTGGGCAGTGATGAGCATATTTGATGCAAGTTGTGCAGTAGTTTAATGTCCCTTCTGTTGTCCTAAGCCCTGGCTGAGATTTCAGAGTAGTGTGCATAAGTGAGAGTTGCTCATTGCTGCTTCTTCCTTTGGCCAATGAATTTATTAACACCTGCATCAAGTCTTTTATCCTACCTTTACATGTGGTTTTTGGCCTTTTGTTAAGTCCTCTGCCTTTTAGTGTACGCCCACCAAATGCTCTCCAAAGAAAGATGCCAGTACTGTTTTTTTTTTAAGTCTTTTGACATGTCTTATCCTGAATACTTGGTAGGCTTAATCCATACGTATAATGCCGGATGGGTCCTAAAAGTTCATCAGCTGAAGAAATGTTCTCTAATTTCACGACGCCTGATTCTTGACATCCATTTTCGTCCTCGTGCTGCCCCAAAACAGCTAGGAGATATCTTGGCCACCAAAGAGACAGGACGATCCCAGTCCAACCACTTCCAATGATTCATTATTATAAAAACATGTTATCCATCTCCATTTTGCAGTTTTGACTGCCAATCTGCTCTGCTATTCTCAAATGGAATAATCTTAACTACAATACCATGCTAACCATTCCCTTTCTAATAGAAATACCAGCAGTTAGACTTCTATTTAAATCCCATTTCTCATCCCATGAGACACGATGTCTTGTCGCTGACTTCAAATCCTACTCCAAAACTATAAAATATCACAAACGTCTCTCTACTATGTGCATGTCTCAGGTGCAAAATACATACCAATTCTTTTAAACTTCGTTCAGTTAAATTTGGCATTCGCAGCCTTGAGAACAACTCGGAGATGAACGTCTTGTCACCATGAAGAGCTGAAACGACCTAAAAACCAATAACAGAACATAATATTACTAAAAAAGTGTCCCAATCAACAAGACAGGCTTATGTGGCAACATACCCCCACGTTATTAGATAGCATCATTGAATTGATCGTTGTGAATGTTGGATCGTCAAGTACTCTTGGCAAAATAACATCCTACAGACATAGTTAACACCATAAAGTTCTGCTCCGTTCTATATTATACACTTATATGCAGTGCAGGACAGACCTTGATATATCCAATGCGATAAGTTTGATGTATCTTTGATAAGATTTGTGGATCCCGAATGGGTACTGCCTGGAAAATGAAGTCAAAGTAGTGTCAGATTTATTTTGGACTTCAAATAACCTCCATATTACTAGGAGCACCGATACACAATTTTCCTACCAGCTACCTATGTCTGCATTAGCATGGAATGCTTTGTATAATTATCTACCAAAATATCCAACTGGGTCCCAAACATCTGCACAACTATGCAAGCAACTGAAAAATTATGTAAAGCTATTACTTATCAACTCAAGCACTTGTCTACCAACCCACCTCTTTAAAAACAACCTGTTCTTTAAGAAATCCACGATGGTCTTGACGCATAGGAAGTTCTGGGTCATCTGAAAGACAGAGCATTTAGTAAATGGAAACCCGGTACTTTCCTAAAGACTTAGATGATCACAGAAGGGAGGAAGGAAATAGAAGAATGTATGTTCATACTATAGCTCAAAGTGCTATTTGCATCCAATGGCAGTTTCTAAAGCCAAGCTGATATGCCGATTCGAAACCATAGTTAATACGATACTAGCATCAATCAAAAGCAGTGTAATTAAATATGTCCTAGGGTGGTATATGGCAAAGCTCACAACAGCAAAATACTAATTTTTAATTTTAACAAACTCACATTCAAGTGCGCCAACAATGTCCATGATAAACTCGTCACCAAATATGATATCAAATATCTGTCTATCATTCAATGAAACTGGCAAAAGACATGAATTAGCATGCCAATTTTAAAAGTCAATATCTGACTTGAGCTCAGGTTGATGAACCTACTTAGCCCCTTCACAATCTTGTATATCAGGTGTAGACTCTCATTGTTCTCAAGGTCCTCACAGGTTCTAAAAAGTTCCATCAATTTCCGTATATAATTTTGCTGAAAAAAAACAAATAAAAGCGTCAGCTGCAGCTCCAAATCATAAAAATTTGAACTTCCACCCCCAATAATCCTGGGTATATGCTTCTACGACATGACATGCCTTGTCAGAGAAAGTACCATGCCCGTACAAGATGAACAGGAAATTTTGACTTGAACAGGATACTCACTTCCCGAAGAATAAGAGAAGCGATCCGACTGCGGTCTCGGTCTACCTCAGCGACTGTCTGCCATATGTAAAAACAATATTGTAAGCCAAAATATGAAAACAAGATTTACCAAACATGAAAGCACTGCCAATTGTTCGGTATAGACTCTGTTTTTCACCCAGGCAGGAATACCTTCACAATCTGCGGAAGTGAAGCAAGATCAACTGGCGGAAGTTCTGGCGCATCACTTGTTCCACTATCATGGAAAGCATCATCTGAAGGCAAAGGCATTCTTGGATTAAAGAGGCAGGAAAGAACAACAGGCAACCTAAAAAAATGCAGACATGTAAAGCATATAGCATGCAAAATTCAAGCAAACCATAAGGACCTTATTTCAAAATAAATACAGATGCAGACTAAATTTTACAATCTTGCAAAGTCCTTCCCTTGGACATAGCAAATGTACATGTTAAATAAAAAATCCGTTAGTCTCACCATCATCTTGGGATGTGCCAGAATGTTCCAGTTCATCATTTACAGATCGAGGACCATTATCCAAAGCTGGAAGGACAGGATGCAAATCATATCCAATGCAAATCTTATAGGATGCAATCTGCAACTTAAAAATAAAAAGCAACTCTACAGCCAACTGTAACTTACGTCCAACACTTGGAAAGTGAACAGATCTTTGGACATTGCAAATCTGATCCCTGCAGTATACAAAATCTATGAATTTCAATGTGTAAAGACACTCATAATCTTCAAATATTTACTACAGTAAGTCCACATTTGAATGATAGATAGCATATCTATACCAAATAAAAGAGCAGCCCATTGTCTCTTGAAAGCTAAGGGCTAAATCAGTGGCAACTTCAGGATCTGTCCATGATATTATTGTCTCTGACAGGCACATATGTAAGTTAATAAAACACTCCAACAAGGAATAATAAGTTCCCCTCCTACACTGGTTCAGGCGCTAACCTTCTTGTCTTCGGTATATGTCATCGGCCGATATGCGATGAATCAGCAAAGTTGCGCTATCTTCTTCATCAATGACCACCAATCCAAGTGCATCAGAACGCTGTCACCAAAAGGAACGCATATCAATTCTAACTAAGTTCACTAATCATGAAAGAACTAGTCTGTCTATTTTACCTCCAAATACTCTACTGATACATGACCAGTGCCTTTGTCATCCCATTTGCCTTCGTCATTCAGACGGTAGACCTTTACACGCTGCAGAGAGAAATTGCGTTACTACATGTGTAAGAGAGATGACAAAGACTAAAACCCTAATTCTAATCAGCAACTGCACATATTGAACATGCCAGCAACCAATACATTGACGCCAAGGCAACAAGTATTGCACTACAAAGATAACAAATTTCTCTCCTCGTAAATAGTTAATAGCATAAGTGTTGAGGATTCTCCTTTAGCAGATGCTATGTCATGAGTGATAAAGCTGGAAAAGATATCAAATCAAGACAAGGTAATGGGTGGAATTAGCTTTCTGGAAAGATGTTCCCCTACAAGATATTATAGTTTAGGCAAAATCCAATGTTATATTGCTATAAGCTCACTAACATGGAAGCTGTTTGCACAATAGGCATTTAACTGTAACATTTATTTATAATTCAGATACAATGCATCTGATCAGAGACATTCATAGTCAAGTCTGAGAGGTAAAACTAGACATACAACACGATGATTACCTGCATGAAGTTGAGCTCCATCGTAGTAGCGCGACCAGACATGTATGATTACCCACTTTTCTTACTTCGCCAAAAAATGTAAGAAGGGGAGCTGGAGTACAAGCAAGTCTGTATCAGTCGTCTAAACCCGAACCCTTGAAGGTCAGCATCCTCCACCCTTCCTTGCTGCCCTAATTCTCCAGCTCCACCACCAAATCATGCAAGCTCCAACAAAACCCACTTCCTAAATCCAAGCTCAACCTCCCATTACGACTTCCTTCCAACCTAAACCCTCGAATTCGACGGCAATGTAGAGCAGCGAATGGGATGCCTTTGACGTGATTGTATAATTCTCTACGGCATGAAGCTGGGCAATGCACCGAAGCTGAAGGGATTGCGGGGAAGGAAGGGCAAGAAATCCAGGTGCAAATGTCAGGGCGAGAAAGTGGGAGAGTAGTGCGCCGGTTGGCGACCTTCTTGGAATAGCAGCGGCAAATCTTCGGGCTTCAGGGCCAGGGACCTGGGCGCCGGAACGGGACTTCGGCCCTCCAAAGGAGCGACGTCTGTGCTCTCTTCGTCTGGAAAGAAGAAAAGGAGTGTGAAATGACCGGATTGCGCCCTGTGTTGTGGGAGCCCCAAACCAAGGGAAGCCCAAAAAAACAATACAAGTGCCCAAGGGAAAAAAAAAACACCATTGCTTTGCTTGAGCGCACACAAAAAAAAAAAAATGGCCCTCTTTTGTGACATAGCCTAAGCCTAATAACCATGGTAATATTGGGTTAGGTTCCATGTGCCTTTGACCCAGTCATGTTGGGTCCTGCATGGTCAACTCCCTGTCGACGTGCCATGTCGTGGACCCGTGCTGTCTCTCGCCGGACTCTATGTACCTTGCATAAGCAGATGGCACAAGATCAAGGAACATTGGTAACCTGCCTTCTACTGGCAGTAAGTACTAGAGAACTTTCAAAAGCCCCTGGAGAAACTGTGTATTTGTAAGTCGCGAACCACTCCTAAGCGCACTTAACAACTCCTAAAGAAGCCCTCAACCATGTGATTTTCGCCTTCATTTACCTTCATGATCATAGTTTATGCTCTTGTTCAGGGCTCATGATCCTACTTAGGCTCATGTTTAGGACCGACTCAAATGCATCTGTTCATTTGTCGTTGTCATCTGCTACATCGTCGATAGTATTGTCTTTCATGTTTCACAAGATTTAGTCGTATTTAGCTTGGAACAGTTTATCGTTGTTGCATTGAGCATCTACATTGGCTATACAAAACAAAATCATGCTCCAATTTGATAAAAGCTTTCTTGTTTGTTTCAGCATATACATGGTCCCAATGCATAAATAGAATTGTAGTTCATTTCCCAACATGACTGAAATCTTCTATCTTGTATATTGTACAATCACAGAAACAAGTTTCAACACGCTTGCATTGTTAAAATAGAATAATCCAATGCCATGCGAAAGAGGGTACAAATGATGATAGCATTGTAATTGATGAAAGAAGATTGGCACAGTATATTATCAATCTAAACATAACATTGAGAATCTAATAAAAAGTTGGTTGGTGGACGTACTTACACCCCAATGTTGTACCTTTACTTTTGTAATGGATCACTTTGATCCTTGTTGAAATTGATATCGGCATTAAAAACGTGTCCACTATAAGTTGTTTTCAATAGTAAGCCACTCATGGAAAATTATGTTCATCTAGTCCCCTTTCTTTTTACCTTATGCTTATTACATTCTTTGATAAATCTTTCGAACCCCCAACAACCACCGTCGTGTTTGAACCAACCTTAAATAAAAAAAACTAGGTGTGTTTTTTCTTTCGATATGGCTTTTAACATGTCAAGACAGAAAAAAGTCGTACAAGTCCACAAAAACGTTGTGTATTTTCTTGTTCATATATGATGGTGGTTCATAAATAAGACGCTCGTAAATCTTCGCCCTGGTTATATTATTATAAGAAATTTATCTGACGCAAACATTTCTCTTACTGGCTCACTCCTAGTAGGAGGTTTCATGTCATTTTGGAATGGTACAGAAAATGTGCTTGAAATGCGGGACTTGGAACCCCATTTCTACCTTGTGTTCTGATGCCCGTAGAATACAGTGTGTTGTTTTTAGGGTCTTTTTCATTTTCTCTTTCTCTTTCTCTTTCTCTTTCTCTTTCTCTTTCTCTTTCTCTTTCTCATTGCACTACATGGTTTACCCGTTGGGTTGTGCAACCAGAGCACTGCCTGATGCTTGCTAGTTCTGATCCTGGGCTTTTGCAACAATATCTCAATGGTCGTTTTTCTCAAAAGATATGGGACGCAGTTACTTTGGCCCAAGTGAAAACTGGTCATTATCATGCACACATAAATCCCACCTTGGCACCAGGGCCCCAAGCTTATTTGCTTGCTTCATTGTCCAGGAACAAGCTTATAGCTATTGCATCAATTCGCACGGGATCCCACAGGCTACGGATTGAGACAGGTAGATGGAAGCGGTCGCAATTGCCGCGAGAAGCGAGACTATGTGCCCTGTTGCCCCATTCTGTTATTGAAGATGAAAGCCATACTCTTCTGAGTTGCCCTGCTTTTGAGATAGTCCGGAATCATTTTTTGACCTTAGCGTTCCATTCCACGCTTCCACAACTTCTCAGAGCACCATCTGTGCATGACTTGGCATTATACATACTTGAGGTTCTAGATAAACATCTGCAATTATTGAGCCCTCAGTAGTCATTATCTCCGCTTGTCTAGTATCATCATTACTGCAAAGGTTTTTCCCTTGAAAACCTTTCGAGGCAGGGGTTTTTTAATCCTAGTAGTAATGATTGTACTAGCCCATTGTATGGGTCCCATGACCTATTGGTCTCCGTGGACGTTAAAAAATCTATTCTATTCTATTCTATTCTTTCTCTTTCTCTTTCTCTTTCTCTTTCTCTTTCTCTTTCTCTTTCTCTTTCTCTTTCTCTTCCCTAGGGGGCAATCCCTTGCTTGTGTGGGTTTTCGGCATATCCTTAATATATGCCAGTATATTCCTAGAATATGTGGAAAACTACTACAAACTTGCTACTGGCAGTAAATTGGCGGTCACCCTTTTGCTGAGGGCTGCTTTTTGAACCATCTAACTAGCTCTGTGTTTCCGCCAGTATTTGTTTTGGCTCGCCAAGCTACTGAGGATGAATCGCACATGGTTGCAGGCCTCGATCGAGCCCATTTTAGGAGGAAGTCGGAAAGAGATCTTCAGATTCATATTTGGCTGTGGATTATCCTTAAAGACCTTGGTTGTCTCCATGTATTCCAAGTATGATAATGCGTTTTTCCTGGTTACAAACTATGGTGAGTGTCATGATTTTACGTTCTCCAAATCCACTAGTTCATGTTGCCCTTATTCCCTTGCATATCGCTGTATACAGAGGCCTTCTCAACGGCAGCCAACCTTGTGTCTATATACTTGGACTGGCAGCATCACATAGTTTGTATGATTGGTTGCTTCTCTGGCTGCCGCTTCTGCTACAAGACTGGCTTTTGTTTATGGCAAATAGGTTTAAGCATTCTTAAGTTGGCTCTTGTGCCCTAAAGCAAATCTTTATTTATAGATGCAAGAAGCCGATATGCTTTGGGAGCATATATCCATTGCCAGCAACAAAGCAAGATTTAAGCTCAAAGTCAATGACACTTTTTGGGCTCATGTACAAGCTACAACACTATATGCCATGAGGAATATCAAGCTCCACCATTTCTGGCTTCTGTTTCCACCATTTACTTTGAAGTTTGTTGCACTAATTCTTGAACAAATGGTTAGGTAAACACCCCGGGGATTCAGTAGTATTTGCAGTATGGGACATGTGCATGCAATAAAGGGGGATTCTTTTTTACTATTTCATATTTGTATACTTGCCATTAGGGGGGTTTTTTGCCATTATCTGGGGCAAAATATATACTTTAGAGGTTAAATTAGCTTCCAAATATCAGTATGCTAGGGGTGTTTTTGGGCATCATTCGAATGCAGATGTCCATGCCCTTTTATTACTAAGTGCATTCCCCGGGGGTAAACAACACCTGATGGCAGTGATGCCATCACAAGTATGAATGTTAATGAGCAGATAAGGGATAGATTACAAATTCAAAAATACAAGGTGCATCATGTTAGCTATTGACATGCTATTATTCTTTTAGAACTGACCCCAAGTTCTGTCTATATGATTGAGGGGCTTCTCACAATCCGTGTGACGTAAAATGCAGCTTACATTTCATTGAAGGCTATCTTGGAACACCAATGCGATCAGGCAAGTAAAGGTTCCTCCTACTTCATACTCCTATTTTTGCTCCCATGCTCTGTTTAATTCCGTGTCAATAAAGCAAATCCTTGGCTAAAGAAAGCATGTGCTTGCATGGAAGTGCTGCAAACAGAGTCTGCTTGGAGTATAGTTAGGCTATGGAGAATTGCAGTTATATTAGGCTAAGCCTTATGCAGAATTATATCAATAGCACAGGTTTGGAGTGGATGCCATGTTTGGCAGTGATGCCATCACAAGTATGAATGTTAATGAGCAGATAAGGGATAGATTACAAATTCAAAAATACCAGGTGCATCATGTTAGCTATTGACATGCTATTATTCTTTTAGAACTGACCCCAAGTTCTGTCTATATGATGGAAGGACTTCTCACAATCTGGTGACACAAAATGCAGCTTACATTTCATTGAAAGCTGTCTTGGAACACCAATGCGATCAGGCAAGTAAATATTTTTTATGTTATCACACTAATGGCCAAGTTGGGAGGGGTTAGCAGCAACCCCCTCAATCAATAGTCCTGGCTCTGCTCCCATTTTTCGTTTAATCAATTCCTTCCCTCACAGGTTAAACTAGTCTTTCAAGTAATATAAAATGTGCATATCACTGTTTGAACTAGCTGTATACAAATTTATGTTGTAGTTATAGAGTTAGATGGTGTATGTGAACTTATGATGCAATAGCTGTGGTTTATGGTAATAGCTGTGGTTTATGGTTTGTGGAAGGGAACTGAAGATTTTGTGGAGATTTTTACAAGAGCCAAACACATTGGTACGGAGCCTTCATACAATAAGAATCCATGTATGTTTTTAATTCTGTGCCTAGTGGACATGCTTAGGTTCAAATCCTAGGGGGCATTTTCACCATTAGGTATCTGTTCTAAATATTGAGTCATGTAATAAAATTTGTAACTTAGGCCTAACAAATCAAGAAACCTAGGTTGGCAGGTAATGTATGCAGTTCCAGACATGATGTCTTATAAAATTTAAGCTGGAAGCACGTGATTTTGACAATTGCATTAGATGCACCAAAAAACCCATTAGCTAAACAAGGTGCTGCGCACAGAGGGTTGCCCTCCATGGCTGGAGGATGAAGTGGCTTAAATCATATTTCGAAGTCATGTTTTCACAATCAATCAAAGTTGCTACTTCAAAACAATAGAATACTTGATACCATGACTTTTTGGGAATTGGCCTGAATAAATCTTTGGTGCTCGGCATGGAACAAGTATTGCAGAAGCATAAGAACAAGTCTAATAGAGCAGAGAATGGAAATACATGTTTTGTTAGCATAGAAATGAGAGAACTCCTTGAAGACCTTTGATCTGTTTTTTATGCTTGGGAGGAGGAAAACATGGAGCATTGTTGTGTGAAGATGCTGATGCGAATGAAGTTAAAGAAATTGTGTATGAATCATTCTCCCGTTAGAATTATGATGTTTTGATCAGAACATTGTGCATATTCAAATATATAAGATTTACAACCCTGGTCTAGACCTTTTTACACTGCATCCTAAAATATGAATGCCACATTTTATATATGACGACATTTGTGACTCTAGAGCAAAAAATGCAACACATAAAATATAAGTTGTTTTTACATTGGAAGATGGATGTTGTTGTCTTATATAACTACCAAATACTAGGGTAAGTCCCCCGATATTAGAAAAGACTCCATTGCCCTTACATGGAACCACTCAACTTATTTAAGACTAAATGAGTCGTCTTAGTCTCTTTTGCTTAAGTGGTAGACTTCTATGATTGTCATAAGATTAAGACATTAATATGAAAAGGGTGCTTTAGCCGAGGAAAAATCTCATTGATTTAGTACTTTGGTACTGGATGATAGGGAAGATATATAGCATATGAAATAACATTAACTTAGCAATTACATAGATGGCATAGGAAAGTTGCAGGATGTTGTGAGCAGCCATCATATGTTTGATGAGCTGAAGAGGATGAATGTCCAGTTGCTCATTAGATTGATACAAATTCTTAGCTTCAATAAGATGGCCAGCACGACCCAGAAGATTAATCAAACTAGTATGATGCACAAAAGTTTGTACCATCATAACACTCTATAGTTTGCAAGTAGTACCAAAGCCCTTCATTTACTTGACCTGCCCAACTACGTGCGGCAACTGGCAAATGAGTCTTCATTTGGTTTCAGGCCACTCTTTTGCATGTTTTCAAAACATCCAAAGGCAAGGACACTATCACCATTTTGTGTGTATCCTACAATCATTACATTGGAAGAGACTGTGCTTGGATTTGGCAATTGTTCGAAGCCTTTGCGAGCATCCTAAACTTCCATGGTTAAAATACATATTGACTAAAAAGCTGCCCAAGGCATTTGACTGGATGCCAAAACTGGTAACTTGATTATAAGTGTGCCTATGATGTTCAATTGCTCCTCTATCAGCAAAAGCTTTCAAGGCACTTGAAATTCTAACTTTCATTTGATACTAGACAATCTTTCTGCATCTTTCCATAACATGAAGGAATGCAATATTAATTTCCTTGTATCATCTTTAACAAGAACGCTAGATTTGATCTAGTTATATGACTTCAATTTGATCATAATCATATATTGCATTAACAATAGTTTTAGAAAACCATTGCATTACTATGCATACGGACCATATAAATCAATCCTAGTTTAAAAAACTGATAGTTTAACCATTATGCATTACAGCTTGTCGATCAAATTTATTTACATGCAAACCTATAATACTCCTTGTATTATTCCAGATCCGGCTCGCAGAACTGAACTGATCCATCAGGCATTAATGCACAGGCCTGTCCGTCGGTTTAGCCAGACCAATTGGGCTTGAGATCAAGTTGTCTCATTGCTATTGCTTCTCACTACTTTCTATTCTGCTTTTCGATTCGATCATTGAGCCTTAATAAGTCTATGATTTAAAATGATAACCATATACCTTAATAATGTCTAAGCCATGGCTTCCAATAATAACCATAGACTCATCTTAAACCATTGGGATTTTTCATGATATATGCATAACCCCTTTAAACAGTGGAGTTTTGAAACCTCGATCTGTGCAACCTTTGTTATATGGAATAACCCGTAATGTAACTTTGGCATGATCATAAACAACATTCCTCCTTCATGCCAAATCTGCTTTTGTGATTCTGAATCTGAGTTTTGCAGTCCACAATAACTTTGTTTTACATCAGTATGTCTGTACCTCTTAACCTTCCAAAGATTAGTCTTTGAACTTACTGACTCCCAGCATTATTCCTTGTAAACTTTGCACATGGTAAAGCTTTGGTAAGAATATCTGAAACCTGATTTTCTGTACTAACATACTCAACTGAGACATATTTCTTTGCAACAAGTTCCCTGATATACTGCATGTGCATCTCAATGTGTTTTGTCCTCTGATGCAATACAGAGTTTTTTGTGATGGCAATACAACTTTGGCTGTCACTTAGAAGCAATGTTGTATTCTTTTGTACAATGTTCAATTCATTTAGCAACCTCCTGGCCCATACTATTTCTTTACCAGCCAAGGTTGCAGAAGCATGTTCTGCCTCAGCAGAAGACATGGCTATGCTTGATTGTTTCTTTGATTTCCAAACCACGTGTCCTCCTCCTAGTACAAGGGTAAAACCTGATGTTGACTTTCTCTGATCTAAGTCTGAAGCCCAATCAACATCGCAGTAAGCCTTCAGCTCAAGCTTGTCATTTGTGAATCTGATTCCCTGATCTTGTGTTGCTTTTAGAAATCTTAAAATTCTCTTTGCAGCAATCCAATGTTGTTTACCTGGATAGTTTGAATACTTGCTAAGAAGACTAACAGAGAATGCAATATTTGGACGTGTGCAATTTGCAATGTAAAGCAAACAGCCCAAGAGTTCTCTATAGGGTACATTGGCCATCTCTGCAACTTCTTCTTCAGAATTTTGTGACATGTTGGCTGAAATTTTGTGACCTGGTACAAGAGGAGTTTCAACTATTTTGCAATTCCTCATCCCAAATATTTGAAGTATTCCCTGTATATTGCTTGTTTGAGGCCTAGAAATCTTTTAAACTCACCTAGGTCTGTCATCTTAAATTTTGCCATGAATCTGCTTATAGTCCCTTATATAGTCTAATTGGTTGGCCATCATTATCCATGCAAAAGTACTACTGATGAGGTGACTGTTTCGGACCATAAACAACACGTTTTAGCTTCCACACCATATCACGTCCTTGTTCATAACCTTTTGCTTACTTCATAAATATTTCTTCTTCTAATTTAGTGTTTAGAAAAGCGGTACTAACATCCATATGATGTACTTCAAGATCATGTGCTTTTGCATATGCCAGCAGTATTCTAATGCTTGAAAGCTTAACTATTGTAGAAAATGTTTCATCATAGTCTATTCCCCTTTTCTGTGAGTAGCCTTTAGCAACTAATCTAGCCTTGTAAATCTATGATTTTCCATCTGGGCTAGGTTTCAACTTAAATATCCACTTGCTATCCACTATATTTTTCCCATTTGGTCTTTTGACCAGTTCAAATGTTCTTGTTCTCTTGAATGACTGTAATTCCTCCTCCATTGCATATTTCCATTTATTCGATTCTTTAGAACTCTGGCATCCTCAAAGCTGCTGGGAACATTGGGTTCAAGTATTGCCATAATGTTACTCATTTCTTCCTCACCATCGAGATTGGCATTTAATCTTATACTCTTTCTTTCCTTGTTTCTGCCAAGATTTTCAACATTTACATTAGCTTCTTCCAACAATCTTTCTGCTTCAGTTTTATAAGGTTTCCTCTTTGGAATTTTACTTGTAGTGTTGGATACAATCTCTTCTTCATCTCCTGATGCATCAACATGGTTTTCAACCATTGCACCTTGTTTAATTACCCTGGTTTCCTCATCACCTAAGTCTGGAATTGGACCTGTTATGGCAGAATTATTTTCTTCCTTATTCACACATTGAGGCACTTGCTTGTGGTTAATGCCTTCTCGATCCTTGTATAATTTGTCTTCCACAAAAAACATGTCTCTGCTTATTATTAGTTTCCTGCTTAATGGATCAAATAGCTCGTATTCCTTAGATTGATTATCATAACCTATCAGATAACATTCCACTGATCTATCATCAAGCTTTTGTCTAGTTTCTTCTGGTACATGTGCATAACTCAAACAGCCATAGGCGTTACATTTAGAAAAATCAGGTTTGGTACCATACCATAGCTTGTCTGGTGCCTTGCCATTTCTGCTCCTAAATGGCAGTTTGTTCTGGATCTCCACTGTGGCTTGAACAACTTCCTCCCATAAAAAATTTGGCAGTACTGAGTGTTTGAGCATGGATCTTACTGAATTCAATATGGTATTTGTTCTTTCTTTCAGAAACTCCATTTTTTGTGGGGTGTATAAACAAGTTAGTTGTCTTCGTATGCCATTTGAGAGGCAATAATTTTTAAACCGGCCAGACATAAATTCACTCCCTCTGTTAGTCCTAAGGCATTTCAATTTCTTACCAGTTTGTCTCTCCACTTCAGCTTGATAAACTTTGAATGCCTCGAATGCATGATCTTTATGTCTCAATGTACAGATCTTGGTTTTCTTGGAAAAGTCATCAGTGAATGTGATAAAGTATTTCTTTCCATGTATGCTTCTAACATTTAATGGCCCGCACAAATCACTATGCACAAGCTCATTTACTTCCTTAGCTCTCTTTCCTTTTTAGGGAATGGTGATACAATGTTTGCCTTTTCGTGCAACCTTTGTACAACTGAAAGTTTCTTCTTTTATACTGGCAGCATTGATTTGACCAGTTTTGATCATGTATTTCAGATTATTAACATGTGTATGAGCTAGCCTCTCGTGCCACAGTTTTAGAGTTGGAATGGTGATTGCATTGATTGCATTTAAGTCATCACTTCTAAAGCCAAATAATTTACCAACTCTTTTGGCTAAAAGCTTCAATTCATCATTTAATAACACTTTACAATAGTGTTTTTCAAAGTTCACATGATAGCCAATATCAACTAATTGAGTAACTGAGATCAAGTTCTTAACTAAATTTGGAACACAAAAGAACGTTCTCAAGAATAACAGTTGTCCATTTAGATCATAAAGTTCCAATAATCCAACTTGTTCTACTCTCTTGTAGATTCCCATCACCCATTTGAACAAAGCTTGCATTTTTTAAACATTTTCCTTAAGTTTAGAAGGTGATTTAATCACGTTTCTCTCAGCTCCACTATCTAGCATATATATATCATCATTCTTTAGTTTGATGCCATAATCAATTGAAAAAGTTTGAGAGCAAGTTACCTCCGCATTTTCATCTTGATTCTCCTCTTCATTTTCAATCTTTTCTGCCATCAAGTTCACTGCTGCAGGCTTGCCTCTGCCCCTACCAAAATTCCCTCTTTCACCTCGATTTCCTCCACTTATGTTATAGTTCTTGCCTCTGCCAATATTGGTCTTGTTTCCTCCTTTGTAACAGTCCTTAGGACTTGGGCATTCATTGGCCAAATGGCCAAACTCTTGGCAATTGAAACATTTATTTCCTTTGTCTAGTTTATTTAAATGACCATAAGAATCACACACAAAATAGGGACCAAGTTTACCTTGTTCATTCTTAGTCTTTCTATTTGATGTGTAAAGTATCTCATTAGTTTCTTCACTCTCATCATTGGTTACAAGGTAAGGGTATGCCTGATGCCTCCATGTCTGCAATAATGTTGTCAAATCGTTCAAACATATCTTTTACATCATCTTTGTCACCAAACCTCAGATCTCTGAGCTCCTTGTCCAAGACATCCAGCTGAGAAGAGGATTTGACATGATAAGTCTGTATCATATAGTTCCACATCTATTTTGAAGACATGCCTCTCGTTTTCAGTAATATACTTGAACTAATCTTACTTTTAATGGCTGCCTTAGCCTCCAGAGATTTTACTTTCTTTTCAATATCATTTGTTGGACTACTAACCTCCACAGTACTTGAAGTACCAGCTCCTCCAGTCGAGCTGACTTCTCTCATGGGACTGGCATTTGTCCCTAATGCAGCAGCAGCTGTTGCATATGTACACCCTCTACTAGTTGCTTGTACAGTTTTTGGAGCCCGCTCTTCAACAACTTCCCAGAGTCCTTCAACTTTCAAAACTTCTTCCACCTTTTTCTTCCACACTTGGAAGCCAGCACCACCTTTATAAACTTCAATTGCACTGAGCAAGAAGCTCCCAATCTGCTTGCCATACTTGCTCGGATACCAGATGAAGGAATGCAATATTAATTTCCTTATATCATCTTTAACAAGAACACTAGATTTGATCTAGTTAGATGACTTCAATTTGATCATAATCATATATTGCATTAATAATAGTTTTAGAAAACCATTGCATTACTATGCATGCGAACCATATAAATCAATCCTAGGTTAAACAACTGATAGTTTAACCATTATGCATCTGACTTGTTCCATTTATCAAACTTATTTACATGCAAACCTGTAATACTCCTTGTATTATTCCTGATCGGCTCCCGAGAACCGAACCGATCCATTAGGTATTAATGCATGGGCTTGCCCGGCCGGTTTAGCCCGGGACCGATTGGGCTTGACATCAAGTTATCTCATGGCTATTGCTTCTCCGGGCTTTCTCTCCGCTTTTCGGTTTGATCATTGAGCCTTAATAAGTCTATGATTTAAAATGATAACCATGGACCTTAATAATATCTAAGCCATGGCTTTCAATAATAACCATGGACTCACCTTAAACCATTGGGACTTTTCATGATATATGCACAACCCCTTTAAACAATGGAGTTTTGAAACCTCGACTTGTGCAACCTTTGTTATATGGAATAACCATAACGTAACTTTGGCATGATCATAAACAATACATAACACTCAGAGAAGGAAGACATTCTTGATGTTGTGCATACCCTGCCTGCGATGATAGCATTCCATGATATCATGTCCCAATTTTGTAAATTGTCAAATACTTTGTGGGCTTCCTTTAAGCTTCCACATTTCCCATGCATGTCAATCATAGTGTTATAGAAGAGTTCCAATGATTTGTTCATCAACAAGCCTATGCATTTGTAGTGCCCCTATACAAGCACATCCATCCAAGACTCCAAAGAAATGATAGCAGAAATGATTGGCCTCATACAGACACGAATGGATTGAGGACATACTTCTTGAGAATTTTTGCATATACTTTGGGTCTAACGGCAACTCGAACTTATGGAAGATACTGTGGAATGCTTTTGGTCAAGGTTCTATCTAAGACAAAAAGCAATATATGATCCTCCATACCCCATTGGGACATGAAAGCTTCATGCAATCACAAACATTTATGCACACAATTTGCCAGGGGGGTCTCAATGATGGCTTGACAATTATCAGCATCAATTACAATGTAAAAATGAAAGCTAACAGCATAAACCTTGCGACAAAGAAACAAAAGCAGTTAATCCACTGCAAGTAAGTCTTCTCAAGATGTTCAGATTTGTATGTTGGATTTGCATTATGCATAACAACATAAACCTTGCAATAAAGAAATTGAAGCAGTTAGTTCGCTGCAAGTAAGTCTTCCAAGATGCTTCAGATCCATATGTTGGATCTGCATCATGCAAATCACAAACATTTATGCACACAATTTGCAAGGGGTGTCTCCAAAAATGATGGCCCGACAGTTGTTATCATCAATTACAATGTAAAAGTGAAAGCTAATAGCATAAACCTTGCGACAAAGAAACAAAAGCGGTTATTCTGTTGCAAGTAAGTCTTCTCAAGGTGTTCAGATCTGTATGTTGGATTTGCATCATGCATAATAGCATAAACCTTGCAACAAAGAAATTAAAGCAGTTAGAACAACGCAAGTAAGTCTTCAAGATGCTTCGATCCATATGTTGGATGCATCATCATGCAATAGCCACCGTGAAGAGGCAAAAATAATTAGAAATATAACAAATGCTTTCAAAATTGGCATCTACCATTTCTCATTCGTATAACTATTTTCTACATTCTATTCTTCCACTGTACATTCTGAAACCTAAGAATATGGGATCATCCTTACAATGATAACATTTCACCATCTCCAATCTACACCTGACTTAGGCGCTTGGGACGCCAAGGGTTTGATAAGTTCTCCCGGACGGATATTGGATTTTTGGACCTTATCGAGCCGGGGCCCTTGAACGCAGGATTCAACGGTCCGATAGGGGAACCGAGATCCCGAGTGTGGTCTTTAAGCGTCGCCCCTCAGGGAGCCCGCCAGAAAGGTCAGCCTCGGGAAACTTTTGTGGTTCGCCTCTTGGGGTTCGGACTCTCCCCTCTAATGAGGCGGCCTTGCAAGGTCCCCGCCTTGTTTGACTTGGGCAAGTGTGCCACCGGGCCGCCCAACAACAGTCGCCCCTGACCGTACTAATGCAAACACTTTGATCTAAACCTTGTCTGAAATTTTGAAAACCGCATGTACGCTTGGCGATGACTTAAGAAGCCTGCTGACAAAAATCAGAATTTAATTCCTTACTATGCATTAATTACGAATTTATGAATGTCTTGCTACTCTTTAACAACAACAGTTTGCCTAGACCGCTTCAATGCTACCTATTTGATCGAGAACTTTATCTGGAAATTCTAAAAATTTGCCTGTATTTGGGGATGACATAGGAAGCCAACCGACAAAAATCAGAATTTAATTCCATACCATGCATTAATTACGAATTTATGAAGCATGAATGCAAAAGAACGCATAACTAAAAAATTCTCGCGATCGAAAAAAGGTGGAATTTTGACAAAGGTTACAACGTCTTCGTCGGACATGAGAAAAAACATTTCACTAGGA
Source organism: Isoetes taiwanensis (assembly GCA_021234155.1). Lineage (NCBI taxonomy): Eukaryota > Viridiplantae > Streptophyta > Lycopodiopsida > Isoetales > Isoetaceae > Isoetes > Isoetes taiwanensis. The sequence goes on from JAJEKV010000140.1 coordinate 321,014, forward strand.
TATGCGCTGTTGGTGCACGATGAAATAGCTCCGAGTCTTCCAGAGCTCACATGTCGCCACAAAGTTCTCTTTAAAGGCCACAGCGATGGGCGAGCAATTTCCCCTCTCAAAACCATGATTTGGCTCTTCCAATGGACTCGAATATCGACATTACCACGGGGACCAACTTTAGTGGGCGGAAGACCACCCTTGTTCTCAAAAGAACAAAGTACACTAGACCTCCAGCCGGGCGTCCGTAGCGGCGTCACGTCCATGCAGCGGCGTCACGTCGCGACGGCGACGTCACGTCGCACAAAAAGTGGCGCCACGCGATGCGACGTGGGTGCACCCGGCGCGAATCATACGCCTGCGTCCACGGTGTCGACGTCGCACCACACGCCGCGATGCGGCGTGTGCGGCGACGCCGTCGCGTGGCGTCGCGATGGTCACGTTATTTTGGCGTCCGCGTCGCCTGCATCGTCGCAAGCCCACGTCGCTAAATGTCCATTCTCTTGTTGTGAAGGGAACGGAATGAAGAGCCTGATATGAAGGCTTGTATGAAGCATGCAGAAGAGATAGCATGATGTAGAATTACCTTCGTGCACAACAATAACCCACCGTTAAATGCACTAAATAGACAGCCAGAAACACTGACAAGCATTGATTGAACAATGCAGGCAACTGGAAACAATTGGCCAACCAAGACCACGAAAAGATAGCAAGTTGCATGCATATACAAACACTTGATAAATAACAAATGACCAATTTAGCAACAGTACTTGTATGTGTCAAAGGTCTGGATCCGATCCATAATTCTTCACATTATCACCTCGCATGTCATTTCGAAGGGAGGACATAACCAAGTTGTGTCCAGCCAAAAGATCCAATTCTTGGAGCATCATGTTGTTGTATATGTTGCTTATAACATGTAGCAAAATGCATCTCCAATAATCCGTTGAAGCATTGAAATGCAACAATCTTAGACTCCGTCACGGTTCTTTATACCGCATCAAAATGCCTATAACCAATCTAGCAGCATATAAGCTGATGCTTGTGGTCAAATAAAAAGCTAAAAGAAATGGAAGTAAGACAACAAACTATTTATTGACCTTGATTACATATAAAATTGAGCTCTTGAGCTCATGCATCTTTGACCCTATGCCAAAGGCTATGTATGGATTAGTCTGCAGTATTTAGACGAAACGCTTTCATATCCTCCATCGTCACTTCTGTAATCCATGGAAACATCAACCAATAAGACCATATAACGTTAAAGCGAATAGAATATCATGTAACAAAAAGTTGAAGAAACATGTAGAAATAAATTTCTTCTATGTATCATAATTCAAAGGGCCTAAAAGTAATGGAGAAATCTGGTACCTTTGCTCTCTTCCTCTGCCAAGATCGGGTGGTTGATGTCAATATTTGCATCAAAGCAAAGTGTGCACAAACACACCAGAAACCTAAGCCTTCCTATCCAGAATAAAAAGTTCTCACCAGCAGCAAATAGTCATGCTGGAAGCACAAACCAAAGGTATAGGTAGATCAGAGGACTAACCTGGTATTCATAACAACATAAACCATGCAACAAAAAATGTCTAACATCGTGAACAACTACGAAAAACACACAGGCTGCGTGTCCCCCATGACTATGACTAGCACCGTGGCAAAAAAGAAATACAGCTGCCACCATTGCCTGAGCTCACTCGGCTTTCCCTGGTGCCTTTCCTAATGCACGATGAATGCAGGTGACCACCAGTTTACCAGGAACAATAGGTTTGGAGCAATCACCAGTATATCCTAGTTATATTCTAGCATATACTTAGGATATGCCACAACCCCACATAAAGCAAGGGTTTGCCCCCCAGGGCCAACCCAAAAAATGCCATTTTTAATATAAAAATGTGAAGCCTTAGCCAAGGGTGCATAAATTAAATAATGTAACCCCCCAATGTAACATGTGGCCCCGTATTTTTCGTACACATTCAATACATGTGCCATACACCCTTTGTACATACAACACATATTAAACCATTGAAAGGTTAAACCCCCCCGAAACCCTCCCAGTTGTTTTTGTTGATATTCACGCAGGACGTCCATCGGTTGGCTCGGGCCGTTGGATGTCAGTTTCGGTTATATTAACAAGAGCTTAATTTACAAGAGCAAACCAGATTCTTCCACCATTTACAACTTCAAGGGAGCTCAATATCTAAGGAGGAGTTACTGATGCAAATGGGTACCATCACCTTCACAAAATGTCAATGTTTTAAAATAGCAATTTTGATTGATTGTAAAAATATGACTTTTAAGTATGATTTAAGCCACTTCACCCTCCCGGCCATGGAGGGCAACCCTCTGTGCAAACATCTTGTTCTTTTTATTTTTCTTTTTAGCGCAAGAGCCGAATCCTGGGTGTCACCTTCTCTGAAAGCCAGGCTAAACAGGGGTCTAAACATTTCCCTCGGGAGGTGGTAGGATTTGTTTTCTCTAAAATGTTGAAGGATCTTCTGATTACAATGCTTCTCATATTAGGGGTGATATAATGGATAAAAATCATATTATCACAAAGCACTGCTCCTCTTTGACAAATACCAAGACTTTCTGCACCATTGGATCTGCATTTGCATAAAAATCATTCAACAGTGCTTCTCATATTATAGTTACATGACGAATTTAAGTTGAACTTTATAAGTACCAGTGACTATGGTATGGCATGTTTACTTGATAATGGGTTGCTGGGTAAGGATTATACCTTTGAAAATTCGAAATCTCCATTGGAAAGTGAAAATGTTTCTTTTGCCATTAAAAATCCGAAATTTCCTTGAAAATACCTTATTTTTCCTTTCCCATAGAAAATCTGAAATTTTCTTATAAGCACAGATCGATTCCTTAGGGAGGCTCCGTTTCAGGCGAAGGCCTTTATTACACAGGATCAGCCTTTGGGGTGCTTGATGGCTAGCACCTTAGAGTAATGATTTTGGAAAACAGGAGACCAGAAGAGATTGGTATTCATATTAGCATCAGTCACCTTGGCACATTGAACGCAAGCTTGAACTTTGTTCCAATCCATAATCAGATTATGCATCAAAGGAAAGGAGTTTGGAGCAGGGTGCAGACACATAAAAGGCAAATTTAGGTAGGCAATGCTTAATTGAAGGATGGCCCGAGGGGGAGGAGGAATTTAACCAATAATTAATAAACTTGAAGTCAAGAGATGCATTGCCAGTGAGAGTCTCCATATGTACTTCCCAGCTAAAGAACAAGCCTGGATATGCAAATTCTTACAACCTAAACCCCCAAACTTTTTTGGCCTAGAAACCGTGCTCCAATTAACTAAGTGGGAACCACTCCAGATGAAGTTCCTGATGATTTTATCCAGATCAGCATAGATAGATGTCGGGGCAATTAGAGCATAAGAGAAATACACATGAGTAGAGCTTAGCACAGAGTTTGAAATCAAAGTTCTACCAACAAAAGATAAGCAGCTCTTATAATTATTCAACTTCTTTTTTGTTTTCTTCATAATAGGATTTCATAGACCTTCAAGGCTCAGTTTTAGAGAAAGAGGCATCCCAAGCAAATTAGAGGCTTGCAAGGTACTGAGAACAGAGATGTCACAGATAGAGGTTTGACTGATATCTCCATTTATTTTACTCTTTGCAAGATTTAGATGAACTCTAGAGGCTGCAAAAAACTGTTTAATTAAATCAAGGAAGATATTAATGTTATGAGCATTGGAGTCCAAGAAGGCAAAGGTATCATCCGCATATTGGGATATGGTGAGATAATCTTCATTATTTGGAAGCTTAGGACCAATAATTGTCCCAGTAGACTGAAAATGATTAACACATCTAGTAAGCATATTTGCAACTGCAATAAATAAATAAGGAGCCAAAGGACAACCTTAGCAAGAGGGAAAAAGTTGGTTGGGGAGCCATTGATAATGACTGCGGAGTTAGACGTAGAGTTAAGCCCATGGATAACAGAGATGGCCTTAGGATGGAAGCCAATCTTATTCAGAGCAGTGTCAATGAAGTCCCATTTAACAAGATATCAAAAGCTCTTTTTAAAATCTAGCTTGAGAAGAACACAAGTCCCTTAGATATTTTGTTCCAATGAAGACCCTCCATAACAGTTATATAGTTATCAAAGATAAATCTCTTAGGCAGGAAAGCAGATTGTTTGTGACTGATATTTTTCTGCAAAAAAGGTTGGACTCCAGCAATGATCTTAGCACAAAGCTTATAGGTAGCATTAGCTAGGGAAATTGGCCTCCATTCAGCAAAGGAACTTGGATTTTCCACCTTAGGCACTAAAGCAATAAATCCAGCAGGGATAGAGGGGTGCAAGTGGTTTGAGTTCCAGAAGCCATGAACAAGACCAATCAAATCTAAGTTAATTGTATTCCAGAAGTGGAGATAGAACTCTGGTGGAAATCCATCAGGACCAGGGGATGTCCCTTTACTAAAGCTATTAAGAGTATTAAAATTTTCATCTTCAGTTGGGATACTAGCAAGGGATGCATCCATAGCATCAACTGGAGTGGGCAAGATATTATCCAACTGAGTTGAAACTGTGACGTTCCACATATTTATACGCATATTTAAGTATAAATACGTGACACGTCACTATGAATAATTAATGGCACATTAATTATTCATAAGCTAAGGTTAGCTATGTTAATAATTAAATTATAAAGGTGGAAACCTAACCAAAACCCTAATTCGAATTTAGGGCTTATCCTAATATTAAAAAAGGGCTAAAATACCAAATTAGCTAATATTAACCAATCTAGAGCATGCCACCCGCCCAAATCGATTGGGCAAGGTGGGGTTTCCATTTTGACACCCAAATTAGGGCTTTTGTGCCCCAATTCGAATTGGGAGCAATTGGGGATGGAGGAGGAGGAGCAGCACCCGGCGCCCTTGAGCTAGTCGAGATGGAGCAGCCCAAGACCGATTTGATTTAGTCGGTCAAGAGGTTACTTTTGTTGATTTATAGCATAGCCTCTACGTGGTGTGTTCTCTCTGTTTTCTCGTGGTTTACCCGTTAGACTAACCCTTGATTGATATGGTGAGTATTCTTATCTCTAGTCTCATGACGTGCTTTGGTTGATGGTTTAGTAGTTCTTTGCTTAGTTAGCACTCTCCGGAGATGGGGGATTACGGGGGTAGAGACCTCTCGAGCCCATGTATTGTAGTATGCTCCTAGATAGAGCCCTCAGATTATTCCCATTAGATGCGGCTGTGGTACAAGAGACCACCGAAGTCGGGATGCTATGGAGTGACTTAGCACCAAACAAGGGACACAAAGGTGAAGTGGGGTGGGGGTCTTGCACGAACATAAAAGGCTCCCCGAGACTCCTACAAGGGACTAGGCCTTGGCCAGGCCCAGTGAGCTAGGCGCGATCCAGGCCGGGTATGGGTCTGACACTCCCTGGGTACAGAGGTGTGACCCGCATGGGGCATCCTGTACTTTGAGTAGATTTAGGGCGAGTAAGTCGGCTACGGATGCGGGGGTCGCTGATGATGCGCACGTATTCTCTAGTCCACCCATGGAACCACCGCGGATCCCGGAAGGGGCGGCTTCCCGACCTGCCTCATCGGACGGGGCTTCATGAACCCTGTAGTAGGCTCGAAGGGTGATACCTTGAGTCTGCGTGTCCGGAAGGCTATAGTGACGCCATAGCATGATTCGACTCATCTGCAAAGTGTGCACAGGAGGGGCGGATGGAGTGGACAACCCTAGCCGATGTTCTATGCCAGCCAACGCCAGGTTATACTTCCGTCTGCTGATCTCTTGAGACCGAGCCGTCAGTCCATCCTCACAAGAGTCTGAGCCGGGGTAGAACCGCGGGTTTGGGTGTTTTCCTTAGTATTAGATGCATATTCTTTGCCGTTGGTATTTGGATGGATGTGCCACCCTTCGTGGTGGTTATTTATATATGATTTATGTTCGGTGCTAACATGTATTCACGCTTCCACGACGTAGGAGCCCCATTGAAGCGTGGGCGAATGACCCCTCCGTGTCCTTCACTTGAGCATCTTCTTATAGATGGCCCGAAGTTAGACGGAGGGCCACTCCCCGCCATGGCGGCGAGATGGTTGCCATGGGGGGAAAAGTCCCCGTATGTATACCGCCGGGGTCGATATATATATTGGGCGTCCACGAAAACTATCTCTACTTATCACATCATTTGCGAAGAAACGAGTTGGTATAAAGAGAAGCAAAATTCTCATAAAAGAATGCTTTGATGTCGAAATTGAAGTTACAAATAGTACCCGAGTCGGTCTTAATCGAGACAATTGAGTGCTTGAGAAGCCTATTCCTTGCAACCCTAAAGAAAAACTTGAGCTGCCATAGTCCATTTCACTATTATATTTGATTTTGCATTTAATTGCTGCACATTTGGTCTCCCTCTCTTCTATGTTTTTCAGATGACTCTTTAACATTTCCTCCCTAATTTGAAGGTTATCATTAAAGGGACCAGCAATAACATTGATCTAATTTCCTTCATGTGGATTAGGAGAATTTCCTTCTCTCTAATTCTATTATGATGTCTAACTTTGGCTCAATTTTTAATCCAACCTTTAGCTTCCTTGAGCTTGGAATAGAAGAATTTCATAGAGCCTATAGGAGAACCAGTCTCAATATTCTGATAAAATTCAATGAAATCTTTATTGAACTCTTCATTCTGGAGAAGAGAACAGTTTAACTTGAAGGGAATATTTCCATCTCTAGGAATAGCAAGCAAATGCTTGGTATGAAGGAATAGAGGTTGATAATCAGAGATAGATGTGCCTTCATCACTAGTTACAAAACAGTTGTCCCAAAACTCAGAGTTGGGATTGGATACATGATATCTCTCGAGCACAGTAAACTCGAGCTTGATGTTTCTGCTTGTTTGACCAAGTATAATTAGAGGTAGAGGAAGGAATTTGGATCAGGGCATAATCATTGATCATGTTGTCCCATTTGAGCTTTTCAGTAGAGGTCATATTAATTTTATTTCCAAGCTTCATGTCCCATACAGGAGTGTTATTGAAGTCCCCGCAAGAGTCAAGTCAAAAGAAGGGTTGTTTCTAATCCAGAGTTGATTTACGGCGAGAGGCCTTCCTTTTCTTTTAGGATTTGTGGAAGCATAAACATTAATCACACCAAAGTTGGAGTTATTAACTGAGAAAGTTAGTGCCTGCTACATTTTAGAAATACTATTGCAAAATGAGAGGTGCTTTATATTCTTCCGAATGAAGCCAATCCCCTTTGTTCCACCAAATTTCAATCTAGATGGAGGAGGCTCGGATAAATTCAATCCCAAGATTCGAGGATTCAAACTTAGGTAATTTGAGTTCCTGCAGAATGATTATGTCTGCATTGTAATGCTTAAGTTGAGATATAGCTATCCTTCTCTTTAAAGGCCCTTTAATACCTCTAAGATTCCAACTTACAATCCTCATCAGAAACTAAAACTAGAAGAGACAATAGAGATCAACATTAGTTAGATCTCCCAGATCTTCTATTCTTAAGCTTACTTTTATTTGCTTCTGGTGTTATTGGCTGGAACACTAACCAGAGAGTTTGGAATAGTATTATTAGATTTATCAACCCTTTTGTTAGATTTTATAATCAAAGCATTATCCCTTCATCATTCCCCCAATTCTCTTTGTCACTATTCAAATCAATATCAATTGTTGGATGGTTGACAATCATCAGCATTGCTGCCTTTGATGCCAAGGATCTCTGGGCTGAGACTATTGGGAACCAACTGTTGGTCAATCAATTTTACTCTTTCTGGAGTATCCCACACCGCCTCATCAAAAGGTTCTTTGTTTTGCATTGCTTGTATTTGACTATCATGTTCTTCATCATTCTGGGATAAATCCTTTACATTCTCTAACAATCCCTCTTGCAGAGAGGCTAACTGCTCTTCAATAGCAAGGGATATTACTGGAGATATAGGGTTTGAGGGGGTACAAATTTGATTTAAGCCAATAAGAGAACCTATATTCAGCAAAGGTGGAAGGTGAGTGACAGAGGCTGTTGGATTTATGACAGAGGGGTTGACCAGTTTATCAATATTATTTGCAGAGCTCAACATTAAATCCAAGTCACGGTCAGTATTAGGATTTGCAAGTATCTGATAATGATTCGAACATATAACATTGTCGACCAGTTGATTTACAGTTGCTTTATGGTTAAACTTTTTAGGACAAAGCAATATGTCTGTTGTCTGTTTGGATGTCTGAGCATTGCCATTAGCCCCTCCCCCCTCCCTCCTAGGTTATACTTGTGCATGCATCAATATTTGTTGAAGAAGTTGATGCAATCGAATTTTGAACTGGGAGGACTTTTGTTTCCATAATTAAATCCTACTATTTTGACAAAAGAATTTTTAACCTGGAGGTGCTTATCTCTTGTTTATGGGTAGTAATTAGCATGGCTTTTTCTAATTAATGAATCTCCCTTGCTTTTGACATGGACAGAGAAATCCATTAATGACAAAGGTTTAACATTTTGTAAACCTTTGGCATTCCTAATGATTTTGTTGAACGTGGAGTGAAGATCATCAGCTGGAGTTTTTGGTTGGAACATTGGAGCTTTCCCTTTAGACTGATGATTTCCATATTTTTGAAGAACCTTTATTCCTGTAGAATAATTGCTTGTGTAAATGTTCTCTCTTTATTTTGAGTCCATGTTTTTTTCCTTCTAGATTCTATATTTCCCTTTCCATCCTTTTCTTTTGGATTCTCTTTTGACTACCATTTACTCTCTTCCATGCAAATTATTGTCCATCTGCAATTATCTTCCTTTCCCCTTCCTCTGAATCTTTATGGCTTACACAGTCCAAAGGTATGGAAAAAACCTTGGAACTATGATCAAACTGATTTGTTTTTTGACCATCAATGTTACTCCTCGATGTATCCAGTTGACGTAGATGTTTATTCTTGCAGCTCTCATACCAGTAATGTCTTTGACCACAAGTTTGACACTGAGGAGGCAGACCCGACCATCTAAGTGATAGGGAGGTTTTCTGTCCAAAAGCATTTGTAAAAGGGATAAAAGTAGGTATAGGTTTAGATAGGTCAAGTTGAACAAAGGATCTTGGAGGTCTTTCAGGAACATACTCCGTTGAGATGTAAGTGCCAATAGAGTTGAAAAGGATCTTGAAGCAATCTTCATTCCAATAGATTGGATTTAAGAGTAATTGAGGCCACACAAGGAGTCAAAGTTTGTAGTGTCCATTTTAGGATCCCATTTAAGGAAGGATATTTGGAAATTTTCAACTTTTGATGGCCCATGATTCAGAAGGAAATTAGTTGTTCTCTTACTCTCACATTCTATCATAATGAATGGAAAGCGTAACCAGTACATAGCTTTTATAAGGACTCCTTTTTGAAGATTTGAACAATAATCCAAAGTTTTTTCAAGTTATTATTATTATTATGTCTATTGCTCACTTGGGCCTCGAGAGGCCATGGAGCACATGAACAAACGTTTACAATCTCAGCATCAAGGCACGGTGTGCATCCACCGCCCTTATATAGGGACCTAATGCCATTGGCGGTAGCATTAACAAAGAATAAACGTCTAGTGCCTGTATCCCAAAGTGTTGTCTAATATATGTATATTCCGAGCATACTAAGAAAACATGTCGCTCATCCTCAACCTGTCCTGTTCTGCACAATTTACATGTCCGATCTTCCACTGGAATTTTTTCAAGTTAATACCACATTTGTTGACTTTAACTAGAACAACAATATCTTTTAAAATGGACATCTTTGCAGGCCTGGTCTGAGGCAAGCTTCGCATTTTCAGGCTGGCGCCTGCTGAGGTCGCCTATGCAATGCGTCATGCTTCCAGTACCCCTAATGCACCTCATACTCCCACCGCTCCATTTCTTTGCCAGCGGTACAAGCTTCTTACTCCCCACACCAACCGGGCAGATCATCGGCGTCCCCACATCGAATGCCAACAAATAGGAACTGTGCCTCTGGATGGTGTCTTGGAACTGTCGGGGCTTCCCCTGGCAGAAAGGGGAGAGTCTCAACTCTATTGCACCAGACATAGATCTCATTTTCCTCATGGAAACATGGAAGCATGCAGGGCACAGACTGCCGAACCTCCCAGGCTATCTGCATTTCTCGGTGTTCAATGAGTGCACAGGCAAGCGAGGGCATGGCGGGGTTGCCTGCTACTACCGTGCAACCTTGAGGCACTCAGTCTCGTTGCACAAAACAGACAGGTACAATCGCTACTTGTGGGTGCGCGTGAAACATGACAGTGACGACACTCTTCTCATGCAGCATGCTCCTTTCCACATGCCGAGAGCAACTTTTATAACACTCATTCGGATGTGGATCGATTGAAGCCCTATGTCGATCTATATGATGACATACAACAGCACAAGCAGTTGGGCAGGGTTATATTGCTTAGCGACTTTAATGCACGCACAGGAGCCGAGCAGGTTCCAAAATTTGAGCCCCTGGCAGAGGATGTCTTGCAATTGAACCCCGCAGAGGTGGCTTGGTCAAGGGTGTCAGAGGACAGCCATATTTCATACTATGGCGGCGCGGTTGTTGTTCTTTGGGTAGTATCTTTAACCCGGTTATTTGTAATGGGTTGGCACAATGGCCGTCTTCTCTATACTTGTAGACAGGAGAACCAAGGGGGTGGCTCCAGTGTGGTGGATTATCTATTGGTTGAGGAACGGGATCTGCACCTGGTTACTCATTTTTCCATCGGAACACACCTGGGACGAGGAAGTGGACTCGGACCACCGGCCCCTGTTCATGCGTCTCCATTGGGAGGTTCCCCGTGCATCTACTGCCTCAACACACCGGGTGCCCAACCAAGGCTGGATTACGACCGTCGCGGGGACCTATGCCCGGTAGCTTGAGCATGATCCGGCGGGGGCTGGCGCAACTCCCCACACTTCAAGAGCAATGCGCTCGGTGACTCACACGCCCGGCGGTGGCCTTTGAAGATGCTTTGGGAGAGGCCGCTCACGACGAACCTCGGGCACTACCACCTTCCCCCGCAACAGATGGTTTGATGATGAGTGTCGGGAGCTTAAACGCGCCCGACGACAAGTCATCGATCCCACCTCCAGCCCACGGGCCGTCGGTCAATACCGCTCCTTTCTCAAGAACAAGAAGGCCAGATACCTCGCAGAGCATCAGCAACAAATGTTTGGTCTCCTGGATCGGCACCCCAGGACATTCTGAAGAAGGGTCTTGAGCAAGCCTGCACAGCCCACAGGGAACATCACCTCGAAGCAATGAGTACAGTACTTGCAACAGCTTTACGACCCCCTCGGGGGCGGACACCCGATCATCGCCACCGGATAGGCATGGCTCGTTTATCCGCGAGGGGATGTCATCATGGGCCTACAACGTTTAGCTAATGGGAAGGCGCTGATTTAGATGGCATCGCGTGCGAACTTCGAAATGGGCTGGGCCTCCGCTGGTGCCTGTCCTCACGGCATTGTTCAATAAAGCACTGCGAGAAGATTGGCTCTCTGAGCATGGAGATCCGGGCGCACATCTCATGCATCACACAATCTTGCAACTCATATATGCTGACAATGTCAACCTCCTGGCCTATACTCCAGAGGACATGCAATGTCACCTGGATGCTCTTGACACTTTTTGCCAATTCACTGGCATGCGAGTTAACTTGGCCAAAACTAGGGTGCTGCTAGTTGCATCATCCCGTCAGCCAAGGCTTCCCTCATTCACTTACTAGGGACAAGAGGTAGAGGTGGCTCCGACCTACAAGTACTTGGGGATCGAGTTCTCAACTACCACCCATTGGGATGCTGCCATCAGGTTGCGGATCAAGGCGGGTTGGAAAGCACTATATGCCATGTAGAACAATAGCCACAAGGCAGAGTTGTATGCCTGGGGCCACCAGTCACACTTGTTTCGGGCCTTGGTCGAGCCGGTCCTTTTGTATGGGGCAGAAGTGTGGGGTCCGGTGATATCCCTCAACACCTGAAATGACCTCGAGCAGGTGCAGAAGGTCTTCTTGGCACGGGCCCTGGGGTTGAAGTCCACAGTTCCATACCAGATCTTACTCCAGGAGACAGGCTTTCTACCCCTTCAACGGGCTTCATTGGAATGCCATATCGTTTACTTTCAAAAGGTGGTCGCTATGGCTGATACACGCTTGCCCCACCTTGCTTTGGCCACGGTGATGGGTCCCCAACGCCTGAAATCCTACTGGAAAGACAAGCAAGCTCAGTGGTTCTCATGCTGGGGTGTGCAGGTGAACAGATGCGTCCAGGTCAGGACAAAGAAAGATCGCAATGCACTTAAGTTGTACCTAGATGCTACTTTCCTTCGTAAGCTCTGGGATGCAGATGCTCTGACGCACGTTAAGCTGGCACACTATCAGCAGCAAGTCAATCCTAGGCTCACAAGAGGCCCACACCAGTACTTGTACACCCAGCTGCCCATGAAGAAGCGCAGACTTATAGCTTCCATTCGCACGGGTGCACATCGCCTCCGCATTGAAACAGGGCGTTGGGCTCGGGAAGCACGAGAGCAAAGGCTTTGCCAGTGTTGCCACCAGAGCGCCATTGAGGATGAGTGTCATGCCCTCCAGGTCTGCCCAGCATTTGCCCATATCCGAGAGCGATATGTTCGATTACTAGTGTCGGGCCAGCCGTTGCATCAGTTATTGGCTACGACGTCAGTGGGTTTGTTGGGGTCATACCTCCAGGAGGTTATGGATGCACGGACTCGTTTGTGTCCTACGGGACGGTATTGAACTGTCCTATACAATTGTACAGCGTGCCAGCATACGTATTACTGCTAAGGTTTTTCCCTCGAAAACCCTTCGTGGTGGGGGTTTTTTAATCCTGTCAGTAATACGCTTGCTGCTCTCTTTTTTGTTTGGGTTCCATAGGCCAATTGGTCTCCGTGGATGCTAAAAATCTATTCTATTCTATTCTATTCATGAATAGAAGGAAGATTGAGAGAAATACCATGATAGAGATTTTGTTTGCTGCCTCCTAAAGGTCGAGGTTCAGCTAATGCTCCAGCCAAGATCTCATCAGAACGAACTTCAGCAGAAGGCTTAGGCACTCTATATAATAAGGGAACTTGGGGGTTGAAAACAGAAGAACAGAAGAACATGAAAGAGAGACTAGAAGAATAGAAATTCTACCTATTACTAAGAAATTTGGAGATACTCTGGTGAGGTTTTTGAGCCCACGGGGATAACCTCTTCCTGGGCCAGGAGCATACCAACTTAAAGGTCTTGGCCATGGTCCACAATTCAAGATGCCTTTGGCTGAGCGTTTCGACGAAGACTGAGTTAAGTTTGGTAGCTGCAACTGCTATATTTGTTATATTATGAACTTCGGTTTTCTTCTTTGTGTTTGTCTTCTTACACATATAATGAAAGAAGTATTTTCTAGAGCATATTCAATGTGGGCAAAAACAATTCGTCATTGAAAATGGGTTCAGTAATATGAGTACTTAAAAAATAGAATTTACTTGTGTGCAACTCATAGTTAACAACTTATAACCACAAGAATTAAGCCAAAACTTGAAATAAGAAGAGAGAAATAATTCCTCAACCTCAAGCAGTTTTTCTGAGCAAAATGGAGTTTAATGACTTAAACTGGTGCTAAATGATAGTCTCCAAATATAACATGCAACTCAATGTAATTTATTATAGAACAAATAACTACTCTCAATTTTAGCAAGGTTTGGGCCCTTGTAAAAAAAATGAGTAATGCCATTATGGTAACTGCATGTTTCTCTAAAATTTGAACAATCACCACAACATGGGTGAATCTATTATTTATGAAATCCCCATAAATCACTAAGAATCAAGTTAAGATTCAAAGGGCGGTGTTATAAAATTGAAATGTATTGTGTTAGATACATGTGTTTAAGTGGCATGGAGTGTTATGGTCCATGAACCTGAAATAGTCTTTTGAACAACTCTATTGTTAAGCAGACAATGATCAAAGAATATTGAGAAAAGATACTAACTTGCTCCAAAAGGCTACAAACTATATGCCATTTACATTGACAATTACGACAATAAAATAATAGCATCAAATAGTTCGATTCACAGACTACTATCCATTGCATCATTTTGAGGCTTCTTCTATAACATTCTATTAGAAGAAGTACCATTTAGCCAAGAAAATCAGTTGATATCAATGCAAAATTCCAAATCTAGCCTTTCAATTTAAATAGTTTGTCTGGTACATGCTTTCCTAATGAGAAACTCAAATCAAGCCTAATACTGCCTAAGTCTACTGTTGTGCATTTGCTAGTTCCCTTTTTCTAATAATAGCCCATTCAATTGTTTTTGAAGTATGGTCTATAGCCTCATGAATGGTGATTTATGCATCCATATTAAATCCCCCTGGAACCCCCTGCTATTGTGAAATTAAAGTTCACATTTTAATTTCTGTTTGTACTGATACTGCAGAGACTGCAAGGTAGCAGAATAACGGATTTTCCACTTCCTTTCTTCTACTACTAGTTGAAACAATGTAAACGGGATTTGCATCCATTTACAGCTTCTTTTGTTATACTCGTCATCTTATTTTATTCCATGTATTTACCTTGGTTTCTTCAAAGTCCTACTACAGCAAAGATTTCTATGAGATATTTTTTTTTTCACATTCTATTGCTTGTTGAGCAAGAATTTATATATATGGTGTTTGAACTTGTAATAGTGCTGAATGGATGTTTCTTCATTTCTCGATGTTAGGTGGAAGATTTTTCCATTTTCTTTTTTCATTTAGTTAGGGCCCGAAGGGTCCAATTTTTTTTTTTTAATATAACAATCAACACACAACTACCATTAACATTATTAACATAAACCATTGCATTTAACACATTTAAATTAAAATCCTCCTTAAACCCCCTTTGGTTTGGGTGCATATTCACACGGAGGGTTACGTAGGGCAGCGAGAGCCCCAAAAATATATTTACAATACATGTACGAAATAGAGAGAGGGGAAAGAATTAATTAATTATACATAATTAAAGGGGAGGGGGGATGGGTTCAAGAGGAAGAGAAAGGAAACCTGTTGAGATGAAGAAGAAACGGGCTTGAGAAGTTGAAGAAGACTCCTACTATAAAAAGTTAGACCAGAGGTCCAAAACTACATGTAAAACATGCATGCATGCTCCTCCTCATGAGAATCTTGATCCTACAGAGTGGATCGATTTGCATTCTCGTGAGGACCCGCATCATGCATTCAAATCACCGACAAAAAGAGAAGTCTACTTAACGTTTAGGAATTGCGAAGGGGGAAAGAGAATTGCCTCGATCTAGACAACTAGGCCAGGATGGAAAGATGAGATAAAAAATGTCAAAAATTGTCTATCCATGCAGGAAGAAGCCCCTCCCATGCATAGTTCAAGAGGAAGAGAAAGGAAACTGCTACGACGAAGAAGAAACGCCGATTTGAGAAACTGAAGAAGACTCCGGCTATAAAAAGGTAGAGCAGAGGTCCAAAGCTGCATGCATGCATGCTCCTCTTCCATGAGAATCTCTATCCTACGGAGTGGATCGATTCGCATTTTTGAGACCAAACTATATTAATTAAAATGCCAAGTCACCATGATACGTCTCATCAAGCCACTTGGGTTTAAAAAGTCTTGGAATTCAAAGATTTGCAAAAAATACTCTTAAGACAATGCCACATCACCAAATTAATTACACCACCATACTAGTCATCAAAAGTGCCACTTAATCTAAATTTGACCTAAAGCCCAAAAATTCTAAGTTTTCTAAAGGTCAAGATCTTTCAGTTCTATTGCTACCTCACCATATTTTCCTATTTTTGCAAAAAAAGGATTGGTTTGAATTGAGTTGAATTTTATCGTCATGGAGGCTAAAAAGCCTACAAGATCTAAACAAAGGATATAACAGACCTATTAATTTCTAGAAAGATCCCCGCCTCAAAGGGTTTTGGAGGAAAAAAACTTAGCATCAATAAGCTACTGATAAATTTTACAATGTAATGATGAAGGACACAACTCAGTTCGCATGTCTAATACTCCTAGAGATATGATGCTAGTACTCCCACTGAACCGTATGCAACATTACATGTAGGGGTTGGTTAAGTGTAACCAACATGGTATATTGTGCCCTAATACCCAAATGATGGGTAGTTCTGAAGTTTGTTTAGGAACAACCCAAAAAATATGTTGGATTCTATAAATTTAACATCTAAAGTACATGATAATAATGCTTTTTGAACATGATCTTAATCCCTCCATTCTATATCACAGAACTGGTTCAAACAACAAAGAAAACAATTGTGGAAATTTGGAGGCCACTTTTATAATTGACATCCAAAAAGGAGTCAATATAGCTAGTCATTGTCTCTCTTTTGAATACAGGGACATGAATGCACAACTGCTAATAAACACGTGCAACCTCTATAGGTTGTCTAGTGGTAGTGGAAGTTAGGATATAGTTTCTCACGAGGTAAAATAAGCACTTTAATGGTTTGATGAAATTGAATTGATGTTTTCATCCTCTAAGACCAAATGACATATGGGAGGCTTCAGTCTGCGATATCTCCCTCCTCGGGTGTCCGATTCATGCGATTCTTGGTGTGTTGGAAAGCCTGTGCAGTGAGCTTTCCAATGGTGCATGAATGAAGTAGTTTTATTGCTGATTCGGTCCCAGAATTGGGATCATTCATTTCGGCCTCCATGGTCACCACTGCCGGTATGCATTCTTGCTCGCAATTTTCTGCCTCTTTGGCCTCTCCAGTGCTGCCTCCTAATTCTCGTCTCAATCCACTTGCATATGCCCCTGCCTCTATGGATTTGCAATTCTCTCCTCTCTCTATGACATGTACTTCTTCTGCTTCTGCCTCTCTCCCTCCTGCCCCTGCCCCAACTCCCTCGTCTCTTGCTCCCCCATCCTCTTCAGGCCTCTTACCGTCTCCTACTCTTCCCTCTGCTCCCTGGTCGGCTCCTAATACTGTTGCTCGAGTTTCAAAAATGCGCTTCAGTGATTGGATTAAGCGAGACATGACATCTGGTGTGCGTTCTGCTCGTGTTACTGCTGCGGTGTCCCTTATGATGGAGAATAACAAAAGAGAGGTGTCTGAATATATGAAAGAGCTGCAGGGTCTTGAAGATCGAATGGATGTTCAACTACCTCCTAATAACGTGTTCTATGAAGCAGAGGTGTGTTCTAGCGCCTTCACTCAGGCTGGTGTCTCGGTTGTGGAGATAGATCATAGCATCCACTTGCAAAGTCTACACAATCTAATGTCTATGCGATGGTGTGTCATTTCACTGGTCAGTTCCTTGATCTCAAAAGGATGGGATTTTGGTTGAAGCAACATCTGCAAAAGTTGAGATTGCCTCCGCATGAATCCTTGAAAATTTTGGATAGGCAAAACAACTCTTTCTTAATGATGTTTGGGTCGCCTATTGCTGTTGATAAACTAGTGGAACGTGGAGTGGATCTTTTGCATGGGCATTATCTCTTGTATCAGGTATATACCCCTGGATTTCTTCCTAATAAGTCTGGTGCACGTCATATGCCCTGCTGGTTTGCATTGGAGGACTTCCCAATTGAGTTGCAGATTCCAGACTTCTTGGTCTCCATTGCCAATGGATTAGGATTGCACCTTGCTCATTCTATTGCCAATGGTCCTCGTATTTGTTTTCCCTTTCTCTTGAGGCTTCTCTTCCAAAGTCTGTGGTTGTTAAAAGTGGTCCACTCTTTTTTAAATACAAATTATATTTGCTTAATGGCCTAGAGCTTGCCAATATGTTTCCTGATGTTGAGGCTTTCTCTACTTATCGTGTGCGGAGACCCTCCATTCCCGTCCCTCCTCCTGCTTCTGTCTCCCCTACTTCTACTTTCCCTGCTGCCACCCCTACTCCAACCGGCTCCTCGCACTGTCATTGTCACCACCCCTTCTTCGCCTTCTGCCTCTAGCCATTGGCACACTCCCGTGAGCCCATAATTGTCTTTTCTTCCGACCAGCAAGAAGAGAGGATATGATTGCACGCAAGAAAGAGCGCATTGAAGAAGAATGGTCCATTGCTCGCATGAAAAAAGCCGCTCGGAGGAGGAATAGCTTTGCACTGCAGCCCTCTGCATACTGCTTCTCCTAACCCTCTTGAACCACCACTCCTCACTACTATTACTACGCGTCCAATAGCATCGCAGCCACATTGGGCTGATCAAGTGGATCCTGAGTCTCCTATACATGTTGATATGGACTTAGAGCATCTTCCACATCCACCTGATCAATGAAGTTAATCTCCTAGAATGTGCATGGGGTTGCCTCCTCCCCTACTAAAAGGAGCAGGTTGTCCATGGCCCTAGCTAGGTGGGACTCAGACTTCATATGTTTGCAAGAGCATAAATGCAAGAAAGAGGATGCCTACAAAGTTGCTGCGGTAATTAATAGGATAGACAATGTTCTTGTGGCGGCCTCCTCCCGACTTCGGCAAAGGTTGATGTCCTTACAAAGATGGAGGAGGACTATTGCAATGTCATTTACTCAAGTTGACAGATTTGGCCGGTGGATCATAATCAAGTGGTTTGATAAGGGGCAAGAATGGGGATTGGTTAATGTGTATGCGCATAATCGACCACGTCAAAGAGGCGCATTGTGGGCTTCTTTGCGATCCAAATTACTGAGGTTAGGCTCTCCTGTTGCGTGGATCATGGTAGGTGATTTTAACATGGTTGAGCTTGAGCAAGATAGATGTGGCAGAGGTGCCGAGATAGTGTAGGGCTTTGAACGGGAGCAATGGCACCGCTTAATGCAAGATTGTGGCTTCATAGGAGTTGAAGGTAAGTTTTACTTGGTGTAATCGCTGGTTGGGTGGTGGTAGAGCATATGCAAGACATGATAGAGGCTACTATAATGCTTTGGTAGCAACCCTGTTACCTGCTTTTCATCGTGATAACCTGTTGAATACTGTGATTTCTGACCATAATCCACAGTATTTCTCTTGCTCTCATACTTTGGCACATGTTGTATCTAAGACATATTTCAAGTTGAATATCTTTTTCTTGGAATTTCTGGCAGGATGTAGACAGGCATGATTCACTGTTTTCTCTCGGCACATGGCAGATATTGTTGATGCTCTCGCTGCTGTGAAGTCTTTTGCTAAACTTTGGGGTCGTGAGTGGGCTTCTGCTAACTAGAGCCTTCTGTTGGCTCTTTATCAACAACTTGAGGCATGCAGGTCCGTTGCCCCCTCAGATGGTCATGTGGAGAAGCAAATTTTGTGTAGCATTAGGCAGATGGAGTGTGAACACGTGCACTTTGCTCGCATTAAAGCTGGGTTGCAATGGTTCAAGGAGGGAGACCGGTGCACATGTTTTTTCTTCAGAGCTGCCAAAACAAGAAGGCTAGCTGCATCTCTTCAGTCTCTGCAGATTCATGATGGGCTTCTTGTTTCAGATCCAATTGAGCTTAGAGGCTTTTTGCACAATCACTTTTCTGCTTTCTTCACTGCCCGGCGTCTTCCCTTTCAGTCAGATTTTCAAGTGGCTCTACTTGCTAAGATTCATCCTATAGTCACCAATGGGCAAAGGGCCACTTTAAAGGCTGAGATCAATCAGAATGATTTAGCTGAGGCCACATTTTCTCTCAAGAGAGGCAACGTGTCTTGATGGCATTCCGGTGGAATTTTTCCAGGAGTACTGGGACTGGCTCGGTGCAGATGTATATGATGCTTTCCGGGATTTTAAAAGACAGAGGCACCTAGACAAAATCCTCAATTCTGGTTGTATCTCACTTATTCCAAAATGTAAGGATCCCTCTTCCATTTCAGACTGGAGCCCCATTACCTTGTTGTCCTCAGTGTATAAGATCTTTGCTAAAGCTTTTGCTCAGAAGCTTTGTGGCATGCTTACTGATTCCATCTCTTCCACACAGTCAGGTTTCTTGCCTCGCCGGTGTATCTTGAATAATGTGGCAGTAGCATATGAGGGTCTTTATTCGACTAGAATGCATGGTTATCCCATTGTATACTTGAAGCTGGACTTTGCAAAAGCATATGGCAGTGTTGACTAGAGTTTCCTGGAGCAGTGCCTCCTACGTCTTGATTTTGGTACCCAGTTCACAACAGACATTATGAAACTCATTATTCTGCTCATTTTTCAGTTCTTTTTCTAGAGGAACCATCATCATTTTTTCAGGTGGGACATGGCATTTGCCAGGGCTGTCCTTTGGCACCACTGTTTTTTACAATTGTGGCAGAGATTCTTTCTCAGGTATTCTCTCTTGCAGTGCAGGAAGGCATCTTGCATGGTCTTCCCATGAATAGTTGTTCACATGAGATTTGTAATCAGTACGCATATGACACTTTCTTGTTCTTTGTGGCGCCCTCGCTAAACGTCGGCCCGTGGTACAATTCGGCAGAAAATCCCCATCCGGCTCAACAACCGCATGGGCCCTTTCGTCTACCCCCACTCTCGAGGTGACTCTAGTGCGGAAGGGAACACTGAAGGTGTCTTTGCTGCCACTTCCCCTATGGGCTCCTATAACAGCGGAAGCGATAACACGTCAGAACTAGCATCAACATATACAAATACTACCTCGAAGGGTAGTGCATCACTCATAATCCAAGGCAAAGATGATAATCACGAACCATAAAACATGAGAGCTCCTACCCCTCCCGGACTCGTGAAGGAGGATGACTGACCGCTAGGCCTCAAGATAGAGCAGACCGAGTCATGGCAATGGCGAGGGCTGGCATAGAACAATGGCTAGGGTTGACCACTCCATCCGCCCCCCCGTGCATACTTTGCGGATGGGCTAGATCAGGGCTCGACAGACTCTAGCCTTCCTGGGATCGCAACCCCATGGCATTACCCATCGGGACTACTCCAGTTGCATCTCCCTCGTCCGATGAGGCAAGAAGGGGTTGCATCTCCCCTTCCCAGATCTAGAGGTGCCGTGGTGGCTAGAGAATCGTGGCGACACACAATTGCACCGACCGAACCCCCAAAACGAGAGTCAAGCCAACACTTGCAGCTCTCGAGAGGCGTGGCAACACCATTGCCCCGTGAGGTGTCCACCCATGCTCGTCCCACACGGTGACCCACCATAAGCCTAGCCCACTATGGGATCCCCCGAAGCCCCCACTCGGCAGGGATCCTCCCTCCACTTTCCCTCTAGCCCTCAAGTATAGGGTGTTGAGTCATATCATAGCCTCAATAGCCCGGTGGGCTCCTATGCACAAAGCCGCAACTAATAGGAACTAAGGGGTCTACTCTAGGAGCACACTACATATGGCTCTAGGTCTCTACCCCCCTTCCCAATACAAGAGGAGCAAACATGATCAACCATCATCACATAATCATCACATCATGAAAATAATCATAAGAATAACATCTTAACCTAATCATACAAATCTAACTAATAGTTAGGGTTCCTTGATTAGGGTTCAAGATGTTGAATATGGGTTCTAGGATGGCTCTACTCTAGATACAAAATACTAGCATATCCGAATGCTAATTCCCGGATGAGCTATCACAACCACTATCCTACATACCTGCTCCCCAAGCTCTCCCTCCAGATCCGGTGTGCCTCCATGGTCTCCCGACTCACGAGATGCCGCTCCTACTCCAAGAACGAGTCTACCTCGCCGGGCTGCCGCACCAGCCTATGCCACAAGAACGCATGTTCAAAACGGGGTTTCAACGCAGTAGGTGAGTCTCTGGGTGCTAGGGCTGGAAAGAGGTCTAGGGTTAGGGGTTTATGCCTATATGAGTTAGGTCCACCTAGGATGCCACGGGCACCAATCGGGTGAGTCCTCAAGGTGGCGGCGCCCCAATAGGTTAAGGCCACGGGATAATGGCTTAACCTATGGTTGGCTAAGTTATGAGAATAACTTAGCCATGCCCCCTAGTGCCACAATCTATGGTATACAAGGCTATGAAGATAGATTTGTATGGTGACGGATCCGTGAATATAATGTATTTATGGCGATATTCCCCTGACTCGCCACATTCTCCCCTTAGGACAATGTTTGTCCTCAAAGATTAAGCTAAGGTGACGAACCTACCTTATGCCCGCACAAGCAACAACATGTCATAACCTTTAGTTTAGTTTAGCAATCAAGTTTTATTAGTTCAAGTCAAAAATTTAGGCTATATTTGTACTTATACAAAATTATATAGCCTTAACACTGTTATTTCTTACGATAATTCAAAACATTATTGTAAGAGTTATTAGGTTCATAATCTAAATTATGGCTCCCCTATCTTCTCGTAATGCGCCCCTCGTTGAAGTCCACCTTCTACTTGCCTCAAGCAAAAGGAGCACATTACGCTAGTTTAGTTAATAATTTGTGGTTTTAGGGGACCACCCCTTACCTCCTTGAGCCGAACTACTCGACTCAAGGTTGTCCTACTACCTTGCCCAAGATCATGGCCCTTTCGGATTTGAGCTTAAGGATCATTTAAGATGCTCCCATCATCGCCCATGATCGAAAGTGCTACCTTTGTACTCGCTATTTACGGTGTCGAAAATTCTAGTGCATCATGCCCCACGGGTTTGAAGCTAGGAACGCCTCACCATCCCATCATCGCCAAGATGATCACTTTAACCTTCACCATGACCCTCCTACGGCCAGGTGTGCGTTCCCGCATCGTGGGCATAGAGATCATCCGATCGATGTCCCATCATCGCCCACTATGCCTCATTCTCACTCACATGACCCTAATGGTCATGCGCGCCTTTGGTGCGTGTGGCCTAGAGAATGCCCTAAAGGTGTATCCCATCATCGCCCACACGATCCAAGGTTCCTCGCACATGCACCCTAGTAACTAGAATGCATGCGCCCGGGCTTAAGGCTAACTAACAACATACTAGCTAACCACCGGCAAGTCGGGCTCGACCAAGCCCGAGACTCCGCCCATCAAACTCCTTCATAAACTCGGGTATTGCTTCTCCAAGTCTTGCTTCAATACCCATGTCGCATCTTCCACTGCAAGTGCTTCCACTTAACCAAATACCGGAGGAACTCGAGACCTCCTAGTCTTCTTGAATGACTTATCAAGAAGCAATTCGTGCACTATTTCTACTTGCTCCTCCGGCCATTTCCAACAAGGTTGGAGTATCCAAAACCTCCTCGTGGTTAGGATTGTGCCTTTTTAATAAACTTACGTGGAAGACCTTGTGCACCTTGAGATGGGCTGGAAGATCCAACTTGTAGGCTTGAGAGCCCACTCTCCCAAAATCTTGAACGGACCAGCCCACCTAGGGGCAAGCTTCTTGCAGCCCCAAACCGCAGCTTGGCTTGTTTCACCTTTATCTTCAACCAGACGCTATCGCCGCCCTTGAATTCTCTTTTACGGGCCCCGTGCTTGTCGGCTACACTCTTCTCCGACTTCTTGCTGCCAATAAATAACCCCTTACTTCTTCCACTAGCCGCCGCATATCCCCTAACATCTCGGCCGATACTTCTACCTTGGACACGTGGATTGTGCCGTATCCGGGTTAAGCACCGGTACCCGTAATTTACCATGAAAGGAGACATCCGAGATGACTCCCCGCTGGCATCGCTGGCGAATTCCACCAAGTGGATGTACTCATCCCACTTGACCGCTTGTTCCACACATAGCTTCAAGCATGTCTTCAATGATCCGATTCGGCCCTCTCTCCGTCCGCCCCATCTGCTTGGGGATGATATGCCGTGCTCATGGAGAGCTTCGTCTCTAATGGTGCTCAAGAGGTCCCGCCGTAAGGCACTCATAAACTTGGAATCCCTATCGATATTATCTCCCGAGGCATGCCATGGAGTCTGAAAATCTCCCTTACAAATAACTTGGCAAGATCTAATGCGGTGTCGGTAGTCTTGCAAGGCACAAAATGTGCCATCTTAGATAACTTATCTACGACAACCATCAATGCATCCTTGCCTCAAGAGTTCTAGGAGACCTCGTGATGAAATCCATGCTTATGACCTCCCACTTTGCATTTGGCACCCCAATGGCTCAAGAGCACTGAATCCGGTTGCTCCGCTTTGGTCTCGCGACATAACCGCAATCCCGAATATATGCAGCTATCTCCTCTTCATTCCTGGCCGAAGTAGCTACTTGAATCTTGAAATAGGTCTTCATGAAGCCATCATGCCCTCGCTATTGGGTCATTATGTGTGTCATGAAGAATTAGCTTCCTTACCCCTCGATGATTCTGGGCACACACAACTTATGCTTGTGGTACAACAAAGTTGCCTTCCTTCTTATAATGCTTGAAGGCTTCCCGCCCTTATCTGTTCCGCTTCCTTGGAAAGGCTTTCCCATACCTCCTTGAAGTCCACATCTGTTGGCAAGGACTCCTCAATCTTCTTGCCAAACTCACTCGA
Organism: Isoetes taiwanensis; assembly: GCA_021234155.1. Classification (NCBI taxonomy): domain Eukaryota; kingdom Viridiplantae; phylum Streptophyta; class Lycopodiopsida; order Isoetales; family Isoetaceae; genus Isoetes; species Isoetes taiwanensis. Next base: position 345,337 of record JAJEKV010000140.1, read on the forward strand.
AGAGTGGAAATCGTGATTACAATGCGCCCTTGTCTGAAATGGTCTCCTGAGAGGGGCATCCGCTACAACATTAAGCTTACCAGCTTATATATAATATCAAAATCATACTCCTCAGGAATTCCATCCACCTCCTTTGTCTTAAGTTGAGGAGTGGTCTGGGTGAAAGATACCTAAGGCTCGTGATCGTATCCAACCTGAAACTTCCTTCCCAAGCAGATAATGCCTCCATATCCTCAATGCCCCGACAATGGCTAGCAGCCCCATCATGGGTTGGGTAGCGTTGTTCGGGCGCCGCTCATCTTCTTCGAAGTCGTAGGCGACTACCCTTCCTTCTTGCATCAAGACCGCCCTGTTGCTATCTTGCTTGCATCCGTTGCTACCAACTTATCTTTACTGGATCCGGAGAACAAGCACCGGTGTCGTTGTTAGGGCCTCTTTAAGCTTCTCAAAAGAAGCTTGACTTTCTAACCAATGGCTAGTCCAATCCTTAATCTTCTTGGCCTTAGTGAGGTCCCGGCAAGGGGGACGCCACTTAGCAAAGTCCTTGACGAACTTTCTCAGAATATCCCGCCAACCCGAAAAGCTTTTACTTCGCCACATTCCTTGAGCTGGCCAATCAACTATTGCCTCAATCTTAGATGGATCTCGTGGAGATTCCCCTGATGTTACTACATGCCCCAAGTACTCTACTCGGCCTGTTGCAAAGTGGCACTTAGAGAGCTTCCCATACAACCGATGACGCCTCAACTTCTCCAACACTTTCCCGAGATGCTTTGTGAATGCTCCTCAAGGGACTTGTCAGAGATTAGGATGTCGTCGAAGAAGACAATAACAAACTCATCCAAGAAGTCTCAAAGATGTCGCTCATGAGGCGATAAACGCTGGCGGAGCATTCGATAGTCCAAAGGGCATTATCAGAATTCAAAGTGACCATACCGCTCTCAAGCGGTCTTATGGATATCCTCTTCTTTTTATTCTTATCTGATGGTATCCTGACCTCAAATCAATTTTAGAGAATACCTTTGCTCCTTGTAACCGGGTCCATTAGATCATCTCGCCTTTGGCAATGCATACTTGTTCTTTATCGCCTGCTTATTAAGTCGGGCGATAGTCTATGCACATTCTTAAGCTCCCATCCTTCTTCTTCACAAAAGAGTATAGGTGTTCCGAAAGGAGACACACTTGCTCTTATAAATCCAAGCTCGAGCAATTCCTCAAGTCGCTTTTGAGCTCAATCAATTCGGGTGCTCATTCTATATGGCTTTTACCGTAGGCTTCAGATCCTGAGCCAATGTGATCTCACATTCCACACCCCTATATAGGGTAAATAACGCCGATTTCATCCGAAATACATCCTTGAACTCTGAAATAAGCCTTGCTATCCGCCTGGGCAACCGATTTCCTTTGGTTCACTTCCATCCCGCTTGCTCGGCTCAACCGATTCCATCCTCAAGATGTAATCCACCTTATTCTTTTCTATACTCTTCCTTAGTCGCTTCAAAGAAATACACCGCATAGGAGAATCTAGCTTCTTACCTTTCACTATCAACTTGTCGCCGCCCGTGCCGTCCATGGTGACTTCATTCCTGGCCGCAATCAATCATGGCTTTGGTCGGCTTCAAAAATTCCATCCCCACTATCGGATCATATCTTCCGATATCCATGACTTCGCCCCCATCGCCACTTAGCCCCACTAAGGTCTATGTCAAAGGTGATCCTCCTTCCCTTAGTGTGCCGAATGGCACCTCATTTGCCATAGCTACCGGCCTTGGCTTAGACTTCAATACCTTGTTCTTCATTAGAGCAGCCAATCTAGGAGATGCAAAATTATGAGAGCTACCTGTATCTATGAGGACTACATAAGGATTACTATCTATGATCCCGCCCCGCAGCCGATGACAGCTTGACGATTCTCTATATCACCTGCCTCAATGTTTGCACATATGTGGCACTCACCATCTATGAAGTCCCGGCCTCCCGGCTGGTCGCCGCCCCGTCCCGCTTCGCTGGGGGAGTCCCAATCCAAGAGTTCTCGCCAAGGCCGACCGCATGACTTAATGGACAATCGTGTTCTGCGGCCCCCGGCCGGAAGCACCTGAAACATAACTTTTTCTCAATGCATTCCCCGCCTCTTTCCTTCGGCAGAACCGCCTAGGAGACGCTTTAAGAGCGCCGCCCCCGATGCATTCTCCGGGCTTACTGGTCCCCAAAAGCTTTGCTCGACCCTTACCTTGCCGCTGCTCGACTGATGGTGTAGCCGCTGATTGCTTACCCCCGAGATATTGTCCCCGAGCACGCCTCGAACTCTTACCCCGAAGGTTGATCGCTTCTCTGAGTTGCCGGTGCCTCTTCTAAACTTATAGCTTTATCTTCGGCCATAAGAATCGACCTTGGGTTGATTGCTCTAACAAGCCTCTTGATATTGCTGTTCAACCCCTCAATGTAAGTATCCACGGCTTGCCTCTCTCGAGACTCCGTGAACATGCAGCCGAGCCTCATAAATTCTTTCGGTATACTTAGCCACCGATAAGCTACCCCGATTCAACCTCAGAAAACTCATTGACTGCCTACTAGTATGAGACCTTGGCACGTAGTGCTTAATGAAAAGCCTTGTCAAGGTCTTAAACCCGCAATTGTTCCTCTTCAGCCTTGTTGGATTTAGCATATCCCTTCCACCGATCCTTGCCGTCCAATAAGGTTAGTCAGAGCAACTTTCCCTATGTCCTTGTCTTTCATACCGTATGAGTTGCCAAATTCTTCCATTTCATCAAGCCATGCTTCAGCCTCCATGCCCGATCTGCCTTTTCCTCGAAACCGGCCGAGCTTCCTTTGTCTTCCATACATTGCTCATAGCACTATCCACCTTTTTCTCGATAGTCACCGCCTTTTCTTGCTCTTTTTTTCCTTGCTTTTTAGGTGTGCCCGACCGACCGCTTGAGCTAGAGAGCCTCCCTCACCGAAGAGCTATCCGATGAGCCGGAGCTAGATGATGATGGACTCCCCGGTTCTCCTCTTCCTTCTCCTATCCCCGACGCTCCCTCGTTGCCCTCCCCTTCCTCGGCCGAGGGACTTCACCACCACCCTAAAAACAAGGTGGAGGTGGAGGACCATCTTCCCCGTGCATTCATGAGAGGTGTCGCCAGCTTGATGAGGTGTTGCATCTGGTTCCTCATCTCGCACCAACCTTGCGCTTGACGCCTCTCGTGACATATCCCGCTCAACGCCTCTTCTGTTTCTCTCGCCAAACAAGTTCCTTGGTACCCAATTATGGTCGGTCGGCCGATCTTGAGATCCTGCACTTGAGTTCCTTGCTGCAAGGATTGATCATCAATACATTTTATTTGGGTTAGATGTTGATCAATTTTACTTGCAATTGAATTATCTTTAGTTATAAGAAATCATACAAAGCCTTACATTGACAAAACAGTTAATAGTCATTAATACATAAGGATTACATGATAAGGTAGATATATCTTAGCACAATGGGTACAAGAAATACTTAGCACAAAACTTAAGAAAATTTTACAACTATTCAATGGCCTCCCGAAAGCCTGAAGAAGTTCTTGACATCCCTGAATCGGAGGCCTTTGCCGAGGTTGCGCAAGATGTTCCTCGTCGATCTTCCTTCAAGTGCTTTCGCCATCTCCTGGGTTCGGAGTTCGTGTGTCATTGTTTGCTACCACCGAAAGTGTTGCATCCCTAAGGTGCCCTCTCGCAAAAATCGAGGCAATGGAGCGCCGACCGCCTGCTGAAAAGAATGATGTGATCGGCATGGGCGATATCTTCGAAAAGCTGCCCGGCCCGGAAAGTGCTATGAGAAGTGCCACGGATTCTTCCCCTTGGGCTGAACTCCTTGTGGAAGACTATCATTTGCCCTTGGCCGAGGGTCGGAAGATAGTAGCTGGCGTCGCGGCCTTCCCCTCGCCTCGACGATCCAAAGGTTCTTCCTCCGAAGCCGCTTCACCGTAGGCATCAACCGCCATCGGTCTTCATGATCCCTCCACATGCTTGGTTGCATTGTCCGTTGATGCCGCCGGACCCTTCCCTCATGCTCCTGCTCGAACGGGTCGGCTTGAGCTTGGGCCCTTCCCTGGTTTTGTAGAGTGTGCTCAGATCTGCTTGGAACTCCTCCTCTCGAGATGATAGGTTCCCGGCCGGCGATAGATCTCCCTTATTCTGCGATAGGTCGCTATGTCCGACATTGTCTCCCCAAAGATAAGAGTGTCTCTCCGCCAGCCCCTTTGGGATCTCTCCCGGTATGAGTAGTCGATGAGGTCTCAAGGCTCTTCCCGTGTGCTATCATGCCCAAGAGCTCATCGATTCAAGACCCCGCTCTCGACAAGTGGGACAAGTTGAGGATGTCATTTGCAAAATGTACTCCTCCCCGTCGATGACTATCGGTGACAGAGCCGTGATGCCGACCGGTGGGTCGGTGAAGTCGTTCTCACGCCGCCGCCATGCCTCGAACGCATACCTCCGCGCATTCTTGTTGCCTCCCCGCTCTCCCATTCGGGTTCTGCTCCCCTAGCCGCCGTAGTCTTCATGGATCTCAGAGATGGTGCCCCCATGTCGCCGTGCCATAGTATTCGTGAGGGCGAGAGGACTCTATATTCGTGGATTTGATCCCGGGCTCTACTGGCATCAAGTGGCCTTAAGTCTAAGGGGTCGAACAGAGGGTTCCCTACTTTGTTGATTGACTTATAGTGCATGAAGAGGGCAAGGGTCGCCTGAGCCGAAAGGTACCTATGCCTATTATGTCCGCAGTCATGTAATCGGGCATGGTCCTAGTCCTATCCCATAGTCGCTTCTTGCCTTTGGATCCCGCCAACTCTCGACCTAAGGCTTGGGTAAGTGTCTCAAGGGAAACCCAATTCCCTCCCCTAGGAGGCGCCTAACTTCCCAAGGCAGACCTCGCCGGTCATATTGGCACATAATGTCCGTAGTAGGGGTGTTCTAGTCAAAGTTGCATGAAGATCAAACAAGTGATCAAACACGTAGAAGGCTTGATCTACCGGAAGCCGATGGATATGGTCGGCAAAGATTGTACCATCTCTCAAAGTTGCCGGGCCATTGAGCAGAAAGGGTGTAGAAAATGGCTTGCAAAGATCGCTGAGGATCGTAAAATCGCCTAAGGGGTCGGGAGCGCTCAGAGGGAAAAAAATGGCAAATGGGGCCTATTTTTATAGACTATGGGTGACCCTGGTTCGTGGCAAAAGGTGCCTACCCAAGACGACCTTGGTTCTATGGCTCGGTCATCCAAATGAACTACCATGAAGTGCAAACTTAAGCAAAACAAAGCAAGAAACACTACATGGCAATTTGTTGGATCAAATTTGGCTAATTTGGCTCAAAGATGGGCTGACCCGGGTGAATCACTACGGATGGCCTCCTCGCCGTCAGCGACGCAGACGCTGCTTGGCTTTGCCTCACCCTGGGTTGGTCTGCTTTGGGCCAATTTTTGGTCAATTTAGGGAATTTGAAGATGCTAACATGGCTAAATGGGCCGATTCTAACCTAACTAGCAACTTATTTTGAGCAAACCCACACCAAAAAGCATGTTTTTGGGGGTAGGCGGTGAATCACAAACGCCACCACTGGCCGGGGACGCTAGAGGCCATTGGCGCGGTCTCACCCTCACTGGCCCAATTTTTGCATTTTGATGATTTTTTGCCAAAATTTTGTTGTAGTCATGATTTCTAGGGTGTTTCTAGAAATGCTATGAAGAATTCTACCACAATTGGGTTCTATTTCCTACATTTCAAGCATAGAACATTTTTCTAATTTATGAGGGGGAAAATAACTTTTATATTAATAAGAAACATAGTTACATGAAAATTTTAATTCTTCTACAAAATTTACAAAATTTGAGGCCTAGGGCCTCTCCCCGCGGATTCTCCGCTAAGTGGATGTCCTTCTAAGCATGAGGGTTACCCGCTTAGCATGGATAGCGCAGAGGTTTCCTCCTCGAAGAGCCGCACCAGCTCGCCGGCGCCTCTTGCGTGGCCCGGGTCATTAGAGGGGTAACCCTATAATCGGTCCTAATCGCCGCAAAACCTCTCTAAGGAGACGCCGGGCGCTTTTATCGAGAGATTCGTGCACATCCGAAAGTGCCGAATCTCCCTAAACACCCGGGCGTGTGCTATTCGGCCGTGGTGAACCCTCTTGGGTTTTTCCCGTCCTCGGTGGGGTGGCTTGGGCTGGTTCTTCTTCGCCTGCCACCCACCACGACGCACCTACTCCTCTGCGGGCAATACCACTCATTGTACCTCGTCCAACGGCAGAGGTACTCCTATATCACCACCATCTTCGCCAAGCTTCAGCGGTCCTGGCTGGAGGCGTGCCTCCTACATGCAGCTTCTTCACCACCTTGGGTGGTTCAGAAGCCACTTGGGGTAGGGTGGCCCTAGCGTCGGGGTCTGCTGCCCCTCCTCCTCCCTCGTCATCCCGCCCTCTGCTCCTCTTCCTCTGTTGAGGCTGTCGATAAGCCGATGGTCGTGAGGCCCATCGTTCCTCTTCTTGTCAGTAAGCTCTTGCTCCCTCAGCTCCCTCTCTCTCCTTTTCTTCCTAGGCCCTCTCCTCCAAACCCACTCTGCTACTTTTCCTTTCCCTTCTTTTTTTTGGGCCTTGAGGGCCCGCTTCCTCCCTGTTTCTTTGCACTGCTCCTCCACCTCTTGTTCCACCTCGGTTGTCAGTGGCCCCAAAGTGGCCTTGACTGGGTCCTCACATACTGTAGAAGCCGGGAAGCTTCTTTGACTCTCCTGCGCATCATGGAAGGAGGCTTCATTGCTGCCGCCGCCGCTGGTGGGGAAGCTCCTTCCCCTTTCTTGGGTCTGAGGTGCTCCCGATCTTCTTCACATGTCGCCTCACTGCCTCAAGCCATGGAGAGGGTAGGTCTTGTTCCAGGCTTCCTCAGGGTTTGCTTGGTGCGTGCCATATCTTATGGTTCTAAAAATGGGTGATGAAGGGCCGAGCAAGAGAGAGTTGGAGGTGAAGGGTTGGAGAGAGAAAATGAGGTGTCGATATTTAAAAAGGAGGGTCCCCGGGAATATTCTCCTACCATAATTACCCCTATTTATTAGCCCCCTTATTAATTACAAGATATTTAATAATTATTTAACTATTAATGTATATATTAACCTATATTAATTGATATTATCTTTAAATTTTCGAATTTTCCTAATGGTTCAAGTGCAATTTATGAATTTGTTTATTTTTCAATTGGGTCTCCGACACATGATTCTTCGAATTCCATTTTAGGTGAAATTTGATGCATGCATAATTTTCACTCCAAATTTACTAGAAGATGAATTTGACTCACTCAACTTTCGTCTAACACTTAACCTAAGTCCTGCCCCACTACCTAGGAGAAAAAAAAAAAATTTCCCCCTTTTTCGCTTTGATGGTGGAAATGTTTATTTCACACCCCTATAGGCCCTGTTAGACTACTTCATGGTTATGGTCGCTGCTAGTTCTTGGTCAACCAAGAACATCGCCTCGATACCATTGTGACGCCCCTCGCTAAACGCGTCGCCCCTACCGCATTACTCGGCAGAAATCCCCATCCGCTCAACAACCGCATGGGCCCTTCGTCTCACCCCCGCACTCGAGGTGACTCCTAGTGAAGGGAACACGGCGGTGTCTTTCCCCTTTCCCCTATGGGCTCCTATAACAAATGAAGCGATAACACGCCGTAACTAGCATCAACATATACAAATACTACCTCAAGGGTAGTGCATCACTCATAATCCAAGGCAAAGATGATAATCACGAACCATAAAACATGAGAGCTCCTACCCCGCCTGCACTCGTAAGGAGGATGACCGACCGCTAGGGCCTCAAGATAGAGCGCACCGAGTCATGGCAATGGCGCAGGGCCGGCATAGAACAATGGCTAGGGTTGACCACTCCATCCGCCCCTCCCCCCATACATACTTTGCAGATGGGCTAGATCGTGCTCGACAGACTCTAGCCTTCCTGGATACGCAACCCCATGGCATCACCCATCTGACTACTCCAGTTGCATCTCCCCGGGTCCGATGAGGCAGAAGGGTTGCATCTCCCTTCCCAGATCTAGAGGTGCCGCGCGCTAGAGAATCGTGGGCGACACACCATTGCACTGCCGGGAACCCCAAAACGAGAGCCAAGCCAACACTTGCAGCTCGAGAGGCGTGGCAACACCATTGCCCCAGAGGTGTCGGACCCATGCTCGCCCACACCTAAGTGACCCACCATAAGCCTAGCCCACTATGGGATCCCCCGGCTCCCCCACTCTACGGGGGATCCTCCCTCCACTTTCCCTCTAGCCCCAAGTTATAGGGTGCTGAGTCATATCATAGCCTCAATAGCCCCGTGGGCTCCTATGCACAGCCGCAACTAATAGGAACTAAGGGGTCTACTCTAGGAGCACACTACATATGGCTCTAGGTCTCTACCCCCTTCCCAATACAAGAGGAGCAAACATGATCAACCATCATCACATAATCATCACATCATGAAAATAATCATAAGAATAACATCTTAACCTAATCATACAAATCTAACTAATAGTTAGGGTTCCTTGATTAGGGTTCAAGATGTTGAATATGGGTTCTAGGATGGCTCTACTCTAGATACAAAATACTAGCATATCCGAATGCTAATTCCCGGATGAGCTATCACAACCACTATCCTACATACCGCCTCCTCCCGCTCTCCCTCCAGATCCGGTGTGCCTCCATGGTCTCCCCACTCACGAGATGCCGCCCTACTCCAAGAACGAGTCTACCCTCGCCGGGCCGCCGCACCAGCCTATGCCACAAGAACGCATGTTCAAAACGGGTTTCGAACGGTAGGTGAGTCTCCGGGTGCTAGGGCCGGAAAGAGGTCTAGGGTTAGGGTTTATGCCTATATGAGTTAGGTCCACCTAGGATGCCACGGCACCAATCGGTGAGTCCCGTGGCGGCGGCCCCAATAGGTTAAGGCCACGTGGATAATGGCTTAACCTATGGTTGGCTAAGTTATGAGAATAACTTAGCCATGCCCCTAGTGCCACAATCTATGGTATACAAGGCTATGAAGATAGACTTGTATGGTGACGGATCCGTGAATATACGTATTTATGGCGATATTCCCCGACCGTCACATTCTTAATGGCCGATGAGCGTAATTTGCGAATGCCATTTCCTTGTTGGACATTTTCTCTTTGGCTTCTGGTATCTTTGTGGGATGGCAAAAGTGTACTACCTTGTGGGCCCTAGAGTCTCCAGTGCCGTCTTCTGTGATTGCATTTCCATGGAAGGTTCTTCCTCATGGAAAGGCAACTAGGCTTCTGGGCATTCCAATTGGTATACACCTCTCATCTGGAGACGCGTGGGATGCGATTATTAAGGGGTTGGAAAGGCATTTGTTCCGTGGTCCACGGCTAAGTTATCCATGGTCGGGTCGTGAAAACCGCGGGCAAAAGTCGGGCCTCGAGTAGTACACATGTCTATATGGCATCCATCTTGCTGGCACCGCAGACAAAGATGCAGCTCATTGTTCGTACTGTCAAGAACTTTATCTGGGGTGGCACTGAAGAAGGAGATGATGTTAAAATTAGTTGGGCAAAATGCGTTATGCCAAAACTTTGTGGGGGGCTGGGGATGATTCACTTTCTTCTCTAGAGTAAGGTGCTGATTTCTAAGTTCATATGGCGGATTCTAAATAATGCTGATAATTCCCCAGTAAGGCCTCATTCACCGCCTTTTATAGATGTGCATTTCCTTTGGCTCTCCATCCATTAAGCCACTCCTCCCATGGGCATTATTCTATCCACTTTCTCCATATCCTAATGCCTCTCCTTTCCTCAAGGGGTTGCTAGCCGCTTAGGAGATCGTGCGACGTTGTTTCGGGGCTTCCATCCGATGGCCCACACGCATCCTACGACCGCTGGTGGTGGATCTCTTTGGGTGACGGCCCGGCGTGTGTCCCCGGGTCTCTTCTGGTTCATACATTGACGATCATCGATGGCGAAGCGCAGGTGTGCTCATAGGGTCCGCATGGTATAATGAAATAAGATCATGACATGGAATGAGTTCAGATTGAAGTTCCTCCTCCTTCATTGGGACCGCGGCATTTGGGAAAAGTAATTGCTACTCTTCCTCCACATCCACAAGAGGTGGCTCCCCATCTCTAGGTGGTTCATGGCCCTGAGCCTCATCAAAAAGCAGTCTGGCGATGGGTATGGGATAAATTGCTCCATCCTAAGCTATCTTTCTTATGGTGGTAGATCATCCATAGATGCTTGCGGGTAAACACTATTGTTCATAGATTTCGTCCAGAAGTCTCTATGATCTGCCCTCTTTGCATACAGAGGAATGAGACAATTGAGCACTGCTTTTTCTTGCGTCATCATGTTCGACTTGCTTGGCAGTGGCTTTTGAGCCGTTTCCATTGTGACTTGAATAGTCAGCATGTCCTATTTTGTCAGTCTATCCTAGTTCTTAGGACAAGTTGGCAAAGAGGGCTTTCCACTTAACATCTGATTGGATCATCTGGTCCATCTGGAAGAGACGAAATCTCCTCATCTCCAAGGGACAGGTCTTTTCAGATATGCAAGTGCTTAATGATGCTCGTAGTCGCATTGTAAAGGCGTATAAGTGTTCTTCCTTAAAGGACGACGTCAAGAGTGTCATTTGGGAGTGATATCTTCAGGTTCAGGCTTACTCATAGCAAACAGTTGTGCTCGTGGTGATAGGTATTCTCTGCTTTTCTGTATTATGTATGTGGTGGGTAGTGTTGCTCTAGTGGACATCTTCTCCAATTGGTTTTGAGTCCCCATGTACTCTTTTATATTCTTTTGAGTAATAAAGGTCCACGTTCATCAACAAAAAAACATATTAGTAAGCCCATCAATATAGATGACTACAACTCCCAATCGTGAAATATGTTTAAGATAAAACCTTAATCGTAATGAATCTACTAAGAAATATATGCATATCAACGTGTTTGGCCCTTGGAATTTGTCTACATTGTCCAAATACTTCTAGGCTAAGTTGATAGATCGACCACCTCAACCGCCTATAAAGCACGGTGTCGGTATGAGTTGAAGTAAACAAGATAATATAATGTAGGATAAATATAAATGCGTTCATATTCTAGATTAATTGAATAATTTTCTCAACATCCATCTACCTATCTTAGTCTAAGTTTGATCAATGCAAATGGCTACAATGGCCCAACTATATCATTCTAGTCCACGGCCAAGCAAATTCATTTAGATGTTCTTGCATGCTAGTTGTTCTATAGCATATGATCAGTACATATAATTGCTTACTGGATTGCTCTTTTTTAAGGGACAATTCAATAAGGGGAGTGATCGTTTAGTAGATCATCAGCATATCTAAAGATCTGATAATTTGGTTTTCTAGCATATTTGCATATCCTATTCATATCATCAGCATATCTAAAGATCTGATAATTTGGTTTTCTAGCATATTTGCATATCCTATTCATATGCCAAAGACTGTTTGAGGTCCGAATGGATCTTTATCGTGGAATAATAAAATCTTCGAATCCTAACCAATTAAGATAGTTATTAGCAATTCAGATACTAAAAAAGAGAATTGAGTTGAGTTTAATTGGTTTTTATTGTCAACGGAGACCAATAGACCTATGGAGCCTAGTCAAAGAGCACAACAAATGTATTATTGTCAGGATTAAAAAACACACGCCAAGGTTATTGGTGGGTGTTCTCCAATCATATTGCAATATAAATATAATTGATTATGCACTGTTTGGGGAGGGGAGAGATGGATAATATTATTATGATATTATTATAAGTATCTCAAATATTATGATACTATCTCAAAGATAAGTATAATTGATTGCGACTCATGGGGAGGGAGAATGGTGCGATGACCATACAGATATCATATGTGTACAGTCGTCACCCTTATCTATATGGGAATTTTCAAGTAGAATATTCTAAGAACGTTCTAGAAAGTTTTAGGAATATTCTAAGAAAGTTGTAGGAATATTCCATAAACATTCTAGAATATTCTATACCGTTCCAAAAGGTTACAGAAACATTCTTCTGGAAACTTTTAGAACTAGCCCCCTCGCTAATATATAAAGGGGCCTTCAACATATGATTCGACATTCAGGTTCAAACTGTTATGAACCTATGTAAAATCCAGAGAAAATATTGGAAAATACACTAGAAAATACGCAAGAAATATGAGAGTAACTGAATATGATATAATACAACAATAGAAAACAAGAACACACGATCCCAAAGGGCAAGCAGGAACTCAAAATGTTTCTGGAACCTTCTATCAATAACCTTATAAATTATTACATCCATGGTCTGCGCATCGACGGATCTGACGACCCTAGACTAGACCATAATCTCGAAATGAGGTATGCACACCCATGGTCTGGCCGTAGGATCGACGAATCTAGCAACTCAGGCTGTCCAATGCACACCTCGTTTAAAGAAGATGTACCCCATGGTGTGGGATTAGGAATGATGGATTTGGCAATTTAAGTTGTTTAGGGCGCACATCGTTTAGCTAATATATAAGTAACATCATAACTTGGGCACTATTTAAATACGTCATCTAATGGATAATATCTTTGATTCTGAAAAGTGTCTTATTAGCCTTTGAAAAATGATTAGATAATATATTTAGTAGATATTATCTCTAATTTGGGAGCTAATCTTTTCAGCGTTGAGTTATGATTGGAGTAGATAATGAATGTGATGGTGATAATATCTCTTAAATGAGTGATTATTGGAATTGATAATCAACCCTTTTAATTTGGGATTTTTCGGTTTAGCTAAAAAGGTTTTTGGAATTTTTCTTAGCCATATTTCCTAAGATTTTGAAGGGTTTAGTCGCCGGAAAAAAATTCTGAACATCTAAAAATCGAAAAAAAATAATTCGTGGCTTTAGAGTTTAAGAGAAGTTTTCCCCATTCAATTTATTCCCCCTTCATGCATATGCGATCCAGGCACGAAGAAGGTGAATTTAGGGTTGTGGTGGAGCACGGGTTTGCGTTTAGCACATCGATCTCAATGCCGTAGGTTGCCTGCATGCATATTGCTCTTCCAGAAATTAGGTCTATGCATTTTACTATGATTTGGAAATTTGCATTTCGAAGGTGCAAGCTTTGATGTTTGTTCTTGCATGATAGCCTATGTGCATTGCCTATAATTTCTGCTATTTGCATCGAAGCCGCAAGAGGGGGTTTGGCTTTGGAAGAAATTTTCTAGGGCACCTCCATTTTCAGATGTCGTGCCTAGCGATTGGGCTCAGATACCATGCCATCATTGATGTTTTATATCAGATCACTGTGAAAATCGATTCTGACAAAGCTTTACAATGGATTTAGGTTGTTCCTTTATTAGGATTGCACAAGAATGTCTGCAGCACCATAGCAGCTGTATGTTCTTCTCGGACAAGCCCTGTCGCATTTTGTAGATGGGGCTAGATTTTGCCATGGGCATAAGCAAGCTATTGGAATTCAGAAACGAAGTTTGCGTAAGGAGAGACTATACGATGAATATGGTCGGAGTAATATTATCTGGCGTCTGTGTCATTGGGAATTTTGCAATGTCTTTTCCTTCTTACGCTTGAAGGTAAACGATTCTTGCATAATCACTTTGCTAGAGATTAGATATCATGTTTGTTATGTGTGTAATCTAATTTGTTTTCCTTTTGTAGGTTTTGTTTTTGATCCTTTTCACCAAACTTCAAGGTAAAGCTCATCTATAGTGGCTCTGGGCTTGACAATAATGAAATTGATAGTTAGCACAACTGAAGTGCATGCGCTAGTCGCATATGACTCAAATAACTGGTAGCTTTTTTTGTTCTCTGAATCTTAGAGTAGCTTTCAATTTTTTAAATATGGAGTTTTAGTAAATTCCAGTCTGTGGGTCATGAGGCATCAACTCAAGATTAAGTTTAATCATAGGGGATCATAGTGCAAAGAAAGTCATTGCCTTGCCCTTATTTTGGAAAATTTTCCACTTATTTTAGTGTGAATACAAGTTTCAAGCTATTGACAACTTCATGTCTTAGTTACGTGTGTTGCAACTCTGGGATCAAGACAGCTCACGAAATTGTGTGATGCTGGAAGGATACCACCTCTAGATGAATGCTCTTTGTGACGAATTCTTAGTGATAGAAACATAGGCAAGACTGCAAAAGGTATAAGGACTGCAAAAGAGCTCCAATTTTGCACGTTATCTGGAACAAGAAGGTTTGACCTTTGCATGAAATAAAATACACTCGCAATGTTTCACATGTTTTATTGCTCATGTTTTTTCTCATGTTGCTCAATCTCATGGAACTAATGTAATGCTCTCATTTTCAATGATATGATTGTTATAAATATGAGTTCATTCTGTTTGTATGAAGGCGAGTCTTAGGGTTGTAACACAACACATACTTGCTCCACTACCAGTGAACTGGCAAATTTTGAATTTTCCAAGCAATCTACTTTAGATTTTGAACTGCCAACAGGGAACATGGTGCACCCCATTTAGTATGCCATTTTATGCAACTAGGATCTGCAGTCTAATGATACTTTGGCATGTTGTATTACAAGAAGCATGGATAAATGTAGTTGGTATTATAAGCCTTCCCGTGGAGAGATGATGAAGCAATAGTATTGGTTACAACAAATTCTAAAAATTTCTGTTGTTGATGCATTATCCTACTCTACAGCCTTGCTCTACTGCAGCTTTTCAGGAAATCATTATGGTCGGAGTACAATTATGGCTTCCCTATCATTGGGAATTTTGCAACGCCTTTTCCTTCTTACGCTTGAAGGTAAATGATTCTTGCACCATCACTTTGCTAAGGATTAGATATCGTGTCTGTTGTGTGTATAATCTAATTTGTTTCCCTTTTTGTAGGTTTTGGCAGTAGCCTATGTTTGCGCATACTTTTCAATAAACTTCAAGGTAAAACTCATCTACAGTGGCTCTATTTGACAATATCAAATTGATAGTTTGCACAATTTGAAAGTGCATGCAATTAGTCGCATATGACTCAAATAACCCGTAGCTTTGTTCTCCTCAATCTTACAAGAGCTTTCACTTTTTAAATATAGAATTTTATTAAATTCCAGTCTATGGTTCATGAGGCATCGTAGTGCAGAGAAAGTCATTGCCTTGCCCTTATTTTAGAAAACTTTCCACTTATTTTAGTGTGAATACAAGTTTCAAGCTATTGACAACTTCATGTCTTAGTTACAGGTGTTGCAACTACATGATCAAGACAGGTCGCAAAATTGTGTGCTTGCGATGAATGCTTGATAGAAGAAGGTACTTGGTTTGACCTTTGCATGAAATAAACTACACTAGCAATTGGTGTGTTTCACATGCTTTATTGCTCATCTTTTTTCTCATCTTGCTCAATCTCATGGAAGTAATACAGTGCTCTCATTTTTTAGTGATATGATTGTTCATAAATATGACTTCATTCTGTTTGTATGAAGGTCAATCTTAGGTGTTGTAACGCAACACACTTGCTCCACTATCGGTGAACTGGTAGTTTGCATTTTCCAAGCAACCTACCTTGGATTCTCGAAATGCCAAAGGGAATATCATGCACCACATTTAGTATGCCATTTCATGCAACTAGGACCTGCAGTGTAATGATGCTTTGGCCTGCTGTTCTTCAAGAAGCATGCATAAATGTAGTTGGCATGGAGAGATGATGCAGTAGTGTTGATTACACCATGTCAGTTTGAAAAATTCATGTTGTTGATGCATTATCCTTGGATTGAGCCTTGCTCTATTGCAGCTTTTCAGGAAATCATTATGGCTTGCAATGGATGACATTTGTCTATCAGAAGATGCATGTTATGATCTGATATTAACACTTGGCTAAAGGAATCACGTATTTGTGGATCTTAGTAACGTAAGTTCACGTTCTCTAGCTGAGAACTAATGATTTCAACCATTTCATCCGGGCAGTTGGTATTGCCATAGAATTGGCATTTTTATATAGAAAACTAAGAAGCATCTACGACTTTGGGTCATACATCAGTAAAAATATTTCTAGACGCTTTAGCGCAAGTGCCTAATATAGATCTAATCCGTGGTACATTCATTAGTGACATAGCAGCAAGGTCTTTGCATAGTATGTAATCAAGTGTCATTTTGTTGAAAAATGAACATTACTTGAGCCCTTGAGCAACTTGATAATATAGGTACCTTCATCTATCATTTGCATCAAAAATGGGGATTCTGGATATCTGGTGATGAATATTTCAAAAGTGTTCGCCACATTCTTCAAAAGGTGCTGGCTATCCGAGTTCCAGAGGGGTTTATGTTATTTACACTTTCTCAAGCGATAGGCACACCTTCTGGTTGTTATGGAGGCTTCATGGATTATCCCGTAGATGCAACAATATTATAAGTGGAACCCATGTTTAACTTAGCAAATGATCACAAGCATTAATGCTACTTATAACCATAGCATAATAGACAATAATGCAAAATTGCAGAAATGGAGTTGTTGGATGAAATGCAAAACATGTCCAGGCACTTAACAATTGCCCATGCATTTTTGTAATTGTACCCTAGAGCTGTTTTTCTAAGCTCATTGGTTTGCCGAATAAATAACTACACTTTCATAGGCCTCACACAAATGCTAAAACACTCACTCTTTTGTCGCTATTATTTCTACTTTGGGTTGCAACATTGTTTTTGTATATTTTTTGAATTCCCATATATTATCGTACAGTTGTGCAAAAAATGCTATAACTTATACTAGTTATGGTGCCCGGCGTTGCCGGGCTTTTCAAAGTTGAAGAGGTGGTTGTTTCTTGGTTAGCTAGAACAATGAATGTCGTTTGGAGGGGGCAAGGGTAATTCATTGATATAGAATTGAATAAATAAATTTCGTGTATGTGGTATTTGGACCTATGCTGGGCCACGTACAAATACCCTTTGAAAGGTATTTCGAAAATAGCAATAAGGAGGATGTCAAAGCAAATTAATATAGTAGATAACATATGTCCGAGATTGTTGGGCTTTGAGGCATATACAAATTTAGCGATTTGAAACTTGGTAGCGCTTTCCTATTTCTAAATGATTTGCAATAAGTGCTGGGTTTAGCAATAATATCTTATGTTGGGATATTGTGTAGTGGCATTTTTACATAGAAGGAAAGGAGTCACAACATGACATTGATTTGAACGAAATTGTGTTGGATAGCAATCTTGTTGGAGCTAGTGTCTTTGTCATTTTAAAAGCTAGTGTCTATAAGTATGGGGGTAATGTTCGTATTGTTTCATGGATGGTGCTAATTGCTATATATGAAGGGAAATGATGAGCACAATGATAGCTAGGCAATGTATGAATGTATGGTAGAGCAAAGGTATAGTTATAAGTGTATCTAGTGGCATCTAAAATTGTATCCATCCTTTATAGTTGTAGTTGAAGTTGCATGAATCATTCATTGGCTTTAACGTGAAGATTATTTCTTAGTTCCTAATATTCAAGTGCTCTTAGTTGTCTCTTGCAGTGGTTGGTACTGACAATGTTTTGGGAGGAAAAAAAGTATGCACAATTGGTTATGCTAGTATAATAAAAGAAAATCCTATCTCAATATCCCTATAGAAATTGTAAAGTTGACCATGCAAGCAACCTAGAAGATTTTGCAAAAGTCGAGTGAATTGATATGCAAGATATTGATTGATTGCACTTGTTTATTGGTGATCCTAGAGCTTGTGCTATGGTATGCAAGATATTGATTGATTGTACTTGTGTATTGGTGCAAGGTCATCAATGGAGAACCATGGTCCAATTGTGGACCATGTTTGGATCAAATTTTCCAATAGTGGATCAACACCAAATCATTATCTCAATTCAAACCATTGAATGAATTGGATGCGGGTTCAATCTTGATGATCCAATGTTGATCCACAATAGGGTACTTGAGTGAACCTTTCAAATTTATAGATAGGCTCATTTAGTGCGGACCCAATTTTATTTTCAAACACATTTCCATGTGATCAGGTTAACATCGAGAACGTCACCATCTCATATTATATTTATGAACCATGCGCATAACCTAATTGATCCATTTATTGGATAAATATGATATATAATTGCAGCAAATCACCGATCCTCAAACTATAAACCTAAGAAGCAAGGAATTGTTTTATAAGGTGATCGGGTGAACATGGAGAACATCACCATCTCATATTACATTTATGAACCATGTCCTAATCTGAGAGATCCATTTGTTACTGTAAAGCACCATTAAATGCAAACGCTATTTGGCAGTGCAAGACAGAATTTGTGCAAGGAAAAGCCATGTCATTTGATTTCGAGCTTGATGCTATCTATGTCATTTAACAATTTTGTAATACCAGCCATCACCATCTCATTTTATCCAATTTTAATGAACCATGATCATAACTTGACTGATCTAGTTATTCTTGAGGACAAAGCTAAAAATCATTTCATGCAATAAGACAAAGAAATTGTAAATGGATAAACTATGTCAATTAATCTCAAGCTTGCCAGGCATTGGTAACGCAGATGCCAACAACACGCATTAGAGCTATTAAAGCCACTTCAAGAACTGCATCCTTGAGATGAGATTGTGGTGACATGCCAGTCGTTGCAACACCAAGCATAAACCCGTCAAAGTTGCAATAAATATTAAACTTACCACGCCGTATGCCATCCAAAGCTTTCTTAGCAACGTCCACTTTGATGAAGAGGCTATTCTCTTTGTTATCTCTGGTTTGGCTTCATTTTCTGCAAAACCACTAAATTCCCATCAGCATATGACCATGTATGCCAACATAGACTGGACCTTCTACATATATACAATGCACGCATTTTGCATCTAGATAGCAATAAGGCCGTTAAATTGTGAAACACCTAAACCTGCATGCACAACGTGTCTATAGCATCCATGCAATTATAGACTAATGAACAATGCTTTAATAAGCCTGCTTTTCAATGAATTATAATATTATCCTGTGTGGAAATGCACCTATCCATGTTCCATTAGCTTGCTCATACATTCCAGGCTGCAGAAGTAAAAAACACATTGTGCACCGCACATAAGTGTTTTAAGCATTAGTTTATGAAACAATCGAGTTGCTAATGAGGGAATGAAAGGAGGAGTTGCCAAGAAGGGAGGGCTAGTTCTTATGCTTGTTGTCAATATGAGATTGGTAAACGTCAATATGAGGTTCTCCAAAATATTTATCTAGATAGTTGCTGGCCTACAATTCTGTTATCTAAGTTGTACACGTCACACATAAATGCAGAGTGCCAATAAGGATCTTGATTTTCTAATGATGCAATCTAAGATTGGACTCATCACTATAGCAAGTCCATGTAGAACTTGGAACATATATCAACAACACATTCTTATTTTCTTATCACATGTTTAGCTTTATTTTAAATTGCTTGGCTCAACAATAAGGATGTTAGACGTGCAAAAAGTATTCTAAGGCCAAAGGGCTTAGTATGACAACAATGTAGAATGTGAAGCTGCATAGCATAAGACCACCATTGATTCACAAACTCTTTAATCATTCATTGTATTAAAAAAAGGTACAATAAACAAATTGACTAACTAAAATTGCACTCCCCATGATAAATCTCTTGGTTTATCATATTCTACATGCCAGCAATGGCAATAAGAATATCAAGATGCGAACTTTGTTATTTGCAAACAACATGCAAGGCATATAAGTGGGGATATGCAGTAGAACTTATTGTGTAGTTGGCACATAGCAACTTGGTGCAATTTTTACAATCTATTATTAATAGTGTTGCTAATCGGCGTGCACAGTGCAGTGCAGAGTACTCTAAACACAATTTAAATTGAAAGCATTTCCAGTTAAGTATAAGAGGGGATATAATTGAGTATAAGAGGGGATATGACCTTCGGCCGTATCATCAGACAGAACTCCAAAAGAAAGGGAAACTACATGAACATTTTTTTTATCAGTAACACATTCTATACCATGCCATCTCCCTCTGCAAACATCTGGAATAGAAGTTACTCAGCCATTGCTTGTGGCTGTCATGATTTCATAAACTGCTTGGATTTCTTTCGGATCTGTATAAGCTGATGGCCCCAGACGTAACCCTAATCCCATTGTCTTCCCTGCTGTTTGAATAGCCATAGCCAGAACTGTGCAATGCAACAACAGAAGAAAAATTTGATTGCCCATTTGCAAAAACAGCACAACTCTGATAATTTAATGATTCTCCTGATTCGGACTTCCATTGCGTAGAATATTTGGTCCAGAGGATTTCCCTAGAAGACGCTATTAACTTATATCTGCAATGGAGATGGGTAAAGCGAAGCTCAGAATGGATTGCATTCTTCAAGCATTTGTGAAACAATGCCGGTTATGTCTATATTGTCTGAGAAAAGAAACCTTTGCTTTCTATTAGTTCATAACAAACTCAAGGCTTCATTAAATGCAGAGAGGCCGAATAACATAGAGTTGAGGAACGTGATCAGAGAATTTGTTGCTAAAAATTCCTTTTCAGGCCCCATTTCGACCCCTCATCAAAAACAGGGGATGTAATATTAGTTCTTAACATGGTCAGACTAACACTTCTACTGATTTGGACCTCCATAATCAAGTCAAAACCATCTAAGCTCCACAATTATACTGAAAGTGAAACAAACAATAAATAAGCATGCAAGACGTAAAGCTCAAGAAAAGATTTGTAACAAAACATCTATGAAAAGGTCACTTGGACAGCACACTTTCAAGATTCTTATTTGTCATTCTGTATTTCCTGTTAGGCAAAAGTACATTCACATTTGCTCATGTATATCCATGAGTTCCCATTTCCTACATACCTTTAAGATTTTGCTTAATTCTTTGCTTCTCCAATTTGCTCCTATACTCCACAATAAAATAAATTTTCAATGGGATTAGGTTTGAAACTTTAATTCAAACCCAAGGAAAAAGAGTTACAAAGACAGGGCAACAAAAGCTTTCAAAAGGAGCGTACCTTAACCTTGGGTCGTCTAGTGTAGCATGTTTGAGCTGACTTTCTTCAGGTGTAGTGGTGTCTCATTACTTGATAGAGACCTCTCAATTGAACAACCTTGTTGATCTATGGTCATCTTTAAGCAGATGGCATGCTTATCTTTAAATATGCATTTCTGTTTGCACATGCCACTTCAAGTAAGTTGAAAATTTCAAGAAAAATTAAAACTGCGTCCAATTATTGTGGCTAAATATATAATTAAGGTTACAGAAAAACGCTGGCTCAGGAACATCATTAACTCAATCATTGATGTTGTTTCCATAGACTTCATGAATTATGTAATCTAGAAAACTTTTTTATAAATCAAGCCAGAGCAATTCTATTCCTTATAATCTGTACTCAGCATTTGTATTATCAACTTATCAGCCAGTCATAAACACTTTGGATGCCCAACTCTGCAAGGCAGCAGGAAAAGCCTGCAGTTCCGTTCAGAAAAGGATATAAGAAAACTCATAAAACTTCTGTTTCCTCATAAAACTCCATCGGGTAAAATTAAAAGGCTGTTACAAAGAGAAAGACAATGATGATCCTCTCGTGTTTCAGTAGAAAAACACGACCAAGATGCTTCAGTTTTCAGCAAATCATGGCAAAGGATGAAAAAGGAACATTGTCATCATACAGCACATTTTGGGCGCCTCAAATCTAGCAACTATCCGTCTATTTCTATAGAAACAGACAGGAAAGAGCAGCAAAATAGAAGAAGGGTATTGCAATACCTGTGTAAAGAGATTCTCCCTCAGCAATGATTCTTCTGCACAGTACATACTACCCAAGAACCCAAGCAGATAAAGTAGCGTTTCTCCTTCTACTGATCCCTCCCTGCAGATTGATGGATTCCTTCTACTGATTTACCTTCAGAATCTCCTCCTTCAATGCAAAGTGTGTCTTCTTAAACCCTGATTCACATCGCACCTTGATGTGCTCCGCTCACCTTCTAACAACAACCTGCTGTCAGATGTATAAGCCTGCAAAAAGATATTACTTGAGCTTAACTTACAGCAGATGCAAGGCCCCAATTCATGTATACAAATAGGTCATGCCTATACCTGATCAGTAGTCTTCAACAATATCACGCTCTGCTTGGCTCTGAGCGTAGAAAAGAAGGAAAGACTGTTGAGTGCCTGTCACCAAGTAATCATGTATTAGAACTGATAACAGTTAAAATACAATATATAGTACATATACTTTCAGAATAAAGGGTAAAACAGTGACGCCTGTGATGCCGCCGCTTCTATGGCCTCTGTGGAGTATCCCGCTTCTATGGCTTCTGTGGAGTCCAGATTATAGAGTTGTATCCGAGCAAGCGTGGCAGCATGCCGAAGATAAGGCATCCATCGAAATCGGCCCCAAAATGAAAATATTTTGATATGTCCGATTTTTGGAATTCGGAATTTTTTTTCTGGCGGCCAAAATATTAAAAACCTTAGAAAAACCAACCCAAAAAAAAATCCAAAAAGTTTTCGGGACCTCGGAAAAACCGAATTTAAACAATAGGATTCCTTTCCTGAAGGCATAATAGAACCTTATTATCATTTATATAACCCTCACACATTGTAGTCTACGGATCGTGCAACACCATGAATGAAAGGGGATTGTGATTGTCCTACAATCTCAGGATCGTTCGGCCAAAGACAAAACGGTCCCAGGCGATCTTGTACTACCTCGTCATCGCGTACACGCCCACTGACCGACGGTATGTGCCGACGCGTGTAGCGGCGGAGTAGCCCCTAGGGGGCAATTTGCAAGGTATGTGTAGGTGCATTTATTAATGTGCACATTTACCAATGTGCACATTTATTAAGGTGCACACCTTTCCATGTGGATACATTTATGCCACCTAGCCATTAAAGGCAAGTGGGCCATTCCCAATTATCCCACATGCCTAAAGGGATAATTGAAAACCCTAGCCCTAACCCCTTGTCTATTTAGGTAGGAAGAAACCCTAACTTGCCATTTTCGTCCATAGGGTTCTAGAGCTCTGTTTTGGCTGCTCCAGGAGTCAAAACCACCTCCCAGACTCTGTCGGAGCGAGTTGCACCATTAGTTTTCCTTGATTCAAGCAGTTCAGCAGGATGGTCGAGTTCAGGGCAGGAGGAGCGAACCAAGGATAAGGTATTTAGTCAATTTAATAGCCTAAACCGCCTTCCAATCATCGAATCAGTAGGTTTAGCCTATTAAATTGCCCATAGCAGCCATTTAGATCCCCGCCATTGAGACTCTAACTAAAGAACCTAACTCTATGATATAGATTAGATCTAGTTCTTTAGTTCTTCTGTGATGTATATGGATGATGTATCTCTGTGAACTCCTTGTATTGGGAAGGGGGGTAGAGACCCTAAAGCTTAGTAGTTGATGCTCCTAGAGTAGCCTCTCTAGCACACTGTAGATTCGGCCTGTGTACAAGAACCACACCTGGTTGTGGGTGAAGGGGCCAGACTGGCTAAGAAGGAGGTTCGTGTTCTGACTCTTGAACGATCCCTCTGGTGTGTAAAGCCTACCGGGGATCATTATGACTAGGTCTAATGGCTTGCCACTGAGTGCGGGCAAGGCATGGGCTCGACACCCGTGGAGTGGTGTTCACTTTCCAGTGGGTTTAGTCGAATAAGGGCAGTGGCCCTCTAGTTACCTTGAGTCAGCATGGAGACCTCTGGTGGGAGTGATCCCTACCTGCCCCATCGGAACTGGGGAGATGCAACCCAGGAATAGCCCCTTTGGCTATGCATCCGGCGAGCTACAGTCAGGTCCCAACACTTTTTCAGCCTACTCTGCAAAGTGTGCACAGGAGGGGTGGATGGAGGGGACAAACCTAAGCCATGTTCTTATGCCAGCCAATTCCATTGCCATGAATTCTGTCTGCAATGAACTCTGGAGACCCAAGCCGTCAGTCATCCCTTTGAGTCTGAGCCATGGGTAGGATTTCCCATATGTATTGTGCTGATCTTTGTCTATGCAGATGTTGATGTACCACCCTTTGAGGTGGATATGTGATGATATTGTATACTGACATGTATGTTTACGTTTCCGCAGCTAGGTAGGCCCTGAGGAAGACGGGGTAAATGACCCCTTCACTCTTCCCACTGAAACTCATTACGGTTGCAGTGATATGTGGAGGGCCCTGTATCAGCATGGAGCTGGTATGGGGGATGAACTCCTGTTTGTATATGGTGAGTACACCGTATACGAGTAGGGGTCGTCACAGTGGTATCAGAGCCAAGTTCTTGGAGACCAAGAGCAAAGCACTGACCATGCTCCCAGTAGTACTAACTTGATAGGATCCTCAAACCTCGAAAAATGGGGAAATTTTTTTTTCTCATTTTTGTAGTATATGCTAAGCTAGTAACAAGTTAAGTGAATAAGAACATAAAAAGACTAAAATTAGTGAGCCAAAACCTTGAAAAGTAGGATGGTCTCACACGTCGCGCCAGGACAGATAATGAAAATCTCATTTTCGGGCTGGGCGCAACCTGTGAGACATCGAGCCCAAAACACCTAAAAAAGTCATGAATTTCAGAAAAATAACTTGGTAATTCGAATTTTAAGCTAGGAATTAGCTAGAATTAGTATGTTACATCCCTAAAACCATGCTTAGAAAGTATAAAATTTAGCATTAGAATCCACCATGTCTCCAGACGTTATGCCAGACCAAAAATGACACTTTCATTTTCAGTCTGGGCGCAATGTGTGAGACCATGAGGTTAGAAATGCTTAAATTTAGGTGTTTTAGGTGTTTTAGGTGACCCAAAAGGGTAGTTTGAAATTTGACCTAAAATGGCCCGTCTATAAATAGACCTAGACCCCCATTTTCACGCTCTTCTTTAGAAAATCGCCCCCTTGCCAAGGCAATTTTTTTTGCTTACGACATTGAATCGAGGAACCGTCAAATATGGCCCGGACGAAACAGACCGCTAGAGTCCCTCCAGGTGTCACTCCTCCCAGCGCCCTACTCCAAGAGATGCTTCGGCAGCGCGTCGCTCAGCAAGGAGGTCAACCTTCAACAAGTGAGGGAGAGTTGTCCGAGGAGCACCCCAGCAACATCAACGACCAAGAAGGGGGTGGGACAGAGGTGGAGGAGGATGCACACTCCGATGCGGGAACAGAGGTCCTAGGCGAAGAGCAGCCGGACGTCATGCAGAAGATCCTTGAAGAAGTGGACGAGGAGATGAGAAAGAAGAACGAGGAGCAAGATCGGGCCGAGGAGGAAAGGAAGAAGAAAGAAGAACAAGATCGGGCAGAGGAGCAAAATGAAGAACAGCAAGAGTCGAGGCTCGAGCCAGCTGAGGAGGAAGAGCTCGCGGCATGGATAAAGATGCACGAAGCCAAGGAGCGCCGTCGGGAAAAGAAGAGAAAGAGGGAAGAGGAGGAGCCAAACGCAGCCCAGGAGCTGAAGAAGAGGAAGGCGAAGGTCGTGAAGGTGGGCAAAAGGAAACTCGTGAATGTTAAGCGGGTAAAGGGTTTCGTCATCAACGAACCATCAACTGACCAGCCCCCGGCCTCCTCCGACGATTCCGACGAAGACTACGTCCCCAACACCGAGGGTGCAAGCTCTTCAAAACCCCTGTGAGGAGCGCATAAGCACTGACCCGAGCAGCCCCAAAGAAGCGCAGGGCCCCCACCATACCCGACGGGATAGGGTCAAAGCATCGCGCCACAAATAGAGGCGACGTGATATACCCCGCAAGGTCTATCGGCGAAGCTAAGGGAGCACAACGCCTTCATGGTGAAGTGGGAGGCGACAACGATATTATCGGAGCACGTGAGTGAGGACTATCAAGGTGGACACCCGAACTAAGAGCCAAACTCAAGCCGCCACCACAGTAGGCTTCCAAGCCTCCTAGACCACCGTGGGAAGAAGAGGACCGGCAGGAAGGAGTCTCGAGAGGAGAGCCCCGGCGGAGATCGCACTTTCAGCCAGAGCTACGGGTTTTGATCCCCTCAGGTACGCTTCACCCGCCTAGTCCGAGAGGTCATCCAGGAGTACAACACGGATATGAGGGTGACGGACGAGATGTTGCTGACCCTGCAAGAGGCAGCAGAGCAAAAACTGGTGCAACATTTTAAAGATTCGACAGCCTGCACAGTTCATGCGAAGAGGGTCATACTCATGAGGCAAGACATGCATCTTGCTAGCCACATCAAGGGAGAGCGCCCTTAAGATTTTGTAAATAATAGAAAATTTTTGTTAATATAAATAGTTTTTGGCTAAGTAATATGTGTAATCTTGCTTAATTAGGTTAAGATATCGAATTCTGGCTTTTGTTTTAGTTAAAATGAACACTTTGAGCAAATTTGAGAGGATGTCTCACACGTCGCACCAGGACAGAAAATGAACTTTTCATTTTTTACCGGGCGCAACGCAGAGACCATGCCCCAAAAGTGCCCAAAACTGCTCCAAATTGACCAACTAAAGGGTCAATTCTGCCTAACTCGACAAGTCCAGTAGAATTAGACCCTTACATCACCCAAATTGGACACGTTTAACCCAATTAGAGTCAATGTCTCACACCGCCGCTGCCAGGCGTAAAATGAACTTTTCATTATCGGTCTGGGCGCAACGTGTGAGACCTCTCAGCATTTTCTCCACCATGCCATATCCAAATGACCTCCAATTTATTGCAATAGGTTCATTAGTTGATCTTAACATGATCAAACCCCAAAAGTAGCCTTCAAATTCTCATTTGCACCTCCTAATAGGTCAGAATTGCCCAACCCCAGTAAATTTCTAGGTCATCCAAAAATTAGGATTTTTCACCTTTCTATAAATAGGTCTCCATTTCTCACTTAGCACCCTACAAGTTTGCTCTTGACAGTTTAAGCGATTTTCCAGCTCCCTGAGGCGCTTCTGCATCTGTTTGCGAGTCTCATCTTCCCTAGATCCATGGCAACTAGCGACTTCAGCGATGGTACAAATCGCCAGCCCATGTTCGCCGAGGTCGATGTCAACGACATCTTCCGAAATCATTAGGAAAGAGATAGATGTCCAAGCAACTCAGATGCAACCCCAAAGATATAAGCAAGTATTAGCCGAGTTCCAAGCTAGGGTAGGAGCCTCCCTAGTGCAGCTACCCCCTTGCACAGGCTATTTTGTTCCCCGCCCATCCCTTCAAGCAGCCTTGGGCGATGGTCCAAACGTTGCCAAGTACTTGACCAACAAGGCACAGAGGCTGCCATATTACATGGTCCTGACAGTTGACAGGACCAAGTATTTTTCCTACACCGTTGCCTTAGCCATTTTCCTTTCCCACCGTGCTGAAAACCCAATGGGGGGAACCTCTATTCCTCCCATGGAAGTAGACCCCATAGCAGCCTCTCCAAGAAGCAGAAAGCGTGATGCTTTTGGCAAGCCGACGAAAGCGGAAAGGAAGAGCGTAAGAAGAGGAATCTGACGAGGAAGAGTACTCTGAGCTCGACCCGCAGGGAAGAAATCGGCGGCAAGCATAAGAGGAGCTAACTAGCTTTCGAGCGGAGCCTGACCCCTCGAAGTCGCCCCCACTTGGGCTAGGCATCACAAGCCTAGCCCCATCATCATCGACGGCGGAGGGAGTATCTCGCCCTCGGCCGACATCCGTAATCTCCCCGAATGCAGGAAGAGGGAGCTCCGGCTTGATGAGTTGCTGCACCAACTACAGCAGCAACCAGACTTGGACGACTTCATCGTCCGAGGAGTCTCAGACTTCCCGCTTCAAGTGAGGGAAGCCGACACCTATACAGGGGAGTCGACTTCCGACATCCAGGCCTACAACAACATCAGGCAAATAATGGAAGCGTGAGAGCTGCCAACTGAGGAGGAGTTCTACGC
The DNA here is from genome assembly GCA_021234155.1 of Isoetes taiwanensis. Taxonomy (NCBI): domain Eukaryota; kingdom Viridiplantae; phylum Streptophyta; class Lycopodiopsida; order Isoetales; family Isoetaceae; genus Isoetes; species Isoetes taiwanensis. The sequence continues at coordinate 373,152 of JAJEKV010000140.1, forward strand.
CCTCCAGGAACAGATGGGGATCCGCGGCAAGACCACGAGCATCTTGACCACCTCCAGCAAGAGGAGCAGGGATCGACATCAGGCGGGTCGACTCGACAATCAGAGACTATCAAGAAATGATGGAGGTAGAGGTCGATGAATACGCCGGGCGGCATAGAGCTGGAGGCCAAGCAAGTGGAGAATCATCAGCGACACACAATGACATGTCGCTGAGATACTATCTTCCCCTGCTGCTGGATGGGAGAATAGCGGTAATACACCGCAAATTCAGTCCCCGGGGCGAAGAAGGAGTGTTCATGCTCATCGCACTCTCTGGCTTTGGCAGGCATGCTCGAATAGCTGCAAATGTCGACTATGCTGGCTTAGTTAAGAGAGCTGTGACGTCCCCTACTCATATACGATGCCCGCACCGTATACAAACAGGAGTTCATCCCCCGCACCAGCTCCACATCGACATGTGGGCCCTCCACATATCACCGGACCGCCCGAGTCCACAAAGGGGAAGAGTGAAGGGGTCATTTTACCACGCCTTCCCTCGTGGCCTACCTAGTCTGCGAAGCGTAAAACATACACGCCGGTAACATAACATCATATATCCACCTCGAAGGGTGGCACATCAATATCCGCATAGACAAAGATCAGCACAATACAAAGGAAGTTCCTACCAAGGCTCGGACTCCGGGGAAGGACCCACTAGCTTGGGCCTCCAGAGTTCAATGCGCATGAGAATCATGACAATGGATTGGGTCTGGCATAAGAACATGGCTTAGGGTTGTCCACTCCATCCGCCCCTCCCCGTGCACACTTTGCGTAGTAGGTTGAAAAGTGTTGGGACTCGATCGTAGCCACGGGGTGCATAGCTAAAGGGGGCTATTCCTCGGGTTATATCTCCCAGCCCGATGGGGCGGGTAGGGATCACCTCCCTCCGTAGATCTACATGCCGACCCAAGGTGATTAGAGGGCCACCGCCTTATTCGACTTAACCCATCGGAAGGTGAACTCCACCCCACGGTGTGTGAGCCCATGCCTTACCCACACTCGGTGGCAAGCCATTAGACCTAGTCACTCTGATCCCCTTTAGGCCTTACACACCGTAGGGATGGGCCAAGGGTCGAACACTAACCTCATTCTAAGCCGCCCCCCCCCTTCACCCACAACCAGTGGGGGCTCCTCGCACAGTCCGAATTCTAGTAATGCACTAAGAGGGACTAGCTAGGAGCATCATCTACTAAGCTTTGAGTCTCTACCCCACTTCCCAATACAATGAGTCCACAGAATGCATCCGGCCCATCTTATGAACATAAATAATAAGAACTAATCTAATACATAGAGTTAGGTTCTTTAGTTAGAGTCAATCTCGTGATCTACTTGTCTGCTAAGGGCGATTTAATAGGTTAAACCTATCGATTCAAGGCCGGAACAAGGTTTAAGCTATTCAATCGACTAAATACCTGCTCCCTGGTTCACTCCTCTCGATCCGGCGCCCATGTCCCCTGCTCGCCGGGGATGTGGTCGGAGGGGATGATCCGACTAGCCGGGGCGCATGTGCGCATCGTGGGAGTTGGAATTGAAACCCTCGACACGCTAATGAGCTCGGAAGGTCCAGTGGGCTAAAAAGGGAATGTTAGGGTTTGATGCCTTATGTAGGCTATCGCTAGGTTTAGGGTTTCCATGACCCTTGGTCTACCTTTAATGGGTTAAAGGTCTAAAAGTGCGCACATTGCTAAGTGTTCGACCATTGCAAGCTGCCCCTAGGGCACCCTTGCTTGGGTACACGCCGCCAGCATACATCGCCGATTGGGACGGTTAGGTACGCTGCGATTTGCAGCAAAGACAAGATAATGCCCCGGGACCGTATAATCGTGGCCGAACGCCACATTCTCCCCACCTTGAAATGATGTCGCCCCCGCAAAGATCGTGGGTCTCCCCACCTTGGAATCTTGCTAACCTGCAATCAACCTGATGCATACGATATACTACTATAATACTTACACATTTATTAAGATTACCTTAAGGTAATATTTTTAAATCATTATTATGCCATTACATTATCAAATAACTTGTCAAATCGTAACTTCTATTAAAACAAGGTACTTATTAGTCTCCGTTATCACAACATTTAGTTTATCACAATTTATACAATTATTATTTAAGGTACTCTTCATTCCTTGCAACACATCCCAACAAAATTTGTGTTGCAAGTCTTCGCACCTTAAAATCCTGTATTAATTTTTCAATATCTATAATTACATACTTACTATCTTAATTATTAGAGTTACTCTAAGGTAATGTTTAAGACATTACTGTACTATTTCATTATCCAATTAACTTATGACTTCATAACTTAATCCACGCAAGGTAATTATTAACCTTACTTAATACAACATTTAAGTTTATCAAAGTTTATCAATTTCATACAAAATTTACACTTCTAAGGTACTCTTCATTCCTTGCAACACATTATAACAAAATTTGTGTTGTAAGTCTTCGAGTTCGACCTCCTTGCCCTCGAGAGCTTCTATTGGCTTGCAGGTCGACACTACGTTAGTACCATTTTAATTATTAATAAAATTTTGGTTATGTGGTGACCACCCCACCTATCTACATGAATGCATGGCTAATCTCCCGGCGTAGGAAGAGGATGTTTCTTCCATCGTGGCCGTGGAGACAGCGCCTATAATGCCTATATGGCGCTCATGCCTACACCTTTAGTTGCCCAAATAAGTGGAGGATAGGTCCTTCCCCATATGGGGCGGAAGGCCGATTCCTCCTATCAAAGCATATATAGGGCTAGAGGTGCTTTTCCTATCAATGCATTCCTCAATGACCTCCTTTCTCTCGAGGTCGCCTACTCCGCGGGGATGTAAGTAGACTTTGCAAGCGGCACCGCAGGCCATGCCTACATTGACATTACACCACGCCCCAGAGATCACCGTAATGATCTCATCATTCAGTAATACGCATGCAACCCATACCGGTATAGGTTGCATGCGAGATTAATCTTAACTACACATGAAACTAATCTAAACACAAATCGACATGCCTGAGCCGATTTTTTTTTTTTTTGCTGGCTCCTTTAATGCATGTGATTAACATAATTACCCTAAGGTAATATTTATGAATTAACATTATCATAGTATCGGATACATTACTTCCGATAGTACAATTATATTTACTCTAAGCTTTGCAATATTTAACGACTTTTAGATCGCGATTATTTAAACAATAACCCTGATTTAGACCTATTGTATCATAGACAAGGTTTTAACTATCATACACAAGAATTAGATGTGCTTCTTATTCTCTTCCTTGGGTCCCGTGATACCCTTGGAAGTATATCCCTAAGATGCACTTAAGTATATCTGAATTCTATTTTCTATTTATATTTATAAGGACCCGAGGTCATATAGCTATCCTTGAAGGAATTGCATCCTTGCGAAGGATTAATTAACATGCTACCTCACATTACCGTTGTTATTTAACTTATTTCCCTATGATACATATACGCATTTGGCAATTTCTATCCAGCTATTAGGATCTATATTTACTTATCTATAAGACACATTAAAGCTTATAATGCATGCGCACACCTTACCTAAGGCTAGAATGCATCCACCCATTGAGCCAAGGCCGAGTAATTTGGAGATGACTTGGTCGCTGCATTGCTCCCATAGTTTTGCTCCACTTCATTGGTGTAGATAGCTACTACGCCGGGCCTCGCACGCTGAAGGCCTCCCCGAGCCTAAGGTATCTATCTATTTTACGCCTATTCGGGCTTCGCCATTGCCGAGTGAACTCTATTCTACTGCCTGGTCAATTCGATGCAAGCACGCTCAATCATAAGATTGAGCCCTCCCACTTTCTTCAAAAAGAAAATGGTCCTCAAGACTTTTCAATGACGCTTGTACACAACGCCATATCTATTCTCTCCCTTAAGAGGTTATACGCTTCTTACTTAGCGATTAATTTACTAGCCTTAGCTACATATATAACCATCTAAGATGGATGCACATATTATGTTATCATTTATTTCAATATAGTTATGGGTTACCTACTTAGTTAGAACGATTCTAACCCACAAGGTTTTGTCATGACGACAATTTCTTTTGTCTCAAAAGACTATTTGATTACTATAATTCTTATTTTAGATGTACCTTACATGTATTATTCTTTACATTCTAGAGATTCCCCCTTTCTTAGTTATTTAAACTCTTGGAATATTCCAACCAATCGAATTGATGTCATCGTAACAAGTTGGCCGGACTTGTTAGATTACTTCTTTTCTTTCGGTTGGATTATTCTTTTGGAGGTACTAGATTTACACATGGTCAACAATTATCCTAGTAATGATTCCTTCTTAGCGAGGTGATCAATCTCACCAAGTGGTTTCAATATGTTGGATGTCTGTTAACAATCGTATAATTTTAGTCACTCCTATGCTTTCCTTCCCAATCCTTGACGCTTAGCTCAATATTGGGGCAATCCTTTCAAGCAGAATATCTAACAATGCCTTCTAATCCCAATATGGATGTTACCATCCCTACATTTAACCTACTAGGCCGCATGGCCTTAGATCCTTGAGCTTGCTAGAAGCTCGCCCACTCATTGCCCGCTTGAAGTAGCAAGGTAACGCTCTTTCCGAAGTCGCCGATGCTTCCGCCTCCTTGACGGTGGCTCCTCTTTGATGTAGAGGTTGACTTTGTTCGTTAGAAGCCTCTCATTGCTGGTGGCTTTGATGACGAAGCTGATCACTTGAAATCTTCCATGCCGCCAAAAGCCTCGAAGGTGGCACCGCTGAAAAAGATCTTTCAACTTGAACTCTTTGTCTTGGCAACAAAGGATGACTCAGATCCGATATTGTTTCTTCGACTCCATCGACGCCTCATACATCGAGTCCTCTTTGTTGCCCTCAAGAGTGTTGAGGATGTTGATTGCTTCACCCCCGCAAATTGCCCTCGACATCTCTTCCTTTGATCCATTACGCTATGGGGGAATAACAAGGGAACTATATATGCAAAGCATATAACTTACGTAATTACAATTACTACTAGAGCTATTAGGTCCCCTTGTCCCTCCTCCGAAGTTGCACACCTACTCCTTGGCAATGTCATCGGTGTTCCTCCCAAAGGTAATGGTGTTGACGATCCATATCCTCCTATTTGTACGCCAGCTCGCTCCGGTAACTTGTTGATGTACTTGGGCCCTCCGATGTTTGTCGGCTATGGCACAACACGCTTTGCATCACATTCTAACTAAAAGTGTGTCGGCCGTTGATGCTTCGACATTTCGGGTCCGCTTCCCGATCCCCGTTTCCTGTCAAATTGTTCCCCTTCATGATACTTGAAGCTATTTGAGGCATCTCTTGAGGTTGTGTGTGCGATTCCTTTGGCTATACTCCTCCGGAGTTGTTATTTGAATCGCCGATCCTTGGGTTCACCAAGTTGCATGCAAGTCCGCGTGCAAGTCATCGGCTCGGCTCGCCTCGTTGCTTCTCCATCGAAGCTTCCAATCTTACTTGTTTGATCCCTCGATCACATGGCTTGGACCTTGTCACGCCCCGCGCTGCTATGCCGCCTTCTTGTCTTGAGGTACCTTCCTATTGACTTTGATTGTGCTCGCCGGCTTTGATCCTCCTGCTTGCTCTAGGGAGCTCGTGGAAAGAAGTCGGTTGCTAGCACTTCTCCAGCCTTTCAGTTCCTCGACCTTTGTCCCTCTCGCGGCATGCGGTCTCTCCGCAAGTAAAGCATCATGGCTCTCCTCTCTGGGGCTAGGTTGTCGGGATGATGGATCCTTATATCCGCCAAGTTGACCCTTGAGTTGAAGAAGTACACCCTTTAGATATACTCTTGTCGCTGAATAGCCCGGCTATTATCTTGAACTCTCTTTTGCCGGGTTGCTTCAGCTTGCTATCCTTGTCGTTAAGGTGTCGAATGCTTCGCCTTGGGCGCTTGATGTCCCACATGCTCCGAGATACGATCGGCTTCTTCTCTTCTAATTACCGGTAGGAGTACCGACGGGCCATCACCGTTGTTGAAGGCATATCTCCTCGTCGCGGTGCGCTTCGTAAGTGCATCTCCATCTAATACGTGGGTCATAGCGCATCACACTATATTACCACAAGGTGGAATTATGGTCGCCGAGATGTTGCCTTCTTAGTTGGCTTCGTTGATGTCGGTCGCTCCTCCTTCTATTGTTGAGGCCACTGTGTCATAAGTTCGCCAAGTGTTGCCGCCGCCACAAGAGGGTAGTGTGTTGGTACGACGATGTCCCGGTCGGGCACATGATCTTGACATGACCGGTGTTGTCTCTTATTCTCGACATTGGGTGGACGAGCTGTCTTCTACTTGAGGGCACTTCCGGAAGTGTCTTGGCCTCCGTCATTTCTCCCTCGTACTTGCTCTTCCATTTGGATCTTGGGCTATAGTTGTGTTTCCTTGCTTCCTCATTTGGTAGTCGGTGAAGGAGCTTCCTGATCTACCCGCTAAATCCATAAACCCGATCAGAAACTCATGTTTCCCCACTATATCCTGTGGAGCACCCGAGATATACAATAGACATATATGCATTTACATTGGGATTTTAATTCATCCACTTTTCCAAAACAATTACGAAGATATACTTAAACGCTTATACTCCTTTAGGGTTTCCTCCTCCTATCGCTTTGATTCTTCTGTTTTGTTGGCGGCTTCTTCGCTCGTTGACTCCGGATTCCTTGAGATGTTGCTACTATTGTTGAGCTTCATCTCTCGATCCGAGCTCGCCGTGCCGGCCATGCGAAGAGTGTTCGCCGATGTGATCCCTTGAGAAAGATGCTCCTCCTTAATGTGTATATTCGCCGTGAGGAATGCGGGACCGCCAACGCCCCTACATGCGGTGTGTCGCTGCAAGGTTGCCAAGCAGGTGCCGTTGATCGCTTGAGTAGGATCACCGGCTGTTGCAGTAGGCATTCTTGAATTTCTTCAAGCTCAGATCGGGTCCGTGAGGCGTGCATTGTCATTCCTCCGCAGTTGAATTTCCGAAAGCGCCCTATTGCTTGGGCTTTGCTCCATTCCAAGGTGCCTCTCTTTGTGCCTAGGGAGTGTGATCATCTCCATTGCACCTATCATAGCTCCTTTCTCTGGTTGCCTTTGCGTGATTTGTACCTGGCCGGCTAGGTTGTCTCCCTCCGCCCCTTGGGTCCTATCCATTCGAAGTCTCGGACTCCTTGGTCGACGTAGTAAAGTCGCCCTTCTTTTGGTTTCTAGGTGTGTTTCGGTCCGAATTTTGTTCGAGGAGAATATTCTCCTCCTTGATCTTGCCCCTAATGCTGATATAGGCCTTCAAGTCGGAGATGTTCCCCGATATATCGTCTTCTCCCCCTCATGGTCTCCTACTTATTGAACCGATGAAAGTTCTCCCCGCTGGTGCAAGAGAGCGGAAGCTCGTCCGGTCAGCCTTAGGTGCTTTGTGGTTGCCTAGCTTGGTTGCTCCTTTTGTTGACGCTGCATGACATTCGCTTGAGCTGGCCGGGCCGCAAGGTCGTGGGTTGTCTTCCTCCGGCTTTCTATACGCCCCGTGTCGCCATGACTTCTCTCCTCGACGGAAGATTATGCCCTCCGCCCTAGCTCGTGATGCTAACGCTGCATCGATGTCTAACGCCTTCCCCGCACCAGTATTTTGTCGCCTTTTGCGTTCTTCCATTTGAAACTCGTGTGCATCGATTTGGTGAAGACGCCGAGATCCTCATTTGATGAAGATTGATGATAGGCCGATGGTGTCCTCGCTCTCCTCGCTTGTCGGCTGAGGTATTTGTCGTTGTGCTTCCCTTTCTTGGGTCTGTCTTTTCGGTCTCCCTCCTTATCTCGCTTGTAGATCGGCTAGGTCCTCGATGTCTTCCAAAAGTTGTGCCTCTAGCTCTTCTGTGGCTCTGGCCCTGTACTCCGAAAGCAACGCTCGTATATTCTAGAGTCTAAGGGTCTACTTGAAGGGCTCTCCTACAAGATTTTGGGCTCTATAAGCAAGCAAGATGGCTCGAGCAGCATTACTGGAGACATATCTATAATCTACAAGTCTATGGGCATTAGGACGTGTGGTATGGCATGAATTGAGGTAACCTCCATGATGTTTGAGGCATACTCTAAGATCCTAGCAAAGTTGGTTTGGGGGAGTCCAATCTCTACACATGGAGTGACTTGGGCAACTCTAGGCTCTAGCTCCTTTCTAGGTATCCTGGCAATAGGGAGTGTCAATGTGGCGGCTATATAAGTCAAACTCTATTAGAAGGACACAAAATTAGGTCAAGGTTTATGCCTTTGGCATGAGCAGAGGTGATGTACCAACAGTTGGACTTGGGTTACTATGCTGAGGTCTAGATGACTATAACAAAGGGGTGTTCTTGGGCACTTCTATCTAGGAGTAAGACATTAGCTTTGAGCCGAGAGCAATACTTGCGAGGTACTAATGCGGTATGCTTCTATTTACAAACAAACCACAGTTTGGAAAAACAATTCAAGGGTTTGAGGCATTTTGGTCATTTTGAGCTGGGGTTTGACATTTCTAGCCTAATTTGAGGTTATAAATGGATTCTAGGCTTCTAACGGTCCTATTGCAACAATTTTCAGGCGATTTGGTGCTCTGTAGCTCAAGTTATGGAAGTTCAAAGTTTGGAGGTCTCACAGGTAGCGCCCTGCTCAAAAACTAAAGTTTAGTTCTTTGACCAGGCGCGAGCTGTGAGATCTTGCACATTTTTAAGTAATTTAAGTAATTTAAACATGCTATTCTAACTAATTCCTACCTTGGAACTAGTCTTACCATATTACTTTTCTCGAATTCATCAAGTTTAGTGTGTTCTTGGCTCGATGTCTCACAGCTTGCACCTCGCTCAAAAACTAAAGTCTAGTTCTTTGACCAGGCGCGAGCTGTGAGACCACCTTGCCTGAGGAGGTTTTGGCTCATTTTTTTTAGTCTTATTAAGTTCCAATTTACTTAACTGTTACTAGCTTAGCATAAACTACCAAAAATGAGAAAAAAATTTCCCACTTTTCGAGGCTTGAGGATCCTATCAAGTTAGTACTCTCGAGCATGGTCGATGCTTTGCTCTTGGTCTCCAAGAACATCGCCTCGATACCATTGTGACATCCCCTACTCATATCTGATGCCCGCACCGTATACAAACAGAGTTCATCCCCGCACCAGCTCCACACCGACAGGGCCCTCCACATATCACCGCGACCGCCCCGAGTCCACAAAGGGAAGAGTGAAGGGGTCATTTTACCCCGCCTTCCTCGGGGCCTACCTAGTCTGCGGAAGCGTAAACATACACGTCAAGAACATAACATCATATATCCACCTCGAAGGGTGGCACATCAATATCTACATAGACAAAGATCAGCACAATACAAAGGAAGTTCCTACCCAAGGCTCGGACTCGTGGAAGGACTCCACTAGCTTGGGCCTCCGTTCAATGCATGTAATCATGACAATGGATTGGGCTGGCATAAGAACATGGCTTAGGGTTGTCCACCCATCCGCCCCTCCCCGTGCACACTTTGCGAGTAGGTTGAAAAGTGATTGGAGCCCTCGCCGGGTGCATAGCCAAAGGGGCTATTCTGGGTTACATCTCCCAGTCCCGATGGGGGCGGTAGGGATCACTCCCTCCGCAGATCTACATGCCGACCCAAGGTGACTAGAGGGACACTGCCCTTATTCGACTTAACCCACTGGAAGGTGAACTCCACCCCACGGGTGTCGAGCCCATGCCTTACCCACACTCAGTGGCAAGCCATTAGACCTAGTCACTCTGATCCCCGATAGGCCTTACACACCAGAGGGATCGGTCAAGGGTCAGAACACGAACCTCATTCTAAGCCAGTCTGGCCCCTTCACCCACAACCAGGTGGGCTCCTGTACACAGGCCGAATTCTAGTAATGCACTAAGAGGGACTAGCTAGGAGCATCATCTACTAAGCTTTGAGTCTCTACCCCCCTTCCCAATACAATGAGTCCACAGAATGCATCCGTCCATCTTATGAACATAAATAATAAGAACTAATCTAATACATAGAGTTAGGTTCTTTAGTTAGAGTCAATCTCAGGATCTACTTGGCTGCTAAGGGCGATTTAATAGGTTAAACCCTCTTTTGATTCAAGGTCGGAACAAGGTTTAAGCTATTCAATCGACTAAATACCGCCTCCCACTGGTTCACTCCTCTCGATCCGGCGTCCATGTCCCTGTTCTGCTTCGGGATGCGGTCGGAGGGATGATCTGACTAGGCCCGGGGTGCACAGGCAGATCGTGGGAGTTGGAATTGACTCCTCGGTAATCGAATCCGGAGCTCGGAAGGTCTATGGGCAAAAAAGGGAATGTTAGGGTTTGATGCCTTATGTAGGCTATCAGTTAGGTTTAGGGTTTCCATGACCCTTGGTCTACCTTTAATGGGTTAAAGGTCTAAAAGTGCGCACATTGCTAAGTGTCTGCACCATTGCAAGCTGCCCCCTAGGGCGCCCTTGCTTGGGTACACGTCGGCATTACCGCCGATTGGGGCGGGCACGCAGCGTGGCGGTGCGATCTGATATCGATACGGACCCGTATCTTTGTCTTTGGCCGGAACGGCACAAGAGCGATGGCACTTGACCTCTTCGACTTCGCCGTGGCCTACCCGGCGGGGGAAGATTGACATAGAATCGTGGCTTACACCCTCCGACCCGCGGTAAAGGAATTGGTGACAAACTTTGCGGGGTCGTCAACCAATGTCCTTAGGAACTTGGGACACTCGGTAGGAACGGCCCAAGTTAAGAAGTTCCTTCAGGACAACCCATCCTACCGACGATTTCAAGAATAGTTAGACTCTTGATCCCGGAGGCTTTGTATTAGGATATTATATAATATAAATATAATTTCTTTTGCACTTTAAATGTTTTGTTGATGTATTTTGTTCCACAACAATACCGCCTTCCAATCATCGAATCAGTAGGTTTAGCCTATTAAATTGCCCATAGCAGCCATTTAGATCCCCAGTTACCAGACTCTAACTAAAGAACCTAACTCTATGATATAGATTAGATCTAGTTCTTTAGTTCTTCTGTGATGTATATGGATGATGTATCTCTGTGAACTCCTTGTATTGGGAAGGGGGGTAGAGACCCTAAAGCTTAGTAGTTGATGCTCCTAGAGTAGCCTCTCTAGCACACTATAGATTCGGCCTGTGTACAAGAACCACACCTGGTTGTGGGTGAAGGGGCCAGACTGGCTAAGAAGGAGGTTCGTGTTCTGACTCTTGAACGATCCCTCTGGTGTGTAAAGCCTACCGGGGATCATTATGACTAGGTCTAATGGCTTGCCACCGAAAAGGGCAAGGCATGGGCTCGACAAAGTGGAGTGGTGTTCACTTTCCAGTGGGTTTAGTCGAATAAGGGGCGGTGGCCCTCTAGTTACCTTGAGTCGGCATGGAGACCTCCGGGTGGGAGTGATCCCTACCGCCCCATCGGGCGGGGAGATGCAACCCGGGGAATAGCCCCTTGGCTATGCATCCCATGAAGCTACTGATCCCGTCCCAACACTTTTTTCAGCCTACTCGCAAAGTGTGCACGGGGAGGGGTGGATGGAGGGACAAACCTAAGCCATGTTCTTATGCCAGCCAATTCCATTGCCATGAATTCATGCGCAATGAACTCCTGGAGACCCAAGCCGTCGGTCATCCCTTTGAGTCCGAGCCATGGGTAGGATTTCCCATATGTATTGTCGATCTTTGTCTATGCAGATGTTGATGTACCACCCTTTGAGGTGGATATGTGATGATATTGTATCTTGACATGTATGTTTACGTTTCAGCCTAGGTAGGCCCCGAGGAAGGCGGGGTAAATGACCCCTTCACTCTTCCCATCAAACTCATTACGGTTGCGCGATGATATGTGGAGGGGCCACAGATCGCGATGGAGCTGGTATGGGGGATGAACTCTGTTTGTATATGGTGAGTACACCGTATCACAGTAGGGAATAACCGCGATGGTATCGAGCCAAGTTCTTGGAGACCAAGAGCAAAGCACTTGACCATGCTCCCGTAGTACTAACTTGATAGGATCCTCAAACCTCGAAAAATGGGGAAATTTTTTTTCTCATTTTTGTAGTATATCTTAAGCTAGTAACAAGTTAAGTGAATAAGAACATAAAAAAGACTAAAATTAGTGAGCCAAAACCTTGAAAAGTAGGATGGTCTCACACGTCGCGCCAGGACAGATAATGAAAATCTCATTTTCGGGCTGGGCGCAACCTGTGAGACATCGAGCCCAAAACACCTAAAAAAGTCATGAATTTCAGAAAAATAACTTGGTAATTCGAATTTTAAGCTAGGAATTAGCTAGAATTAGTATGTTACATCCCTAAAACCATGCTTAGAAAGTATAAAATTTAGCATTAGAATCCACCATGTCTCGCACGTTGCGCCAGGACCAAAAATGACACTTTCATTTTCAGTCTGGGCGCAATGTGTGAGACCATGAGGTTAGAAATGCTTAAATTTAGGTGTTTTAGGTGTTTTAGGTGACCTAAAAGGGTAGTTTGAAATTTGACCTAAAATGGCCCGTCTATAAATAGACCTAGACCCCCATTTTCACGCGTTCTTCTTTAGAAAATCGCTCCCCTTGCCAAGGCAATTTTTTGGCCGACATTGAATCGAGGAACCAAATATGGCGGGGCGAAACAGACCGCTAGAGTCCCTCGGTGTCACTCCTCCCAGCCCTACTCCAAGAGATGCTTGGCGGCGCCAAAGAAGGAGGTCAACCTTCAACAAGTGAGGGAGAGTTGTCCCCAGGAGCACCCCAGCAACATCAACGACCAAGAAGGGGTGGGACGGAGGTGGAGGAGGATGCACACCCGATCTTGGGAACAGAGGTCCTAGGCGAAGAGCGGGGGCGTCATCAGAAAGATCCTTGAAGAAGTGGGCGAGGAGATGAGAAAGAAGAACGAGGAGCAAGATCGGGCCGAGGAGGAAAGGAAGAAGAAAGAAGAACAAGATCGGGCAGAGGAGCAAAATGAAGAACAGCAAGAGTCGAGGCTCGAGCCAGCTGAGGAGGAAGAGCTCGTGGCATGGATAAAGATGCACGAAGCCAAGGAGCGCCGTCGGGAAAAGAAGAGAAAGAGGGAAGAGGAGGAGCCAAACGCAGCCCAGGAGCTGAAGAAGAGGAAGGCGAAGGTCGTGAAGGTGGGCAAAAGGAAACTCGTGAATGTTAAGCGCCGGTAAAGGGTTTTGATCATCAACGAACCATCAACCTGACCAGCCCCGGCCTCCTCCGACGATCCACGAAGACTCGCCCCCAACACCGGGGTGCAAGCTCTTCAAAACCCCCAGCTGAGGAGCGAGACAAGACCCGACCGATACAGCCCAACCCGGCCCCACCATGCCCGTGGGGATAGGGTCAAAGCACCACCGCCACCCGAGAGGCTTATCACGTGATAGACCCGTCAAGGTCTATCAGAAGAAGCTAAGGGAGCACAACGCCTTCATGGTGAAGTGGGAGGCGTACAACGCATATTATCAGGAGCACAGAGTGAGGACTATCGAAGGTGGACACCCAACGAAGAGCCAAACTCTGAAGCCGCCACCACAGAAGCCCAAGCCTCCTAGACCACCAGGGAAGAAGAGGACCGGCAGGAAGGAGTCTGAGAGGAGAGCCCTGAAGGAGATCAGGCACTTTCAGCGTAGCTACGGGTTTTTGATCCCCCGTGCACAGTTCACCCGCCTAGTCCGAGAGGTCATCCAGGAGTACAACACGGATATGAGGGTGACGGACGAGATGCTGCTGACCCTGCAAGAGGCAGCAGAGCAAAAACTGGTGCAACATTTTGAAGATTCGACAGCCTGCACAGTTCATGCGAAGAGGGTCATACTCATGAGGCAAGACATGCATCTTGCTAGCCACATCAAGGGAGAGCGCCCTTAAGATTTTGTAAATAATAGAAAATTTTTGTTAATATAAATAGTTTTTGGCTAAGTAATATGTGTAATCTTGCTTAATTAGGTTAAGATATCGAATTCTGGCTTTTGTTTTAGTTAAAATGAACACTTTGAGCAAATTTGAGAGGATGTCTCACACGTCGCACCAGGACAGAAAATGAACTTTTCATTTTCGGGCTGGGCGCAACGTGTGAGACCATGCCCCAAAAGTGCCCAAAACTGCTCCAAATTGACCAACTAAAGGGTCAATTCTGCCTAACTCGACAAGTCCAGTAGAATTAGACCCTTACATCACCCAAATTGGACACGTTTAACCCAATTAGAGTCAATGTCTCACACGTCGCGCCAGGGCAGAAAATGAACTTTTCATTATCGGTCTGGGCGCAACGTGTGAGACCTCTCAGCATTTTCTCCACCATGCCATATCCAAATGACCTCCAATTTATTGCAATAGGTTCATTAGTTGATCTTAACATGATCAAACCCCAAAAGTAGCCTTCAAATTCTCATTTGCACCTCCTAATAGGTCAGAATTGCCCAACCCCAGTAAATTTCTAGGTCATCCAAAAATTAGGATTTTTCACCTTTCTATAAATAGGTCTCCATTTCTCACTTAGCACCCTACAAGTTTGCTCTTGACAGTTTAAGCGATTTTCCAGCTCCCTGAGGCGCTTCTGCATCTGTTTGCGAGTCTCATCTTCCCTAGATCCATGGCAACTGGCTGACTTGAGTGCGGCCCCGGTGCCCATCTTCTTGAGGCTGATGTCAACGACATCTTCCGAGTCATTAGGAAAGAGATAGATGTCCAAGCAACTCTGTATGCAACCCCAGCATATAAGCAAGTATTAGCCGAGTTCCAAGCTAGGGTAGGAGCCTCCCTAGTGCAAAATTACCCCTTACACGCGGGCTATTTTGTTCCCCGCCCATCCCTTCAAGCAGCCTTGGGCGATGGTCCAAACGTTGCCAAGTACTTGACCAACAAGGCACAGAGGCTGCCATATTACATGGTCCCGACGGTTAGCGGGACCAAGTATTTTTCCTTGTTGCCTTAGCCATTTTCCTTTCCCACCGTCTTGAAAACCCAATGGGGAACCTCTATTCCTCCCATGGAAGTAGACCCCATAGCGAGCCTCAAAGAGCAGAGATGCTTTTGCGATGCCGGCCTGGCGAGGAAGGAAGAGCGAGAAGAAGAGGAATCGGGCGAGAAGAGTACCGGGCTCGACCCCAGGAGGAAAAACGGCGGCAAGCATAAGAGGAGCTAACTAGCCGGCCGGAACCCGCCGACCCTCCCAGTCGCTTCCCCCACTTGGGCTAGGCATCACAAGCCTAGCCCCCATCATCATCGCGGTGAGGAGTATCTCGCTCCTCAAATGGCGACATCGAAATCTCCCAATCGCGGGAAGAGGGAGTCTCCGGCTTGATGAGTTGCTGCACCAACTACAGCAGCAACCAGACTTGGACGACTTCATCGTCCGAGGAGTCTCAGACTTCCCGCTTCAAGTGAGGGAAGCCGACACCTATACAGGGGAGTCGACTTCCGACATCCAGGCCTACAACAACATCAGGCAAATAATGGAAGCGCGAGAGCTGCCAACTGAGGAGGAGTTCTACGCCCTCCAGGAACAGATGGGGATCCGCGGCAAGACCACGAGCATCTTGACCACCTCCAGCAAGAGGAGCAGGGATCGACATCAGGCGGGTCGACTCGACAATCAGAGACTATCAAGAAATGATGGAGGTAGAGGTCGATGAATACGCCGGGCGGTATAGAGCTGGAGGCCAAGCAAGTGGAGAATCATCAGCGACACACAATGACAGGTCGCTGAGATACTATCTTCCCCTGCTGCTGGATGGGAGAATAGCGGTAATACACCGCAAATTCAGTCCCCGGGGCGAAGAAGGAGTGTTCATGCTCATCGCACTCTCTGGCTTTGGCAGGTATGCTCGAATAGCCGCAAATGCTCCATGCGCTATCTTTGGCTTAGTTAAGAGAGCTGTGACGTCCCCTACTCATATGCGTGCCCGCATCCGTATACAAGCGGGGAGTTCATCCCCGCACCAGCTCCACAGCGATCTGAGGGCCCTCCACATATCCGCGGACTGCGCCCGAGTCCACAGTGGGAAGAGTGAAGGGGTCATTTTACCCCGTCTTCCTCAGGGCCTACCTAGCTGCGGAAGCGTAAACATACACGTCAGTAACATAACATCATATATCCACCTCGAAGGGTGGCACATCAATATCTGCATAGACAAAGATCAGCACAATACAAAGGAAGTTCCTACCGGGCTCGGACTCGGGGAAGGACCGACTAGCTTGGCCTCCGAGTTCAATGCATTTAATCATGACAATGGATTGGGCTGGCATAAGAACATGGCTTAGGGTTGTCCACTCCATCCGCCCCTCCTGTGCACACTTTGCAGAGTAGGTTGAAAAGTGTTGGGACTCGATCAGACCGCCGGGTGCATAGCTAAAGGGGGCTATTCCTGGGTTATATCTCCCCAAATCGGATGGGGCGGTGTAGGGATCACTCCCTCCGAGAGATCTACATCTTGACCCAAAGGTGATTAGAGGGCCACTTGCCCTTATTAGACTTAACCCACTGGAAGGTGAACTCCACCCCACGGGTGTCGAGCCCATGCCTTACCCACACTCAGTGGCAAGCCATTAGACCTAGTCACTCTGATCCCCTTTAGGCCTTACACACCAGAGGGATCGGTCAAGGGTCAGAACACGAACCTCATTCTAAGCCAGTCTGGCCCCTTCACCCACAACCAGGTGGGCTCACAGCCACAGGGCGAATTCTAGTAATGCACTAAGAGGGACTAGCTAGGAGCATCATCTACTAAGCTTTGAGTCTCTACCCCCCTTCCCAATACAATGAGTCCACAGAATGCATCCGTCCATCTTATGAACATAAATAATAAGAACTAATCTAATACATAGAGTTAGGTTCTTTAGTTAGAGTCAATCTCAGGATCTACTTGGCTGCTAAGGGCGATTTAATAGGTTAAACCTCTTGATTCAAGGCTGGAACAAGGTTTAAGCTATTCAATCGACTAAATACCTCCTCCACAGTTCACTCCTCTCGATCCGAAGGCGTCCATGTCCCTGCTACGCCCGGGATGTGGTCGGAGGGATGATCGACTAGCTGGGCGCATTGGGCGGTCGTGGGAGTTGGAATTGACTCCTCGAGACGCGAATCGGAGCTCGGAAGGTGCAGTAGGGCGAAAAAGGGAATGTTAGGGTTTGATGCCTTATGTAGGCTATCGCTTAGGTTTAGGGTTTCCATGACCCTTGGTCTACCTTTAATGGGTTAAAGGTCTAAAAGTGCGCACATTGCTAAAAATTAATACGCACCATTGCAAAAGCGCCCCCTAGGGCACCCCTTGCTTGGGTACACGTCGTCACATCGCGTCGATTGGGACCTGCGTGTACGCAGCGTGGCAAAGATGCGATATAGATCTCGGGACCGATATCTTGGCCTTTGGAACGCCACATTCTCCCCACCTTTGAAATGATCTTGTCGGCATGCATTGGGTCTCCCCCACCTTGGAATCTTGCTAACTTGCAATCAACCCGATGCATACGATATACTACTATAATACTTACACATTTATTAAGATTACCTTAAGGTAATATTTTTTAAATCATTATTATGCCATTACATTATCAAATAACTTGTCAAATCGTAACTTCTATTAAAACAAGGTACTTATTAGTCTCCATTATCACAACATTTAGTTTATCACAATTTATACAATTATTATTTAAGGTACTCTTCATTCCTTGCAACACATCCCAACAAAATTTGTGTTGCAAGTCTTCTACATTTAAAATCACGTATTAATTTTTTCAATATCTATAATTACATACTTACTATCTTAATTATTAGAGTTACTCTAAGGTAATGTTTAAGACATTCTTATACTATTTCATTATCCAATTAACTTATGACTTCATAACTTAATCCACATAAGGTAATTATTAACCTTACTTAATACAACATTTAAGTTTATCAAAGTTTATCAATTTCATACAAAATTTACACTTCTAAGGTACTCTTCATTCCTTGCAACACATTATAACAAAATTTGTGTTGCAAGTCTTCGTAACTTCGACCTCCTTGCCCTCCCGGGCTCTATTGGCTTGCGTGTGTCCATTAACTTTTCGTTAGTACCATTTAATTATTAATAAAATTTTGGTTATGTGGTGACCACCCCACCTATCTACATGAATGCATGGCTAATCTCCCGTAGGAAGAGGATGTTTCTTCCATCGTGGGCGTGGAGGCAAGCCTATAATGCCTATATGGCTCATGCCTACACCTTTAGTTGCCCGTGTGGAGGATAGGTCCTTCCCGTGATATATGGGGCGTGAAGGCCCGATTCCTCCTATCAAAGCATATATAGGGCTAGAGGTGCTTTTCCTATCAATGCATTCCTCAATGACCTCCTTTCTCTAGGTCGTCTACTTAGGGGGCCAGTAGACTTTGCAAAGCGGCACGCATGGTCATGCCTACATTGACATTACACCACGTCCTAGAGATCACCGTAATGATCTCATCATCGGTAAATACGCATGCAACCCATACCTGGCATAGGTTGCATGCGTAGATTAATCTTAACTACACATGAAACTAATCTAAACACAAATCGACATGCCTGAGCCGATTTTTTTTTTTTTTGCTGGCTCCTTTAATGCATGTGATTAACATAATTACCCTAAGGTAATATTTATGAATTAACATTATCATAGTATCGGATACATTACTTCCGATAGTACAATTATATTTACTCTAAGCTTTGCAATATTTAACGACTTTTAGATCGCGATTATTTAAACAATAACCCTGATTTAGACCTATTGTATCATAGACAAGGTTTTAACTATCATACACAAGAATTAGATGTGCTTCTTATTCTCTTCCTTGGGTCCTGCATTACCCTTGGAAGTATATCCCTAAGATGCACTTAAGTATATCTGAATTCTATTTTCTATTTATATTTATAAGGACCCGAGGTCATATAGCTATCCTTGGAAGGAATTGCATCCTTGCGAAGGATTAATTAACATGCTACCTCACATTACCGTTGTTATTTAACTTATTTCCCTATGATACATATACGTACGACAATTTCTATCCAGTTATTAGGATCTATATTTACTTATCTATAAGACACATTAAAGCTTATAATGCATGCGCACACCTTACCTAAGGCTAGAATGCATCCACCCATTGAGCCGGCGTCGAGTAATTTGGAGATGACTTGGTCGTTGCATTGCTCCCATAGTTTTGCTCCACTTCATTGGTGTAGATAGCTACTACGTCAGTCTCGCACGTTGAAGGCCTCCTGAGCCTAAGGTATCTATCTATTTTACGCTCTATTCGCTTCGGCCATTGCCGGAGTGAACTCTATTCTACGGGTCGGTCAATTCGATGCAAGTACGTTCAATCATAAGATTGAGCCCTCCCACTTTCTTCGAAAAGAAAATGGTCCTGCACCCCTTCAATGACGTTGTACACAACGTCATATCTATTCTCTCCCCTTAAGAGGTTATACGCTTCTTACTTAGCGCATTAATTTACTAGCCTTAGCTACATATATAACCATCTAAGATGGATGCACATATTATGTTATCATTTATTTCAATATAGTTATGGGTTACCTACTTAGTTAGAACGATTCTAACCCACAAGGTTTTGTCATGACGACAATTCCTTTTGTCTCAAAAGACTATTTGATTACTATAATTCTTATTTTAGATGTACCTTACATGTATTATTCTTTACATTCTAGAGATTCCCCCTTTCTTAGTTATTTAAACTCTTGGAATATTCCAACCAATCAAATTGATGTCATCGTAACAAGTTGGCCGGACTTGTTAGATTACTTCTTTTCTTTCGGTTGGATTATTCTTTTGGAGGTACTAGATTTACACATGGTCAACAATTATCCTAGTAATGATTCCTTCTTAGCGAGGTGATCAATCTCACCAAGTGGTTTCAATATGTTGGATGTCTGTTAACAATCGTGTATAATTTTAGTCACTCCTATGCGTTTCCTTCCCAATCCTTGACGCTTAGCTCAATATTGGGGCAATCCTTTCGGCGAGAATATCTAACAATGCCTTCTAATCCCAATATGGATGTTACCATCCCTACATTTAACCTACTAGGCCGCATGGCCTTAGATCCTTGAGCTTGCTAGAAGCTCGTCCACTCATTGCCTGCTTGAAGTAGCAAGGTAACGTTCTTCTGAGTCGCTCGATGCTTCAGTCTCCTTGACGGTGGCTCCTCTTTGATGTAGAGGTTGACTTTGTTCGTTAGAAGCCTCTCATTGCTGGTGGCTTTGATGACGTAGCTGATCACTTGAAATCTTCCATGCCGCTTTTCAAAAGCCTGAAGGTGGCACCGTTGAAAAAGATCTTTCAACTTGAACTCTTTGTCTTGGCAGCTAAAGGATGACTCTGTATCCGATATTGTTTCTTCGACTCCATCGACGTCTCATACATCGAGTCCTCTTGTTGCCCGAAGAGTGTTGAGGATGTTGATTGCTTCACCCCTGCAAATTGCCTGACATCTCTTCCTTTGATCTGTTACGCTATGGGGGGGAATAACAAGGGAACTATATATGCAAAGCATATAACTTACATAATTACAATTACTACTAGAGCTATTAGGTCCCCCTTGTGCCTCCCTCCGAGTTGCACACCTACTCCTTGGCAATGTCATCGGTGTTCCTCCCAGTGCAATGGTGTTGACGATCCATATCCTCCTATTTGTACGTCAGCTCGTACTCCGGGGTAACTTGTTGATGTACTTGGGCCCTCCGATGTTTGTCGGCTATGGCACAACACGCTTTGCATCACATTCTAACTAAAAGTGTGCCGGTCGTTGATGCTTCGACATTTCGATGCCTTCTTCGATCCCGTTTCTCGGGGCAGTAATTGTTCCCCCCCTTCATGATACTTGAAGCTATTTGGAGGCATCTCTTGAGGTTGTGTGCGATTCCTTTGGCTATACTCCTCTGGAGTTGTTATTTGAATCGTCGATCCTTGGGTTCACCAAGTTGCATGCAAGTCCGCGTGCAAGTCATCGGCTCGGCTCGCCTCGTTGCTTCTCCATCGAGCTTCCAATCTTACTTGTTTGATCCCCTCGATCACATGGCTTGGACCTTGTCACGTTCCACAGTGCTATGTCGTCTTCTTGTCTTGAGGTACCTTCCGGTGACTTTGATTGTGCTCGTCAGTTTTGATCCTCCTGTTGCCTCTAGGGAGCTCGTGGAAGAAGTCGGTTGCTAGCACTTCTCCAGCTTTCAATTCCTGACCTTTGTCCCTCTCAGGCATAATCGGTCTCTCGGCAAGTAAAGCATCATGGCTCTCCTCTCTGGCGGCTAGGTTGTCGGGATGATGGATCCTTATATCCGCTGGTTGACCCTTGAGTTGAAGAAGTACCCCTTTTAGATATACTCTTGTCGTTGAATAGCCCGCTATTATCTTGAACTCTCTTTTTGCGAAGTTGCTTGATTGCTATCCTTGTCGTTAAGGTGTCGAATGCTTACGCGCTTTGGGCGTTTGATGTCCCACATGTCGGAGATACGATCGGCTTCTTCTCTTCTAATTACTGGTAGGAGTACCTGACGAACCCATCACCTGGTTGTTGAAGGCATATCTCCTCGTCGCGGTGCGTTTCGTAAGTGCATCTCCATCTAATACGTGTGTCATAGTGCATCACACTATATTACCACAAGGTGGAATTATGGTCGTCGAGATGTTGCCTTCTTAGTTGGCTTGTTGATGTCGGGTCGTTCCTCCTTCTATTGTTGAGGCCACTCGTGTCATAAGTTCGTCAAGTGTTGCCGCTGCCACAAGAGGTAGTGTTGCGCCCTGACGATGTCCTGGTGCGGCGCTGATGATCTTGACATGACCGGTGTTGTCTCTTATTCTGACATTGGGTGGACGAGCGGTCTTCTACTTGAGGGCACTTCCGGAAGTGTCTTGGCCTCTGGTCATTTCTCCCTCGTACTTGCTCTTCCATTTGGATCTTGGGCTATAGTTGTGTTTCCTTGCTTCCTCATTTGGTAGTCGAAGTGAAGGAGCTTCCTGATCTACCCGCTAAATCCATAAAACCTGACTGTAAACTCATGTTTCCCCACTATATCTGTGAGCACCCGAGATATACAATAGACATATACGCATTTACATTGGGATTTTAATTCATCCACTTTTCCAAAACAATTACGAAGATATACTTAAACGTTTATACTCCTTTAGGGTTTCCCCTCCTCCTATCGCGTTTGATTCTTCGGTTTTGCTGCGTCTTCTTCGTTCTGGTTGACTCCGGGACTCCTTGAGATGTTGCTACTATTGTTGAGCTTCATCTCTGATCCGAGCTCGTCAGGCCAGTTGCGAAGAGTGTTCGTCGATGTGATCCCTTGAGAAAGATGCTCCTCCTTAATGTGTATATTCGTCGTGAGGAATGCGGTGACCGCTCAACGTCCCTACATGCGGTGTGTCATTGCAAGGTTGCCGTTGTGCGGTGCCGTTGATCGCTTGAGTAGGATCACCTGGCTGTTGCAGTCGGGCAGGCATTGTCATTCCTCCGCAGGTTGAATTTCTGAGTGCGGCTCCTATTGCTTGGGCTTTGCTCCATTCCAAGGCGCCTCTCTTGTGCCTAGGAGTGTGATCATCTCCATTGCACCTATCATAGCTCCTTTCTGGTTGCCTTTGCGTGATTTGTACCTGCTGGCTAGGTTGTCTCCTCCGTCCCTTGGGTCCTATCCATTCGAGTCTCGGACTCCTTGGCTGACGTAGTAAATTCGTCCTTCCTTTGGTTTCTAGGTGTGTTTCTGGGTCCGGAATTCTTGTTCGAGGAGAATATTCTCCTCCTTGATCTTGCCCCTAATGCTGATATAGGCCTTCAAGTCGGAGATGTTCCCTGATATGCGTCTTCTCCCCCTCATGGTCTCCTACTTATTGGAACTGATGAAAGTTCTCCTGCTGGTGCAAGAGAGCTGGAAGCTCGTCCGGGTCAGCCTTAGGTGCTTTGTGGTTGCCTAGCTTGGTTGCTCCTTTTGTTGACGTTGCATGACATTCGCTTGAGCTGCTGGGCTGCAAGGTCGTGGTTGTCTTCCCTCCGGTTTCTATACGCTCCTGTGTCGCCATGACTTCTCTCCTCGACGGAAGATTATGCCCTCTGGCCCTAGCTCGAGATGCTAACGCGGCATCGATGTCTAACGTCTTCCTGCACCTGTATTTTGCTGCCTTGCGTTCTTCCATTTGAAACTCGTGTACATCGATTTGGTGAAGACGTCGAGATCCTCATTTGATGAAGATTGATGATAGGCCGATGGTGTCCTGTTCTCCTCGTTTGTCGGTTGAGGTATTTGTCGTTGTGCTTCCCTTTCTTGGGTCTGTCTTTTCGATCTCCTCTCCTTATCTGTTTGTAGATCGGCTAGGTCCTCGATGTCTTCCAAAAGTTGCGCCTCTAGCTCTTCTGTGGCTCTGGCCCTGTACTCCGAAAGCAACGCTCGTATATTCTAGAGTCTAAGGGTCTACTTGAAGGGCTCTCCTACAAGATTTTGGGCTCTATAAGCAAGCAAGATGGCTCGAGCAGCATTACTGGAGACATATCTATAATCTACAAGTCTATGGGCATTAGGACGTGTGGTATGGCATGAATTGAGGTTTGTTTTGCAAAACCTCCATGATGTTTGAGGCATACTCTAAGATCCTAGCAAAGTTGGTTTGGGGGAGTCCAATCTCTACACATGGAGTGACTTGGGCAACTCTAGGCTCTAGCTCCTTTCTAGGTATCCTGGCAATAGGGAGTGTCAATGTGGCGGCTATATAAGTCAAACTCTATTAGAAGGACACAAAATTAGGTCAAGGTTTATGCCTTTGGCATGAGCAGAGGTGATGTACCAACAGTTGGACTTGGGTTACTATGCTGAGGTCTAGATGACTATAACAAAGGGGTGTTCTTGGGCACTTCTATCTAGGAGTAAGACATTAGCTTTGAGCCGAGAGCAATACTTGCGAGGTACTAATGCGGTATGCTTCTATTTACAAACAAACCACAGTTTGGAAAAACAATTCAAGGGTTTGAGGCATTTTGGTCATTTTGAGCTGGGGTTTGACATTTCTAGCCTAATTTGAGGTTATAAATGGATTCTAGGCTGTCTAACGGTCCTATTGCAACAATTTTCAGGCGATTTGGTGCTCTGTAGCTCAAGTTATGGAAGTTCAAAGTTTGGAGGTCTCACAGGTAGCGCCCTGCTCAAAAACTAAAGTTTAGTTCTTTGACCAGTAGCGGTAAATGAGATCTTACACATTTTAAGTAATTTAAGTAATTTAAACATGCTATTCTAACTAATTCCTACCTTGGAACTAGTCTTACCATATTACTTTTCTCGAATTCATCAAGTTTAGTGTGTTCTTGGCTCGATGTCTCACAGCTTGCGCCTCGCTCAAAAACTAAAGTCTAGTTCTTTGACCAGGTAGAAGCCGGAGACCACCTTTGCCTACTGAGGAGGTTTTGGCTCATTTTTTTTAGTCTTATTAAGTTCCAATTTACTTAACTGTTACTAGCTTAGCATAAACTACCAAAAATGAGAAAAAAATTTCCCACTTTTCGAGGCTTGAGGATCCTATCAAGTTAGTACTACTGGGAGCATGGTCAGTGCTTTGCTCTTGGTCTCCAAGAACATCGCTCTGATACCATTGTGACGTCCCCTACTCATATACGATGCCCGCACCCAGATACAAACAGAGTTCATCCCCGCACCAGCTCCACACCGTCTGGGGCCCTCCACATATCACTGTGACCGCCCAGAGTCCACAGTGGGAAGAGTGAAGGGGTCATTTTACCCCGTCTTCCTCAGGGCCTACCTAGCTGCGGAAGCGTAAACATACACGTCAGTAACATAACATCATATATCCACCTCGAAGGGTGGCACATCAATATCTGCATAGACAAAGATCAGCACAATACAAAGGAAGTTCCTACCCAAGGCTCAGACTCCAGGGAAGGACTGACTAGCTTGGGCCTCCAGAGTTCAATGCAGACAGAATCATGACAATGGATTGGGCTGGCATAAGAACATGGCTTAGGGTTGTCCACTCCATCCGCCCCTCCTGTGCACACTTTGCAGAGTAGGTTGAAAAGTGATCAGAGCCCACGGGTGCATAGCCAAAGGGGCTATTCCCTGGTTACATCTCCCCAAATCCCGATGGGGCGGTAGGGATCACTCCCTCCGAGATCTACATGCTGACCCAAGGTGACTAGAGGGACCACCGCCCTTATTCGACTTAACCCACTGGAAGGTGAACTCCACCCCATGGGTGTCGAGCCCATGCCTTACCCACACTCAGTGGCAAACCATTAGACCTAGTCACTCTGATCCCCGATAGGCCTTACACACCAGAGGGATCGGTCAAGGGTCGAACACGAACCTCATTCTAAGCCGCCGGCCCTTCACCCACAACCGGTGGGCTCCTGCATAATGTGCCAATTCTAGTAATGCACTAAGAGGGACTAGCTAGGAGCATCATCTACTAAGCTTTGAGTCTCTACCCCCCTTCCCAATACAATGAGTCCACAGAATGCATCCGTCCATCTTATGAACATAAATAATAAGAACTAATCTAATACATAGAGTTAGGTTCTTTAGTTAGAGTCAATCTCGGGATCTACTTGGTTTGCTAAGGGCGATTTAATAGGTTAAACCTACTTGATTCGAGGCCGGAACAAGGTTTAAGCTATTCAATCGACTAAATACATGCTCCCCGGTTCACTCCTCTCGATCCGGCGTCCATGTCCCCGCTTACGCCGGGATGCGGTGGGAGGATGATTTGACTAGCCGGGGTGCACAGGCAGATCGTGGGAGTTGGAATTGACTCCTCAGGCGCGCGAATCGGAGCTCGGAAGGTCTATGGGCAAAAAAGGGAATGTTAGGGTTTGATGCCTTATGTAGGCTATCAGTTAGGTTTAGGGTTTCCATGACCCTTGGTCTACCTTTAATGGGTTAAAGGTCTAAAAGTGCGCACATTGCTAAGTGTCTGCACCATTGCAAGCTGCCCCTAGGGCGCCTTGCTTGGTACGCGTCGGCCACCGCGCCGATTGGGACGCCGGCGGTAATGCTGCGTGGCGGTCATCTGATATACGCCCCGACCATATATCGTCTTTGGAACGGCACAAGAGCGATGGCACTTGACCTCTTCGACTTCGCCGTGGCCTACCGACGGCAGGGAAGATTGACAGTAACCGTGGCTTACACCTCCGACCGCAGGGTAAAGGAATTGGTGACAGCTTTGCAGGGCGGGTCGTCAACCAATGTCCTTAGGAACTTGGGACACTCGGTAGGAACGGCCCAAGTTAAGAAGTTCCTTCAGGACAGCCCATCCTACCGACGATTTCAAGAATAGTTAGACTCTTGATCCCGGAGGCTTTGTATTAGGATATTATATAATATAAATATAATTTCTTTTGCACTTTAAATGTTTTGTTGATGTATTTTGTTCCACAACTATACCAACAAACATATGTAATGCAAGAGAACAAATAAAACTAACCATATAGCCATGACCTACTTGTGCATGCAGCTAGAAGCAACAACGGCGAAACCATAGGGAAGAACAGAGTCCGCCTAGGCCGCCCGCGGCAAGGAGCCTGTATGAAGCATTTGGGGCCATGACCCCAGAGGAGGAAATGTCACAGATGAGGACGGACCTTGAGCAGATAAAGGCTTTCCTGGCCGCACAAGCAGGAGTTGGGTCGGAAGGCAACGCCCTGTTGCCACAAGCATCAACTCGGAAAGCAGGAAAGGACAAGAAAAGGAGCAAAAGAAGGAGGTCCCCCAGCACGGAATCCTCCGACTCAAGCTCGGACTCAGACTCTGGTTCCGAGGAAGAAGCTGAACAAGTGCAGAACCGAAGGGAAGACAGACACAAGGAGACGAGAACCTCGGACTACCAGAAGAAGGTAGACTCTGCATTGGGAAATGTTTGGAAGGCCAGGAAGCTCGAGCAATTCTCAGGCGAGAACAGGTCAGGCATGGAGGCAGAGGCTTGGCTCGATGAGATGAGTGAGTATGGTAATGCCTATGGTATGAAGGACAAGGATAAAGGCAGGGTAGCCAACCTGAAGGGGGCAGCACGTATTTGGTGGAAGGGGTATGCCAAGGCCCATGGCTTAAGCAGGGATGCTTGCAGGTTTAGAAAGTTTGCTAAAGCCTTCAAGCGCCATTATGTCCCAAGAGAGCACAAGTCCAGCATGATGCAGCAGTTTTATAGGTTGCAACAGGGAAACAAATCAGTCCAGAAATATACAGAGGAATGCATGAGACTAAGGCTTTATGTGCCAAAGTTGAGTGAAAAGCATGCAGTGGAGAGCTACATCGAAGGGTTGAATGATGAGATCCGCAAGCTTGTAAGGGCAATAAACCCTAAGACAGTATCAGAAGCAGAGTCCAAGTCAATAAGCTTACAAGGGACGGGGCCTCAGAATAGCGGGCAGAGGCAGCAGTATTACCAGGATAAAGGCAAGGCAACAGGGAGTTATAGCCCTAGGACAGCCAGTCCAGGTCCAGCTAGAGCCCCATATGGTGGCAACCAGGGAAACAGCAGGAGAAGAAGCAGGTGTCCTTCAAGGACAAGCAGGAGGGGTCAAACTACTCCAAAGCAGTGCGGTCCTTTTTGCAGGCAATGCCCAAGGAAAAGAGGCAGGAGCGCATAGAAAAGCAGCTTTGCTTCAGGTGCTTCCAGCCAGGTCATAGGACAGCGAACTGCCCCTACGTCATGAGTGCAGCGCTAGCGGAGTTGGGAGGATGGGACACTCTGTCTGACGACGACGGCGAGGCAGCCCGCGACTATATTCAGGGTGAGTGTCATATCTTTGCCGCAATAGACACAGAACAAGCGGAGAATCAATATCAGGTAATATCCACAATAGGGAAGGCCAAAGCCAAGTCATTCACAATCCTAATAGATTCGGGAAGTAGCCACAACTTTGCATCCCCAAGAATGGTTGAGATGTTGAAGCTCAAGCCATTGAAGTCCAAGCCAAGACCCGTGGTGTTAGCAAACGGGGGAGTAAGGCATACAGCAGGAAAAAGGATAAACTTCGACATTGATCTGCCGGGAATTAACATCCAGATGGAGGCAGAGGTAATGAATATTGGAAAGTATGACTTAATCATTGGAATGGAGTATCTTGGTCCAGCTGGAGCCCTCATTGATTGTGGAAAGCGGAAGGTGACCCTCACAGCACCCAATGGCAAAATCATAGAGATCATAGGTAAAGAAGTTGTTCCCATTATGCAGTGCATGTCTAGTAAGCAGCTGTTCAGGTGCATAAAGAGTGAGCAGGTAGCATATATCTTCAAGCTCGAGATCCAAGAGCCCGAATCAGAAGAAGGTAAGGAAGATAAGGGGCTCAGCAAGTTGCCCAAGCAAGTAGCTAAGTTGATCACGGAGTTCCATGATCTCTTTCCAGATGAGATCAAGCAGCTCCCTCCTTATAGGGGAGTCGAGTGTGAAATAGCACTCGAACCAGGAACGAAGCCGACAAGTAAAGCCCCATACAGAATGACCACACAGGAGCTGACGGAGCTAACGAAGCAATTGCAGGAGTTGCTCGACCTAGGCTGTGGTCACATGTCCAGTTGGATGCTGCCTAGTGGCGTGACGTTAAAACTACTATCTATCTATCTATTAGACCTAGCGTCTCGCCGTTTGGAGCACCCATTCTCTTTGTAAAGAAGAAGGATGGCAGCTTGAGGATGTGCATAGACTACAGGCAGTTGAATAAGCACACCATCAAGAATAAGTATGCGCTCCCCAGATCAGACGACTTGATGGATCAACTCCAAGGGGCAAAGGTCTTCTCCAAAATCGACCTAAGGTCAGGCTATCATCAGATCAGAATAAAGGAGGAAGACGTCCATAAAACGGCTTTCAAGACCAGGTATGGGCACTATGAGTCCACGATAATGCCTTTCGGCTTATCGAACGCCCCAGCAACATTCATGAGGCTCATGAATGACATCTTCAGGGAGTTCTTGGACACCTTTGTGATAGTATTCTTTGATGACATTTTGGTGTATAGCAGATCCCTGGAGGAACACGTGCAACACCTAAGGAGAATGCTTGAGAAATTAAGGAGGCACCAGTTGTATGCCAAGTTGTCGAAGTGTCACTTCGCAACGGAGAGGGTGGAATATCTGGGTCATGTGATCTTAAAGGAAGGGATTTCAACGGATCCTGCCAAGATTGAAGCCGTCATTCAGTGGCCGGCACCGAAGAATGTGCATGAGGTCAGAAGTTTCCTTGGCCTAGCAGGGTACTACAGGAAGTTCGTGAAGAACTTTGCTAAGATAGCGGCCCTGCTAACGGACTTGATGAGGGCGGAAAAGGTGAAAGATTGGACAGATCATTGGCACAAGAAAGCCCAGGCGGGATTTGAATTGTTGAAGGAAGCTTTGACAACCGCCCCCGTCTTAACCCTGCCAGATCCAGAGAAAGACAAGTTGGTGGCGGCTCATGCAGGAAGATAGCCACAGTGTGATAGGGGAAGAGCGTGTGATAGCGTATGATTCCAGGAAGATGAACGACACCGAAACGCGCTACCCGACCCATGATCAGGAATTGCTTGCGGTTGTCAGGGCATTGAGAATTTGGAGGCACTACCTCTTGGGAAGGAAGTTCCAATTGGATACAGATCATCAGAGCCTCCAGTATGTATTCACGCAACCACACCTTAACCTGAGGCAGAGAAGGTGGATGGAGTTCCTCGAAGAGTATGACTTTGATATAGTCTACAAGCCGGGGAAGCTTAACGTGGTAGCGGATGCGCTTTCAAGGCATCCCCTGACAACTAGAGTGCATTGCAATGCAATTTCGACGCTCTCCAGCGACTTCGGGAAGAAGATTGAAGAAGCCTTGCCAACGGATGTGGACTTCAAGGAAGTGTGGGCAAGCTTATGCAGGGAAGCAAGAACAGATAAGGAGCGGGAAGCCTTCAAACATTATAAGAAGGAAGGCAACCTGTTATACCATAAAGACAAGTTGTGCATGCCGGAATCATCGGGTGTAAGGAAGTTGATTCTCCACGACACCCACAACAGTCCAATAGCATGGCCATGCAGGATTTATGAAGACATATTTCAAAGTGCGCAGCAGCTATTATTGGCCAGGGATGAAGAAGCAGGTAGCTCGCTACATCAAGGAATGTCAGCTATGTCAGCAGACGAAGGCAGAGCAGCTTCGAATTCCAGGGGCATTGGAACCATTAGCGGTGCCGAACGCTAAGTGGGAGGTCATCAGCATGGACTTCATAACAGGGCTTCCAAGGACAGTAAGAGGGAAGGATGCCTTGATGGTAGTGGTCGACAAGTTGTCGAAGATGGCACATTTTGTGCCTTGCAGGACCACAGACACCGCTATGGATACAGCGAAGCTCTTCACCAAAGAAATCTTCAGGCTTCGTGGCATGCCAAGGGAGATTATCTCCGATAGGGATCCGAAGTTTATGAGCGCCTTTTGGCAAGACCTCTTTGCGACAATTCAGACGAAGCTATCCATGAGCACGGCCTATCATCCTCAGACGGATGGGCAAACGGAGCGGACCAACAGTATTTTGGAGGATATGCTACGAAACTATGTCTGGAACAAGCAAGGTATGTGGGAAGAATTTATTCACTTGGTGGAGTTTGCGTATAATAGCACCAAGCAGGAATCATCCCAAATGTCACCGTTTATGATCAATCACGGCTACCAATGCCTAACTCCAAACACTTGGCACAATCCCGTGTCAAAAGTAGAAGTCTCGCAGCAAATGTTGGCCAACATGCAGCAGCTGGTGGAAGAAGTTCGAGAATATCTTCTGGCAGCAAGGAGTCGACAAAAGAGCATCGCCGACAAGCATCGAACAGTCAGAGAGTTCCAAGTTGGTGACGATGTGTGGCTCAAGATCAAAGTGAAGCAGGCGAAGCTCCGCATCGGAAATTGTAAGAAGCTTGCTCCAAGGTGGGCTGGACCTTTCAGAATAGTCAAGAGAATAGGTAATCAATCCTACAGATTGGTAAATCCAGATGAAGTTTTGGACACTCCAACGTTGTTGGAAATGACGGAGGAGCAGCTGGAAATAGTTCCAGAATTGATTCTTGATAAAGCTTTCAAGAAAACAAGGAGGTCGGAGTTTCTCCAATATTTGGTTAAGTGGAAACACTTGCCGGTGGAAGACGCGATGTGGGTACTCAAGAAAGATTTATTAAAGCAGTACCCACAGTTTATGGAGAAATGGGACGGCAAGGTCATCTCCGAAGAAATCGGCTCAGGCATGTCGATTTATGTAGATTAATTCTATGTGTAGTTAAGATTAATCTGCGCATGCAACCTATGCTAGGTATGAGTTGCATGCGTTGTTACCGATGATGAGATCACTACAGTGATCTCTAGGGCGTGGTGTAATGTCAATGTAGGCATGACCGCATTTCCGCTTGGATGTGGAAGGTAGATTAGAAAGTCTACTTCTGTTCCACGGAAGTAGACGACCTCGAGAGAAAGGAGGTCATTCAGGAATGCATCGATAGGAAAAGCACCTCTAGTCAATGCCTACGGAGAGGACCCTATCCTTCACGCCCCATATACGGGAAGGACCCTATCCTCCACGCTGGGCAACTAAAGGTGCAGGCATGAGCGGCATATAGGCATTATAGGGCGCTGTCTCCTCGGCCACGATGGAAGAAGCATCCTCTTCCTACGCCGGGAGATTAGCCATGCATTCATGTAGTTAGGTGGGGTGGTCACCATATAACCAAATTTTTTATTAATAATTAAAAGGGTACTAACGTAGTGTCGACCTGCAGGCCAATAGAGCGCTCCGGAGGG
Organism: Isoetes taiwanensis; assembly: GCA_021234155.1. Classification (NCBI taxonomy): domain Eukaryota; kingdom Viridiplantae; phylum Streptophyta; class Lycopodiopsida; order Isoetales; family Isoetaceae; genus Isoetes; species Isoetes taiwanensis. The sequence continues at coordinate 404,973 of JAJEKV010000140.1, forward strand.
CAAGGAGGTCGAGCTACGAAGACTTGCAACACAGATTTTGTTGGAATGTGTTGCAAGGAATAAAGAGTACCTCGAACGCTAATTATATATATGAAATATTAAAATTTTGATAAACTAAATTGTTGTGATAAGTGAATTATTGAGTAACTTGTTTTAATGATGTTACGAATTGATAAGTTATTTCATAAGATAATGGCGTAATAATGTTCAAAAAATATTACCTTAAGGTAATCTTAATAAATGAGTAAGTATTATAGTGGTATATTGTATGCATCAGGTTGATTGCAGGCTAGGAGGATTCCAAGGTGGGGAGACCCGTGATGCTGCGGACAGCATCATTTCAAGGTGGGGAGAATGTGACGTTCCAGCACAGTATACGGTCCCAGGACGTATACTGTACTGCCTCGTCACGCGTACACGCCACTCCGACTGACGTGTACGCCGACGTGTAGCCAGGCGGGTAGCCCCTAGGGGGCAATTTGCAAGGTATGTATAGGTGCATTTATTAATGTGCACATTTACTAATGTGCACATTTATTAAGGTGCACACCTTTCCATATGGATACATTTATGCCACCTAGCCATTAAAGGCAAGTGGGCCATTCCCAATTATCCCACATGCCTAAAGGGATAATTGGAAACCCTAGCCCTAACTCCTTGTCTATTTAGGTAGGAAGAAATCCTAACTTGCCATTTTCGTCCATAGATGGCTTGCCACTGAGTGCGGGCAAGGCATGGGCTCGACACCCGTGGAGTGGTGTTCACTTTCCAGTGGGTTCAGTCGAATAAGGGCAGTGGCCCTCTAGTCACCTTGAGTCAGCATGGAGACCTCTGGTGGGAGTGATCCCTACCTGCCCCATCGGAACTGGGGAGATGCAACCCAGGAATAGCCCCTTTGGCTATGCATCCGGCGGGCTACAGTCAGGTCCCAACACTTTTCAGCCTACTCTGCAAAGTGTGCACAGGAGGGGTGGATGGAGTGGACAACCCTAAGCCATGTTCTTATGCCAGCCATATCCATTGCCATGAATTCTGTCTGCAATGAACTATGGAGACCCAAGCCGTCAGTCATCCCTTTGAGTCTGAGCCTTGGGTAGGATTTCCCATATGTATTGTGCTGATCTTTGTCTATGCAAATGTTGATGTACCACCCTTTGAGGTGGATATGTGATGATATTGTATACTGACATGTATGTTTATGCTTCCGCAGCTAGGTAGGCCCTGAAAGAGACGGGGTAAATGACCCCTTCACTCTTCCCACTGAAACTCATTACGGTTGCAGTGATATGTGGAGGGCCCTGTATCAGCATGGAGCTGGTGTGGGGGATGAACTCCTGTTTGTATACCGTGAGTACACCGTATACGAGTAGGGGACGTCACAACAACCAAACAATTATTCATTGGAGTTTTGAAGACAACTATTGAGTATGGAAGTTAAACTGATGTCGCTCCATCTCCTTCCCACCCTCAGATGCAAGGAATCAAGGTTGAATTCCTACAGTAGAATCGTATTTATGCCCGACAACGCCGGGCACCCGTTACTAGTATTTCTAAGGCTGGGAAATTAAACTTCTAGCTATTGCGATACGATTGATACTATCTCAAATAACCACCAAGTATCTCAAATATAAGTATTATTATGATATTATTAGTATATCAATCATATCAATCATAATATTATTGTCGGGATTGAAAAACACCCGCCAGGTTATTGGTGAGTTGAAATGGCTTTCAGACCATTTCTAATGAAGCATTTGATGCTTATAAAACATTAGCATGCTTGATGGTATTCTTGAAAGTTCATAGCCATTTTATGTCATGGGATACCTCAATAGACATCAAATTTGCAATTTAGAAATTTCCATATTGGTAGTTCCATCTTGAGCTTTGTCGAAGAACATGAATAAGCTTAATTCTAGAATGGGACTCACATGAAACCAACAAACCGCCCGCTAGGCTTCTCATTCATCTCAGCAGATTTTCTACAATGGTGGATCCGCACACATGCGAACTACCCACGAAAAATAAAGGGAAAATCCAATTATATCATTTGGACCCCAAAAATACAATGCTAACAGATGTTCGGCTGGTGTACCTGCCGAAAGCTTATCACCGGGATTAAAAAACCCCGCCCTTTCGGGTTTTCGAGGAAAAACCCTAGTGATAAACCTTTGGCAAGGGGCTTAGACAAACGCAAGGCAGAGAAATCGCTCCCAACCCAAAACCCACGAATAGAGAAGTCGAAACAGATGTCCGCACGCCAACCTATACCTGCACATCACCAACACCACAAAAACGAAACAAAACAAACCTCCCAGAGTGGAGGGGCTGATTACGCGCGTGCCACGCGACAAATATAATAAACAAAGAAGGGGGGGGGGGTGGGTTCAAAGAGAAAGAGGTACTGTTGAGAGAGAAGAGGAAGCGCCGATGAGATGTTGATGCAGAAACGCGCCTAAAATAGCGAACTCCCAACCCGAACGGGCATGCGCCGCCCGCATGCATGCAAAACATGCATGCTCGTCCCATTCTAGAATGGCGATCCGATGTCTCGGATCGATGGGATAGTAATGCACGTATTTGCATACTTACAATAGTGTTGATGAGAAGGTTATTGAGTTAATAAAAACATGTCCAATATTTGTTAAAAAGAAGCGTGTCATATAATAAGCTTTGATAAAATCATTGGCAATTAGATAGTGCACCTTCATATCTTGAGTATCCTGCACACCAGAAACCATATTTGTCTACTTTATGTGTAAGTGGATATGGTTGCTTATGCTCAAGCATCCATTAACTTATTCTTTTCTAGTAGATGGTATATATGAACACTTCTAGCCTTGCTATAAAATACCATAAAAGTGGTCAGCATCACATGAACAATGAAACATTATGCCCTCTATGTCTTGCTGAATATACGAGGATACTAACATAATGGTAGTCATGAATGTAAAACACTATATTTCGTCCCCAAGCTCATAAAAGGAACTAATCAAAGGCCGCAAAGATTGTTCCAAGGCTCTTAGCAAACACTCCACAATCACTATTCTTTGTGCCTAAATCAAAGTAGGGAAGACCAATTTTGGCAAAAACAATAATTTTCAGGCTAATTGACACTATCTAGAATAAATTGAGACATCAAGCAACCCTAATATAAAATTTTCGAATCCTAACCAATTAAGATAGTTATTAGCAATTCAGATACTAAAAAAGGGAATTGCGTTGAATTGAATTGGTTTTTATTGTCCATAGAGACCAATAGACCTATGGAGCCCCGTCAAAGAGCGCAATAAACGTATTATTGTCATGATTGAAAAACACCCGCCTAGAAGTTTTTTCGGGGGAATTTAACCTTGGCATGAATAAGCATGCTAATAAACTGCACAATGATACATTTCAAGGTAGTGTCTATGGACATAGCTGAGTGCGCATATCCTTCAACTCTTGAAGATATGATTCCAATAAGACCACTAAAATTGTGTCCAACATCACATGGAGTGGCTGGTTAAGGGGGGACCACTTCAATATAACGTGGATGAAGCATACTAAAAGATTCAGTTACTAATAAGATTCAACTTCTCTAAACATAGAAGGTTAATTTCCTATCCTTAGCAATATTATCAATTTCAATCATAACTCATTTAAGAGATATTATAACAATCACATTCATTATCTACTCCAATCATAACTCAACGCTCAGAAGATTGGCTCCCAAATTAGAGATAATGTCTACTAAATATATTATCTAATCATATCTCAAAGGCTAATAAGACACTTTTTGGAATCAAAGATATTACCCATTAGATAATGTATTTAAGTGCCCAAGTTATGATGTTACATATATATTAGCTAAACAACGTGCGCCCTAAACAACTTAAATTGTCGAATCCATCAATCCTAAGCCCATATCATGGGGTACATCTTCTTTAAACGAGGTGTGTATTGGACAGTCTGGGTTGCTGGATTCATCGATCCTACGACCAGACTATGGGTGTGCGTACCTCATTTCGAGATTATGTTCTAGTCTAGGGTCGTCAGATCCATCGATGCGCAGACCCTGAATGTAACTATTTATAAGGTCATTGATAGAAGGTTCCAGAAATATTTTGAGTTCCTGCTTGCCCTTTGGAATCATATATTCTTATATTCTATTGTTGTATTATATCATATCATTGCGTATTATATTTTCCAATATTTTCTCTTGCTTTCACATAGTTCCTTAACAGTTTGAACCAGAATGCCGAATCCTATGCCGAAGGCCCCTTTATATACTAGCGCGGGGGCTAGTTCTAAAGAACTCTATAGAATATTCTAGAAGGTTCTAGAAAAATATTCCTAAAACTTTCTGGAAGGTTCTTAGAATATTCTACTTGAAAACTCCCATATAGATAAGGGCGACAACTGTATACATATTATATCTGTATGGTCATCACACCACCCCCTCCCCCCCCCACGAGTCATCAGGAGTTGGAGCCGGAGTACTTGGACTTGGCTTATCCAGATAACACTAATGAAACTCATCAACTTTATAATCAAACCTCCAAGATAAAAAACCAAAAGATTTGAGATTGGAGCTCGTCAAAAGGGAGTTGAAACTTGGAATTTTGAGATTGTAATCATCATTGGATTAGGGAATAAAACTAGGTCTTGGAGAAGGATAGAAAATGAAACAAGGACATGAACACGATTCCACTTATGATCTAGTTCCTGATCTTGATCATGTTCCTATTCTGCCTCCTACTCTTGTTCTTGCACCTACCCTAGCTCTAAATTCCATCTCAATATGCCTTTGTATGTGATTCTACCTCAATATACCTTTGTGGCTTCATGCTCCTCTAGTTTTGGATCATGCTCCTAATGTAGTTCTTTGTCTTGGTCCTAAGTGTGCACCTGCTTCTGTTCATATTCCCTCGCTAGTCCATACTTCATTTTCTATCCCTGGTCTTGTTCCTACTCTAGTTTCACTTTGGGTCAGGTTCGTGGTTTTTTTTCTTCCTCTTACTCTGCTCCCATTACTGCTACTTTTGGAGTTTAAAGCTCTATTTAATAAAGTACCAGTTGGTTGCTCAAAGTGATCTTGCTAGATGGTTCTCTGCATGTTATCTAGCCATCTAGAAAAAATAGAATGGAATGGGTATTTATCATAAGCAGAGACCAATCGGCTGTTGGGACTCAATAAAAGAGCGCATCAGACTTATTGATGCCAGGGTTAAGAAACCCCTGCCTCGAAAGGTTTTCGATGGAAAAACTGTGGTAGCAATAAGACTGTTGTCAAAACGTACAAATATACTTACTATAAGATATATACTAATCAGGCAAGTGTCCGAGAACAAAGCTGAGCATGCACATCCATGACCTCCTGAAGGTATGATCCCAGCATTCGGACGAAGCCGTGTTCTGTATTACATATAGCGGCTGTCCAGGCATGACCAACTCAGCATAGTGTGCACATATTTGTTTATACTGGGCAGCCCTAGAAGGCACTCATCCTCGGCTGCTTCCATCTAACAACACCAACAAAGCATGTCCCGGCATGGCTCCCAAATCCATCTGCATGTCTCAATTCGGAGATGAGTGTACGCCTTTTCATAGGCAGATGGATACGTAGGTAGCGTTGCGAGCCCCGTTCCAAGGAGGGGTTTATGTGGTGCTGATAATGTGTTGTCTTGACGTGTTCAAGAGCGTTCGCATCCCAAAGCTTGCTAAGGAAGCAAGCGTCTAGGTATTGCCTCAAGCTATGGCGGTTTGTTTCTGTTTGCATCTGTATGCACATGTGCTCCTGCACATTCTATCTAACGAGCCATTGAGCTCACTTTTCCTTCCAATAGGCCTTTAGGCACTATGGCCCCATTGCCATAGTATAGACCGGGCTAGGGAGATGAGCATCGTCCATACTGACCACCTTCTGAAAGTAGAGAATATGACGATCAAGGGCCACCCTCTGAAGGGGCAAGAACCATGTCTTCTGCAATAGGATTTGGTATGGAACCGTGAACACCCCCATTGCCGGAGCTAAGAAGGCTTTCAGCACCTGCTCCAAGTTATTCTAGCTAGCGAGGGAGACTACTAGGCCCCATACCTCGACCCCATACAAAAGGACAGGCTCCATCAATACCCTGAACAGGTGCGACTAATGGCTCTAATCATACAACTCTAATCTATGACTGTTGTTCTACATTGCATAGTGCGCCTTTCAGCCCATTGTCACTCACAGGGTGGATGGAAGCATCCCAATGCAAAGCAGAGGTAAGTTCCACTCCCAAATATTTATAGGCATGTGCCACTTCAACATTTTCCCCCCACTAACTGAAGAAGGGAACCCTTGGCTGACGCGAGGATGATATGAGGACCACCTTAGTCTTGGCTAGGTTGATGCACATGTCAATTGCCTAGCAGAATGTGTCTAGAGTGTCGAGATGGTGCTGCATGTCCATCGGAGTGTAAGCCAAAAGGTCCACATCATCATCATATATTAGCTGTTTGGCAATCTGGTACAGGAGCTGAGCTCCTCACCCCCATTTTCAACAAGCCACCTCTCAAACTGATCAATGCATAGTTCAAAAAATAGCAGGCACTAAGACTGCTATCGAATGGTTGGCATATCTGCTGCAACTGGCCTGAGCATGTCTTGTACAACCTGTACACCACATTTTGTAGGTCTGCAAGGACTCGCAACTGTTGCAATCTTGCCCACAACTTTTTATGAGGCACAGTGTCAAAAGCCTTTGCAACAATAGATATTGGCGACAGTTCCTACTGTCCTCAATCAGGGCCCACAGTATGAAGATGCGATCAATGATTGAGTGTTGTGGTTTGAACTCTGCCTGTGTGGTGGCCCACATATATACTTCCTTTGCCCATACCGTCAACTGTTGCTCGAGAATCCCGGCTAACAGTTTTTGCAAATATCGAGCTGACCATGATTGATCAAAAATTGACTAGGCAGTGTGGTTCACCTAGCTTGTAACAACTCTATTAATGGTCCACTGCGGGGGAAAGATGCACAGCAGCTACCACAATAATAGTTTGGTGTTTGGCTTGGAAGTTATAGTACAAGGTTGATCTAGGTTCTGACTAATGTGAGGAGGGGGACCATCATCGTGAGAGGAAGGTAGTGTGATGAATGAGAATGAGAATGATTTTTTATGAATATACGAGTATATATAACATGTGCGGTCGTCACACATGTGCAACATCATAACCTTATAAGTAGGGCTAGAACTTATGGCCTTTAATTGCAATGCTTAACCCTTTTTCAATGCACTACTCCTATAGTCATGGTTGTTATTTCCAGTCGCTTTCTTGAATACAGGCACTTATACTAATTGGCCTCCTACATGTGCACCAAGTGTCATGCATGCAATTACATAGATTCCGATTATTCATTGTTTGGGTTCATGTAGAAGAGCACTATAGAATGATTGAGGATAGCAAGACCATTCGGGTTTAATGCTAGTTGCAAATCTTTCTTGTCCAAGTTTCCTTCTTCTCTTGTGCCCTTCATGGCATTGTATATATATCACGTTATCAGTATAGTTTCTTGATCTTTTTGTGTATTCTATGTCTTTTGCTCATAGTTCTTTGATGTAGATTCGTGGCACTAGCTTTGAAGTGCATTAGCACGAAGCCCTATTGCTTCTTACCATTAGAACCATAGTCTTGGCAACACCAGAATAAGTGATTAGGCAGGTATCTTTAGTCCATTAATACAACGGTAGGTATCTTTAATTCATTATTAGATTAGAAATACTTGATAATACTGAGCAGAATATAAGGACTTGAGCTAAAATGCTCAAGACTAGCATTGAATCAGAATGATTCAATAAGAATGTGACTCCTCTATATATACCTAAACCAATGGTCAAGATCGCATCATTCCAATGGATGACATCGTGTCAAGTGTCGCAGACGCACCTAGGTTTTGGAATGTTCTAGAACCTCCTAGAAACTGGTATGCATATGAGAAAGAAGCAAGTTAATGTTCACAAGAAGTATAGTTAGTAGCTGGCAAAGGTATGTGGCTTGCAACTAAAAAGTTGCGAGTTTAAACCCAGCCTCGGGCAACTACTCTTTTGTATCCGTGTGATGACTATCTTTATATTATGCCCATATGGTCATCACACTATCCCCCTCCAAACGATGATGGCTTTCCATTCAATGATGGTTGCGAGGCATAATATTCTTCCCCATAAGATAAAAAACCCAATCATCATAAGTTGAATCAATATAAAGATCTTCGTCTAGCATGAGATCCATACATGGAGCAAGGTCTAAAGGGTAAGATCTGGAACATAGGCAGAGATTAGAGTTGGTATTGAAACAAGATTTGGAGGAACTAACACAGGATCAAAGTCTAGATCATGAATAGAAATAGAGGCACTTCAGAATTGGAGGAAGTACAAGATCAGGGGTAGAAACTGAAGTATGAACTAGAACAGGATTATGAACAGAAGCAGATACTAATTCAGAATCAAGACATGGAACTAGATCAGGAGCATGATCTAAAATTGAAGGGGCATCAGGGCATAAATGCATGGTGGAGAATTTGATCAAGCTTGAATCCAAGACAGGGCAAGCAGTGGAGGGCGAGGTCTTTGCAACATCAAGAAGTTCAGGAACTATAATTGGATCAAGAACTAGAATTAGAACAAGAGCTAGGACTGAATCTAGAACTAAAACTGAGATAGAATCCTGAACTAGAACTGAAGCTGATAGTTGCCTATCCAACGGCCTTTGCTGATGTCCCTCATCGAACCGCTCAACATTCCTCTTCAACTCAGGATAGCGCTGATAGAACGATGATGCAATCTTCTCCACCTCTTGCATAATACTCACCAAGCAATTCTTCATGATGGAAGAAAATTCTCGGACTGGCTGGAACTGAATAAGGATTCCAGTTTAAACTATCATGAACCGATGTGAAAACAAAAGAAAATACGAAAGAAATACGAACAAATACATAAAGAATATATGATGGAGTGCTAGAAATACTTGATACAACTGGCAGGTAGAAGGACTTGAGCTAGAAGACTCAAGACTGGTGTTAAGCCGGAATGGTTCAACAAGAATGAGACTCCTCTATATATATATCTAGACTAATGGTTAGGACCTCGAAAACCTGTCAGAGCGGAGATTTCTTTTAATCATCTACAGTAGTAGGTTTGCTCTTCTTTATATTGGGTCCCAAAGGTTATTTGGTCTCTGTCGATGATAGAAATCAATTCAATATTATATTTTCATCGTTTGAAAATGCTAAGGAAATGACAATCAATAAGAAGTTGACGATTTCCATGTCCTTGTCTGTTGCTGAACTTTCACTATTATCAAGTGGAATCTTACCCTAAACTAAGTTTGAAATATCTACATTCAGAACTTTATATGGTATTTATGGGTATATGGTGACTAAGGGACCTTTTTATTCTTTCCAATTCTCGTATATTTTGCTCATTTACATAAATATAAATAGACTATAATGTGGAATAATTGAAAGAAAAGAAGAGAACCTCGAGTTTATTGAACTCTCATGCGCTTTCTGTCCATAACAAGACTCCTTTCTGCTATGGATATTAATATTTCGTATACTACTTACTAGTTGTTGTTCTAGGCATACCGTCCGAATGACATCTATCCTTAACTACTTGACTGTCTTTCTTTCCAAGTAAGATATTTATCGATGGATATTTTTCATGGGAACTTATATACACCAACTAAAGGGGTATTTGACCTTCGTACAAATAAATATTTACTGGTAACCTATGACCAATGCAAAAGCTCGAGTCAACATTACTTAAACTTATACTAACATTGGAAGCAAGTGTAAGGGAGCTAGAAAACACTCGTGACATAGGTAGGCCCTGAAGATTTTTGGTATCTATTGGATTCTGTTCAACCACCTTCTCATTGGAAGGAAAAAGGAAATGCAAATTCCCAACCACCAACCTAGACAAGGAAAACAGAGTATTTTATGCACCAAGCTCGAGTCAATATTATTTAAACATATATGAACATGGAAGCAAGTGTAGAGGAGCTAGAAAACGCATAGCCTAGGTAGACTCCGAAGATTTTTTTAGTGCAACAATCCAACCCTATATGTCACGTTCTCTGAGAGCCTAGTCTATCCACGTGTCTTAAAATATGACTTGGCCTTTTCTTATATCATTGGATCCTAATCTAAATCAACTATCAGTGGAGAAAATAATAATTTGGTGCTTGTTGGAGAACGTCACAAGGATCTTCCCTTACTTAGAGATCTTGATTTTCTAGTAGCCCTTTTTTCGATGCTGGAAAGGTATGAATTTATGGTAACACCCGGGCCATAGCCTAGGTAGGTCCTGAAGATTTTTTTTTTTTCTGGGATCTATTGGATTCTCTTAAAACAACTTCTAGTTGGAAGGAAAAGGATATGCAAATTCTCAACCACCAACCTAGACAGGAAAAAACATACATTAGTGATGCCACGTCGCCTACACGTGGACGGTAGAGCCATGTTGAAGTGATATTTGGAGCGAAAGACGCTTTTCCGAAAAATAATATCTATCTTTCCCGAAAAACGGACGCGGCTGACGCACGCGGCCGCACATGATACATAAATAATCAGCCGCGTGCGTTAGCTATTAGCCAGATGGGACACAGCTTGCTTTGCTCCGTCTGGCCTCTTTAGCCAGCCCGATCGATCGAGCCGCTCCACGTTTTCTTCTCGTTTTGAATTTGCAAATGATCATTCCGGTAAGACCTTCCTTCTTTTATTCTTTTCTTTCGAGTTTAAACCGTTGATCCACTCGTTTCTTTTCGATTCTAATCTTCAAGCTCGATTATGAAATCTTTCTAGCATAAATTCCTTATTCAAGACATATTTTGTTACACTAGCTCCTCTTTACAGTTCTTTCTGTCTTGATTGTCGTTTCCTCAACGTTCTTCACCTTCACTTGCTTCTTTCGAGTGTATAATTAGCTGATACAAACTAGTTATCGGCTTGTGTTATAAAAAAACCTTTCCTGATGTTCATTGGTCAGTCGTTTTTACCACAATAGTTTGATGCTAGAAATCTCCAATTTGGCATATTTATGCTTATGTTAACGTGGCGAGATCTGGGTAATAAATGCTGATATATCTTTCTTGAACTATTCCTAAGATATATAGGGTAATAGGTGCTGGCATATCTTTTTATTCAATTCATTGGTTAGACCTCCATATCAACAATTGAGCTGTGACAAGCTATATTCCTACCTGTTGGTTTGAGGTTTCCACACTTTCTTGCGCTTTGTTGTGGAAAATGGAAAAGGTTAGCAGTGATCCAGATATCATTACGTTGAAAGACCCTCTTGGTGCTTCTGCTCAGGTATATTTGTTCTCTTGCTATATTCTGTAATATAAACGTGTGAGGTAACACGAGGCAGTACACTGTTCATTGATTCAATGGTCCAGGTAAATTTGTTTGGAGGCCAGGTTACATCTTGGAAGACTGATAAAGGAGAGGAATTACTATTTGTGACTAGCAAGGTGAACTAAACAGCTTAATCCAATGCAATTCACAAGGGGCTGCATTCTAATGGTGCTTGTTGAATGCACGTATGCAGCCTTTGAAGCCACCTAAGGCTATCCGGGGTGGAATCCCAATTTGCTTTCCACAGGTCAGGCTTTGAAGATTACAATTTAGCCATTTGTCTAGCCCATTGACTTTTTCCATATGATGATAGTTCTCAAACTTTGGACCCCTGGAGCCTCATGGATTTGCAAGGAACAGGAGGTGGGCTGTAGACAGCAATCCTCCACCTCTTCCAGCTGGGAACACCAAGGTTTTTGCAGATCTCATATTAGTGCCAAGGGAGGATGACCTTAAAATATGGCCTCACAGGTGCCTTTTGGTTGCCTTCTACATTTGCACTTTGATTACCCTCTAGAAAAACATCTTCTTTTATTTTGTTGATACTGTAGCTTTGAGCTGCGTCTACGAGTTGCACTGGCAAGGGGTGGTGGGAACTTGACTCTGACTGCTCGTGTCAGGAATACTAATAGCAAGCCATTCACTTTCACATTTGCTTTCCATACCTATTTTCGGGTTTCAGATGTGAGGTAATGGGACTTACATAGTCAATGCTTTTATTGTTTATTTGTGCATGTACTGCAGAGAATCTAGACACTTACTGGTTCTAACTTCAATGTAGTGAGGTACGAGTTGAAGGTCTAGAGACTTTGGAATATATGGACAATCTTCAGCAACGAGAGCGGTTTACCGAACAAGGAGATGCAATAACCTTTGATGGGGAGGTCTGCCACGTTCTTATGCTTTTTGATTGTGTAAGCAGTTCCTTGATTCATAAATACATGTTCACAGGTTGACAGGATTTATCTATCCGCTCCGACAAAGCTTGCAATAATTGATCATGAAAAGAAAAGGACATTTGTAGTGAAGAAAGAGGGTCTGCCTGATGCAGGTACTCATCACACCTGCAATTTCATGCTATTTATTGTTGTATATTGGAAATCAATATTTGAATGCTGGTTGCAGTTGTATGGAATCCATGGGAGAAGAAGGCCAAAGCTTTGCCAGATCTGGCTGATGATGAATACAAGTACATGGTTTGTGTAGAAACAGCTGCTATAGAAGTTCCAATCACTTTGAAGCCTGGAGAAGAATGGAAAGGTCGCCAAGAATTGTCAGCTGTGTTGTCAAGTTACTACAGTGGCCAGCTTGATCCTGGAAGGGTTGTGAATGGGTGAACGAAGTACGCTGCCTTGAGTGGGGTTTTTTGGGAGCAGGAATGCGGCCAGCAACACAAAGCTTAAAATGTTGAAACAGACGTTTGCAATTGGTGCCGTATTTGTAAGCCTATGATTGACCATCATGCTGGTAGATATGATAGCTGTATAGAGGTTCCTTCGCTAACTCTGCCTCTAATTGATGAGATTAAATGTATGTTGTATCAACTTTTTGAGGGTTACGAAGCAGCTGATGCCATGAAAGTGAATATGCCATGTGAATTTTTCTTCTTTGCATGGATGTGCTTCATCCGGATCTTTTTAGAGCTTTTCTAATCAAAATACTTTATCAGAATGGTAATGTTGTGATAACTGTTCCCAAGTTGTCATTCACTTGATTACTTTTGTGATCACCTGTATATTTTAACTGATGATTAATAAAAAGCAAGAAAAGGGGATTTATTGTTAGTGTATAAATTCATCAATTTCTGGACATTTGGTGTGCCTGTAGAATCAGCTGTATTTAGGTTCTGTGGACATGCTTACAGCAAAAGCTTTTATAGTGGTTTAACTTTGGCTTGACTATCCTGCAGATTATATGATTATGACCCAGCCCGGCCTTTTTCTTTTGGTAGGGGATGAGCTGTTATATGTTTGTGTGGCCTATATGTTTGCTTAGTTGGAGAGGTTATTTTTCCTTAACCGGCAGGCTTTCGGATCCAACCGTTGCCCACCGTTGATTGCAGCCCTGTGATAGGGCATAACAGGCACTTCGAATAGGGCATAACAGCGGAGGAACAGTTAGCCTTGCCTTTGAATTCTGCCGAACCTATAAACGAGGTTTGAATTCAGCCTGGATAAACCGTTGAATTTGGCAAACTTGCCTTCATAAACCTAGTTCTCTTAAACCTAGCAGGGATTGATAATATATATAGGTTGGGGTGAAAACTTGCCAATTAAACCAATCCCCTTTGTGTTTATGGCTGAGATAAATCTCCCTCCCAAGCTGTGTTTATCCCATAACAGTCAAAGGGATTAACCCCTCTTGCCTTTTTCTCTCTTTGCATTGGATTTTATATAAGAGAAAACTACCAATATACCCCCATTTGTGTTAATGTCTCCATGTGTTATCCATGTGTTAATGTTTTTCTTTGTGCATTGGATGAAGGCATAATCGTGAGAATATGCTAAATCAAGGGCAAGGGATTTTACACTCACACCCCCGTATAGCACAACGCTCCCCATGTGCCATATACACGTATAAAAATACGTTTGTGAATGGGAAATACAGTGCCATGAATGAACCATTGCAAGGCAAGAAACTGTTTTTGCAATCAGTGGTAGAAGCTACACAATCTGTTAGAGCATAATCTACCTGAAGGTGCACAATCTACCAGACCTAAACCAAGGTAGGATATCTGGTAACAAGCACCAGGGATGTGTTCTCCCAAATCCAAAGCCCACTGGAAGGAAGCGCCGAAGATGATAAGAGAGCCAAACCATTGCTCATTCTCTGCTTGCTACAACGGAAATGGAAGCAAAGCAACCATAGAGCAATGAAACCTCTCGGCTACCTAAAACCATTCCTCATTCTCTACTTGCTAAAACAAAAATGTTCATCGCAAAAGCGGCAAGCAAAAGGGGCTTCTACATGATGCAAATTCACAGAAGAGTTCCCAGCAATAATTTGTGCATCCAACTGATGCATTTGCAATGGGGAAGGAAAGGGAAGAACTAAAATGGGTGAAGGTGGAGTTGGCCTCCAAAATCAGAAGCAAGAAGAAGCAAGAAGCCGCCAAAGATGCCATCGCAGGCCGATTTGGGCAGAGGCAGCATTTGTACGCGACTCCAACTGTCCAGGCGCCTGCATCGGGCTGTTCTTAGCAGCCCCCGTGAAGCAAAGAGCTGCTATTTCCGACCATGCAGAGCAAACACCAAAAAAAGAATGCCCGTCAGACCGTAGAGAAAAAAAATTCGAACTCCCCCTCTTTTCGGCCCACCTACGCCCAAATCTTAGGAAAGAGATATTTTGCGGGCATAATGTGTGTGTAATATCAAAATGCCTCTATGAGTTTTATAATTACTAAAATGCCCCTGGCTCACATAAAACTTTATAAAATAAACATACAAACAAATAACCAATTTGCTATTACACATCAAACTTAATTAGCAAAATAACTAAAATGCCATTACATACCAAGACTTAATCACCAAACTGCGCTACACATCAAACGTAATTACTAAAATACCCTTTAGACACAAAACTTAATTACTAAAATGCCCTTACATACTAATCCTACTACCAAAATGGCTTAATTACTAAAATACCCTTTACACACAAAACTTAATTACTAAAATGCCCTTACATACCAATCCTACTCTACACCAAAATGGCCTTACATACCAAACCTACTCAATCCTACAAAGAGTTTACAGAAGTCAGAATCAACACTGAATTGGAGCCCCACAACTGCGTGCATTATGGCCCTTCCCATCCACAATGTTATTTATTTTCTCTATATCTTCTCCTCCTCTGTGTGTGCATTCAGTTTTTGGACGTCCAGGAGGTCTGCGTATGGCTGATGATAACATGCCTCCAATAGCATCATCATGCACTAAAACCACAGGGAATACTGGCTACCACAGGGAATACTGGCTACCACAGGGAATAGTGGCTGTGTAGGGGTATTTTGGTAATTAAGTTTGCTGCGCAGGGCGTTTTAGTAATTAAATTTGGTGTAGATTGGTCAAAATTGATATGTAGTGGCATTTTGGTAATTAAGTTTGATATGTAGGGGCAAATTGGTAATTTGTATCTTTATTTGAGTCAGGGGCATTTTGGTAATTTTGAGAATCATGGGGGCACTTTGGTAAAACTCATAGCGGCATTTTTGTAGTTTTCCCTTAAAATAGCCAATGCGGTGGATACTTTGCTTGTAGTTCGTCCGTTAATCGTACGTGCAGTTAGGTAGATTTGTGACGTTCCAAGTATTTATATGGTATACGTATAAATACACTGACACGTCACCTAGTAAAGGTACGCCACCATGGGGTATTGTAACCTAGGGGGTTGACCTAAAAGGGGCTAATTTAATCCTTAAGGATAATAACTTATGATTAGGGAATTAATGTCTAAATGGGTTAATGAAGTTAATTAATGCTTTGGGAAGGCGCCACCTGGCTAAATCGATTGGCCAGCATGGGGAATTCCAATTTGGGTCATCAACTTGACCCCTATCCCTAATTGACCCCATAATCGACCAAGAGGAGCAGCAGCTGAGCGCCCACCCTTGCTGAGCGCCCAATTTACCTGTGTGACCAGTACTTAGCGCCAAGTCCAAGGAAGATGGAGATACCGAACGATAATGGATCTAGCAGGAACTCAGGTGGGTGGTTAGTATAGCTTGATGTTCTAGGGTAGCGCCCCTATTGGGCACTTGTTGTGTTCATTTCTTCTGTTCTCTCTGTGCTTTAATTGTAGGAACTAACCCTTGATTGCAAAGGTGAGTTCTCTTTATCTCTGATTCGATACTTGCTCATGAATGATGGATTGATAGTTCTTTACATAAGTATTGCTCTTGAAACGGGGGAATTAAGGGGGGTAGAGACCTCTGAGCCATGTTAGTAGTATACTCCTAGGTTGATCCCTGTATTTCCCATTAGATGCGGCCTGTGTACAGGAGACCACCGGGTCATAGATGCTATGGAATGGCTTAGCACCAGAGAAGGGACGCAGTGGGGAAGCGGGGGTGGGGTCTTGCATGAGCATAAAAGGCTCCTGAGACTCCTACAGTGGGCTAGGCCTGATAGCCGGTCACGTAGAGGGCCGGGTATGGGTCTGACACTCCCTGGGTGTAGGGGTGTGACCCGTATGGGGCACCATGCACTTTGAGTAGATAGGGTGAGTAAGTCATGTACGGATGCGGGGGTCGCTGATGCGGCACGTATTCTCTAGCTCACCCATGGAACCACTACGATCGTGGAAGGGGATACTTCCCTGACTTGCCTCATCGGACCAGGGCCTCATGAACCCTGGAGTAGGCTCGAAGGGTGATACCTTGAGTCTGCATCTCCGGAAGGCTATAGTGATGCCATAGCATGAATCGACCCATCTGCAAAGTGTGCACAGGAGGGGCGGATGGAGTGGACAACCCTAGCCGTCTATGCCAGCCAACGCCAGGTTATACCGCTGTCTGTTGATCTCTTGAGACCAAGCCGTCAATCCATCCTCACAGGAGTCCGAACCGGGGTAGAACCTGGTGTTTTTCCTTAGGACTAGATGTATATTCTTTGCCGTTAGTATTTGGATGGATGTGCCACCCTTCGTGGTGGTTATTTATATATGATTTACGCTGTGTGTTAACATGTATTCACGCTTCCGCGACTTAGGAGTCCCACTGAAGGCGTGGGCCGAATGACACCTCCGTGTCCTTCACTCGGGCTCCTCTTACGGAAGGCCCGGGATAGACGGAGGGCCCTGCTCATGGCGGGATGGTCGCCATGTGAGGGGAAAGTCCCCGTATGTGTACGGCCGGGGGCCGTATATATTCAGGGAGCGTCACAGTGGTATCAGAGCATGGTTTTGGGAAGACAAACTACTGCACTGGCCACATACTAACTCGTTAGATCGTTAGTTAGAACTTTGGGTAGTATGAGATTTGGGTGGTGTAGTAGATGTCGTCATGATTAATTTAACGTGGTTTAAGTATAATATTGGGATGTGTACCCGGTGCAAAACCCTAACCCTAAGTGGCGGGCAGGGGGTACCCGGGTGTAGCTGGCGAAGGTGGCGAGGTCAAGGTAGGGTCTGCCCGCCGCCCTAATAATATTAAAAAAAAAAATAAAAAAAAAAACAAAACCCTAACCCTAACCCTAAGTGGCGGGCAGGGGATACCCGGATGTTCCTGGCGGCCGTAGCGGGGTCGGGGTAGGGCATGCCCGCCGCCCTAAAAACGCGATTCCGCCAGTTTTCAAATTTTTTATTTTTAGGTTAAAAATTTAAATTTTTGTTAAGGGTAACATTTTCCTTCCTTTATTTTCTTAACGTTGTTGCTTCCTTGTGCTCCGCCTAGCTGCCATAGCCGCCGGACCTGAAGCTTCCCTCCGCCATAGCCAAACCTCACTCCTTGCCTTCCTCTCCCAAGCGCCCACTCAACGCCCACCTATTAAGGATGGAGGAAGCCAAGCAGGTGTACAAGCGCAAGCCTCGCTATTTTAAATCTTCCATAGAGTCTCTGATGGCCGAACTCTTGCCACGCCCAAACCCATCGGCAGAACATGAAGCTAAGACCGAGGAGTTAATAGAACATTTTGTTAAACGTTTCTATGAAGGGGTTAGGATACCATACCCACTCTTCTGCTATAATGAGCGCTTCCTATACAAGCTTAACGCCATCCGGGAAACCTACACCGTAGTTGAAGAGGAAGATGGTGTCCAGAAGTATACACGGTTCTTTCCGCCGGAAGGGGATGAGCAAGCTGAAGCCGAGGCCATACAAATGCAGGCCCATAACATCCTGCAAATGGCACAAGCAGCGGACCTACAATGGCTTGCAGCCGATGACCCTGCTACGCAAGCTTTAGGGTACCGTTACCTTGGTAATGGGATGTGTCTTTTTAATGGTGGATCCTACACCATCCCATCTTTTTCGTATGAGGAGGAAACCAATCGTATCATCTGGGAAGCCGGAACACCCCCATTTTTCACCGTCCAGTTCCAGCGGGCTGTTGAGCAGGACATGCAGGCCAATCCCCCATGCATGCAGGTATTTCTTGGAGCTCAAACGCAGAACGGATGTTCGGATAGCCCGGGAAAAACGAGCAGAGGAGCAGGCTACACTTCAGGCACAAGCACAGAAGGCAGCCCACTTGACAGAGGAGGCTACTAAGCTTCGTGAGGATACTATCCATGCACAGCAAGTAGAACAGGAGCAAGCCCTGAAAAGAATGCAAGATAACACGGAGCGTATAGCCAGGGAAGCAACAGAAGCAGTTAAGGAGCGGCTTAGGAAACAGGATCAGGAACGGGACCATCAAGACCCCCCACCTCCGAATGATCCTTTCCATCGCCGAAAGCGAAAGAGTACGGCCCGGATGCTCAGTACAGGGATCAGCTCAAGGCTCGGGGTGGTGTCACCAAGGCTACCGGGGACAACCAGCGGGACGAAATCATCCGGAAGGCCCGGCATCCGAAGACAGCGGGGAAAACTATTCCCGGAGCCCCACCCCAGCCTAAGAGGAAGCATCGTTACAAGCCTGGCACCGTGGCACTTAGGGAAATAAGGAAGTATCAGAAGTCTACCGAATTCTTGCTACGGAAACTTCCCTTTCAGCGTTTGCTCCGAGAGATTGCTCAAGAGTATAAGACGGATCTCCGGTTCCAAACTCATGCAATTTTAGCACTCCATGAAGCGGTCGAAGCCTATTTGGTGGCCCTCTTTGGCGATGCCAATTTATGTGCTATCCATGCTAAGCGAGTGACGATTATGACAAAGGACCTTCAGCTAGCACGCCGGATCCGTGGCGAACGGCCGTGACTATGTAAAATAACATTTTTGTATCTATGTAATTCGATATATTAATATGAATCCTGTTTTAACTTCTTATTCAGAGTGTGATTTTCTTTCTTTTATATATGTATATTGAAAAAAAAAAGAGAAAAAAAAATATATAATAATAATAATAATTAGTTGGCGCCTCGAACGCCGTGTCCGGAAATTTAAAAGTGACATTCACTTTAGGGTTTTCGTTCATTTCTTATTCCTCCCGTTCTTTTTCCTCCTCCTATTTTCCTTCTTCAGCAATGGACTATGCTGGGCATTTAGCATGGTACATGGGAGGTGAGCAGTGGGATCCCCAGGTCCCATACCCTCTCTTGGACCCCATGTTGCAGTGTAGAGTCGACCTTATCGACAATATGCGTGCACATCCCCATTATAACCTTTTTCTGGAGTTTTATAATGAGGAAATCCTGTCCCAACCAGAGTTTCTCGGAGAGCCGCCTCAACCCTACCTCCACAGGGATATTTTATGGCAGATGTTTGGGGCTGACCGTCACGGCAATGATATCCTTAGGGGCATTGTCAGACGTGCTAAGCACGCCCCCATTATTGACCTCGGATCTAACGAGTTGTACTTTGAGGCCCAGTTCGCCCTTGCCCTTATCATGGATAGGTATGTTTGCGGTACTGACACGGCATTGGAGCAAGCCAAGTCCCCACTTCCCCCAGATCCTTAGGAGGATGAACAGATAAGTTATGCCGACTTTGTAAGATGAAAGAAATTGGCTACCGAGAAGCCTTTACCTCGTAATAAGGGCCAAGCACTTGTCGGCTTAAGCTCGCTTCCTACTATAAAGGTTGGGGATCAAGATTACTTGCTGCTGAGCGATATTCAATGGGCATATCAGCATATCGCTAATAAGGGCAAGCAAAAGACGGCTCATCTTCTTTATGAGCTGGCGGAGTATTGTCAGGGTCAAAACGACTTCATCGATTATTCTCGACCCGTCTATGTGCCAGAGATACACCAACTGCTCAACTATCATCCTCTTGATGTTGAGCCTATCAACACTCTGTTATCGTTATGGCAGTTAATGATTCAGGGTACTCCGTCCTCAATTCCTGAATCGGCTTTCCACGCTACGGCCCCACATGTTCCCAATATCAACGATGTCGTAGTCAAGATCGAAGATGATCCAACTATGGAGGATCTATGTAATGAAGGCCAGTATGCTCAGGAAGAGAAGGATTTTGCTAAGGAAGAGGAACTCCCCCAGAACTTGGAATCTGAATTGGCTTCAGCGACCCATCCGACCGTTGAGGGGTTGAAATGCCATATTACCCGGTTCTTCTTGTCGGCTTTTACAAGCAGGCAAGTTCTCTTCTTTGCCAAAACGATTGTGCCTGAAGCAGAGGCAGTTGTATGGGCACTTAGGGCACTTTCGACGACAGCCGGCCATAAAAAGTTGCCCCCTAATCTTGAGCAAATCATCCTGGTAAATCGTGATCTAGCCATTGCAGTGTTTGACCACGATATCGGCTCTTGGATGAACTTGAGTCTGCTGGTTGCGGCGCCATTAGCTACAAATGTTCCTCCAGAAATAGCTTCATCAGCTGCCTCATCAATTAACCCTAGTGTATTACTTCTACAGCACCGACCAGAGCCTGAGTTTGATACACAAGCGCAAGATGGTTCAAGAGTCGACCTCTTAGTTCTAGATTTTATTAGACAATTGTATTCAGTCTTATGTAATTTTGATTGGCATTTCCTTTAATGGGCCATCACATAATTTATGTACCATTTTCTTATATATACTTGTACTGTCGAAAACCATTGCATTGTCTTTTCCCTTCATTGCTTATCTTTCTTCCTTAGAGTTGGAGTCTCAGACAATTGTTCAATGTTATATATTCATTCCTACCGTCTTGCAGACGAGGGACTCGAAGAATATGAGGAAAGGATCACCAACCAGATACGAAGGGACGATCCAGGACCTCCAGACCAGGATTATGGCCAACGGTACGGGGAGTACCCGGAGTGGGACGATGATGATTACGAGGTAGCGGAACCTGCAGAACAAGGAGAGCCCTATGATCCAGACAAAGGATTGGAAGTAGTCAACATTCTCCGAGAGCGGGCCTTTGAGGACTTACAGCAAACTCTTCGTCGAACATGGGATTACTGGGACATGACAAGGCATGAAGCTTTTGCTGACGCCAATGATCACTTGTGGCGGATTTTCTATGCGCTAAGGAGGCTTTTTAATCTCCTTATCATTAGCCCCACATTAGACTACCAACCTGTCATCATCCAGGCCTGGGCTCGCTACAAGGTAGTCAGGGCTGTACGAGAGAGCGTTCACTACTCTATCTTGTACCCTTTTGCGTCGCCCTAGGCCCGATCCCCTCAGTTTTGCTATGTACATGTGTGAGTGTCCAATGTATAATATCGATCTCTGTATGATACCACTTTAAGTTTTGTAACTACCAATGTAATGATCTCTAATGTAACGACTGTTTTCGCTTATAATAAAGATCTCTGCTATTGTACTCTTCTATTTACTCTCTCTCTCTCTTGCAATGCTATCCGAAATGATCTTGTTAGTAAGACTTGATGTCACTGTAATTCTGCTTATATTTTTTTTATGATCAATATAGACGGTGCACATAACGCCGCCTGGCAGACAGGCTAACACCTGAGCAAGAACTTATGTTGATGAAGAGGCAATTAGTCGAGTTACAGACTTATGTGTTAAACACCAATCCCCCACAGCATGTGCAGGAAGATGGATCGGAGTTACCTCCGTTACCACTAAGTCCACCACCCCAACAGCCACTTGCACCGGAATCGGGCCCTGTACCCGCGCAAAGGAGACACCGTTCCAAACGTCATCGAAGTTCCTCAAGGGATAGTGCCACCTCCTCACAATCAGCCACTTCCCTGTCCTCCGAATCGTCTGTATCATCTGGTGACCATGCAAAGCGCCGGGACAAGGAGTACCATAAGACGGTTGATACGGCCATAACTAGTATATGGAAAAATAGGAAACTGGCCCAGTTTGATGGGAAATCTAGAGGTGGACTGAATGCAGAGTTCTGGTTGGATGAGATGAAGGAGTTTGGAAAATCCTATGGTATGACAGAAAAGGATACAGGAAAGGTGGCCACCACAAACCTTACCGGAGCTGCCCGTATTTGGTGGAAGGGCTATGCCCGAGCCAAGCATCTGGACAGAAGCAGGTGCAAGTTCAAAAAGTTTGCCAAAGCCTTTAAGTCGCATTACGTGCCTCGTGCGCACAAATGCCAACAGATTCAAACTTTTACGGTTGGAGCAAAGGGTATGTCGATTCAGGCCTACGGATGAATTCATGCTTTGGCGAGACTATATGTGTGGCATGAATGAAAAAGAGGGCGATGGAGGGTTATATTGAAGGTTTGGCCCCTCAATTAAACGAATGGTTAAGGCCATAGACCCCAAGTCGGGCCAGAGGGTCGAGGCTAAGGCATTGAGCCTTGAAGAAGATACGCCGCGGGGCCAGTACCAACGTCCAGCATCCTACTCTCAGCCACGCCCGTACACACCTTATACGGGCCGTTCACCCAGTCCGGGGCCCTCTCAGCAGAACTCTAACGGCCCGCCCGGGAAAAGAAAGTCACCTTCAAAGACGCCCGATAAACCGAACAATGCCAGTAAGGAAGTTCGGAACCTCTTACAGTCCATTCCCAAAGAGGCTCGAGAACAGCTCCGCCGAGACAAGGCATGCTACAGGTGTATGCGGCCCGGGCACTTCATGCAGAATTGTCCTTATGTCACGCAGACTGCCCAGCTGGCCATGGCCGACCTCGATTGGGATGACCTCGAGTCTACGCCACCTGTCGAGGAGGAGGCTCCCGAATACATTCACGGTGAGTCCCATATCCTTGCAGCCATTGAAACCGGCAATGCTGAAAGTCAGCCTGCCGTTATTTCCACCATAGGTCAAGTAGACAGCAAACCTTTCATAATTCTGATGGATACGGGTAGTACACATAATTTTGCTTCTCCTAGAATGGCCCAGGTATTGCAGCTTGAGACTTTGAGATCTCGACCGAAGCCTGTCACCTTAGCCAGTGGTAAGATCAGACATACTCATGACCGTCGCATTAACCTTAAAATGCAGTTGCCAGGTGCACCAGTTGCATTGGGTGCCGAATTAATGGATATAGGCAAATATGATCTGATTGTTGGTATGGAATTCCTGGCATCTGCAAAGGCCAATATAGACTGCGAGAAACGAGAGGTTACCTTCAACGCAGCTAATGGAGCCCGTGTGACTATAAAAGGTGACTCCTTAAAACCCATTATGCAGTCTATGACCATCAGGCAGTTAAATAAGGCTATTCGTAAGGATAAGTTGCTTTGCATTATCAGACTTGCATCCATTGAGTCAGATGCTAAACACAAGCAAGTAATTGATACCCTGCCAAAGGGCATTGCTAAACTTCTCCGAGAATTTAGCGATCTTTTTCCAGATGAGATCCAGAAACTTCCTCCTTTTAGAGGAGTAGAATGTGAGATAGCCTTAGAACCAGGTACTAAGCCTACCAGTAAGGCCCCGTACCGTATGAGTCCCCCTGAATTGGCAGAGCTTAAAAAGCAACTTCAGGAGTTATTAAACCTAGGTTTCATACGACCTAGCGTTTCGCCTTTTGGCGCCCCTATCCTTTTTGTTAAGAAAAAGGATGGCTCCTTGAGGATGTGTATTGATTATAGGCAGTTCAATAAGCATACCATCAAAAATCGCTATGCTTTGCCTAGAGCGGACGATCTTATGGACCAGTTGCAAGGGGCCAAGTATTTCTCAAAGATTGATTTACGCTCCGGATATCATCAAATAAGAATTAAGGAGGAGGACATCCATAAATCTGCTTTTCGCACTAGATATGGGCATTATGAGTTTACCGTTATGCCTTTTGGATTAACTAATGCCCTCGCAACTTTTATGCGGTTAATGAATGATGTCTTCCGCCAATACTTGGATGATTTTGTTGTTATTTTCTTTGATGACATTCTCATCTATAGTAAAACTCTAGAGGAGCATGAGTCCCATCTTCGCTTGGCCCTACAAAAGTTAAGACGTCATCAGCTCTTTGCCAAGTTCTCTAAGTGCAAGTTTGCCACTCCAAAGGTGGACTATTTAGGCCACGTTATTTCGGCTGACGGAATTGCTATGGATCCAGCAAAAATAGAAGCAATCAAGGATTGGCCCATTCCTGCTAGTGTCTCAGAGGTCCAAAGTTTCTTAGGATTGGCAGGATATTACCGGAAATTTGTTAAGGATTTTGCAAAAATTGCAGCACCTCTTACCAACCTTACAAAGCATGAGAAAGTCAAGGATTGGATGGAACATTGGAAAGCAAAGGTCCAGGATAGTTTTCAGAAACTTAAGGATGCCTTGACATCAGCACCCGTCCTCACATTGCCGGACCCGGAAAAGGACAAGATAGTAGCAACAGATGCTAGTAAGATTGCTACAGGCGGAGTTCTCATGCAAGCCGAAAGGGTTATAGCCTACGATTCTAAGAAGATGAATGAGACAGAACAACGCTACCCTACCCATGATCAGGAATTGTTGGTTGTCGTTCGCGCTTTGCGGATATGGAGACACTACCTTCTTGGTAGAAGATTCCACCTTGATACGGATCATCAGAGTCTCCGTTATCTATCGACCCAGCCAAATTTCAACCTCCGTCAGAGAAGATGGATGGAATTTTTGGAGAAGTATGATTTTGAGATTATGTATAAGCCTGGGAAACACAATATGGTTGCCGACGCGTTGTCACGCCATCCTCTCCTAACGCGGACCCATTGTAACGCAATTTCCACGCTCACCAGTGAGTTTGGGAAGCGGATAGAGCAGACCTTAGCCACAGATCCCGAGTTCCGTGATGTTTGGGATAATTTGAATAAGGAGGCATGCACTGATAAGGAACGTGAAGCTTTCCGTTCATATAAGAAAGAGGGTAATTTCTTATACCACAAAGATAAGTTATGTGTACCTGAAACTTCAGGAGTACGTAAGCTTATTCTCCATGACACACACAACAGCCCTATAGCGGGACATGCGGGTTTCATGAAAACCTATTTCAAGATCCGCTCCAGTTATTTCTGGCCTTCTATGAAGAAGGATATTGCCAGGTATATTAAACAGTGTCAGGTGTGTCAGCAAACCAAGGTTGAGCAGTTGCGGATCCCGGGGGAATTGCAACCTTTAGACGTGCCCAATGCCAAATGGGAAGTGATAACCATGGACTTTATTGTGGGCCTTCCACGTACTCTCCGTGGTTATGATGCATTGATGGTAGTGGTCGACAAATTATCGAAGATGGCTCATTTCTTGCCATGTCGCACTACGGATACGGCTTTCGATACTGCTTTGCTGTTCACAAAGGAGATCTTCAGATTGCATGGAATGCCACGAGTTATAGTATCCGACAGGGACCCCAAGTTTGTAAGTGCATTCTGGAAAGATTTCTTCACCACCATCCAAACCAAGCTTGCTATGAGTACGGCATATCATCCTCAGACAGATGGTCAGACAGAACGTACAAATCGCATTATAGAAGATATGCTACGAAGTTATGTGTGGAGTAAGCAATCACAATGGGCTGACTATATTTACTTGGTCGAATTTGCCTATAATAGCATGAAACAGGAGTCCTCCAGAATGTCTCCCTTCATGATAAATTATGGTTATCAATGCCTTACTCCAGACACATGGCATAATCCCGTTTCTAAGGTGGAGGTTTCTCAAAAACTCCTCTTGGAAATGCAAGCTTTGGTTGAAGAAGTTCGCGGTTACTTGCTGGCAGCACGCAGTCGTCAGAAGAGTGTCGCGGATAAGCATAGAACCCCGCGAGTCTTTCAGGTGGGCGAATCAGTTTGGCTCAAGATCAAGGTCAAACAGGCCAAACTTAAGATTGGTAACTGCAAGAAGCTGGCACCTAGATGGGCTGGACCATTCAACATCACTGAACGTGTTGGAGAACAGGCATATCGTTTGGATTTGCCACCCCGCTTGAAGATCCACAAGGTCTTTCACGTGAGTCTTCTGAAACAACACACCCCTGATCCAGAGGAGGTTTTGGATACCCCAACCCTAGGAGCTGACTCAAATGTTGCAATACTTGGTTAAGTGGAAACACTTACCAGTTGAGGATGCTACCTGGGTGATGAAGATCGACCTTGAGAAGCACTATCCGGACTTCATGCGGGAATCTCAGGGCCGCACCATCAACGATGCTATCAACCCCACAGTCGGCGGTAAGCTTGGAAGCTTGATTGCCCGATTAACGCTCTAGAGGGGAAGATGCATCGTAAGTAATAATAGTTACCGATGATGAGATCACCTTTGTGTTCTCTAGGACGTGGTGTACTGTCGATGTTGACATGACCACGAATTGCTTGGAGAGCATATAGTTGATAGGCAGCGTTCATCTTGGCTATAATGGGAACTTGACCATTCCTTATGCCGCAATGAATTGCAAACCATAGACATGATAGGTTCCCTTGTAGATAGGGTTTTCCTTTCATTAAAGGGGGTGGTCCCTTCAACTACAATCTATTTATATTATATATACAAGTCCCTTATTATTTAGGGACTGTATGAGACCGATTGTGTATTGCATCACCAAACCTCTGTTAGGTTTATATTTATTGAGATTTTGATAAAGAGTATGATGATAAAAAAGCAACAATCAAGAAGTAGGCGTCTTTAGGACGAGCCACTATTCATAGGGATTAGATCTACGACTTCATGAAACTTTATTAGGATTTCCTATTCCTAGACTCCTATAGGGATTCCGCAGGATTATGCAACATTCCTTTGACATTGTCGTAGATTACCTACACTTTAATTCCTACAAAGTTTAGAGGTACATATAAAGGAGAAAAATGAAATATGTGCATTTCATGTTTGATAATAATTGGAATTGTTCATGATGATAATTGGTAATTTGATTGGGATTTATTGTTCAGATGCTCGTCATGAGTGTGAGGGTTAGAAATATACGATATAAACTCTATTTGTATGCTATAGCTTAATGCATGAGTTATTACTTTTGCTTCGCGTTTCCTTTGCTTTACCATTGAATACTCAATCTTAAATCCCATGAAGCATAAACCCTAGTTGATAATCCTAATTCACTTAACTCTAATCACTAGCAAAATGTGCATGGATTAAAATTAAGACAAAATAGAGTTTAATCTGAGCAAAATGGGATATAAATACCTAAACAACCCACAAAAAAATTCAAACATTAAATTGAGAATGCAATCTCAAATAACAATCCGAATGAAGCTTGGCAAACAAAGTGCATGACAATGCCAATTCTACAACATGGATAATAGCAGTTAAATAAAAATAAATAAAAAACTTAAGGCCTAATCATAAGTAATCTCTAGCTACATTGAGTTGTCCCTCTTCTTCAATAACATTATAATAACTGCATTCCAATCACATCTACTTAACACATGCTGAGCTACACAACGGTACCCAATACCTACATACACCTCCTGCATCTTGGCATATTCCATTAACATGGCAATTTCGTTGTGGTTTTATACGGCAATAAAATATCTAAACACATAGTGATAGTATCATAGTGAAGCCCAACGTTGTATCTGTAGAGAACTAAAACCAACAAACACAAACAATCTTGAGCATAAGAGAAACCTAGAACCTAAAACAAAAAACCTTCTAACGCCTGTCCCTCCATATGTATGTGGCTCTCCGGGAAGCCCTAGCGAAACACCCTAAGCAACGAAAGCATTGGCAGTCCCGCATTGACATTGCCGGGTAACGAAAGCATGTTATAGCTCAACATTGGTACAGCTAATATGGAAGAGAGATGATTGGACGCAAAAGAGGATTTTGAATTTATATGTAGAGATTCCAAGTCTGGACATTGAACTATGCATTTCCCTTGGGCAATCTAATTTAATCGTATGTGTACTGTGATATCTTTGATAGAATCAAATAAGAATAATTCTAAATTATGGGAAAGGACTATGCAAAAAGGACTCAAGGCTGATTTCATTTAGTCTCTTATTATGAAATGCTAAAAGCATTTGTAGATGGTAATCATGAACCCAAATAAAATTAACCTCAACACTAATTACCTCCATAAATCATACTACGGAAGAGAGGTGATTGGATGCGAAAGAGGATTTTGAAGTTAATATGTAGAGATACCTTCTCTAAGTCTGAACACTGAACTATGGATTTCCCATGGGCATTCTAAATTAGCCGTATGTCCACTGTGATGTCTTTGATAGAATCAAATAAGAATACTTGTTAATTATGGGAAATGACTATGCAAAAAGGACTAAAGTCGGATTCTATTTGGTTTCTTCCTATGAAATGTTAAAAGAATTTAGAGATGGCAATCATGAACCCCAACAAAATTAACCTTAGGGCTCATTACCTCCACAACCTTATCCAAAGATCGTTAACACAAAAGAAAATATAGAAACAAACTTACGACTGGCAAAATTACCATTTATGCTACATTGAATGTTTTTCCTTTCAGAGATCAAAACTCTATGCTAAACATCCGCAAGAAAAGAGTACAACTAGCATATGGCTACGAATAGTAAAAACAAAAGAATGATAAATCCTCTAAATTGTGGGATTGAAGGTGTATTTTCACCTGATATCCAAGTAGGAACACAAACCAATAAACGAAAATGGGGAGAACCATTATGTGAGATCTTATATTCCTACAAATAAGAAATTAGACAATCATCAGCCTATAAAAATACAAATTAAGTGAATCTAAATCAAATAAAAGAATCTCTTTGATTGAAACAACAATTGAGTCATCACTTGCAACTTGGAAAGTTGAAGTTTCATGAAGATAAGCTTTCAATGCATTTTTGTGTCCATGAATAGTAATCAAATCGTTTGTAACATGGCAAGGTCAATCATGACTTGCAAGCGTAAAAATACCAGCTAGAGCTATAAAATTGAAAAAAAAAAAAAGGATATGCTGGCACCCTGTAATCTAGGGTCGAACAGTCAAAATGCAAATCCACATAGAGTAATAAAAATAATGAACTGGTTCTAGCCAAACAAAGTTATCCGCAGATAACCATCTAGGTGCACACTTTGCAATTCTGTAAAAATCCTTTCCACTTAATTAGCAGTTCCAACTAACCTTAAAGTTATTGATCAAACTCACCATCCTACATTAGATTTATACATATTTTCATATGAGTACTCCTCACTAACCTTTGCAAATCATATAGCAAATATACTTGAACCTTGAATTGCTAACGTTACCACTTTATGATAAACAATGTACTTGCATTTCAAATGGATTTGCATCACTCAAAACTTAAGGCACATAGAATCATCCATTGGAATGAATGGCAGAAATGTTTTTTCTACTTTCATGCCACTCTCAAATACCAAGTTGCATCCCTAATCACAATGATATCTCACATGGCATCTAATAGTGAACTAAGTTTTGAGAAAATGACATGTGGCTAAATCAACTGGTCATTTGTGGCCGAAATTTTTGTATGAGTAATTTCCAATAAAGATCTTATCTTGGAAGTTAGAAATTAAAGTTTGTATCCTATTGAGTACATGCAAATAAAAAAGTCAAGCTAAATTTGAATTAAATGCGAGTTGTTCGCACGAGTATTTGTTTTAGGGAATGTAGATGGCCGATCGTTAAGTCAACTCAGCAAAATCGACAGTCGATTTCAAAGTGGAAGCCAAATACAAAGTTGAAGTTCAATAAGCCCATCAAAATCAACTCACAAGCACGAAAACCAATTGTAAGGTCTCCAAACAGAAGTAGAGTCTATATTCATCACTCATACACTTTCAGATCTTAATCCCATCTCACATCTTTGCCCAATTATAAATCCGCTAGTCAACTAGACCGCCTCTTAGTCCATTGCTTTGATCTTTGAACTTAAAAAATCAAGCAGAAATATCTATTGTGGCCACTCTTAAACTCAACCCTGGTGTCAGCATGGATTTGTAGCTTTGAAATGGACACATTGCCCATCGTGAAGATTGAAAGGTATTGTAAGCCAAATTTGCATACCATCTGCACCTATACTCATTACGCTATTTTGAGTCCGCAACGTGCACTAAAAATATTTAGTTCATATAACATATCGTTTTTCATTACATGATTTACAAAGGGACATAGGTGAATTCATTTCCTTTATAAGCTTAGAGAAAATGACAAAATTTTGTAATGTGATTCTGCCTGCGTGTGCCTTCACATTGTGGCGAACATATTGTGAAGAATCACTTCGCACAGTTAGGATACATGCAAGTTAGGAGCAAACTGTGTTTTTAGTATTAGCCCCCACAATGGCTAGTATTGTTTGTAGCTATTATATTTGAATAGCATTGCACACAATCTTATTGCACTTTCGTGTGGCTCTTTATTGCACTCGTGTGGCTCGCATACTCCTTGAATCCTCAGAGTTCAAAGCATGGAGGTGGACTAGTTGTCATTTCCTTCAAAACCTTTGTTTGATAATTTCCACATCCAGGTTAACCAAGGAAAAAAATGTTAATAGTGTTCTGCTAAAACTCTTCCAGGGCGACATTTAGATAATCCTTCATAGCAATTCATGCTCCATTTTCGTTCTTATGTTTTCCCGCAGCTTTCATTACTACATCAACCTGAGATCACTGCATATAGATTTGATAAAGCCACAAAGATTGCCGCATTAGATCGATTAGGTCCTAATCACATGCTTTTATGACATTTTCAGCTAGATGCTTATTGCCATAAATATGACATGCACCATTAACCGACCTCCAAACCTCAATAGTCGATTCCAACAAAGATCATTTTTTGCAAATTCCTCTGCTTCACTCAAGAATCCCCGCTCTACCAGAAGGTTAATCATAGCCACAGAGTTTATCTGGTTTCACTTCATTAACGACATTTCCTTGAATAGTCTATGCACTTCTTTAGCATCCCCATCTTTGGGCATCATACGATATCATTGAAGTATAAGACATTACACAAGCAATCAAGAAGTTTGTGTGCATGTGTTATGTTCCTACATTTTGCATAACATGTCTAGGGAGGCCAACAATGACAATGCAATCAAATGCATACCCATGTACATTCTCCCGTCGGTCCACGGCTGCTAGGCAACACATGCGGTCGGGGATGTAGAAAAAATGACTCTGTCAGCCTCACCTCCTCTAAATTGTGGAATAAAAACAAATCGATAAAAAACGTCTTTGTTAGCGAGTATTCATAGGCACCCAAATTATTTTGGCAATCAAATAATGACTCTCGAAGTTCGTTGAAGCATGCATTGCCGAAAATGCCCTGCATTGTCTAAACAGATGCAGTATGAAGAATAACAAAATGTTTGGAACAAGCTGTGATATGAAACATATTACAGTGACATCACACTCGGGATCGAGATACATGATCCACACGTCTTATACAAATGAAGCAAGCAAACAAATCAGTCAACCATACTTAAGAAAGCAAATAATATTACGTTTTGCAACATAAAGGTACTAAACTTATTATATGACAACAGAATGGAAGGCCATGAGCAGATATAAAGTGCAACCAAGTCAAATATAAACTTCTCTAAAGGAAACAACTCTCAACCAACTATGTGTATGCGATTAAAAGCCCCGATTCGAGCATGTGCCCAATGAGTCAATGTGAAAAAGGATATGGTAAAAAAAGGGGAAAACTACAAAATACCCCTAACTTTTTGCAAAATTCACAAAATGCCCCCTAACTTTCTAAAATTCACAAAATGCCCTAAGTAGTGCAAAATTCACACGCACCAGAAAGTATGTATAGGGGCATTTTGTGAATTTTAAAAAGATAGGGCATTTTGTGAATTTTGCAAAAAGTTAAAATATTGTAGTTTTTCCCTAAAAAATAATGCTCACCAACATTCTGTGCTTTTGTAAGGTCAAGAATAATGCCCCGCCTAAAGCTTCAACCACGTCTCGCTTTTTAGTTTGAAGCCCGACATAATTTACGTTTAAATCCTGCATGTACAAATGTACAGATCCAATTGAGAAATGCTATAGAGAGTTTCATTTTTTCTCAAAAAGCAAAAATAATGGAAGAAATAGAGTTTTAGCTAGGTAAACAGAGAGTTTTAGCTAGGTACACAGATTGAATATTTACATATTGCCAAGAATGGTAAGCGACAAAATTTGAAGCTCAAAGACAAAGTTACAATGATGAGAATGGTGGCAACAGAAATAACACAGACACTTTTGCTTACATTCTCTGAGTCTTTTCACATTGAAATACCATGGTTGCCCATTCAAAGACATTAAAATCAATACATAGTTCGTGCTTAAATCCTCTGGCAAGGACAATCCACAATGATTGATGTCACCCGCATCCATTGTGAGCAAAACATTCTGGAGTTACAGGAAAAATAATGCAAAAGTGCCAATAAAATGTTAAAGTTCATACACATAAGCGAGGAGATTGGTGCTTGATTGGTGCTTACAACTCCAACACCTCCATTAAGCATATTGAATGCATACAACAAATTGTTGCAACTCCTCCAAATTGTTGGAACTGCCTCTGTATCAGTTGCAAATGCATAAGGAAGAGTATATTCAATGTGCTTCACAAAATCTAGGTCTCACAAGCTGGACATTTTTTCATTTATAAGCCGCGATCCAAGGGTCTTCCAAAGAACCATCTTAGGGCCACCACCATGCATCTTCGGGCTCTTCTTGTGCCAACAATAACTCAATCTTTGCTGGATTCAATCCATTATCAATTCCCGCCTATTAAGACGACCAAGCATTATTTTTGCAAGGCACATTTTCCATCCTTATCGGTTGTTAAAGGCGGTTGAAAAAGCCTCTTTTCAACTGTGTTCAATGACAAAAAATGCATGCATCTATGGCAAATTTGCTAGAAGGTCATTAGCTGCCTACCAATAATATCCCAAGTAGGATCAAGTATCGTTGAAGTAAGAAGCATAGACAACAAATTTGGCTGTACAACATTTACAATATTTCTATTCGTGGTATGCTTTTTAAGTTCATTGCCTCAACAACATGCACTAGAAAACTTCAAAAGGGAAATCTAAAAATCAGCTTCTCTATGGCAAAAGCTAACCAGTAAAATCGGCCAGATGCTACCAAGTTATAGATTTCTCATTTATGAAGAGGGGACATAATAATCTGCTCATCCGGTCATAATTCGGCATGGGACACTACATCAGGGCTTCATATAGAGAGCAACATTCTGATACTGTTGGACACCATTCAAAACGTCCTACACTCAATTCAACGACTCACTGAGAGCAAATCTGAGGCTCACTGTGCAATATGCAGAATAATAACGGGCATCAAACTCTATACTATCTTTATAGTCTGGTACAGACAGCATTACATCTCGCATCTTTCTATTTGCCTGTATACATGATTGCTTGCTGAATGAAGGTTGCCATTACATTATCTCAACGAGTCACCATGCTGTTCTAAAATTGGAGGTCTATAATGGTATGGCCGATCTTCTTGAGCGGGCTGGTCTATTGGATGAGGCTGAGTCTCACGTTATCAACATGCCAATGCGACCAAATGGGACAACATGGACTGCAAAATGCATCTTTGATATGAGGCCCGGCAAGCATTCTGCTGAGCGATGCATGAAGTCAATACACTACGATTACGCTCCATATGTCTCGCCATCAAATAGGTGTCTTTGCCAGCTGGCTTCTTAACTTGGGATCCTATGACTCCCTTGATCGCTAAAATACACATTTCCATTAGGCTTTGTCTATTACGTATTGAGTCTCTAGCATTTTGTGATGCTACATAGAGACTAGCTTGCTCTTTAGGTCAATGTCATATTCGATAATCCCAAGCGGAACCGCATTATCACACTATTAATGGGGCATATTAGGGAGGATCAATCACCAAGGGATCCGTTGGCTGCTATGATTACGTGTATGCTCAGAAGCTTAAGCTCTCCGAGTACTCTAAGTAAATGCCTTGAAATCTAGCCGTGTTATCTACTTATCAAGGTTATGTAAATGAGGGCACATCAGCTCTTCCAACCGTGGGAAGCAAGATGGTGTATCATGAAATAACACGATTCGAGGGAATATGGCCAAGCTGGCTACCACGTTCTTGAACAAATGCCTTAGCACTTGTGGCTTATACACTACATATTTTGCAGATTGGACAACTAGACAAATGCCTTAAAGTTTTTTCAAGGATCCTCGGCAGGGAGATGGTCCCACCCATAATCGATACGGTGGATATCTCATCTTAAACAACTATCAATGCATCGACTTCTTATTAAAACACAACCGATGAGCTTAGCGAAGTAAAGACAACATACCCATGGTTGTATTATTCTCTGTACAATGCCCAACTAGACACACCACCTTTCAGCCTATACACCTAGCTGCACAAAACCACAAACCTATCTCGGGCTCATCTCCAATTAGGCTTGAAGTCTACCGAAAACCATAGCTCCCTTTGGCGGGCAATGTCCTTTCTTTTCTTTTTTTAATTTTCTTATATCCTCCACGAAATGTCCTATTTTCTTTGCTAACCAATCGAATCCCTCGGCCTGTTGGCTCATGAACTACATATCGCGGTTTGGACAACTAGACAAATGCCCTAAAGTTTATTGAAAGGATCTTGTGCGAGATCTTTAAAAACACAACGATTTTCTGAGATATATTATAAGAACATCGGTATTGACATGCGAAACCTACAAAATCGATTACCTTGAAGGATCAAGGATCCGCACATTATTAAGCTTCAACTTATTCGGTTGGAATGGAGCCCATCCCTCTGAGAATTACCTTTGCTTTTAATTTAAAAGGTTTGAGAAGCAATTTGCATTGAAGTTTCAAGGATTATGCACATAATTTAACCATGAAGTTTTAATTCTCTTGGCTGTCCAATTATCTGAAGGTGGCCTTATCTTAGTAAGATAGCGATTGAAATTGCAATAAACTTCTTGTGTGGTTTCAAAACTTGTGGTGCGGGTTTTATCTTGTGCAAAAATGATGACTCAAATATAATGAGATAAAAGGTTCAATGTATCTTCATATGGGTCCACATGTCTTCATTACGAACTTGAACCATGTGGTGCGTTAAAAGACAAACTTGGACCAAGCTGTTGCATTATTCAAAGATGCTCTCAAATTGTAAAACCTATTGGGTAACACCCACGAACAAATATTTGAATTCATCACATCTTCCGTTTTGCTTAGCATGGAATTTAAATTCCGTCAATCGGTGATGTTGTAACCTCCTTTGCATGCTCAATTCATTTTTTATTGGCTGAACATTGCCTAACATTGAATCTCCTTGGTGAACTTGGTACCAGCGATGAACTACTGGTGGAAAAAGAACTCAATGATATTTGTCATGCATCGGAAGCGGGGGCAATTCGGTGGTTTGATTACCTTGAGATTACGTCTGGCTGCGGGAGAATGGAGGCACTCCAAAACAAAGTTTGACCATTATCCTATATTACGATACTCTGGACACCATCAAAACGTCCTATGTTTCAATTAACGACCGTTAAGAGCAAGCGCAGGCACAAATAGATCGCGAGCAGTCAACACTATCCTATAATCGATAGCAGTGGGCGTCCAACATTTTTTCCCACCATCGGAATGAACAACTCATATTAAACGACAATCAATGCCTCGGGTTCCTAATAAAATACAACCAGCAACGAAATAGAAGTAATGACAACGTACCTATCCAATTAGGCTGAAGTCTCGCGCAAAAAAACTTCGTTCTCTCAATCCTCCAAACAAAGACCTCCCTTGATCTAGATACAACAATGGCGGCAAATCTTTTTTGCTCCAAAACCAAACCAATGCTGGCAAATACCGTGCGACACAACACCATTATCCTAGATATCCTCATTTGCCTAAAATTTAAAGGCGCTCCTGAGTCTATATGTGTTGTATGGTTGAAGCTTCGAGGATATTTCCAACAACCACGGTCCATTTTTGAGCGCGGTCGAGAATGTTGGTGTACCATGTATTTTGCGGACTTCGTGTCAATTCTTCATCATCGCTTGGTATCTCGGTTGAAACTAACAAATCAATCATGTAGGCGGAATATTGTGGGCCGTTTTCAGCACTATGTGCCGTGAGGAGACCTCTCTTTTGAAATTCTATAACATGAATCATGTATTCTAAAGGCCCAAGATATGATCTAAGAAATTCCTTTAGGCTTTGTTGAAAACGCGGCGTGGAATGATCTAACCACTCTGGCCCCGGAATATCTGCTGCTTTGTTTGTCCGTGCGTAGCATCGCCTTAATCTGCCAATGTCATGGGTTTGTCGTCATTGTAATGAACAAACTAGGGAGTCCTTTCACTCTTAGCTTGCTAGCATCTGCAATTTGCGAGCATCATTATGCGCAACCAATAAATGATGGGGGCGAAGCCGCCGTGAATGATTTGAGTCTTCATCTTGCAAGTCATCCTCATTATTAGCTCGATCTATCATAACCATTCATTGCGAGAAAATTGAGTCTCTCCTCTTCAACTCTGGAATACATGTCCACAAGATATTCACATGTGAGAGGCGACCGGTTGCAAGAACACTGCCTTCATGTAGCGGGCGACACCTATACCAATCAATTTGGGACATCGCTGCTCTCATTATCAGGGACCATCCTTTTTGTGCCATGGGGATAGAAAAGTGGGTATTGTAATGGTTCATATTGTGGATCTAGTATACTCATGTATACCTCTCGCTAGATCTGGTGCAACCAAAACCGCCATTCTTGGATTTAGTGTGGCCAGGTGTTATTTGCATGCACTATAAGCGGCAACTTCATCTCTAACAAGCTGATCCATCAAAGTTAAAATCACGGTTCCCATCGCATGTTAGTCACTCTTTTATCATCCTACAATATGGATTAATGGCATCTATCTGGCACTACGTGTAACCCAAGTAAGTGGGACTCTCTTTTCTAGTGCAACTCATCCCTTGTCGTTAGTGTCATGAACATATACCAATGAAGAGGCGGCGTGGGGTAAAAGCATGTTAGGGTGTCCCTTAAAAGTATTATTTAGTGACTAAAAGGTACCTAAAAGGTAGCGGGGTTTAGATGCTTGGGTACTGTATATATCAATATAAGGTATGTTTTATAACTTTTTATATATACATTGATCTCCGATAGCATTATCTTTACCTTAACTTTGAATATTACCATGTCCTTGACTTTATTTTGGATTTTTGTATTAGTTTTAATGAAAAGAAAAATGAGAAAGTACCAGTTCTGAAGTACCTAGTGTATGTACTTTTGCGGGTTCAAAAGTGGTACACCCTAACATGCTTTTACCAGTGGTGTTGAAGTTTGGCATATTTTTGTGGTATGTTAGGCCCATGAGGCAATAGATGGCCGGTGTGTCTAATTACCGCGAATTCTCCCACCGTCGACACCAAAAGCGATTAAAGCGAGAATAGGTGGTTTATCTTTTGGCTCTACGTGCTAAACCCATTCTCATTATAAACTTCCACAAGTGCATGGTGGCTTTCGGGGAAGTTTTTGGCGATTAATGGCGTTCGGCCACGATTATCACGGTCCCGGGGCATTATCTTTATCTTTGCCCCGCAGCATTACCGCGCCTGTTGGCGCGCTATCACCTGTAAACGTGTAGCGGCGGGTAGCCCTAGGGGGCAACTTGCAAAGGTGTGCATTTATTAATGTGCACATTTAACCATGTGCACATTTATCTAGGTGCACATTTTCCCATCAATGGCCACTTTATGCCAAGTGGGCCATACCCAAGTGTGCAATTAATGTGCACATTTACCAATGTGCACATTTATTAAAGTGCACACCTTTCCGTAATGGGCACATTTTGCCACCTAGCCATTAAAAGGCAAGTGGGCCCATTCCCAATTATCCCACATGCCAAGGGGATAATTGGAAACCCTACCAACCCCTTGTCTATTTAAGAAGGGAAACCCTAACTTGCCCATTTTTTTTTAGTTTCTAGGGTTTTAGAGCTCGTTTTGGCCTGGGGTCAAAACCGCCTCCCAAACTACTGTCGGCCGAATTGCCCCATTAGTTTCCCTTGATTGAAGCGGAGTTAGCGGGGATGGTTGAGCTCAGTCGGGAGGAGGAACCAAGGATCGGGTATTTAGTCAATTTAATAGCCTAAACCATCTTCTAGTCATTAAATCGGTAGGTTTAGCCTATTAAATTGCCCATAACAACCCTCTAGATCTCTAGATACCCGAGCTCTAACTAAAGAACCTAACTCTATGATATAGATTAGATCTTGTTCTTTAGTTCTTACGTGATGTATATGGATGATGTATCTCTATGAACTCCTTGTAGTATTGGGAAGGGGTAGAGACCCAAAGCTTGGTAGTAGATGCTCCTAGATTAGCCTCTATAGCACACTATAGATTGGCACGTATTGCAAGAGCCACACACAGTTTGTGGGTGAAGGGGCGGGCGGCTAAGAAGGAGGTTAGTGTCCTAACCCTTGAGCGATCCCTGGTGGTGTGTAAGGCCCTCACGGGGATCATTGTGACTAGGTCTAATGGCTTACCAGAGTGTGGGTAAGGCATGGGCTCATTGCACCCGTGAAGTGGTGTACACTTTCCATTGGGTTCGGTCCGAATAAGGCGGTGGCCCTCTAGTCACCTTAGAGTGACATGTAGACCTCTGCGGAGGGAGTGATCCCTACACGCCCCCATGAACTAAGGAGATGCAACCCGAGGGAATAGCCCTTTGGCTATGCCTCCGTGAACTCTGATCGAGGTCCCAACACCTTTTGACCTACTCGCAAAGTGTGCGGGGAGGCGGATGGAGTGGACAACCCTATGCCATGTTCTTATACCCGGCCAAATCCATTGCCATGAGATGCATACCGCAATGAACTCTGGAGACCCAAGCCGTCCGATCATCCCTCACATGCGAGCCTTGGGTAGGACCCTATGTATGATCTTTGATTATTTTGTCTATCACGGATGTTGATGCCCCCACCGCCGAGGTGGGTGTGTGTGTTCGTTGTATCTTGACATGTATGTTTTGCGCTTAAAAAGCTAGGTAGGCCACGAGGCGGGGTAAAATGACCCCTTCACTCTTCCTTGGGACTAGATTCTGGAGTCGCGATGATTGTGGAGGGACTCTGTATCGATTATGGGCTGGTATGGGGATGAACTCTTGTTTGTATCACGGTTGGGTGCAGAGTATATGAGTAGAGGGCGTCCGCAGTGGTATCAGAGCAATGTTCTTGGAGACCAAGAGCAAAGCACTGACCATGCTCCCAGTAGTACTAACTTGATAGGATTCTCAAACCTCGAAAAATGGGAAATTTTTTTTCTCATTTTTGTAGTTTATGCTAAGCTAGTAACAGTTAAAATGAATGGAAACATAAAAAGACTAAAATTGGTGAGCCAACCTTCAAAAAGTAGGGTGGTCTCACCGTCAGCGCCGGAGACGGATAATGAGAATCTCATTTTTAGCTTCATTTTGTGTGAACATTCGTCAAACACACTAAAAAGTTATAAATTCTGGAAAACTAACTTGATAATTCTAATTTTGAACTAAGAAATAGTAGAATTGGCATGTTATATGCTTAGAAAGTATAAAATTTAGTAGCGGGACCCACCATGTCTCACACGTCGCGCCAGGACAGAAAATGAACTTCTCATTATCGATTACGTGTGCGATGTGAACCATCTTTTAAATTTAGGTGTTTTAGATGTTTTAGGCAACCCAAAAGGTAGTTTGAAATTTGACCTAAAATGGACCCTATAAATAGATCTAGAACCCCCATTTTAAGCGTCCCTTCCTTAGAAAATGCATACAAATA
Organism: Isoetes taiwanensis; assembly: GCA_021234155.1. NCBI lineage: Eukaryota > Viridiplantae > Streptophyta > Lycopodiopsida > Isoetales > Isoetaceae > Isoetes > Isoetes taiwanensis. The sequence continues at coordinate 445,022 of JAJEKV010000140.1, forward strand.
CGCTAAGGCGATTTTCGGCGCCGGACATCGGATTGACAGATTGAATATGGCAAGGACCAAGCGAGCGGCAAAGCCAGCGGCCGCCAGCGCCAAGGCCGGCCATACGATTCAAAAGGATACTCCAAGAGCACCGTGGCGAATCTTCATCCAGTGAGGGGAGGCGGTTCGGACTAAAGTGGCCGGATGGAGGTCCTAGGCAGTGGCCTTGAACATGATGCACACCAGATCCTCGAAATCAGGGAGGAAAGAAGGAGCAAGGAGGAAAGGCGGAGGACTGACCAGCGGTCGAGGAACAACTCGAAGCTTAGGCCCGTCTGCGGGGAAGAGTGAGGAGAGGACGGCGGCCCAGCGGAAGCTTAGCCTGCTGAAGAAGAAGACTCTCATGGCGTTCGTAAACCAAGTATGGCAAAAGCGCCCTTAGAGAGAGGAGGACAAAAAGGCGGGGAGGACAAACCAGGTGGCGAAGAAGGCCAGGCGTGGAGGTAGGCACCAAATAGTTGTGAAGGTTGGTAGCGCGGGGTCCGTCATCAATGACCATCGGTGGCGGACCCGACCGGCGGTTCGGATGAGGATTCGTCCTATCTTTGAGGGGCAAGCTCTTGAAACCGGTAGTGGAGAAGGAAGCACCTCGTGGTGGGCGCTGAGGAAGGCGGCAGGATGACGCTGAGCCCCACCATTCGGCGGGATAGGGTCAAGCCACGGCCTAGCGGAATGCGTGATGGAACCCGTCAAGGTCTATCGAGAAGAAGATCAAGAGCACAAGCGCCTACATGGCGAAGTGGGGAGCATACAAGCTTACTACCGGGGAGCCTGAGGGGTGAAACAATTGAAGCGGGCGGAGCAAAAAGCGGACCTGAAGCGCGCCACCAGGCAAGCCTCGAGCACGGAAAAGCGGACCAAGAGCGGAAGAGGTGAGAGAGCCCTCAAAATCGGCACTTCGGCGGAGATTCACGGACTTTTGATCCTGACTTTACGTTTCAGCAGCGAGGTAGAGAAGTCATCGCGGGGGTACAACCGCGGACATGCGGGCAGCCCGATGAAATCTTTGCTTTGTGCCCTCACGGGGCGGCGGAAGGCGAAAATAGTCGCGGCATTTTTGAGGGATTCGGCTGGCTGCAGGTTCACCTTGAAAAGGTTACACTTATGAGACAGGATATGTATTTGGCCGGACACATCAAAGCAGCCCTTGAACTTCTTGTAAATAATGAAAATTTTTGTTAATATAAAATTTTTTTGTAAATAATGTCCGATCTTGCTTAACTAGGTTGAGATATTGAATTCTAGCTTTTGTTTTGATCAAATTGGACTTTTGGCAAAGTGGGGCGATGTCTCACCGCGTCGGCGCGGGGCGAGAAAATGAGAATCTCATTTTGAGTTTGGCGTAACGTGTGAACCATGTAAAATGCCCAAAAGCGGCTCCAAATTGACCAAATAAGGGGGTCAATTACGCCTAACAATGAGTCGGTAGAATTACACGTTAGATCACCCAAATTGATCAAGTTTAACCCATTTTAGATCACATGTCTGCATACGTCGGCGCCCGAGGGAAAAATAACTTTTCATTATCGAGTGCAGAGCATAGCGTGTGAACCTCGGCTTTTGTCACCATACCACATTCAAATGATCTCAAGTTGTTTACGCAATAGGTTCATTGAGTCGATCTTAGCATGCTCAAACCCTAAAGTAGTCTTCGACTCTCAAATGCACCACTTAATGGTGGGAATCACCCAATCCCAGCCAAATTCTAGGTTATCCAAAATTAGGGTTTCCCTTTTCTATAAATAGGTTCCCCACTTCTCAATTAGCACCCTACAAGTTTGATCTCCCTTTGCTTAGGCGATCTTCCGGCTCACGAGGCACGCATCTGTTTGATAGTCTCTTCCTGCGCTAGATCCATGCCCGCTTGACTTGAGGATGAGTGCAGCCGATTACCATCTTTGCCGGCGGATGTCAATGACATCTTAGAGTCTTTGGGAAAGAAATAGATATCAAGCCCACGGAATACAACCCGGCATATAGACAAGTCTTAGCGAGTTCCAAGCTAGGAGTAGGACCCTCTCGTTCCAGCTCCCCCTTGCATAGGCTACTTTGTCCCCGCCCATCCTTCAAGCGGCCTTGGGTGATGTCCCACAACATTGCCAGTACTTGACTAACAAAGGCGGGGGCTGCGACTCATGGTCACGGTTAGCCGGGACCAAGTATTTCCTCCCCACGCCCTAAGCTATTTTCTATCCCGCAGTGCGAAAAACCCAATGGGGGCAACCCCTCTATCCCTCGATGGAGGTGGACCCCATAGCGATCCAAGCGAGGAAAACGGTTTTTGCGGTACTACTTAGAACAGAAGGAAGAAAAGAAGAAATTCGGGACGAAGAGTATAGAGCTAGACTTCCGGAAAAAACGTGACAAGCGAAGAGGGCTGGTCAACCGGCGAGCGGTGGAACATAAAGTTGCTCCCCACAGGGCTAGGCATCACAAGCCTAGCCCTATCATCATCAGCGGGAGGTACCTACTCCTCGGCGACATCGAGAATCTCGAATGGGGAGAGGCCGATTGGATGAAGCTGCTCCACCAACTTCGGCGGTCCAGGCTGGCCTCCTACATGTGCACCAAGTGTCATGCATACGATTACATAGATTCCGATTATTCATTGTTTGGGTTCATGTAAGAAGGCACTATAGAATGATTGAGGGATAGCAAGACCATTCGGGTTTAATGCTAGTTGCAAATCTTTCTTGTCCAAGTTTCAACCTAGCCTATGTACCCTTCATGGCATTGTATATATATCCACTTACAGTTATCGTTATAGTTTCTTGATCTTTTTTATTAGTATTCTATAATATATTTTTGCTCATAGTTCTTTGATGTAGATTCGTGGCACTAGCTTTGAAGTGCATTAGCCGCGAAACCCTAGCTGCTTCTTACCATTAGAACCATAGTCTTAGCCCAGCACCCGAGGAATAAGTGATTAGAGGTATCTTTAGTCCATTAATACAGCGGTGGGTATCTTTTAATTCATTATTAGATTAGAAATACTTGATATCTTGAGAATATAAGGACTTGAGCTAAAATGCTCAAGACTAGCATTGAATGGAATGATTCAATAAGAATGTGACTCCTACATATACACCTAAACAATAAGTCAAGATGGCATCATTCCAATGGATGACATCGTGTCCGAGTGTCATGAGCACCACCTAGAGTTTTTGAATGTTCGAACCTCTAGAAGCTGGTATGCATATGAGAGAAAGAAGCAAGTTAATGTTGTTACCACGAGAATTTATAGTTGGTAGGTGGCAAGGTATGTGGCTTGCAACTAAAAAGTTCTTGAGTTTAAACCGACCTCGGGCAACTTCTCTTTTTTGTATCAGAGTGTGATGACTATCTTTTATATTATGCCCATATGGTCATCACACACTATCCCCTCAAACGATGATGGCTTTCCATTCAATATTAGTGGATGCGAGGGCATAATATTCTTCCCATAAGATAAAAAACCCAATCATCATAAAGTTGAATCAATATAAAGATCTTAGATCTAGCATGAGATCCATACATATGACGAGGAGTCTAAGGAGTAAGATCACGGAACATAAGAAGATTAGAGTTGGTATTTGAAACAAGATTTGGAGGAACTAACCGCGGGATCAAAGTCCTAGATCCTTGAATAGAAATAGGAGCGCCGGTGGAGGAAGTACAAGATGAGAGGTAGAAGTGATATGAACTAAACGGGGATTAACTGAGCGGCCGGATACTGGTGAGGAATCAGACATGCGTTCTAGATCGGGGCATGATCTAAAATTGAAGGGAGCATCGGGGCATAAATGCATGGTGGAGAATTTGATCAAGCTTGAATCCAAAGGAATGAGAACCCAGCCCGATGGAGAGTCTTTGCAACGCTCCGAGAAGTTCGAGGAACTATAATTGGATCAAGAGCAGAAATTAGAAACAATTTGGGGTGAATCTGGAACTTCATGAGAGATAGAATCTGACTAGAGCTGAAAGGCGATGGTGCCTATCCAGCGGCCTTTCGCGATGTCCCTCAGCCGAGCCAGCTCGGCATTCACGCATCTTCAACTCACCGGATAAGCTGTTGATAGAGCGATGATCACGATCTTCTCCACCTGCATAATACTCACCAAGCAATTCTTCGCATGATGGAAAGAAAATTCTCGAATTTGTTTAGGCCCGGAATGATTCGGTTTAAACTATCATGAGCAGATGTGAAAACAAAAAGAAATCTGAGAAAGAAATCTGAACAAATACATAAAGAATATATGATGGAGTGCTAGAAATACTTGATACAAAGTGGCCGGGTAGAAGGACTTGAGCTAGAAGACTCAAGGCGGTGTTAGCCGAATGGTTCGACAAGGAATGAGACTCCTCTATATATATCTAGACTAATAGTTTAGGACCACCGAAACACAGCCGGGCCGGAGATTTCTTTTAATCATCTACGATGAAAGTAGGTTTGCTCTTCTTTATATTAGGTCCCAAAAGGTTATTTGGTCTCTGTGATGATAGAAATCAATTCAATATTATATTTTCATCGTTTGAAAATGCTGAAATGACAATCAATAAGAAGTTGACGATTTCCATGTCCTTGTCTGTTTGCTGAACTTTCCACTATTATCAAGTGGAATCTTACCTAAACTAAGTTTGAAATATCTACATTCAGAACTTTATATGGTATTTATGGGTATATATATGGTGACTAAAGGGACCTTTTATTCTTTCCAATTCTCGTATATTTTGCTCCATTTACATAAATATAATAGACTATAATGTGGAATAATTGAAAGAGAAAGAAAGAGAACCTCGAGTTTATTGAACTCTCTATGCACTTTCTATCCATAACAGACTCCTTTGCTATGGATGTGTATTTCGTATACTACTAGTTGTTGTTCTAGAGCATACCGTCGAATGACATCTATCCTTAACTGTAGCTCTTTCTTTCCAAGTAAGATATTTATGGATGGATATTTTTCATGGGAACTTATATACCAACTAAAAGGGGTATTTGACCTTCGTACAAATAAATGTTTACTGGTAACCTATGACCAATGCAAAAGCTCGAGTCAACATTACTTAAACTTATACTAACATTGGAAGTAAGTGTAAGGGAGCTAAAACACTCGTGACATAGGTAGGCCCTGAAGATTTTTGAGTATCTATTGGATTCTGTTCAACCACCTTCTCTCATTGGAAGGAAAAGGAAATGCAAATTCCCAACCACCAACCTAGACAAAGGAAAACAAGGTATTTTATGCACCAAGCTCCGAGTCAATGTTGCTGACTATATATGAACATGGAAGAGCAAGTGTAGAGGCTAGAAGCCTAGGTAGACTCAAGAAGATTTTTTAGATTACAACAATCAACCCTATATGTCACGTTCTCTGAGGAGCCTAGTCTATCCACGTGTCTTAAAATGTAACTTGGCCTTTTCTTATATCATTTGGATCCTAATCTAAATCAACTATCAGTGGAGAAAATAATAATTTGGTGCTTGTTGGAGAACGTCACCCAAAGGATCTTCCCTTACTTAGAATCTTGATTTTTTCTAATAGCCCTTTTCGATGCTGGAAGGTATGAATTTATATGGTAACACCCGGGCCATAGCCTAGGTAGGTCCTGAAGATTTTTTTTTTTTCTGGGATCTATTGGATTCTCTTAAAACAACTTCCTAGTTGGAGGAAAGGATATGCAAATTCTCAACCACCAAACCTAGACAGGAAAAACATACGTGAAGTGATGCCACGTCGCCTACGTGGACGGGCAGAATACATGTTGAAGTGATATTTAGACCCGAAAGAAAAAAGACGCTTTTCCGAAAAATAATATCTATCTTTCCCGAAAAACGGACGCAGCTGACGCACGCAGCCGCACATAATCCCCATAAGAAGTATCAATAACGTGCGTTGGCCTATTAGCCAGATGGGACACAGCTTGCACTTTGCTCAGTCCTGGCCTCTTTGCTCCAGCCGATCGATCGAGCCGCTCCACGTTTTCTTCTCGTTTTTGAATTTGCAAGTAGTCATTCCGGTAAGACCTTCCTTCTTTTATTCTTTTCTTTCGAGTTTAAACCGTTGATCCCTCGTTTCTTTTCAGATTCTAATCTTTCACAGAAGCTCGATTGTAAAATCTTTCTAGCATAAATTCCTTATTCAAGGAATATTTTGATGCACTAGCTCCCTCTTTACAGTTCTTTCTGTCTTGATTTTGTCGTTTTCCTCAACGTTCTTCCTTCACTTGCTTCTTTCGAGTCTTGTATAATTAAGCTGATACAAACTGGTTATCGGCTTGTGTATAAAAACCTTTCTATGATGTTCATTGGTCAGTCGTTTACCACAAATAGTTTGATGCTAAAGAAATCTCAATTTAGCATATTTATGCTTATGTTAACGTAGCGAGATCTGGGTAATAAATGCTGATATATCTTTCTTGAACTATTCCTAAGATATATAGAATTGAGGTGCTGGCATATCTTTTTATTCAATTCATTGGTTAGACCTCCATATCAACAATTGAGCTGTGACAAGCTATATTCCTACCTGTTGGTTTGAGGTTCCACACTTTCTTAGCTTTGTTGTGGAAAATGGAAAAAGGTTAGCAGTGATCCACCCAGATATCATTACGTTGAAAGACCTCTTGGTGCTTCTGCTCAGGTATGTTGTTCTCTTGCTATATTCTATGGCCATGGCGTGTGAGGTAACGCGAGGGCGGTACACTGTTCATTGATTCAATTAGGGTCGGAGTAAATTTGTTTGGAGACCCAGGTTACATCTTGGAAGACTGATAAAGGAGAGGAATTACTATTTGTGACTAGCAATTGAAGACTAAACGCTTAATCCAATGCAATTCACAAGGGGCTGCATTCTAATGGTGCTTGTTGAATGCACGTATGCAGCCTTTAAGAGCCACCTAAGGCTATCGGGTGGAATCCCAGTTGCTTTCCACAGGGTGGGCAAGTTACAATTTAGCCATTTGTCTAGCCCATTGGCTTTTTCCATATGATGATGGTTCTCAAACTTTGGACCCTGGAGCCTCATGGATTTGCAAGGAGGAACAGGAGGTGGGCTGTAGACAACAATCCTCCACCTCTTCAGCTGGGAACACCAAGGTTTTGCAGATCTCATATTAGTGCCAAGAAGGAGGATGACTACAAATATGGCCTCACAGGTGCCTTTTTAGTTGCCTTCATTTTGCACTTTGATTATCTAGAAAAACATCTTCTTTTATTTTGTTGTTGATACTGTAGCTTTTGAGCTCGTCCTCACGAGGTGCACTGGCAGGGGTGGGTGGGAACTTGACTCTGACTGCTCGTGTCCAGGAATACTAATATGAAGCCATTCACTTTCACATTTGCTTTTCCATACCTATTTTGGGTTTCAGATGTGAGGGTAATGCTGGGACATAGTCGAGAAATGCTTTTATTGTTTTATTTGTGCATGTACTGCAGAGAATCTAGACACTGCTATGGTTCCTAACTTCAAGTGTAGTGATGCGAGTTGAAGGTCTAGAGACTTTGGAATATATGGACAATCTTCAACTTTCTTAACGGTTTTATACCGAACAAGGAGATGCAATAACCTTTGATAGGGAGGTCTGCCACGTTCTTATGCTTTTTGATTGTGTAAGCAGTTCCTTGATTCATAAATACATGTTCACAGGTTGACAGGATTTATCTATCCATCCGCGACAAAGCTTGCAATAATTGATCATGAAAAAGAAAAGGACATTTGTAGTGAAGAAGAGGGTCTGCCCTGAATTAAAGGTACTCATCCACCTTCCTACAATTTCATGCCACTATTTATTGTTGTATATTGGAAATCAATATTTGAATGCTAGTTTGCAGTTGTATGGAATCCATAGGAGAAAGAGGCCAAAGCTTTTGCCAGATCTGGCTGATGATGAATACAAGTACATGGTTTATGTAGGGGAAACAGCTGCTAAGTTTAATCTTTAAACCCTGGAAGAAGAATGGAAAGGTCATAAGAATTGTCAGCTGTGTTGTCAAAGTTACTACAATTAGCCAGCTTGATCCTGGAAGGGTTGTGTGAATGGGGAGCGAAAATGCCCTGCCTTAATTAGGGTTTTTAGGAGCAGGAAATCGGCCAGCAACACAAAGCTTAAAATGTTTGAAACAGACGTTTGCAATTGAATTGCCGTATTTATGTAAGCCTATGATTGACCATCATGCTGGTAGATATGATATTGGCTGTATAGAGGGTTCCTTAAGCTAACTCTGCCTCTAATTGGTGAAATTAAATGTATGTTGTATCAACTTTTTGAGGGTTCTGAAGCAGCCTGATGCCATGAAAATGGAATATGCCATGTGGTTTTTCTTCTTGCATGGATGTGCTTCATCCGGATCTTTTAAGAGCTTTTCTAATCAAAATACTTTATCAGAATGGTAATGTTGTGATAACTGTTCCCAAAGTTGTCATTCCTTGATTACTTTTGTGATCACCTGTATAAACTGATGATTAATAAAAGCAGAAAAGGGGGATTTATTGTTAGTGTATAAATTCATCAATTTCTGGACATTTTAGTGTGCCTGTAGAATCAGCTGTATTTAGGTTCTGTGGACATGCTATGCAGCTTTTTATAATTGGTTTAACTTTGGCTTGACTATCCTGCAGATTATATGATTATGATTAGCCAGGCCTTTTTTCTTTTGGTAGGGGATGAGCTGTTATATGTTTATTAGTAGCCTATATGTTTGCTTGAGGTTGGAGGTTATTTTTTCCTTAACCGGCGCTTCGGATCCAACCGTTGCCCACCGTTGATTGCAGCCCTGTGATACCAGGGCATAGCAAGTGTACTTCGAATAGGGCATAACAGGAGAACTGATTAGCCTTGCCTTTGAATTCTGCCGAACCCCCTCGATAAACAGGCTGAATTCAGCCTCCGATGTCCAAACCTGCCTTGATAAACCGATTAGAATTCAGATGGCAAATGGGGTCTTTTTGTGTTCACGGAGAGCAGCCAGGACTTTGTGATAAACCAAGGCGTAGGCGTGATAAACAACCTACTTCCCGGGATTGATAATCCCGCTGTGTGGTTTGCGAGGTTTGGGGAATTGAGGCGACTTGCCTGGGTTAAGGGGATCCCGATCCCCTTGCTACTTCCATTATTATGAGATAAGCAGGGCTGCGCCCTCAAGGCCATACGTTTATCCCGGCCATAACAGGAGGCTCAAAGGATTAACCCCTGCCTTCTAAAGTTCTCTTTTGCAGGCATTTTATATATAAGGAAAACTACCAATATACCCCCATTTGTGTTAATGTCTCCATGTGTTTATCCATGTGTTAATGTTTTCTTTGTTGCATTGGATGAAGGCATAATCGTGAGAATATGCTAAAATCAGGGGCAAGGGATTTTTACTCACACCCGTATAGCACAACGCTCCCCATGTGCCATATACCGCGTTATAAAAAAATACGTTTGTGAATGGGAAATACATTGCCATGAATGAACCACCATTGCAAAATGAAGCTTGTTTTTGCAATGGGTGTTAGAAGCTACACAATCTGTTAGAGCATAATCTACGAAGGTGCACAATCTACCGGACCTAAACCAAAGGTAGGATATGCATTATGAAACGGGGATGTGTTCTCCCAAATCCAAAGCCCAGCTGGAGGAAGCCCAGAAGATGATAAAGAGCCAAACCATTGCTCATTCTGCACTTCTTTACAAGCGAATGGAATGGAAGCAAAGCAACCATGGAGCAATGAAACCTCTATCTCATTTTTAAACCATTCCTCATTCTCTACTTGCTAAAACAAAATGTTCATGTAAAGCGGCAAACAAAAGGGGCTTCTACATGATCTAAATTCCGCGGAAGAGTTCCGGCAATAATTTGTGCATCAAAGCGATGCATTTGCAATGGGGAAGGAAAGGGAAGAACTAAAAATGGGTGAAGGTGGAGTTGGCCTCCAAAATCAAGCCGAGGAAGCGAAGAAGCCAAGATACCATCCTTGGTAGGTTGAAAAATGACATTTTTATCTGCGACTCCAACGTCGGTACACATCAGGCTGTTCTTAGCAACCAAGAAAATTGAAGTAAAACTGCTTTCAGACCATGCGGGCAAACACAAAAAAGAATGCGGTCGGGGCCAGAGTAGAAAAAAAAAGAACTCCCCTCTTTTTGACCCCACCTAAGCCCCAAATCTTAGGAAAGAGATATTTTTCTTGAGGGCATAATGTGTGTGTAATATCAAAATGCCTCTATGGGTTTATAATTACTAAAATGCCTGGCTCCACATAAAACTTTATAAAATAAACATACAAACAAATAACCAATTTGCTATTACATCAAACAATTGGCAAAATAACTAAAGAATGCCATTACATACCAAGACTTAATCCCTGAAGCTGGCTACACATCAAAGCGTAATTACTAAAATACCCTTTAGACACAAAAACTTAATGCTAAAATGCCCTTACATACTAATCCTACTAAAAATGGCTTAATTATAAAATACCCTTTACACACAAGGCTTAATTACTAAAATGCCCATACATACCAATCCTGCTCTACACCAAATGGCCTTACATACCAAACCTACTCAATCCTACAAAGAGTTCGACGAAGTCGGAATCAACACTTTGAATTGGAACCCCCACTAGGTGCATTGTGGCCCTTCCATCCACAATGTTGTTATTTTCTCTATATCTTCTCCTCCTGTGTGTTGCATTGGTTTTGGACGTCCGGGAAGCGTGTGGCTGATGATAACATGCCTCAATAGCATCATCATGCACTAAAACCACGAGGGGAATCTTACTGCCACGGGAATCGGCTACCACGGGGAATGATTGGGCGTGTAGGGGTATTTTGGTAATTAAGTTCTATTTGAGAGTTTTATTAATTAAATTTAATTAATAGATTAGTCAAAATTGATATGTAGTGGCATTTTGGTAATTAAGTTTGATATAGGGAGCAAATTGGTAATTTGTATCTTTATTTGAGTCGAGGGGCATTTTGGTAATTTTAATCATGGGGGGCACTTTGGTAAAACTCATAGCGGCATTTTTGTAGTTTTCCCTTAAAATAATAATCGCGATTGGATGCTTTGCTTGTGGTTAAGTAAATTTATCGATGCGATGCTTAGGTAAGATTTGTGGCGTTCAAGTATTTTATATGGTATCACGTATAAATACGTGACCGTCACCCTAGTAAAAGATGCATACCATGGGGTTATTGTAACCCTGGGGGTTGACCTAAAAAGGGGCTAATTTGATCCATAGGGATAATAACTTATGATTAGGGAATTAATGTCTAAATGGGTTAATTAAGTTAATTAATGCTTTTGGGAAGGCGCACGGCTTCATCGATTAGCGGCATGGGGAATTCAATTTGGGTCATCAACTTGACCCCTATCCTAATTGACCCCATAATCGACCAAGAGGGGCGGTGGCGCCCACCCTTCTTTGGCCCAATTTACATGTGACCCGATGCGAGCACCAAGTCCAAGGAAGATGGAATCTACCGGCGATAATGGATCTACTTGAGGAACTTCGGTGGGTGGTTAGTATAGCTTGATGTTCTAGGGTAGCGCCCTATTGGGCACTTGTTGTGTTCATTTCTTACATTCTCTCACATTGCTTTAATTGTAGGAACTAACCCTTGATTGCAAGGTGAGTTCTCTTTATCTCTGATTGATACTTGCTCATGAATGATGGATTGATAGTCCTTTGCATAAGTATTGCTCTTGAAGCGAGGGAATTAAAGGGGTAGAGACCTGCGAGGCCATGTTAATAATTATACTCCTAGGTTGATCCTGTGTTTCCCATTAGATCGCGGCACGTGTCTGGGGAGACCCACTTGGGGTCATAGATGCTATGGAATGGCTTAGCACCACGAGGAGAGAAGGGGCGGTTAGGGCGGGGTGGGGTCTTACGCATGAGCATAAAGGCTCCACGAGACTCCCTACAGTGGGCTGGGCGATGGCCCGGAGTCCGCGTAGAGGGCAGGGTATGGGTCACGACCTCCTGGCAGGTGTGAGGGGGTGTGACGTATAGGAGCACCATGCACTTTGAGTAGATAGAGGTGAGTAAGTCGTAATGCAGGATCGCGAGAGTGTTGATGTGACACATTATTCTCTAACTCACCCATGGAACCCTTCACGATCGTGGAAGGGATACTTCCACGGCACGCCTCATCCCGGACCCGGGCCTCTCATGAACCACAGGTAAAAGCTGAAGGGTGATACCTTGAGGTCATCTCAGGAGGCTATAGTGATGCCATAGCATGAATGCGACCCATCGCAGGAAGTGTTACTTACGGGGAGGGATGGAGTGAACCACCCTAGCCCGGTGTTCTGCCAGCCAGCCATGCCGGTTATCTGCATTTGTCTGTTGATCTCTTGAGACCAAACCGTCAATCCATCGCTGGGGAATCCGAGTAGGGGTAGGGGTTGGGGTGTTTTCCTTAGGACTAGATGTATATTCTTTGCCGTTAGTATTTGGATGGATGTGCCACCCTTAGGTGGTGGTTATTTATATATGATTTCTGGCTGTGTGTTAACATGTATTCAGCTTCCATGACTTAGGAGTCCCCAGGAAGTGGGCGAATGACACCTCCATTGTCCTTCACTCGGGCTCCTCTTCACGGGCGGGATAGGCCGGAGGGCCACACTCATGGCCGGGATGGTGATGCAGCCATGTGAGGAAGGAATCCCCCGTGTAATGCAGTAGGGGGCGTATATATTGAGGGCGTCCACGGTGAGTATCGAGCATGGTTTTGGGAAGCCAAACTACTGCACTGGCCACATACTAACTCGTTAGATCGTTAGTTAGAACTTTGGGTAGTATGAGATTTGGGTGGTGTAGTAGATGTCGTCATGATTAATTTAACGTGGTTTAAGTATAATATTGGGATGTGTACCCGGTGCGAAACCCTAACCCTAAGTGGCGGGCAGGGGGTACCCGGGTGTAGCTGGCGAAGGTGGCGAGGTCAAGGTAGGGTCTGCCACTTGCCGCCCTAATAATATTAAAAAAAAATAAAAAAAAAAAACAAAACCCTAACCTTAACCCTAAGTGGTGGTGGGATACCGGATGTTCTGGCGGCGTGGCGGGGATTAGGGGTAGGAGCATGCCACTTCGCCCTAAAAAGCGCGATTCCGAGTTTTCAAATTTTTTATTTTAGGTTAAAATTTAAATTTTTGTTAAAGGGTAACATTTTCCTTCCTTTATTTTCTTAACGTTGTTGCTTCCTTGTGCTCCCTAGGCTGCCATAGCCGCCCGGGACCTGAAGCTTCCCTCATACATAGCCAAACCTCACTCCCCTTGCCTTCCTCTCCCAAAGCCCTCTCAGCCACCTAATAATGGATGGAGGAAAAAGCGGTGTACAAGCGCCAAGCCTAAGCTATTTTAAATCTTCCATAGGGTCTCGATGGCGAACTCTTGCCATCGCCCAAACCCATGTTGAGAACATGAAGCTAAGGCCCAGGAGTTAATAGAACATTTTGTTAAGCGTTTCTATGAAGGGGTTAGGATACCATACCCACTCTTACCTATAATGGCTTCCTATACAAGCTTAGCATGTCCAAGGAAACCTACAAGTAGTTGAAGAGAGGAAGATGGTGTCGAGTATACCGTTCTTTTCGGCTAGGAAGGATGAGCAAGCTGAAGCCAGGAGCCATACAAATCTGAGGCCATAACATCCTATGCCAAATGGCACAAGCGGCCGGACCACCACAATGGCTTGCAGCCGATGACCTACTTCGCCAAGCTTTAGGGTGCCCGTTACCTTGGTAATGGGATGTGTCTTTTAATGGTGGATCTACACCATCCCATCTTTTAGTATGAGGAGAGTAATGCATTATCATCTGGGAAGCAGGAACACCCCATTTTTTCACCAGATCCGGTTCGGTGGAACATTTGAAGCGGAGACATGGGGCCAATCCCATGCATGCAGGTATTTCTTGGAGCTCAAGCGAGAGCGGATGTTGGATAGGGGAAAACGAAGCTTGAGGAGCAGGCTACACTTGAGGCACAAGCCGCGAGAAAGGCAGCCCCGCCAAGGAAGGCTACTAAGCCGTGAGGATACTATCCATGCAGCAAGTAGAGCGGGGAGCAAACCGAAAAGAATGCAAGATAACACGGAGGCGTATAGCGAGGAAACAACGAAGCGATTAAGGGGCGGCTTAGGAAGCGGGATCCCAGGCAGGACCATCAAGACCCCCACCTCCGAATGATCCTTTCCGCCGCCCGAGCGAAAGAGTGACCCGGATGCCGGTCTGAGGGATCAGCTCAAGGCTCGGGGGTGGTGTCACCAAAGACTCAAAGGGACAACCGGTAAGGAATGAAATCATCCGGCCGACATCCAGAAGGCAGTGGGGGAAAACTATTCCCGGGCCCCCCCACCTAAGAGGAAGCATCGTTACAAGCACGGCAGCGTGGCACTTAGGGAAATAAGGAAGTATCGAAGTCTACGAATTCTTGCTCGGAAACTTCCCTTTTTAAATTTTATCCGAGATTACTCAAGAGTATAAAGGCCGGATCTCGGTTCCAAACTCATGCAATTTTAGCACTCCATGTGAAGCGGTCGAAGCCTATTTGGTGGCCCTCTTTGGCGATGCCAATTTATGTACTATCCATGCTAAGCGGTGGCGATTATGACAAAGGACCTTCGGCTATACTTGCCCGGGATCCGTGGCGAGCGGCCCGTGACTATGTAAAATAACATTTTGTATCTATGTAATTCGATATATTAATATGAATCTGTTTTAACTTCTTATTGAGTGTGATTTTTCTTTCTTTTATATATGTATATTGAAAAAAAAAAAAAAAAAATATATAATAATAATAATAATTAGTTGGCGCCGAGCGCCGTGTCAGGAAAATTTAAAAGTGACATTCACTTTAGGGTTTTAGTTCATTTCTTATTCCTCCGTTCTTTTTCCTCCTCCTATTTTCCTTCTTGACAATGGACTATCTTTGGGCATTTAGCATGGTACATGGGAGGTGGCGATGGGATCCCCGGGTCCCATACCCTCTCTTGGACCCCATGTTGCGGTGTAGAGTCGACCTTATCGACAATATCGTGCACATCCCCATTATAACCTTTTTGGGTTTTATAATGAGGAAATCCTGCCCCAACGAGTTTCGGGCTAGCCTCAACCCTACCTCCACGAGGGGATATTTTTGTCTGGCGGATGTTTGGGGGCTGACCCGTCCACCAACAATGATATCCTTAGGGGGCATTGTCGGGGCGTGCTAACCTTCGCCCCATTATTGACCTGGGATCTAGCGAGTTGTACTTTGAGGCCCGGTTCGCCCTTGCCCTTATCATGGATAGGTATGTTGGCCCGTGCCCGACCGGCATTGGACAAGCCAAGAACCCACTTCCCCGGATCCTTAGGAGGATGAGCGGATAAGTTATGCCGACTTTGTAAGATGAAAGAAATTGGCTCGCAGAAGCCTTTACCTCGTAATAAGGGCCAAACACTTGTCGGAAACCTTCCTTCCTACTATAAAGGTTGGGGATCAAGATTACTTGCTGGCGGCGATATTCAATGGGCATATCCCGCATATAAGCTAATAAGGGCAAGCAAAAGGCGGCTCATCTTCTTTATGGTACGTGTGTCGAGAGTCAAAAAGCGACTTCATCGATTATTCTCGACGTCTATGTGCCGAGAATACACAAACTGCTCAACTATCATCACTCTTGATGTTGAGCCTATCAACCTCTGTTATCGTTATGGCGGTTAATGATTGAGGGTACTCGATCCTCAATTCACGAATCGGCTTTCCATTTCTGACCCCACATGTTCCCAATATCAAGCGATGTAAGTAGTCAAGATCGAAGATGATCCAACTATGGAGGATCTATGTAATGAAGGCCATTATGCGCCGAGGAAGAGAAGTTTTGCTAAGGAAGAGGAACTCCCGAACTTGGAATCTGAATTGGCAATGACCCATCCGTGGCCGTTGAGGGTTGAAATGCCATATTACCGGTTCTTCTTGTGCGGCTTTTACAAGCGAGGCAAGTTCTCTTCTTGCCAAAGCGATTGTGCACTGGCGAGGAGGTTGTATGGGCATTAGGGCACTTTTTGGCGACGACCCGAGCCATAAAAAGTTGCCCCCCTAATCTTGAGCAAATCATCACGGTAAATCGATTCATCTAGCCATTCTGGTGTTTGACCACGATGTCGGCTCTTGGATGAACTTTGAGTCTGCTGGTTCTTGGCGGCCATTAGCTACAAATGTTCCTCGAAAATAGCTTCATCAGGCTGCCTCATCAATTAACCCTAGTGTATTACTTCTCTGACAGAGGCCGGGCACGAGTTTGATACACAAAGCGCAAGATGGTTCAAGAATTAGACCTCTTAGTTCTAGATTTTTATTAGACAATTGTATTCCAGTCTTATGTAATTTTGATTGGCATTTCCTTTAATGGGCCATCACATAATTTATGTACCATTTTCTTATATATATACTTGTCTTGTCGAAAACCATTGCATTGTCTTTTCCCTTCATTGCTTATCTTTCTTCCTTAGAGTTGGAGTCTCGGACAATTGTTCAATGTTATATATTCATTCCTACCGTCTTCTGCAGACGAGGACTCGAAGAATATGAGGAAAGGATCACCAACCGAATCTGAAGGGGCGATCGGGACCCTCAGACCAGGATTATAGCCAGCGATGCGGGGAGTACGGTGGGGCGATGATGATTCTGAGGTAGCGGAACTGGAGAACAAGGAGAGCCCTATGATCCGACAAAGGATTGGAAGTAGTCAACATTCTTGGCCCGGGCCTTTGAGGGACTTCTGACAAACTCTTAAATCGAACATGGGGATTACCGGGCATGACAAGGCATGAAGCTTTTCTTGGCGCCAACAATCACTTGGCGGATTTTCTATCGCTAAGGAGGCTTTTTAATCTCCTTATCATTAGCCCCATTAGACTACCAACTGTCATCATCATCCAAAGTACTGGCTCGCTACAAGGTAGTCGGTATGTCTGGCGTTAGCTACTCTATCTTGTACCCTTTTGCTTAAGCCTAGGCCCGATCCCCGGTTTTGCTATGTACATGTGTGAGTGTCCAATGTATAATGTCGATCTGCATGTGATACCACTTTAAGTTTTGTAACTACCAATGTAATGATCTCTAATGTAAACTTGTTTTAAGCTTATAATAAAGATCTACGCTATTGTACTCTTCTATTTACTCTCTCTCTCTCTTGCAATGCTATCCAGAAATGATCTTGTTAGTAAGACTTGATGTCAACGTAATTACGCTTATATTTTTATGATCAATATAGGCGGTGCACATAGCGCCGCTGGCGAACAACTAACACGAGCAAGAACTTATGTTGATGAAGAGGCAATTAGTCGATTCTGACTTATGTGTTAAACACCAATCCCCGGCGTAATGCGGGGAAGATGGATCGGAGTTACCTCAATTACCACTAAGTCCACCACCCCAACAGCCACTTGCGGTAAATCGGGCCGTACCACGCCAAAGGGAGACACCCGTTCAAAGCGTCATCGAAGTTCCTCAAGGGATAGTGCCACCTCCTCCAATGTCGATGCCACTTCCTGTCCTCGAATCGTCTGTATCATCGGTGACCATGCAAAGCGCCCGGACAAGGAGTACCATAAGGCCCGGTTGTCTGACCATAACTAGTATATGGAAAAATAGGAAGCGGCCTAGTTTGATGGGAAATCTAGAGGTGGACTGAATCACGAGTCCTGTTGGATGAGATGAAGGAGTTTGGAAAATCCTATGGTATGACCGAAAAGGATACAGAGGAAAGGTGGCCACCACAAACCTTACCGGGCCGCCCTATTTGGTGGAAGGGGTATGCAGAGCCAAACATCACAGACGAAGCGGTGCAAGTTCAAAAAGTTTGCCAAAGCCTTTAGAGTCGCATTCACGTGCCTGCGATGCCTCGTCTTTCACAAACAGATTCAAACTTTTACGGTTGGAGCAAAAGGGTATGTCGATTCAGGCCTACCTAGGATGAATTCATGCGCTTGAGACTATATGTGTGGTATGAATAGAAAAGAGGCGAGGAGGGTTATATTGAAGGTTTGCCCCCTCAATTAAACGAATGGTTAAGGCCATAGACCCCAAGTCGGGCTCAGAGGTCAGAGGCTAAGGCATTGAGCCTTGAAGAAGATACGCCAAGGGCCGGTACCAACGTCCGGCATCCTACTCCGCCATACGCCCGTTACACACCTTATACGGGCCGTTCACCCAGTCAGGGGCCCCTCTCCCAACTCTAACTCTACGGCCGCCCGGGAAAAGAAAGTCACCGCCGGCCGCCCGTCATGGAACAATGCCAAGAAGGAAGTTCGGAACCTCTACAAATCCATTCCCAAAGAGGTTCGAGAACAGCTCCCGTAGAGACAAGGCATGCCTGGTGTATGCGGCGGGCACTTCATGCAGTGTCCTTATGTCACACGGTTGCCGGTGGCCATGGTCGACCTCGATTATGACCTGAAAGTCACGCCACTGCCGAGGAGGAGGCTCGAATATTCATTCGGTGAGTCCCATATCCTTGCGACCATTGAAACCGGCAATCTTTGAAAGTCAGCCTCCCCGTTATTTCCACCATAGGTCAAGTAGGCAACAAACCTTTCATAATTCTGATGGATCACGGGTAGTACACATAATTTGCTTCTCCTAGAATGGCCCGTATTGGGCTTGAGACTTTGAGATCTCGTAGAAGCCTCACCTTAGCCGATTGGTAAGATCGGACATACTCATGGCCGTCGCATTAACCTTAAAATCACGGTTGCCGGGTGCACCGGTTGCATTGGGTGCGAATTAATGGATATAGGCAAATATGATCGATTGTTGGTATGGAATTCACAGCATCTGCAAAGGCCAATATAAGGCTAGAGAAAGCGAGAGGTTACCTTCAATGACTAATGGGCAGGTGTGACTATAAAAGTGACTCCTTAAAACCCATTATGCGGATCTATGACCATCGGGCGGTTAAATAAGGCTATTACGTAAGGATAAGTTGCTTTGCATTATCAGGACTTGCATCCATTGAGTCGGATGCTAAACACAAGCAAGTAATTGATACCCCCAAAGGGCATTGCTAAACTTCTCCAGAAATTTAGCGATCTTTTTCCGGATGAGATCGAAACTTCCTCCTTTTAGAGGTAGAATGTGAGATAGCCTTAGAACCGGTACTAAGCCTACCCGGTAAGGCCAGTGCAGGTATGAGTCCCCCAGATTGGCGAGGAGCTTAAAAGCAACCGGGGAGTTATTAAACCTAGGTTTCATCACGACCTAAGCGTTTAAGCTTTTTTGAAGCCCTATCCTTTTGTTAAGAAAAAGGATGGCTCCTTGAGGATGTGTATTGATTATAGGCAGTTCAATAAGCATACCATCAAAATCGCTATGCTTTGCCTAGAAGCGGACGATCTTATGGACCAGTTACAAGGGGCCAAGTATTTCTCAAAAAAAGATTGATTCACGCTCCTGATATCATCAAATAAGAATTAAGGAGGAGGACATCCATAAATCGCTTTTCGCACTAGATATGGGCATTATGAGTTTACCGTTATGCCTTTTGGATTAACTAATGCCCTCGCAACTTTTTATGCGGTTAATGAATGATGTCTTCCGCCAATACTTGGATGATTTTGTTGTTATTTTCTTTGATGACATTCTCATCTATAGTAAAACTCTAGAGGAGCATGAGGCCCATCTTAAGCTTGGCCCTACAAAAGTTAAGGGCGTCATCCGACTCTTTGCCAAGTTCTCTAAGTGCAAGTTTGCCACTCCAAAGGTGGACTATTTAGGCCCACGTTATTTATTTTACCTGGTTGCTATGGATCGACAAAAATAGAAGCAATCAAGGATTGGCCCATTCACGCTAGTGTCTCGAGAGGTCCAAAGTTTCTTAGGATTGGCGGGATATTACGGAAATTTGTTAAGGATTTTGCAAAAATTGCAGCACCTCTTACCAACCTTACAAAGCATGAGAAAGTCAAGGATTGGATGGAACATTGGAAAGCAAAGGTCCGGGATAGTTTTGAAACTTAAGGATGCCTTGACATGGCCGAATCCCTCACATTCTTGGGACGGGAAAAGGACAAGATAGTAGCTTAATGCTAGTAAGATTGCTCTGGTGAGTTCTCATGCAAGCCCGAAAGGGTTATAGCCTACGATTCTAAGAAGATGAATGAGGCGAGAACAACGCTACCCTACCCATGATCGGGAATTGTTGGTTGTCGTTAAACTTTTCGCGGATATGGAGACACTACCTTCTTGGTAGAAGATTCCACCTTGATCGGATCATCAGAGTCTCCGATTATCTATCGACCCAGCCAAATTTCAACCTCCAAATTGAGGAAGATGGATGGAATTTTTTGGAAGTATGATTTTGAGATTATGTATAAGCACGGGAAACACAATGTGGTTCTTGCGGCCGACGTTATCGCCATCCTCTCCTCTTAGCGAACCCATTTATAGCGCAATTTCCACGCTCACCCGGTGAGTTTGGGAAGCCGGATAGAGCGGAGACCTTAGCCACGGATCCTCGGATTAAAGTGATGTTTGGGATAGTTTGTTTGAATAAGGAGGCATGCACCGATAAGGAGCGTGAAGCTTTCGTTCATATAAGAAAGAGGTAATTTCTTATACCACAAAGATAAGTTATGTGTACAGAAACTTTCAGGATGCGTAAGCTTATTCTCCATGACACACACAATGACCCTATAAGCGGGACATGCGGGTTTCATGAAAACCTATTTCAAGATCGCTCCGGTTATTTCGGCCTTCTATGAAGAAGGATATTGCCAAGTATATTAAGCGATTAATCGGTGTGTTGACAAACCAAGGTTGGCGGTTCTGGGATCCCTGGGAATTGCAACCTTTTAGGCGTGCCAATGCCAAATGGGAAGTGATAACCATGGACTTTATTGTGGGCCTTCCACGTACTCTCGCGTGGTTATGATGCATTGATGGTAGTGGCTAACCAAATTATCGAAGATGGCTCATTTCTTGCCATGTCGCATTTCGGATCACGGCTTTCGATCTTTGCTTTTTTTTCACAAAGGAGATCTTGATTGCATGGAATGCCACGAGTTATAGTATCAGACGGGGACCCCAAGTTTGTAAGTGCATTCGGAAAGATTTCTTCACCACCATCCAAACCCAAGCTTGCTATGATGCGGCATATCATCCCCTCGGGACGGATGGTGGGGCCAGGCGTTTACGATCGCATTATAGAAGATATGCTACGAAGTTATGTGTGGAGTAAGCAATCACAATGGCTGACTATATTTACTTTGGTGAATTGCCTATAATAGCATGAAACGGAGTCCTCGAATGTCTCCTTCATGATAAATTATGGTTATCAATGCCTTACTCCGACACACATGGCATAATCCGTTTCTAAGGTGGAGGTTTCTCAAAAACTCCTCTTGGAAATGCAAGCTTTGGTTGAAGAAGTTCGCGGTTACTTGCCGGCGAAGACGCAATCGTCGAAGAAAAATTATCAGCGGATAAACCTAGAACCCCGCGAGTCTTTCCGGTGGCGAGAATCGGTTTGGCTCAAGATCAAGGTCAAAGCGAGGCCAAACTTAAGATTAGTAGCGCAAGAAGCCGCACCTAGATGGGCTAGACCATTCAACATCACCGAGCGTGTTGGAGAAGCGGGCATATCGTTTGGATTTGCCACCCGGCTGAAGATCCACAAGGTTTTCCGTGGAGTCTTACGAAACAACACACCCCTGATCGAGGAGGGAGGTTTTGGATACCCCAACCCTAGGAGTTTTGCTCAAATGTTGCAATACTTGGTTAAGTGGAAACACTTACCGGTTGAGGATGCTACGGGTGATGAAGATCGACCTTGAGAAGCACTATCCGGACTTCATCTTGGGGAATCACGGGGCCGCACCATCAACGATGCTATCAACCCCAATAAATGCGGTAAGCTTGGAAGCTTGATTGCCCGATTAACTCTAGAGGGGAAGATGCATCGTGAAGTAATAATGATTCTGGAGATGATGGGATCACCTTTGTGTTCTCTGGGGCGTGGTGTCTTGTCGATGTTGACATGACCACGAATTGCTTGGAGAGCATATAGTTGATAGGCGGCGTTCATCTTGGCTATAATGGGAACTTAACCATTCCTTATGCACAATGAATTGCAAACCATAGACATGATAGGTTCCCTTGTAGATAGGGTTTTCCTTTCATTAAAGGGGGTGGTCCTTCAACTACAATCTATTTATATTATATATACAAGTCCCTTATTATTTTAGGGATTTGTATGAGACCGATTATGTATTGCATCACCAAACCTCTCGGTAGGTTTATATATTTATTGAGATTTTGATAAAGAGTATGATGATAAAAAGCAACAATCAAGAAGTAGGCGTCTTTAGGGCCGAGCCACTATTCATAGGGATTAGATCTACGACTTCATGAAACTTTATTAGGATTTCCTATTCCTAGACTCCTATAGGGATTAGCGGGATATGCAACATTCCTTTGACATTGTCATTAGATTACCTACACTTTAATTCCTACAAAGTTTAGAGGTACATATAAAGGAGAAAAATGAAATATGTGCATTTCATGTTTGATAATAATTGGAATTGTTCATGATGATAATTGGTAATTTGATTGGGATTTATTGTTGGATGCTTTCGTCATGAGTGTGAGGGTTAGAAATATACGATATAAACTCTATTTGTATGCTATAGCTTAATGCATGAGTTATTACTTTTTTGCTTGGCGTTTCCTTTGCTTTACCATTGAATACTCAATCTTAAATCCCATGAAGCATAAACCCTAGTTGATAATCCTAATTCACTTAACTCTAATCACTAGCAAAATGTGCATGGATTAAAAATTAAAGACAAAAATAGAGTTTAATCACGAGCAAAATGGGATATAAATACCTAAACAACCCACAAAAAAAATTCAAACATTAAATTGAGAATGCAATCTCAAATAACAATCCGAATGAAGCTTGGCAAACAAAGTGCATGACAATGCCAATTCTACAACATGGATAATAGCATTAAATAAAAAATAAATAAAAACTTAAGGCCTAATCATAAGTAATCTCTAGCTACATTGAGTTGTCCCTCTTCTTCAATAACATTATAATAACTGCATTCAATCCCGCATCTACTTAACACATCTGAGCTACACTGCGGTGCCCAATACCTACATACACCTCCACATCTTGGCATATTCCATTAACATGGCAATTTAAGTTTGTGGTTTTATCACGGCAATAAAATATCTAAACACATAGTGATAGTATCATAGTGAAGCCCAGCGTTGTATGCAGAGAACTAAAACCAACAAACACAAACAATCTTGGCATAAGAGAAACCTAGAACCTAAAACAAAAACCTTCTAACATTTTGTCCCTCCATATGTATAAGCTCTCGGAAAACTAGCAGAAACACCCTAAGCAACGAAAGCATTGGCAGTCCGGCATTGACATTCTTGGCAAGCGAAAGCATGTTATAGCTCAACATTGAGTGCGGCTAATATGGAAGAGATGATTGGACGCAAAAAGAGGATTTTGAATTTATATGTAGAGATTCCAAGTCACGGACATTGAACTATGCATTTCCCTTGGGCAATCTAATTTAATCGTATGTGTACTGTGATATCTTTGATAGAATCAAATAAGAATAATTCTAAATTATGGGAAGGACTATGCAAAAAGGACTCAAGGCTGATTTCATTTAGTCTCTTATTATGAAATGCTAAAAGCATTTGTAGATGGTAATCATGAACCCAAATAAAATTAACCTCAACACTAATTACCTCCATAAATCATACTACTGGAGAGAGGTGATTGGATGCGAAAAGGATTTTGAAGTTAATATGTAGAGATACCTTCTCTAAATCCCGAACCTTGAACTATGCATTTCCCATGGGCATTCTAAATTAGTATATGTCCATTGTGATGTCTTTGATAGAATCAAATAAGAATACTTGTTAATTATGGGAAATGACTATGCAAAAAGGACTAAAGCCGGATTCTATTTGGTTTCTTCCTATGAAATGTTAAAAGAATTTAGAGATGGCAATCATGAACCCCAACAAAATTAACCTTAGGGCTCATTACCTCCACAACCTTATCCAAAGATCGTTAACACAAAAGAAAATATAGAAACAAACTTCGGTGGCAAAATTACCATTTATGCTACATTGAATGTTTTTCCTTTCAGAGATCAAAACTCTATGCTAAACATCTGCAAGAAAAGAGTACAACTAGCATATGGCTACGAATAGTAAAAACAAAAGAATGATAAATCCTCTAAATTGTGGGATTGAAGGTGTATTTTCACACGATATCCAAGTAGGAACCTGAACCAACAAGCGAAAATGGGAGAACCATTATGTGAGATCTTATATTCCTACAAATAAGAAATTAGACAATCATCAGCCTATAAAAATACAAATTAAGTGAATCTAAATCAAATAAAAGAATCTCTTTGATTGAAACAACAATTGAGTCATCACTTGCAACTTGGAAAGTTGAAGTTTCATGAAGATAAGCTTTCAATGCATTTTTGTGTCCATGAATAGTAATCAAATGGTTTGTAACATGGCAAGGTCAATCATGACTTGCAAAGCGTAAAATACCCGCTAGAGCTATAAAATTGAAAAAAAAAAAAAAAAAAAAGGATATCTTTGGCACCACAGTAATCTAGGGTCCAGAGCAGTCAAAATGCAAATCCACATAGAGTAATAAAAATAATGAACTGGTTCTAGCCAAACAAAGTTATCCATGAGATAACCATCTAGGTGCACACTTTGCAATTCTGTAAAAAAATCCTTTCCACTTAATTAGCAGGTTCCAACTAACCTTAAAGTTATTGATCAAACTCACCATCCTACATTAGATTTATACATATTTTCATATGAGTACTCCTCACTAACCTTTGCAAATCATATAGCAAATATACTTGAACCTTGAATTGCTAACGTTACCACTTTATGATAAACAATGTACTTGCATTTCAAATGGATTTGCATCACTCAAAACTTAAGGCACATAGAATCATCCATTGGAATGAATGGCAGAAATGTTTTTTCTACTTTCATGCCACTCTCAAATACCAAGTTGCATCCCTAATCACAATGATATCTCACATGGCATCTAATAGTGAACTAAGTTTTGAGAAAATGACATGTGGCTAAATCAACTGGTCATTTGTGGCCGAATTTTTTGTGTGAGTAATTTCCAATAAAGATCTTATCTTGGAAGTTAGAAATTAAAGTTTGTATCCTATTGAGTACATGCAAATAAAAAAGTCAAGCTAAATTTGAATTAAATCACGAGTTGTTCGCGCGAGTATTTGTTTTAGGAATGTAGATGGCCGATCGTTAAGTCAACTTCAAAAGAAAATCGTGGTCGATTTCAAAGTGGAAACCAAATACAAAGTTGAAGTTCAATAAGCCCATCAAAATCAACTCACAAGCACGAAAACCAATTGTAAGGTCTTCAAACAGAAGTGGAGTCTATATTCATCACTCATACACTTTCAGATCTTAATCCCATCTCACATCTTTGCCCAATTATAAATCCGCTAGTCAACTAGACCGCCTCTTAGTCCATTGCTTTGATCTTTGAACTTAAAAATCAAGCGAGAAATATCTATTGTGGCCACTCTTAAACTCAACCACAATTGTCGGCATGGATTTGTAGCTTTGAAATGGACACATTGCCCATCGTGAAGGCTGAAAGGTATTGTAAGCCAAATTTGCATACCATCTCGCACCTATACTCATTCACGCTATTTTTGAGTCATAGCGTGCACTAAAAATATTTAGTTCATATAACATATCGTTTTTCATTACATGATTTACAAAGGGACATAGGTGAATTCATTTCCTTTATAAGCTTAGAGAAAATGACAAAATTTTGTAATGTGATTCTGCCTGCGTGTGCCTTCACATTGTGGCGAACATATTGTGAAGAATCACTTCGCACAGTTAGGATACATGCAAGTTAGGAGCAAACTGTGTTTTTAGTATTAGCCCCCACAATGGCTAGTATTGTTTGTAGCTATTATATTTGAATAGCATTGCACACAATCTTATTGCACTCGTGTGGCTCTTTATTGCACTCGTGTGGCTCTGCATACTCCTTGAATCCTGTAGTTCAAAGCATGGAGGTGGACTAGTTGTCATTTCCTTCAAAAACCTTTGTTTGATAATTTCCACAGTCCAGTTAACCAAGGAAAAAAATGTTAATAGTGTTCTGCTAAAACTCTTCCAGGGCGACATTTAGATAATCCTTCATAGCAATTCATGCTCCATTTTCGTTCTTATGTTTTCCCGCAGCTTCGTCGTACTACATCAACCTGAGATCACTGCATATAGATTTGATAAAGCCACAAAGATTGCCGCATTAGATCGATTCGTCCTAATCACATGCTTTATGACATTTTCAGCTAGATGCTTATTGCCATAAATATGACATGCACCATTAACTGACCTCCAAACCTCAATAGTCGATTCCAACAGCATCATTTTTGCAAATTCCTCTGCTTCACTCAAGAATCCTGCTCTACCAGGAAGGTTAATCATAGCCACAGAGTTTATCTGGTTTCACTTCTGTTAACAGCATTTCCTTGAATAGTCTATGCACTTCTTTAGCATCCCCATGCTGGGCATCGCACGATATCATTGAAGTATAAGACATTACACAAGCAATCAAGAAGTTTGTGTGCATGTGTTATGTTCCTACATTTTGCATAACATGTCTAGGAGGCCAACAATGACAATGCAATCAAATGCATACCCATGTACATTCTGCCCCTGGTCCACGGCTGCTAGGCAACACATGCAGTCAGGGGATGTAGAAAAATGACTCTGTCAGGCCTCACCTCCTCTAAATTGTGGAATAAAAACAAATCGATAAAAAACGTGCTGTTAGCAGAGTATTCATAGGCACCCAAATTATTTTGGCAATCAAATAATGACTCTCGAGAAGTTCGTTGAAGCATGCATTGCCGAAAATGCCCCTGCATTGTCTAAACAGATGCAGCTATGAAGAATAACAAAATGTTTGGAACACGCTGTGATATGAAACATATTACAGTGACATCACACTCAGGATCGAGATACATGATCCACACGTCTTATACAAATGAAGCAAGCAAACAAATCAGTCAACCATACTTAAGAAAGCAAATAATATTCTGTTGCAACATAAAGGTACTAAACTTATTATATGACACTGTAATGGAAGGCCATGAGCAGATATAAAGTGCAACCAAGTCAAATATAAACTTCTCTAAGGAAACAACTCTCAACCAAGTATGTGTACGATTAAAACTGATTCGAGCATGTGCCCAGCGAGTCAATGTGAAAAAGGATATGGTAAAAATAATGCTCACCAACATTACGCAGAAAACAGGAGAATGTAAGGTCAAGAATAATGCCCGTCTAAAGCTTCAACACAGTCTCCTGCTTTTAGTTTGAAGCCCAGACATAATTTCTGTTTAAATCCTCGGGCATGTACAAATGTACAGATCCAATTGAGAAATGCTATAGAGAGTTTCATTTTTCTCAAAAGCAAAAATAATGGAAGAAATAGAGTTTTAGCTAGGTAAACAGAGAGTTTTAGCTAGGTACACAGATTGAATATTTACATATTGCCAAGAATGGTAAGCAGCAAAATTTGAAGCTCAAAGACAGGCGTTACAATGATGAGAATGGTGGCAACAGAAATAACACAGACCTGCTTTGCTTACATTCTCTGAGTCTTTTCACATTGAAATACCATGGTTGCCCATTCAAAGACATTAAAATGAATACATAGTTCGTGCTTAAATCCTCTGGCAAGGACAATCCACAATGATTGATGTCACCCGCATCCATTGTGAGCAAAACATTCTGGAGTTCATACCTGCAAACGAGGAGATTGGTGCTTGATTGGTGCTTACAACTCCAACACCTCCATTCGCATATTGAATGCATACAACAAATTGTTGCAACTCCCTCCAAATTGTTGGAACTGCCTCTGTATCAGTTGCAAATGCATAAGGAAGAGTATATTCAATGTGCTTCACAAAATCTAGGTCTCACAAGCTGGACATTTTTTCATTTATAAGCACGATCCAAGGGTCTTCCAGCAACCATCTTAGGGCCACCACCATGCATCTTCAGGCTCTTACTGTGCCAACAATAACTGAATACTGCGGATTCAATCCATTATCAATTCCCAGTCTATTAAGGCGACCAAGCATTATTTTTGCAAAGGCACATTTTCCATCCTTATCAGTTGTTCAAAGGCGGTTGAAAAAGCCTCTTTTCAACTGTGTTCAATGACAAAAAATGCATGCATCTATGGCAGCTGCTAGAAGGTCATTAGCTGCCTACCAATAATATCCCAAGTAGGATCCAAGTATCGTTGAAGTAAGAAGCATAGACAACAAATTTGGCTGTACAACATTTACAATATTTCTATTCGTGGTATGCTTTTTAAGTTCATTGCCTCAGCAACATGCACTAGAAAACTTCAAAAAGGGAAATCTAAAAAATCAGCTTCTCTATGGCAAAAGCTAACCTGTAAAATCGGCCAGATGCTACCAAGTTATAGATTTCTCATTTATGAAGAGGGGACATAATAATCTGCTCATCCGGTCATAATTCGGCATGGGACACTACATCAGGGCTTCATATAGAGAGCAACATTCTGATACTGTTGGACACCATTCAAAACGTCCTACACTCAATTCAACGACTCACTGAGAGCAAATACAGGCACACTGTGCAACATGCAGTAATAACGGGCATCAAACTCTATACTATCTTTATAGTCTGGTACAGACAGCATTACATCTTGCATCTTTCTATTTGCCTGTATACATGATTGCTTGCTGAATGAAGGTTGCCAGTACATTATCTGAACGAGTCACCATGCTGTTCTAAAATTGGAGGTCTATAATGGTATGGCCGATCTTCTTGAGCGGGCTGGTCTATTGGATGAGGCTGAGTCTCTGATTATCAACATGCCAATGCGACCAAATGGGACAACATGGACTGGTTTGTTCGGATCTTGCAAAATGCATGCTGATATGAGGCGAGGCAAGCATTCTGCTGAACGTGCATTGAAGTCAATACACTACGATTCTGCTCCATATGTCTCGCCCTCAAATAGGTGTACTGCAGCTGGCTTCTTAACACTGGGATCCTATGACTCCCGCGATCGCTAAAATACACATTTCCATTAGACTGTTGTCTATTCTGTATTGAGTCTCTAGCATTTTTGTGATGCTACATAGAGACTAGCTTGCTCTTTCAGTCAATGTCATATTCTGATAATCCCAAGCAGACACGTATCACACTATTAATGGGGCATATTCTGAGGAGGATCCAATCACCAAGGGATCACGTTGACTGCTATGATTACAGTGTATGCTCAGAGAAGCTTAAGCTCTCAGAGTACTCTCGTAAATGCCTTCGCGAAATCTAACTTCGTGTTATCTACTTATCAAGGTTATGTAAATGAGGCACATCAGCTCTTCCAACACGTGGGAAGCAAGATGGTGTATCATGAAATAGCACGATTCAGGAATATGGCCAAGCTGGCTACCACAGTTGCTGAACAAATGCCTTAGCCTGTTAGCTTATACACTACATATTTGCAGATTGGACAACTAGACAAATGCCTTAAAGTTTTTTCAGAAGGATCCTCAGCAGGAGATGGTCCCATGATTGGGCCCATAATCTGATACCGGTGGATATCTCATCTTAAACAACTATCAATGCATCAGCTTCTTATTAAAACACAACCAGCAACAGAAACAGAAGTAAAGACAACATACCCATCGTTGTATTATTCTCGGTACAATGCCCAACTAGACACAGCCCTGCTCGCCTATACACCTAGCTGCACAAACCACAAACCTATCTCAGGCCCATCTCCAATTAGCTGAAGTCTCGAAAACCATAGCTCCCTTTGGCAGGCAATGTCCTTTCTTTTCTTTTTTTTAATTTTCTTATATCCTCACGAAATGTCCTATTTTCTTTGCTTAACCAATCGAATCCCTCAGCCTGTTGGCTCATGAACTACATATCTGCAGTTTGGACAACTAGACAAATGCCCTAAAGTTTATTCGAAAGGATCTTCAGCAGATCTTTAAAACACAACGATTTTACAGATATATTATAAGAACATCGGTATTGACATGCCGAAGCCTACAAAATCGATTGCACTGAAGGATCAAGGATCACGCACATTATTAAGCTTCAGCTTATTCAGTTGGAATGGAGCCCATCCTACTGAGAATTACACTGCTTCAATTTAAAAGGTTTCAGAAACAGACTGCATTGAAGTTTCAAGGATTATGCACATAATTTAACCATGAAGTTTTAATTCTCTTGGCTGTCCAATTATACGAAGCTGACGCCTTATCTTAGTAAGATAGCAGTTCAGAATTGCAATCGCTTCTTGTGTGGTTTCCAAAACTTGTTTATCTTGTGCAAAAAAATGATGACTCAAATATAATGAGATAAAAGGTTCAATGTATCTTCATATGGGTCCACATGTCTTCATTCTGAACTTGAACCATGTGGTCTGTTCGGCAAGACAAACTTGGACCAACTGTTGCATTATTCAAAGATGCTCTCAAATTGTAAAAACCTATTGGGTAACACCCACGAACAAATATTTGAATTCATCACATCTTCCGTTTTGCTTAGCATGGAATTTAAATTCCGTCAATCGAGCTGATGTTGTAACCTCACTGAATGCTCAATTCATTTTTCGCAGCTGAACATTGCCCTAACATTCAGAATCTCCTTGGTGAACTTGGTACCAACGATAGACTACAATGGAAAAAGAACTCAATGATATTTGTCATGCATCAGAAGCCAGGGCAATTCAGGCGGTTTGATTACCTTGAGATTCTGTCTAGGCTGGGAGAATGGAGGCACTCCAAAACAAAGTTTCGACCATTATCCTATATTCTGATACTACTGGACACCATCAAAACGTCCTATGTTTCAATTAACGACCCGTTAAGAGCAAACGCAGGCATAAATAGATGCAGAGCCAGTCAACACTATCCTATAATCTGATAACAGTGGACGTCCAACATTTTTCCCACCATCAGAATGAACAACTCATATTAAACGACAATCAATGCCTCAGGTTCCTAATAAAATACAACCAGCAACAGAAATAGAAGTAATGACAACGTACCTATCCAATTAGCTGAAGTCTCGCGCAAAAAGCTTACTCGTTCTCTCAATCCTCCAAACAAACACCTCCCTTGATCTAGATACAACAATGGCGGCAAATGCTGTTGCTCCAAAACCCAAACCAATGCTGGCAAATACCGTGCGACACAACACCATTATCCTAGATATCCTCAGCTGCCTAAAATTTAAGACGCTCCTGAGTCTATATGTGTTGTATGGTTGAAAGCCCGAGGATATTTCCAGCAACACGGTCCATTTTTTGAGCAGCGGTCAGAATGTTGGTGTACCATGTATTTGCGGACTTTACGTGCCAATTCTTCATCATCGCTTGGTATCTCAGCTGAAACTAGCAAATCAATCATGTGAAGCGGAATATTGTGGACAGTTTTCAGCACTATGTGCCCGTGAGGGAGACCTCTCTTTTGAAATTCTATAACATGAATCATGTATTTTAAAGGCCCAAGATATGATCTAAGAAATTCCTTTAGCTGTTGAAAACGAGCGTGGAATGATCTAACCACTACGACTGGAATATCTGCTGCTGTTTATCCCGTGCGTAGCATCGCCTTAATCTCTGGCCAATCTGGGTTTGTCGTCATTGTAATGAACAAACTAGGAGGTCCTTTCACTCTTGCTTGCTAACGCATCTGCAATTTGCACTGAGCACCATTGTCTGCAACCAATAAATGATGAGGCCAGAAACCGCCGTGAATGATTTGAGTCTTCATCTTGCAAGAAGTCATCCTCATTATTAGCTCCTGATCTATCATAACCATTCATTGCCAGAAAATTGAGTCTCTCCTCTTCAACTCTGGAATACATGTCCACAAGATATTCACATGTGAGACGACCCAGTTGCAAGAACCTGCCTTCATGTAGCAGACGACACCTATACCAATCAATTTGGGACATGCGCTGCTCATTATCCGGGGACCATCCTTTTGTGCCATGGGGATAGAAAAGTGGGTATTGTAATGGTTCATATTGTGGATCTAGTATACTCATGTATACCTCTCGCTCGTCCTGGTGCAACCAAAAAACCGCCATTCTTGGATTTAGTGTGACCGTGTTATTTGCATGCACTATAGCAGCAACTTCATCTCTAGCAACTGATCCATCCAAAGTTAGAAATGCAGTTCCCATACGCATGTTAGTCACTCTTTTTATCATCCTACAATATGGATTAATGGCATCTAATACTGCTGCTACCCGTGTAACCCAAGTAAGTGGGACTCTCTTTTCTAGTGCAACTTTGTCCCTGTCGTTAGTGTCATGAACATACCAATGAAGAGGCTGACGTGGTGTTGAAGTTTGGCATATTTTGTGGTATGTTCGACCCATGAGAGCAATAGATGACGGTGTGTCTAATTGCACGAATTCTCCACCGTCGACACCAAGAGCAGTGAAACAGAATAGGTGGTTTATCTTTCGGCTCTCTGTGCTAAACCCATTCTCATTATAAACTTCCACAAGTGCATGAGGTAGCTCAGAAAGTTTTGGCGATGTGGCGTTCGGCCCGATTATCACGGTCCGGGGCGTTATCTTTCGCTTTGCCAAATCCAGCGATACCCACCCGACCGGATAATGCGCCGACGTGTAGCCCGGGGCGGGTAGCCCTAGGGGGCAACTTGCAAGGAGTGTGTGCATTTATTAATGTGCACATTTAACCATGCACATTTTTATCTAGGTGCACATTTTCCCATGTGGCCACTTTATGCCAAGTGGGCCATACCCAAGTGTGCAATTAATGTGCACATTTACCAATGTGCACATTTATTAAAGTGCACACCTTTCCATGTGGGCACATTTTGCCACCTAGCCATTAAAGGCAAGTGGGCCCATTCCCAATTATCCCACATGCCAAAAGGGGATAATTGGAAACCCTAGCCAACCCCTTGTCTATTTAAGAAGGGACACCCTAACTTGCCCATTTTTCGTTTCTAGGGTTTTAGAGCTCTGTTTTTGGCCCTCTGGGGTCAAAGCCGCCTCCCAAACTCAATGCGGCCGAATTGCCCCATTAGTTTCCCTTGATTCGGCGGGGTAGCGGGATGGTTGAGCTCAGGTCAGGAGGAGGAACCCAAGGATCGGGTATTTAGTCAATTTAATAGCCTAAACCATCTTCTAGTCATTAAATCGGTAGGTTTAGCCTATTAAATTGCCCATAAACCCTCTAGATCTCTAGATACCCGACTCTAACTAAAGAACCTAACTCTATGATATAGATTAGATCTTGTTCTTTAGTTCTTCTGTGATGTATATGGATGATGTATCTCTATGAACTCCTTGTAGTATTGGGAAGGGGGGTAGAGACCCAAAGCTTGGTAGTAGATGCTCCTAGATTAGCCTCTCTAGCACACTATAGATTCGGCCTGTGTACAAGAGCCACACCTGGTTGTGGGTGAAGGGGCCAGACTGGCTAAGAAGGAGGTTCGTGTCCTAACCCTTGAACGATCCCTCTGGTGTGTAAGGCCTACCGGGGATCATTGTGACTAGGTCTAATGGCTTACCACTGAGTGTGGGTAAGGCATGGGCTCGACACCCGTGAAGTGGTGTACACTTTCCAGTGGGTTCAGTCGAATAAGGGCAGTGGCCCTCTAGTCACCTTGGGTCAGCATGTAGACCTCTGGAGGGAGTGATCCCTACCTGCCCCATCGGAACTAAGGAGATGCAACCCAGGAATAGCCCCTTTGGCTATGCCTCCGGCGGGCTACAGTCAGGTCCCAACACTTTTTCAGCCTACTCTGCAAAGTGTGCACAGGAGGGGCGGATGGAGTGGACAACCCTATGCCATGTTCTTATGCCAGCCAAATCCATTGCCATGAATTCTGTCTGCAATGAACTCTGGAGACCCAAGCCGTCAGTCATCCCTACGAGTCTGAGCCTTGGGTAGGACCCCTATATATGATGCTGATTGTTGTCTATGCAGATGTTGATGCCCCACCCTTCGAGGTGGGTGTGTGTGTTTACGTTGTATACTGACATGTATGTTTACGCTTCCGCAGCTAGGTAGGCCCTGAGGGAGACGGGGTAAAATGACCCCTTCACTCTTCCCACTGGGACTGGTTAAGTACAGGTCTGCGTGATTGTGGAGGGCCCCATGTCGGTATGGAGTATGGTATGGGGATGAACTCTTGTTTGTATCACGGTGGGTGCACCGTGATGAGTAGGGGACGTCCGCGGTGGTATCGAGCAATGTTCTTGGAGACCAAGAGCAAAGCAATCGACCATGCTCCCGTAGTACTAACTTGATAGGATTCTCAAACCTCGAAAAATGGGAAATTTTTTTCTCATTTTTGTAGTTTATGCTAAGCTAGTAACAGTTAAAATGAATGGAAACATAAAAAGACTAAAATTGGTGAGCCAACCTTCAAAAAGTAGGGTGGTCTCACACGTCGCGCCAGGACAGATAATGAGAATCTCATTTTCGGGCTGGGCGCAACGTGTGAGACATTCAGATTGAAACACACTAAAAAGTTATAAATTACAGAAAACTAACTTGATAATTCTAATTTTGAACTAAGAAATAGTAGAATTGGCATGTTATATGCTTAGAAAGTATAAAATTTAGTAGCGGGACCCACCATGTCTCATAATCGCCGAGGGGACGAAAATGAACTTCTCATTATCTGTGCAGAGCAACGCAGAAGACCATGCTTAAATTTAGGTGTTTTAGATGTTTTAGGCAACCCAAAAAGGTAGTTTGAAATTTGACCTAAAATCGACCCCTATAAATAGATCTAGAACCCCCCCATTTCCGCGTCCCTTCCTTAGAAAATCTGCTCTCGTCTGCTAAGGCGATTTTCCGGCGCCGACATCGGATTGACGAACCGTTGAATATGGCAAGGACCAAACAGACGGCAAGGAAGCCCCCGGACGCTGGTCGCCCGCCGACCGACCCACGATTCAAAGGATACTCCAAGAACGCCTTTTTCGGCAAGGCGAATCTTCATCCAGTGAGGAGGCAGGCTCGGACCAAAGTGACCGGATGGAGGTCCTAGACGACGAGCGCCCAGACATGATGCACCAGATCCTCGAAGAAATCGCCGAGGAGGAAAGAAGGAGCAAGGAGGAAAGGGAGCAGAGGGGACAGCCAACCGTCGAGGAACAACTCGAAGCTTGGGCCCGTCTGCAGGAAGCTGAGGAGAGGGAGGAGCAAATGGCACCAAACTTAGCCCCGCTGAAGAAGAAGACCTCCGGGCGCTCATCGCCAAGTATGAAGCCAAAGAGCCGAGAGAGGAGGACAAAAGACGGGAGGACAAGGTTAACCACAAATGGAAAGTAAGAGAAAGAAGGCCAAAGGCATTAAGGTAGGCACCAAAACAAGGCCAGAAGGTTGGTGTTTGCAGGGTCCCGGCCATCAATGAGCCATCAGCGAAGCGTACCCCACCTTCTCAGAATCGACTCCTCGGATGAGGATTACGTCCCCAATACCGAGGGGCAAGCTCTTCAAACCCCCTACCGTGGAGAAGGAAGCACCCCTGCAGTGGCGCCTCGAGGAGGAGCAGCCGGACAGCGCCGGTTTCCCACCATTCCCCGACGGATAGGGTCAAAGCCCCACGCCACAACGGAGGGCGCACGTGATAGACCCCGTCAAGGTCTATCAGAAGAAGATCAAGGAGCACAACGCCTACATGGCGAAGTGGGAGGCATACAACGCTTACTACCAGGAGCACAGGGTGAGAACAATTGAAGGCGGACGCCCGGCCAAGCCGGACCACAAGCCGCCACCACCGAAGCCCAAGCCTCCCAGAGCACCAGGAAAGAAGCGGACCAAGAGCAAAGCGTAAAGGAGCGAGAGCCCCCTCAAGGAAATCCGGCACTTCCAAATGAAGTTCACGGACTTTTGATCCCCCTCGGTGGGGGAGGGGGGTTGATGTCCCTAAGGCTCAGAAGGGGCCAAAAAAAAAAATTTTGCAACACAAACCATTAACATCCAACATATAAAAATTAAATCCCCCAACACATAACAACCAACACATAACAA
This sequence comes from Isoetes taiwanensis, assembly GCA_021234155.1. NCBI lineage: Eukaryota > Viridiplantae > Streptophyta > Lycopodiopsida > Isoetales > Isoetaceae > Isoetes > Isoetes taiwanensis. Next base: position 481,166 of record JAJEKV010000140.1, read on the forward strand.
TCATTGACATTAACAACCAACACATAACTACCATTGACATTAATTAACACAACTATTGGGTCCAACACATTTAAATTAAAATCCCCCTTAAACCCCCTTTGGTTTGGGTGCATATTCACATGGGGGTTGACGTAGGGCAGCGAAAGCCCTCATAATTGTATTTTGCACGTACGAAATCAACACCATATAGTATTCCGCTTGAAATCTTATAGTATTTTGCGAATCTTGCAAATTTTGTACTTGCATACCCCACAACTGAGGAACTTTATGTATGGTGTAGATTAAGGAATAAGGAGTGAATATGCCTATCCAACGACTCGTTGCGAGAGTCACCCCCTGTGAATATGCACCCAAACCAAAGGGGGTTTTAGGGGGATTTTAATTTCAATGTGTTGAATGCAATGGTTTGTATTAATTATTGTGAATGGTAGTTATGTGTTGGTTGTTACATCAAAAAAATTTCGGGCCTTAACAAATAAACAAACAAACAAACAAACAAGAAACCATGGGGAGAAAACAAATGGCATGCAATCACGTAGTGATATTTTTATATTCAAAAATCTATTTGCATATATATCAATATTTTCCCTTAAAATTCTCCTGTTAGCTTTTTCAAAGGTGGATTTGCTCTAGCATCAAATCTCGATCTTTATGAGATCAATGCCTCAAAAATTAGATATGTACAAAAGATAAGATGGACATTGTGTAGAGACGCTGGAAATGCCTTCCTCCAGTGCATCTAGTGCAGCATGATCCCCTAGATTACCAGAATGAGCAAAAAACTGTTCATCCTTGGGACGATAGAATATATAAAACTTCCAACTGACAGCATTGGACATATAATAATGATTTGTTCACAACAATAATATGTATCTGAGGCAATTATAAGCATCCAAGGAAAATTCTCATATTTGATAGCAAAGCATCCAAGGGGAATTCTGCCATAAGTTCCATAGCCTGTAATAGCATCAGTTCCATAGCTCTTCCAGCTCTTTGCATTGGTGTATTTTTTTAAACAATGGGAGTGCATGTACGTGGATTGTAGCTTTGAGTCTTGCAAAATTCAGGATGAATAAAATACTTGATACCATCAATTGTGAGAGAAGTTTTGCAATGATTTTGACCACCTGAATTTGTTCAAATATGTTTGCCTGTAAGCCAAATGAGATATCTGTGTAAATTGGACAAAAATGATAAATGTTTTCAATCCAAGTATAACTAGAGCACATCTAAATATGAGGTGTAAATGCAAACATGTAAGAACTTTATATGCAGACCTAATAAGCCTAAAGAAGAGGCTTACATCTAAAATAACCGGGTTCAGTGTTTGCTCTTCTATTGCAGGTGAAATGGGACCAAAATTAGTGATAAGAAACCCACTGCCATGAAAGTTTTAAGCCACCTGAATTTGTTCAAATATGTTTGCATGTAAGCCAAGTGAGATATCTGTATAAATTGGACAAATATGTTAAATGTTTTCAATCCAAGTATAACTAGAGCACATCTAAATATGAGGTGTAATATAAGAACTTTAGATGCAGATTTAATAAGCCTAAAGCAGAGGCTTACATCCAAAACAACTGGGTTCAGAGCTTGCACTTCTACTGCAGGTGAAATGGGGCCAAAGTTAGTGATAAGGAACCCACTGCCATGAAAGTTTTAAGCTTGAAAGATCAGAAACATAATGGCATTCAATACCTGTGAATCTTCAGCAATCAAATGCACTCGATGTATGTAGTTGGACATCACATAATCGCCTTCCAGACTTCCAAGCACCCTTGCGATGGTTGCGATCTTGCTTAAGCTTTTCTACAAAAAAACTTGTCTTCTTAGAACCCTTGGACCTAAAGACATGCAATGCTTTCTCCAAATTAACATTGTAAATTGCTGATGGATAACAGGTGAGTAACCCTTTCAAATAAACTTCCTGAGCAACGGGTAACGTCTTCCTACACCATGATGCAAAAAACCTCATGTCCAGTCTCGGGTCTCGTAGTTCCAATGCCGCCTTCTACTCCTCTTCTTACAGAAGCATGAGCCCAATGTCCATTTATCATTTGCTCCAAACACCCATGTGTGGCAACTCTGGAGGATTGTAGACTACCCCATAGCACAAGAACATGGCACAAATCCATAGCTTCATCAGGTCCCACCCCATCCCATAGCACAGAATGAGAAAATGGAAACTCTAAATAGCATGAGCTCGATGCTTGCATGCAAAGGGGAAAAAAAAGGGAAGCTTTGCATAAGAAAGGAAGCCACGGCTAACTTGCGACACCTTTCAACCCTGCTCTGCAATTATTCTGTAGTCTGCTACACTACTAGCGACACCTTCCTAGAAGCTGCCATTGTAGAAGTTAGGGTTAGCTAATCCTAATAATCATATTCTCGATTCATGCTTATTATTTAATCAGATGATGCCTGCATATTGATGCCCATGGCCGCTAGGTTGTTTAACCTAATCCAAATCAACGCTCCAAAAATGACGCACTCTAGAAATACTATTTAGTATGCCCCAATAAATATGACATCAGAATCATAGGAAAACCATGCCAAAAATCATATAAAACTACAAAAATAACCCCTTGTTATTGTGTTACATATATCTTATTAATAATAATGTATTAATATAAACACATGAAACCATTGAAAGGGGCATCTCACATGTTACAAAATTGAACCATTGAATTACCCCCCCCCCCCTCCCGGGGACCCCCCAGTTGTTTTTGTTGATATTTGTGCAGGGCATCCATTGGTAGGCTCGGAATGTTGGAGTTGGATGTCGATTTCTGTCAATCCCTGCTGTCGTTAAGCGCGACTAATTTTCTAGCAAGTTTTAGTTAACTGTCAGTTTAGAATACGGAGTTGAAGCAAAGGTTGTGGATCGCATTGTATGTATGTACTATACAAATGTACAATATACAAATGTACAGACGTATTATGTTTGGTTTGGTGGATGGCCCCATGCGAATATCGGCAAAAACAACTGGGGGGTCCGGGGAGGTTTAATTCAATGGTTCAATTTTGTAACATATGAGATGCCCCTTTCAATGGTTTCATGTGTTATATTAATACATTATTATTAATAAGATATATAATGTGTACGGAATATGTGTGAATGTTGTACAGAATATGTATGATGTTGCCTTAATATGTATCTTTGTCTGGCTGCCCCTTCGAGGCCAAATGTCAGAGTTTTTTTAACATGGAAAACATTGTATTGCAAAAGCGAAAATGGAAAAGCAAGGCCATCAATCTCTATGCATAATATTTTTTGGGCCCGGGGGATTCACCTCTATGTTAGGGGCATATGGCATGTGCGTGCATGAGGTCAGGAGAAGCCCCTATGTATACAGCTCGCCCTCCATAGAAACCCCTATGTATCTGATCCACATGTTGTTGTCGAGGCGAGAATCTAGGATTCCATACTTTTACACCGAGTCTAAGCACAATCTACCCTACCCTTAACCTTATTTTTACGCCTAGTATTTATTCATGTAGCCTACCCTCTACCTTACATTTACGTCCAAGCTACAAATGTTGCACGTATAATAGAAGAAGCTGCCTATTCGAGCTAGGGCTTGTGAATTTGGCTTCCACAACAATCCCTCGCCGGTACTATATTTTAGGCATTATAATATGGCCTTTTGTACTTGATAACTGAAAGTGTATTCCCAAAGTGCCCCAGATAAACTTTTTATTCCAATATGGATGAACGGGCACTTGTATAGGACCAATCAATACTTGGTATAAAAGTTTAACAACCTGAAGTGAATTATTTTTGTGCCCTACACGTCCTTGCAATAGTTTTACAAAACCAATAGGCACTAGGCACTGGGTTTTGTACATAAATATAGTTGATGGTTAAGACCAAACTGTCCTTGCAATAGTTTTACAAAGCCAATAGGCACAAAAAAGGTGGCTTTTACATATTATAGATGATAAATGAGACCAAATCAACTTGTTCATCAGTAAATAAATACTATCACTCCTTTCCAAACAATATATATTAAGAAGTGAATGCCACTTGTTTGTCAAGCATCAAAGCTACAGCACCAAAGGTATGAGAGACACACATGCAGTTCTTGGCAGACTTGTCATGTTACCACTCATTGTAGAACTCAAAGACGAGCTTTATCAACTATAGAAAGAGAAAATTAAGTATCTTTAATCAAGACCTAGACCACAACATATTTCAAAGCATTCCATGAAGCTACGATTTTTCTTTTTTTAGGTAATTAAAGAAGATATAATGTATGCTAACTGATAAGCAGTAATTATTTTGGGAAATGAATGGTACAGATGTACATAGATCATGCTCCGGATAAGTTGAAAAAAAAATATAATAATGCCCAATAGCAATGCCGTATCCACGCTTTGGAAAAGAAATGAAGGACCGGCTAAATCTCAACCTCTACCGGATTTTCCTTGTTTGCCCCTTCATTGTCTATCTCAATGCCATCAATAATATCAAGAAACTTATAAGGCCCATACAACATCGAATTGAACATATTATCCTTCATTACGTTTGAGCCATTCTCAAGTTCACCATTATAGAACTGATAATTAGGAAACCGCATATAGAAGGATGCATTCTATCTTGCATGTTAAGCATATTGATTGGATGCTTCGGAGATTGTAATCTCCGAAAAAGACTTCTACTATACCCACAGTCCTTGGCTACCCGCTCCAATGGGACATGTCAAATCGGTAAGTATTCAATACTTAAAGAAAAGAAAAGTTGTAACCGTACTTGACTAACTACAAGAGTTGGTAGCTGATGATGATCTCTAACAAGTACAAAGTCACCGATTCCATTAGTGCCCATGATAATTGTTGTCTCGACCTCCACAAGTTGGGAAGCCTCATCGATAATTCCAACATCAAATGGTAGAGGCGCTGCAGATGATGAAACTGTGCAAAATACTATCAAGCCTTGTTTCACAAACTCCTCCTCCATCCATACATCCGTAACGACTGTTGAAGGTTAACAAAATTTTGACTACGATTTGCAATAATGTATACGCCTCGTTTAGATCATGAGAAATCGACCCATTAACGAACAAATCTTTCTCATTACTCAAACTATGTCTCAAGCATAATCTTGCAACTTCATCAAATTGATCTTGCTAAACCATGCCCATCATCAAGTAGCGTTGTGGCAAAAAGTCCAAAAAGCATTGCCTTGATAAACCATAGCTTGACCCCGGACTCTCTAGAATGCGGGGACCATTCTAAAAATTGAAAATATTATAAAACCCATTCTTACCATGGTGTAAGTTTTTCCAGACCAGGTTTAGCCATAGGCAAAAATACGATATTGTAACCATCCAAAAGCGAACGTATTAGTGGTCGTGTATCCATAAAGATCTCACCGCATTATTAAGAGTGATCACGGCTTAAAGACAAATTAGATAAGCAAACGATTTTATAAAGACACTATGAATGCACCTTGAGAAGAAGATCCACCATAGATCTTGTTAAAAGTAAATGTTTTGCGAAATCCTTCCCTTTGCTTGTTAGGGTTTGTTATCATGATATCACCATCACTATCAATGAAACTCACGATACTCTTATCTTCACATTCAGCGAGGAAAGAAATGGCCTTACTACTCGACAAAATACTCGATATTTCCTGCAAGAATTAACTAGAGTTGAGGGAAAAAAGCAAAGGGATGTAAAGCCATCCATCCATATACCTTTTTAGATCCCGAACTTCATTGTAAAGCTTATGGTTTTCTTCAAGAACTTTATGGTAACCGGATCTTTATACGCCAAGCCTTGAAGCTCGGCCCCTGCTTGACAAATGAGCATTTATGGTGGCGATTATTTTGATTCAAGTTATTAACATGGTCAAAGATTTGCATTACATTCTTACCAAGACTTCCAAACTCCTCTTTCCACCTATCTTGCATCACTACTATTTCTTGCTTTACAACAAACCGATCGACCCTTTACCTCCCCGCATATCACAAATACTCAATATTGCTAAGCCCTTTTTCTTCTAAGGATAAACAATCTAGGCATGGAACAACGAAAAGTTATTTGAACATATCGATTTCATATATAACAACTTTGGCATTATCTTTGGTCATTGCAACACCAACTTTACTTGCAATGATGTTCCAAAGCTTCTGATTCTTCGACGCCACTAGAATGTCTTTAAGCCCGGTTAGAAGCAAACAATACTAAGGGCTGGCCATATTTCTTGAAGAATAGGCGGTGGATGATCATTCCCTTGCGGTGTTTATCACAGGTTTATCATTTTCAATGCCACAACTAGTGGTTTTTTTACGAAGCCTTTCTTCTCGACCTACCGAAATAGCATCAAAATCGCATGGAAAAGCACAAACAAGCAAACGGACTATACTAGAATAGATCTAATACACAATGCAGCAAAGATTGTTAATGGAAGTATTGATGACATGATTAAACATCTCATAGATGACTCGGCCTCCCCCTGAAGGGAAGGCGCAATAACGGCAAGTCCTTCAGCTAAAGAAACCACCACATTTTCATGCAAACCAGGTTGAGCATCCCACGGATATCGAGTGCAAAGGCGTAAACACGCAAAGGTAGAAAAGGCGCGAACCTAAAGGAAGAAAAAGGTAACCCGGCCGCAAGATGTGATGTACCTTGAAAACTTGCTACCGATGAAGGCAAATGGGTCCACGCCGCCGATGAAAGAAAATGAAGGGAAATGAGTCCAATGAGCTTAGAATCCGAACCGATGCACCATTCTTCATAAAAAAGCAAACCCACGTTCTACAACCGGTCCATAAACCATGAATAGGGAGCACTTTCAAATCCGTTGCCATGATCTTGTACAAACAATAATCATTATTTGGAATAGAGCTATAGTTTCAAACCCCTTGAACAAACCCATAAAGATCATGAGGTACAAAGGGAACGGACAAAAAAAATATAAAAAGCTACCTCGAACTCCAAGCATCCTCAAACGTATCTCGGTGACGACAACCAAAATCTAGCCCTCAAGTGTATTCCTAACTCCTGCCCTTGCCCGCGAAAAAATAGCCAAACCGTGAAAACACATACACCTCGAAATGCCAAAACGTGGGAGAGACCGCATGTATGCGTGCCTTTTTTCAAAAAACCCTTCTCGATCCACGCACATGTATTCTCTGGAATACATGTGTGAACCCCGGTTTTGGGCTATCACAAGCATATAACTGTTCTTCTTCACAAATGTATGGGATTTGTGCATTGCAACAAAGCATAAACGAAACTAGATGTGAAGTCTATAAATGCCAAATTGTGAAACAAACAAAAAAGAAAAATACCATTGCAACTATAGGAATGAGGTATTTTAAGTTTTATGTTATTCAGGTACTATAAACAAATTGTTAGGCCTTTGAAAATTATCAAGTAATGTGATTAAGGCAATATGAAGATAGTATTATCACACTATCTCTTCATACATGAGTTGCATCATCTTTTGCAGTCTTTCATTGCCTACGATGAAAATCATAGACCAGAAATGAATTAATCAGAATAAAGCGAATTGAGAGATCTATCTAGCTTGAAAATACACCGGCCTATATTTTAGCTAGGACTAGGATTTGTTACCCATTCCAATGGGCGTTTATATTCTTAGCTGGTTTGTATAGCAACATAACGGTGATGTAATCATGAATGTCGTAAGAAGGGCCATAATGATCATGATGGCAAAGCATTCATCATTCAAGATCCGACAAAACATAAGAATTGAAAACATTAGCCAATTTCTGGCCAAAATTTTGTAATACCATTCTATTTGCGATAATAAATACATCATCGTGCTAAGTAAGAAGAAACAAAAGGCCCTTATCTTTTCGTTCACGCTAATGTTGAGCACAATGAGCTCCACCAGCCCCTTTATGTTTATCATAAAACTCAATGATTGGGCCTTACGGACTTGCAATCAAATGTTGTCCCAAAGATCTTGCCAATTTAGGCAATCAAGATAACAACAAGAATTGAGATCCATTTTTAGTACTGATAACATTGGCGATTACTTTTTTTAAGGCATATAGACTTCCGCAATTAAACAACACACCACCAAAAATTTGTGCAACTTTAATAACTGCAATCGTAATAAGCGCCTTTAGGTTCAAAAGATAAATTGCACCCTAAACATATGAATTTACGTTTCCGGCCTTGTTAAATGTCGATTTCCTTCAACGGTTGATCGACCAAAAGCGAAGCGATATCTACTCCTCCATAAGACATTAATAATCATAAATGTGCGCCATTCCAAGCTCTATAATTAAAAGCACCCGTGTGCAAGATGGTAAGCATGATCTCTAGATAAAGAAACCCCATTCCATTACATGACATCCACAACCTTAAATGCCTCGTCTTAGTGTCCCTGTTCAACCAGAATTTCAAAATCCTGTGAGTAGAGGTAATGCAATATCTTGGCAATTCGAGTTGAACCAATAATTTAAAGTCGTGTTCTTGTGAAAACTCTTCATGCATGACCCTAGTGGCAAGGAAGGAGACATAATAGGAAAACTTTTAGAGGCTAAAAGAAGAAGGATAGTTTACCTTCTTCTTCTTCATTACCTTCGAAAACCATGGTGTGCAATGCGGAGGCCAAACAAAAAACACAACCTTGGACATCCCAACGTGTTTCATTTGTAAACAAAGACCGTATAAATATATGTTTTGCGTGGTAGCGAACCATTTTTGTGATATTTTGAATCGGAAGCATTTTTAGTAATTTTGCAACTCATAGGGCATTTTGGTAATTCACGAAAACTCATAGGGTATTTTAGTAGTTCCCCTTTTTTTAAATCCTTGCATAGCTATGGGCATGGATTAATACATGATGCGACATCCTAATCGCCATGCCGATGGCAATGTCATGACCATTAGATTTTTGCCCATCGCCGATCATTATGAACTATTATTAAATTATTGAGCCGATGTGCCTATGGTGATCTACTTGCAGCAAGACTTGGAAATCTACCCCATACTATTCCTGCATTCCCAAGGCATTATTCTTGAGTTTTGCTTTATACTGATTCATTTAACTGTTATATCTAAATTGCAAGGAGCTCGATGAGAACGATCAGTGAATCCCTGGCGATATGGGTAGCTTCTTCCTGTAATCTCATTTATCTATGGCATCTCATTCCCAGAGGATGATAGACTGCCTTTGTTTACAAATTTGCCATCTTTTGTTCAAAATTAATTATGGACCTAGAGCTCATCTTTGGATTCACAGGTACTCATCGGTAGCGTGGGTAGGAGCATCTTCCACTGCCCTTATCAGAAGGGCCTTGCATTTTCTAACTCAACCTTATTTTTCCTTTCTTTTTATTTTTTGCAAGCTTTCCTACTCAGACAATGTATCTTGCTCCCCCGTAAGATCGCCATCCGCATAAGGTAAAAATCTCAACATTCTTCTTTCTTTTTTTCCTTTGTCGGTTGAAAATTGAATAACTTACTATTGTTTTTCACGTTCTTTCTCTCTCAACAGCAATACGGAATGGAGTTCTGCCCCACCAATATTCACCTGAATGAACATCGGCATTATGCAGGTGGACATTCGATATATTGAAATGACTCTTGTGACGAACAAATTACCTGCACTAGGTTTAAGTCAGTGCTAAAGGATATCCAGGTATATGATGGCATATACCCAAAATATGCCCTTTACCCACATGAGCGAGGGTTTGCCCTTTAGAAACAACCCAAAAAACATGTTGGATTCTATCAATTTAACATCTAAAGTACGGGATGATAATGCTTTTTGAACATGTTCAAGGCACTCACTAATAAATGAGGTTAATTCGTCCATTCTATATCATAGAACTGGTCCAAGCAATAAAGAAAACAACTCTGGAATTTTTGAGGTGTATAAATTGACCTCCAAAAAAGGAATCATCTAAATAGCTAGTCATTAACTTTCTTTTGAATACAAGGACATGAATGCACAACTACTTATAATCATGTGCAACCTCCATATATTTTCCACTGGTAGTGGAAGTTAGGGTACCCAGCTATTTATAACCATGTGAAACCTCCATAGGTTGTCCGGTGGTAGTGGAAGTTAAGATGTAGTTACTCACGAGGTAAAATAAGCACTTTTAGTGGTTTGAATTGATATTTTCATCCTGTAAGACCAAATAGCATATGGGAATCTATACAAGGAACGTAGTAAGCCCATTACTATATATGACTATAACTCCCGGTCGCGAAAGATGTTTAAGATAAAGCCTTAATTGTAATGAATCTACCAAGAAATATATGCATATCAATGTGTTTGGCCATTGGTATTTGTCTACATTGTCCAAATACTTCTATAGTGGAAATTGATAAATCATCCACTTCAACTGTCTATAAAAGTTTTTTTTTTTTTTTTTATTATGCTCAATATTAACTGAGTTAATTCTCTTGAAAGAGCTTTTTGCTAAAGGATTACCACTTTGAAGAGTTTGCTTATCAACTTTCACTATTACACGATTTCTTCTATGACTTTATTTTCCTTGAAGAAAACCCCCTTATTGAGAATCTTAAATTTAAAAGGCAGGTCTACTAAAGAGGATCTATTTGAATGTCAAGAATGTTGAGAAATATTCAATGCCATGCCTTGAAACTATTCAATAGATCTCATTTCTCTTCCTTTTTTTAATTCTCCTTCAACTTCCATTAATTCTTTTCCATGTAAAAGAATCAAGATTTAATTGTTGTGGCGTACATAAGAGATTGGCCGTGGGCCCAAAATTGAACCCACCTTGACATTTACGTAATCATATTTCTACTTTTAATATAGTTTTCTTTCTGTCCTTCAAGAAAAAAAAATTAGTAACATTCAAAGGTTTAAAATGCATGGTAGTAACATTCCAAAGTTTAACGCTTCGCAATATGGCACTATAGGAGGAGACAAAAGAATGTTAATTGATTTTTACGTTGATATTCTTACCTTATCGAACTTGTGTAAAGTGAGTCCTTGTTTTTTTGTTATCACTATTAGAGACGTACTAATAATTAGTTATCAGTAATTATCAGTACTATTCCACCCATATAAACCTGATAAAGTGGTTTAGTTCTCACTAATTAACAGTACTATTCCACCCATATAAGCCCGATAAAGAGGTTATGCGTGATGGTAGTAACATTCCAAACTTTAAAACGCGCCAAGCAGTATGGCGCTATAGGAGGAGACAGCAGAATGTTAACTGATTTTTGCGTTGATATTCTTACCTTTCCCCCTTCAAACCCTTCAAACATATTTGCCCTTATACAAAAGCGCCAAACGGGAGAGAAGGGCCAAACACGAGATTCTCTCTAGAGAACGGCATTTAATGGACTTGGCCTACTAAGTCCTGCTTTGTGTAGGTGTAGTTGTATGCTTGTCCACATTCTTGGTCGCCTACAACATTTCAAAGGGCTTGTGCATTCATATATTTTATTTTTATATATATTAACATGGAAAAAAATTCAGCCAAATGAACAAAAGGAAAGCATTGAGTTGCAATCAAGCTTCTCCCATCGAAGCCACAAATTCAAGACTCATTCATGATTTGAGCATTTCTAGTAGGCCATGCTCATCACGGACATGCTTTACCCATTGACTGTTTATCCGCACCCTTTCAACAGTTTGGCTCACTGTGCGCTCTATTGCTTTATTGCTTCTTGTAGAAAAAAAGGAGGCAATTTCATCTGCCTTTTCATCTGTATAAAACTGTGGAAAGAAAGGGCAATGATGAGATACATATATATGCAATACCCAATAGACAAAAGAAATTACCCCTGATGCTGATCCACTAATAAAATCTCGTAATCAAAATCCCTCGCCCCACCGATTCCAAATTTGATCCCAGTTTTCCCTCACGAGAAAATACAGTTCGACAAATTTGAGTATTCCTATTAGAGAAATTGACCAAATAGTTCGTGGCAATATAACACAAAGAAAACAAATACAGATACCTTGAACCATGACCAAGTTGTTTCTCGTCCTTCTTTGCCGACTCCCGAAAGTATATAAATAGCATCTTGGTTACGTACCTATACAAGTAGTTATCAGCAAAAAAAGAAAAAAATGAAATAAACCATTTCAGAGTTGTTCTACCTCCGATGAAAGAGAAAATTCCAAAGCTTCTCGAACAACTCTAGGATCCCTAGATGCTGCAAGTGCAGCTGGACACCAAACAAGAATATGTAACATCATGTAACACCAAGTCATCAAGAATAAAACATACATAGTATTCGTGTTCGCTCCTGGCTAAGGTCCGTCTCCCGATAAAGTTGTAACAATGCCTCATAGCCTGACCTGTCTTGCTTCGTTACCCCTTGCATTACAGCTTCATAGGCCGCCTAAAAATTTGACAAATTTCAATCAAGAAATTTCTCTTTCATCAACTATACTGCAAATGGAAGAACCTACCTTTCTTATGTCAGGTGGTAAATATGGAGTGTCCCTATCGTTCAAATACAGATTAAAGCGTCTCCTGGATTCATTCACTGTTTCATGATCTCCAAATGTTACCAATGCAGATATTAGCTCCCCTCTAAGCATTGATATCAAGTGACTTTCAGACTGTTGTGGCTCCCAACCTACCCGCCTGTGACCAGAGAAAGTAAAAACATGAAAATTCAACAGATATTTGCATTCCATTAGTTCCATCATGATTTATGTTTGCAAGATAAACTTCCTGAGCAGATCATGTCCTTACTTTGCTGCGTCCTGAAAAATGCTTGAAACAAAAGCATCCGCGGCATCACCAAAATCTGGAAAGGCATCACAAATCACTTTGGCAACTGCATGTGCCACCTGTAAATTCCCAGAAATAAGAATATTGAATCCCATGAGGGATAATATCAGGGAAAATTGCAGTCTTACACTGATCAAACATGAAAGAACAGCATACTCAGTTTCTTGCTTATAGACTTCCATCAAAGAAAGCAGATCCTTAACAGGCAATTTACAAGCCTTGCATAGTGCATAGGTATCATCTAGTATGCCTGTCAGTGAAATATATTTTGTAAATTATGTCAAGAATATGTGAATGGAGAAAGCTAGCAGCTCAAGGTAAATTCTTCACCTAAACGATCAGCAGCCTGTAAAAGAACCTGCCGCTATGGCAGATTTTAGTTTTGAGAAAAGGTGTTCATCGTAGTGGGACACGATAAAATCCTGTCTGTCCGACATTAATCTTTACCCACTGTTCTACATTTTCATCTATCAAATTTGGGATACAACAAATGACCCAAATTTTCCTGGACCAATGTACTGGCAGGACTAGCATAATTCCCACAGCAGAAGGTCACAGGTACAACCCACTCTCAGTGCCTGGGAGCCATTTGAGAGATACTGACTCTGCAAAATTAAAATCACCCATCAGGATCTAAAATAGCATTAAAAAGAAAAGATATGGCACCCTTACCTGCACTATATCCAGAGCATTTTCTTTAAATTGAACATAGACAACAGGGTACCCCTGCTGTTTAGTCCAAGAGTCCATTAGTTCCCTTATGGGCTGTCCAGACTCATGAGGATAAAACATCCCACAAATTTTCAGTTTTGGCATTCTTGTAGGCATACTTTTTATATAAGAAGCTAGGCCTTTCTGCAGAGACGCATTGATTAGTCAGTTATATGATTTACAACCAAACCAATGCAAAAGTTACCTATTATCACCTGAAAGACTTTAGGAGTCAAATAGTTCTCCAACATGCATTGTTGAAGCTCCTTTTTGTAGCTTATAGCATCAAAAATTTCACAATTTCACGCACATGCCCAATATCGACCTTCAAAATGACTTAATCATTAGTGGTCTCCTGCTCTAACAGCCTAAAGAATTCTAGTATAAAGCCATGCACATTTTTATATAATACCATATACTTAGGCAAAGTGACTAACCTCTATGGGATGTGACTCAACCAATCCATCAAGTCTAAATGGGTCTGCAGTCAACTCATTGAACTGTGTCCACACATTCCATTCAGGAAATAAGTGATCAATCGCTAAATAGCTTACCTGAAATGTCCAAAATACCAGCAATATAAGATGCATCACGCAGGAAATATAAAGACCACAAGTTAGATAGTTCAACTGCAGATGTACATAAACTTTCTAAGGACAAAACTTTATCATTGATCTGGCAACATATGCAAATTTTACAACCACACTAGTCAAGACTTTTGAACAGCAATCATCCCATCAAACTATGATCAAACAAAAACGGGTAACTTACCCATGTGGCAAACCCTTCATTCAGCCAAAGGTGAGTCCACCATTCCATTGTCAATGAGATTCCCAAACCATTGATGGGCCAACTCATGAGCGACAACTATGGCAATCTTAGAAGCAATATATGGGGAACAAAATATCACAATGAAGGTGAAATCAGCAATAACCATGGAGACAAAATTTCAAATTTCCCAAACTCATACCCTTTGTCTGTTAGCAGCTGCAGAATTTTTCTCATCGAAAAGCAATGCAGCCTCCCCATATGTGACCAGACCATAATTCTCCATAGCCCCAGCTGCAAAGTCTGGTATTGCCACCATATCTAACTTAGGAAGAGGATATCACGGTGCCAAAATACCTTCACCAAACAAATTGTTCCACATCAGATTCATTGAGGTTCATGGCAAAGCACATTAACACAGTGCAGCATTCCAGCATTACTTTTATCTTCATCTCCACTTTATAACAAACTTACTCAGCATAATAAGGAAGGGTGCGCAATGCCACGCCTAATGCAAATTTTCCTTGGTCAACTTTCCTGGATCACAATACACACGTACCTTGCTCCCTATAATATAAAGAAAGCCGTTAACGAGACAAATGCATACTTTTAGGAAGAAGTGTTTCAAGAACTTACCATCTACCGTTGTACCTTCCACATAACCCAATTCTCCAACAACTATAGCAACTAAATAAGTTGACATAATTGGAGTTTCTTCAAATTGTATAGTTTTGATTCCATTAGACACATTTTCCATCTGCACTGGCATATTTGACAGGACCCTTGCGATCAACAGGAGCATGCACAGTAATCTTGAACTTGGCCTAAAGGTGGTGACACAAAGACAAAATGTAATTCTTGAAAAGAAGTACATATAACAATTAAAAAGAGCTATGCACTAGGAAGTGCTTTCACCTACAATAAAATAAATATTAAGAGAAATAGTTAAACAAAACCTAGACTGTTTTAAAACAAGCACTCCAAGCTACCATGATATAGCACAACTAATGTACAAAAGCATCCATGCAACAGAGTGCATGCTAACTGTACACATACCTTGCGTGCAGGTTCATCCCAGCAAGGAAAACAACGCCGCGCATCTGCTGGCTCAAATTGTGTCACAGCCATATTCCGCTTCTCTTCACCTACTTGATAAGAACTTTACAAACATATCTCATACATTAAAATCTATTACATTCAATTGAGATAACAATGAACTCTCTACCTTCGATAGAAGCCCTTCATCTGATCATTAAGAACTCCCTCAAATTCTAGAAAAGAATGGCTGATCCAGCTTTCAAACTTTGCTCAAGCTTTAGAATTAGAAGCTCATTTTCCGCATCCAGGTGAACACTTGGCCATAGAACCTAAGAAGTTGGGATATTGAATGAATTAAAAAACAAGGAAAATATTTCCTTGTTATGGGTGCTTATTCTGTCCAGCTTTTCTTTTTGATAAACATCAGAAACAACCTAATCTTGACTTATGTACTCTCCACCATCATTTTACTGGCAAGAAATTATTGACAGTTTCACTAGTAACAGCCTAATAACGTTGGTTCATATAATTGTTTATGATTTTACTATCAGTTTCCACCTTGTTTCAACTTTAAAAGACACGAGACTTGGATCCAGGAGGTTTATGAACAATGAACAATGTCAAACTATCCATAACCAAGAAGCCAATCTAACATGGAAACAAATTTTCCACGAACATGATCTGACTTTGTGGGCCTGTAAAACATCATAATTAAGAGATGCCATGTCCAAAACCGATTCCCAAGTTTGACAGCCAGATGGAATTAGAAAAAAAGGGATCAATCAATTCCTGCCTGCCCCCCCATTTCACAAAGCGAGACCAACATTTGTAGGTTGCTCAAATTATGGCAGAAGTTCCAAGCTGAGGGGAAATCAAACCAATCGCTGTGGATGGAGTGCATCATAAATTATATCCAGAATAAAACAGCCGCACCCTAAACAGATCAGGGAGCAAGTAGAGGACCCACACACATGGCAACATAAGAACTTGAAGCATTGATCAAAAATAAGTGGCAGTATACACAAAAACACTCCAATGATTAAGCAAACTGATCGCCACAAATTTCTGGACAGTGTGGCACAACTACTCACTCATACACAGTATTTTCTGGAAAGCTTGTTGCATCAGCAAGTAAATGGCACCTTCAAAAAGCAATAAAAAAAACTGAAGACAATTGACTACCTCGCGAGAGTCATCAAAACGGACCCAAGCAGATTTGTCCGCTATTTTGAGATCTGCAGCGTTGAGAATTATTTCACTTGTTGGCTCAATAATGTCAACCTTGACCACCAGCTTTCCTTCAAAATGGCAGGTTTCAAGGTTCGGTTTAAGCTCAACGTCATAGCTCCGCGGAATAACTTCTGTGGGCAGTCTTGGCACCCTTCAGAACTGCATCACCCTTTTCCTTTGCACCCATTTTTATTCTTACAACGAGGCAACCGCCAACGCTAATGCCGCTGCAACCCAATACCTGTTGATCATCAACCAACGCCCAAAAGCCCTAATCCACCAGAAAAATAACAATTGCCAAAACAGGTTTTTTGGATCAGTGCAAAATCCACATGGCACAGTGAAGAACTTTAACGCATAGAAATGTGCAGAAAATGAAGAGGAAAGAGTACAACACTCGCAGGTCCATATTCGATGAAAGGGAAGAAAATTGGGTAACTGGAATTGAAGCTCTGGGCCAATCAAATCGACCTAAATGGTCAAAAGGCCATGTAGGGGATAAGTAATCGGCAAGGAAGGAGTGAAGAAGAGAACAATATAAAGAGGCTTGCTCTGCCAAAGTTGGACATGCTAGATTTGGCCAGATTACAGGATCTCCATTTTGCCAAACTGACGTTTGGACAAGTCGTCTATTTTTAGAGACATGCTTTAGCTATCCCATAGGATCAACTTTTTAATTTGTCCTGGATTTAAGATGTGAACTACAATGCTAGAAACCAAGCCCGGCATTGTTTGAGTTAGAAAAGCACCAAATTCAAGAACCTAAAATACTTCAATAAGCATGTCCTAAGAAATCTTTCAACCCCATATTCAAGTCTAATGAATGATTTACACGTCAGTATTGCTATGAGCCTCCACCAGAGTTCCTCTGACTTCGTCGTGCTTAGGCATAGTTCACCATCTTTTGGGTCCCAACAGGCATGGTCACACTCAAATTTTACACAACATCATGGTTGATGCATGGTGCACCTGACACCATTTGTCCCAATTTAAGATGCTAACTACAATGCTAGAAACCAAGCCCAGCATTGCTTGGTTACAAAGCACCAAATTCAAGAACCTAAAATACTTCAATAAGAAGTAGTTCCACAGCATGTCCTAAGAAACCTTTCAACCCCATGGCCTAGTCAAGTCTAATGAATGATTTGCATGTCAGTATTGCTATGAGCCTTGACCGAGTTCCTCCTGACTTCTGTCCTGCTTTAGGCATAGTTCACCATCTTTTGGGTCCCAAATGTGCATGCTCACACTCAAATTTTACACATAACATCATGGTTGATGCATGGTGCACGACAACAAGGCTCTAAACATAAGTTTCCCTTCGTCCAAGACCGGTTTTGAACCCATCAACTTGCAATGCATGTTAGGCTCCTTGTCCGTGTTTCAAGGCGAGTTGAATGGAAAACCCCACAAGGTAACATTTGGAGCATCTGGCATGCATGGTAGCCCCAAGATGCCATGCGCCTTAAGCCCAAGTGTTAAATAATAACTTTGCAATATTAATTCAATGATATATATAGCTAGAGTTTGCAGTGCACCAATGCTTTTGAATGATATCGAAATGAACCATTGAATTTTGATATAAAAATACATTGTAGCAATGGTTATGACTCGAACGTTGCAGCAAGTTTGACTATATTTCAATGGCTACAACCCAAGCCCTAATCTGACAATTAGGCTCTCAAAAATCATCAAAAAACTTCGAAATTCATCTATACATATGTTTAATCTATCGGCAGCATAAGTAGAGCTCATGGCTGACTGTCTAGGAGTCTGTTTTCGGTTAACGCAGTGTTATCATGTTTGAATAAGTTCTGCCTCCAAACATTTAGCCTAAACGTCCTCATAAAGTTCATGCAAACTTATCCATTCAATATTTCAACATTTTACCACTTGCAATATATGTGGACATTTAACCATTGTGAACAAGATAAAATATTCACTAGGCAACTTTTCTCGTGATCATGATTACTATAACCATCTCAAATGCAGGACATTTAAGAAGAGTATAGCTTTTAAGTCTTCAATAACACATGAATCGCAACATGCACATAATTTAAACTTCGGGCAATTGCATTTGCTCCCATCTACTTGTCTCAATCCAGTAGCTTGTGGAAACCTCAATGCGAATTGATGAAATAGCTACAAGTTTTTTCTTGGACAAGGAAGAAGCTGATGGTCCTAGTGCCAAAGTGGGATTCATATGTGCATAATAATGACCAGTTTTAACTTGGGCTAAGGTAACTGCATCCCATATCTTTTTGATAAAAACGCCATCGATATTGTTGCAAAAGCTCGGTGCAAACACACTTTGAGGGCTTTTTTAGGCCTTCTTCATACGAATTTTTGAATGCTTTTACGGCTTTTCGATGCTTTGTAGATGGATTAAAGACTTTAATCTTGCTTCTAATCTTCAAAAACTTGTTGAAAAACGACTCCCCTAGCGTCTATATTATAGGGAATGATTTTTGCTCTGCCATTCCAAGATTGGCGAAAAGACCCGCTTTCGGTTGTCGCCGGTTCGGGGCCCTCCCAATGTGCGCAATGCATCGCGAAAACCATCCCCTATACAACTTACTACTAGGAATGGAAGATAGAATATAGAAGCCAAAATGCCAAGCAAGAAAATGGATGCAACTCCCATGCAACTTCCTCGATGTCTAAGATGAGTATTGATGGTATACAACCTTTTTTCTATCTCTATATTTTTTGCATCTATCTATGGCTATGGCTTTAGGGCTTTTAGATCGTAGCATATTGTATGGCGGCAATGTCGATCTTTCGGTTCCAAATACGATTATTTTGGGCCAGGGTTGAAGGGCTGCTCATGTGTTAAAACAAAGCATCTGTCAGCGATGCAAACCCGGTTGATCAACTTCGCGGTGGTTTGTCTATGATGAATGCGTGCCCGATCCGCATATAAGACTTCAAAGAGGAGAAAGAAAAAAAGGTGTGCTTGATCCATTGCTTTCTAAATTAATATTGTTAGTTGGAATGTAAAAGGTCTTAAGTCCTCCCCTACCAAAAGGACCAGAGCTATACATGTAGTCAGAAATTTAGCTCCACAAATCCTTTGTTTGCAAG
Source organism: Isoetes taiwanensis (assembly GCA_021234155.1). Classification (NCBI taxonomy): domain Eukaryota; kingdom Viridiplantae; phylum Streptophyta; class Lycopodiopsida; order Isoetales; family Isoetaceae; genus Isoetes; species Isoetes taiwanensis. The sequence continues at coordinate 500,719 of JAJEKV010000140.1, forward strand.
AGCATAAATGCCACAGAGGCGTGGGTGGTTTGTTAAAACCTCGTGGGTCATCAACATGTTGGCCTAACAAGTGTGTCTAGTAGGTCCCGAGGAGGTACTTTCATCTTGTGGTCTTTAGACACTAGGATAATCTTCACGGCCTAAAGATAAATGGGGCATGGTCGGTGATCAAGGGAAGCAAGATGCACATGAGTGGAGCATTGTTAACATCTATGCCTCTAATGTGCCTAGGTAGAGAGTCAGTATGTGGACCTCTTTGAGAAATAAAATGAAAAAGTGGGGGGAGAATGTTGTGTGGCTGCTTCTTGAAGATTTCAATATGGTTTAGGAGGCAGCTGATACGCTTGATGGCGGTGTAATAGTTTCAGGTTTTGAGAAAGAGCAATGGGACAGACTCCTATTTGAGCATGGTTTTCTAGAGATTCCTCGGCGTCGCGAGGCTTCACACCGTGAGTGGCTCTTCGTGAAACACGGGTAGAAACACGGTAGCGGCTAGACATAAACAAAGCTATGCATACGGGCATCGCGTGCCACTTGTTTCACGGCATCTTCCCGCAAAAATTACGTGGCTTCAAACTATATCCGATCACCACCCTCAAATAATCGGGTATAATGTTTTGCCTACGTAGAAAGACAGCCTTCAAGCTCAACACTTAGTATCTCAAGGATGAAAGCTTTTTTGACAACGGCAAATAGGTTTAGGAGTCTACTCCATCTTCTACGAGTCCCATGAGAACGTTGGTTTTTGCTCTTGCCAACATCAAGTCTTTTCTTGAAGCAATGGGGTCGTGAGCTCTCCCAATGGGAAAGGGCTCACGGGGCTTAAAATATGATGAGCTAGAGCAGCTTAGGACTCTAGGTTTGAATTTTGCATGAAGTAGAGCTTGTAAGACACATTCGGGGAACTAGAGAAGCAAGATGCAAGGGCCAAGTTGAAAAACAGGACTTGCTTGGCTCAAAAGTTGGTGGCAATATTTGAAGGCCTTTTCTGACTGACTTCGTTTGAGGCGTCGGAGTGCCTCCCTATCTTCTCTCTTCGAGGTGAGAATGGTAATCTCATCTCCATTCTAGAGCGATTGAGCGAGTTCTAATGAAGTGCAAGACATTGTACTATCGAAAGTCGTCCAGATAATTTCTTTAGCCCAAAGAATCTAAACTAAAAGCTCCTCCCATCATCCAAGACCTAAAAAGCGATTACTCCTTATGGCGGTAGACAAATGTCCAGCTATGGATGGTATCCCAAAGAAGTTTTTGAGTATCCGGGACCGGTCATCGAAGTTGCTCTAGCACCCATATCGGGATATGTTACGGTCATAATGACTAGATAGGATTCTCAACACACGTATCATCACCCCAATATCAAAGGTTAAAAGAGCCTAGGACGATTTCAGATTTGTGATCCATTGCCTTGCTATCGTAAGCCTATAAGATTATAATGAAGGCATATCTTTGAGCGATTAAAGGTGATTCGGGAGTAACGAAAACGAGCAAATCGGTCAAAGTAGCATGGAAGAAGTGTGTGCCCTCTAAGAGCGATGGTGGCCTTGATATGATGGACTTACCGCTCCATAGCAAGGTATTAATCTCAAAGTTCATATGGAGAATTCTCTTCGGTCAGACGCAGTCATGTGGCATGTGGTTGCTTGTCCGGGCTTTACAAACACTCTTCTACTTTAAATAAAGTCTTCCCCTCGGTCCCTTGTCTACCTTAGGCTCTCTTCTATCCCTTGAAGCCATCTCCCCATGCTTCTACTTTCCTTCTGGGAGTTCTCAAAGCTTGGAAAGATGTCAGCTCATTGCTTACTTTGCATCCTCACAGTTGGTCCCGAACCTCCTCTCCCTTTCTGTGGGTATCGTTGCAGCAATTACCTGACTCAACTCATTTAGCCTCCATGATCCACCCAAAGACTCAGCACATGTGGCATTCTGTAGGCATAATCCACCTTGAGGCTTGGTATTCCAATGGGTGTCTTCGCTCATGGCAGGAGTTTAGGGACACTTACACGGATTGACACTGACTAGATTTCTATATATGGGAGGAGGTTGCGGATAAAAATTTCAAATGCTACCGGTTAAGACAAAAATGGTTCACAGAGTAGTAACAAGCCCTAAAGAGAAATGGAGTTTTAAGTTTGTGGTTTGAGTTTGTGTAGTTTGTTTGTTTAACGTGGAGTTTCAGTTTGAGTTTGTAGCTTGAGTTTGAGTTTGTGTAGTAACAAGCCACAAAGAGAATTGGAGTTTGAGTTTGTGGAGTTCGAGTTTGTGTAGTTAGTTAGTTTGTTTGTTGTTCTTTTTGGAGTTCGTTTTCTTAAGGACACTTTTTTAAGGACCTCTCTGAGGACTTAGTCCGATCTTTGCAAAGTCCCTCAACGGCGATGCGGGAAGCGCCCCCACCTCATTCATCCTCACTGCTCGAGGGGAAGCACCCCCACCTCATTCATCCTCACTACTCGAGGAAAAGCACCCCACCTCACTCATCGACCTCACTCTTGAGGGGAAGTGCCCCACGTCACTCATTGCTCATCAGCCTCACTCCTCGACCTCACTCGAGGGGAAGCGCACCACCTCACTCATTGCTCACGCCTCACTCTCGAGGGGGAAGCGCCCCCATCTCACTACCTCATTCACTCACTTTCCTTTGTCTTTTAGTTGTTGTTGTTTGGGGGTTTATGCATGGTACCATTTTGTATATATTTTCAACAGATTATATATACTGTAAGCACCTCCATATCATGGGATGTACTTACCATCTACCGTTGTACCTTCCACATAACCCAATTCTCCAACTATAGCAACTAAATAAGTTGACATATAATGGAGTGTCTTCAAATTGTATAGTTTTGATTCCATTAGACACATTTTCCATCTGCAAGACTGCATATTTGATGTGACCACGCGATCAACATGAGCATGCACAATAATCTTGAACTTGGCCTAAAGGTGGTGACACAAAGACAAATGTAATTCTTGAAAAAGAAGTACATATAACAATTAAAAGGGCTATGCAACCGGGAAGTGCTTTCACCTACAATGAAATAAATATTAAGAGAAATAATTAAACAAAACCTAGACTGCTTTAAAACAAGCACTCCAAGCTACCATGATATAGCACAACTAATGTACAAAAACATCCATGCAACACGCTGCATGCTAATCCAGACATACCTTGCGTGCGTGTTCATCTCGAAGAACGAAAACAATGTCACAAGACTGCTCGGCTCAAATTGTGTCACAAACCACCTACTTGATAAGAACTTTACAAACATATCTCATACATTAAAATCTATTACATTCATGTTTGAATAAGTTTTGGCTCCAAACATTTCGCCTAAACGTCCTCATAAAATTCATGCGAACTTATCCATTCAATATTTCAACATTTTACCACTTGCAAATATATGTGGACCTTTAACCATTGTGAACAAGATAAAATATTCACTAGGCATCTTCTCTCGTGATCATGATTATTATAACCATCTCAAATGCACGGGACATTTAAGAAGAGTATAGCTTTTAGCCTTCAATAACACATGGCGGCAATAGAGGAAAAATGAGATCACATTTTGTCCCATTAAGGGATGCTTAAAATGCCATGTCAGCTTTTTAAACTGTCCAATAAGAGAAGAGCTCCAGTATATCTCATTCCAGTATTATGTGGCAGCCTGTAATTAATGTAGCTGCAACTAACTTCTGTAGTATCATTTTTTCATTATAACTTTTGATCCAGAACTCCGATTCAAAAACTTTTTGTAGCAATGGGTTCGTCTTCACAAGATCTATCTAGTGATAACCATTCATACATCTTTTACGATATAAATATATAAGAAATAAGCAAAAATCATATTTTTTAAAGGTTAATGCATATGACCATATTGAAATCCATCATAACCATATATCATTGGAAGGATCTTTTCATTCCTCGCATCTAATGCAACAAACGCCTTAACATTTTGACAAGTGGATCAAAAGTTATGGGGGAAAAACAACAGCAATGAAGTTGTTGGTGCTGCATTAATTGCAGTTAATAGAGGGTAGCCATTCCATTGGAGGATTCTTATGGGGATGAAATGAGATCTCAAATTTCCTCTAATATTGCTTCTTGTGGCAATTCGCGCTTCTCCCATCTACTTGTCTCAATCCGTAGCTTTGTGGAATCTGCGCGAATTGATGCAATAGCTACAAGCTTTTCTGGACAAAGAAGCAAGCAAATATGTTGTTGGTCCTAGTGCCAAAGTGGGATTCATATGTGCATAATAATGGCCAGTTTTAACTTGGGCTAAGGTAACTGCATCCCTTCGAGATATTGTTGCAAAAGCTCGGGATCAAAACTAAGAAGCACTATGTAGTGTTCTGGTTGCACAGACCAGTGGGGAAACCATGCATTACAATGCTCTTTCCAACATCGTTTCAAATGCTAAGGACACTTAGCCATGGCAAGTGCGAGAAGAGGATACCTATCATCATCCATGTGATGCATCTTGCTGATATAGTGGATATGGCGGTTCATGGCAAATTGTTTGAAGATACCATTTTTGAACTGCAAACTTTAGTTTTTGCTAGATCTTTAATAAACACATCAAATATTTGATTGTGAGAAAGAAGGCCGGCAGAAGAAAGGGGCTTTTTGCCTGGATCGGAGCTCTACAGATGAATTTTTGAACGTTTTTGGCCATTCTTGAAGTATGGAAGAAAGATTTTGAATGCTTTTACATCTTCTTGATATGGATTTTTGAAGGACTACGAATTTTTGAAGGCGCTTGAGCATTCCTGAAGCATTGTCAAATAGATTTTGAGCCTTCTTGATATGGTTTTTGAAGGTCTACAGATTTTTGAAGATTTGAGCCTTCCTGTGCAAACACATTTTGAGGGCTTTTAGGCCTTCTTCATACGAATTTTTGAATGCTTTTAAGCTTTTCTGATGCCCTGCAGATAGATTAGATGCTCTAATCTTGCTTCTAATCTTCAAAAACTTGTTGAAAATGACTCCCCTGTTTCTATATTGTAGGGGAATGATTTTTGCTATGCCATTCCAAATAATAAGCGAAGACCCGGATTCCCACGCATGTCGGTTCTTGGGTCCCTCTTGATGTGCCAGACTGCATCGCAAAAACCATTCCCCTATACAACTTACTACCTAGGAATGGAAGATAGAATATAGAATCCAAAATGCTAAGCAAGAAAATGGATGCAACTTCCTCGATGTCTAAGATGAGTATTGATGGTATACAACCTTTTTTCCTATCTCTAGATTTTTGCATCTGGCTATGGCTATAGCTTTAGGGCTTTTAGATAGTAGCATAGTCTATGGCAGCACGTCAGATCTTTCAGCTCCAAATACAGTACATCTGGGACGTTCGAAGAGCTGCTCATATGTTAAAACAAAAATCTGTAGCGATGCAACCAGTTGATCAACTCGCGCAGTGGTTGTTTATGATGGTGCGTTCCCATCTGCGTATAAGACTTCAGAGAGGAGAAAAGAAAAAAAGATGTGCTTGATCCATTGCTTTCTAAATGAATATTGTTAGTTGGAATGTAAAAGGTCTTAAGTCCTCCCCTACCAAAAGGACCGTGAGCTATACATGTAGTCAAAAATTAGCTCCACAAATCCTTTGTTTGCAAGAGCATAAATGCCACGAGGCTCGTGGGTGGTTTGTTAAACCTCATGGGTCGCCAACATGGCACGGCAAGTGTGTCCGGTAGGTCCCGAGGTGGTATTTTCATCTCGTGGTCTTTGGACACTAAGATAGTCTTCACGCCCGATGGTGAGTGATCAAATTAAGCGGGATGCACATGGGCGGGCATTGTTAACGCCTATGCCCGAGAGCCAGATATGTGGACCTCTTTGAGAAATAAAATGAAAAAGTGAGGGGAGAATGTTGTGTGGTCATTCTTGGAGATTTCAATATGGTTGAGGAGGCAAAATGATAGGCTTGGTGGTGATGTAATAGTTTCAGGTTTTGAGAAAGAGCTATGGGATAGACTCTTGTTTGAGCATGGTTTTTAGAGATTCCCGGGCGATGCGTGCTTCACACGGTCGAGTGGGCAACAGTGGCAGCAGACTAGACATGACAAAGTGCTATGCATACATGCATGCCCGCCCACTTGTTTCTGGCATCTTCCCGCAAAAATTACACGTGCTTCAAACCATGTCCGATCACCACCCTCAAATAATCGCCTAATGTTTTGCCTACTCACGTCGTTAGAAAGACGCCTTCAAGCTCAACACTTAGTATCTCAAGGATGAAAGCTTTCTTGACAACTGCAAATAGGTTTGGAAGTCTACTCCATCTTCTACCCCCATTGGTTTTGCTCTTGCCAACGTCAAGTCTTTGCAAAGCAATGGGGTCGGAGCTCTCCCAATGGGAAAGGGCTCTCTGCTGGGCAAAAATATGATGAGCTAGAGCAGCTTAGGACTCTAAGTTTGAATCTTGTGCATGAAGCAGAGCTTGTAAGACACATTCAGGAACTAGAGGAGCAAGATGCAAGGGCGCCAAGTTGAAAACAGGACTTGCTTGGCTCAAAGTTGGCGACAGGTCCTTTTCTAGGACAGCTCGTTTGAGGCATCAGAGTGCCTCTCTATCTTCTCTTCAGAGTGAGAATGGTAATCTCATCTCCATTCTAGAGCAGATTGAGCAGTTCCTAATGAAGTGCAAGACATTGTGCTATCGAAAGTGCGTCCGATAATTTCTTTAGCCCATCAGCGGAAACTAGAAGCTCCTCCCACCATCCAAGACCTCAAAAAAGCAGTACTCCTTATGGCAGTAGACAAATGTCCAGTTATGGATGGTATCCCAGTGGAGTTTTTCAGAGTCTCCTGAGACTGGTCATCAGAGTTGCTCTAGCACCCATATCAGGATATGTTACGGTCGCAACAGCTAGATAGGATTCTCAACACCTGTATCATCACCTTAATATCAAAGGTTAAAGAGCCTAGGACGATTTCAGATTTGTGATCCATTACCTTGCTATCTGTCGCCTATAAGATCATAGCGAAGGCATATGCTGAACGATTAAAGGTGATTATGGGGGCAACGATCGATTCAAAACAATCTAGCTTTTTGTTTGGGTCCACATATTCTCCACAATGTCCGAACAACATATGAAGGTATGCATTGGGCAAGGTGAATTGATCAACATGTAGTGTACTTTGCCAAAGCCTACGATTAATCTCCCCGGACCTTCCTTCGTGGATTATACGCAAGTTGGGCTTCAACCTACTTTTGTGACACAATATAGAAGTTGGTTAGGTCAGCTAAAGGCAAGCTGAGTGCTATGCGGGATGAACCCTCCCACATATTCTTTGTTGGGAGAGGTATTAGGCAAGGATGCCCTCTCGCCCCATTTCCTTTACTATTGTTGCGAAAGGCCCCTCGCGGCTTCTTGATTGCCGCGGTGGATGACTCCTTTGTACAAGGCTTCGGTATGGTTGGCGGCAGATCGTGGTGCAAGCATTTTGTAGATGATACTTTTCTTCTCCTCGGAGCATCTGAATAAAACCTTGATAGGGGCTAAGCGCCTCCCGGATCTCTTTTCCTTGGCATCGCAATGTTTGTTGAACTGGGTGTAAGTCTTTGCGCCATATGGGCATTGGATACTTCTCCACCGCATGCGTTGAGGCCTATCCATGGTCGCTTGTCCCACCCCCATGCTTCTACTTCCTTCTAAGAGTTCTCAAAGCTTGGAAAGATGTCGACTTATTGCTTACTTTGCATCCTCACAATTGGTCCCAAACCTCCTCTCCTTTTACGTAGATGCCGATTGTCGCAATTACGACTCGACTCCTTTAGCCTCCATGATCCACCCAAAGACTTCGGCCGCGACGGTGGCATTCGGGCATAATCCACCTTGTTCCAATGGGTGTCTTCGCTCATGGCAGGAGTTTAGGGACACTTACGGATTGACACAGCTAGATTTCTATATATGGGAGGAGGTTGCAGATAATATTCCCTTGCAGCCTAACCCTTGACCATGATAACCCCTTCATTGGTTATGTCAGGACTCTTTGTTGCTGGGCTATTTGGAAACGTAAATTAATATTGCCATGTTACATGATGATCCGAGCTTGAATAAGCTAAAGTCTGAATTTCAAATGCTACTGGTTAAGACAAAAATGGTTCACAGAGTAGTAACAAGCCACAAAGGGAAACGGAGTTTTGAGTTTGTGGTTTGAGTTTGTGTAGTTTGTTTGTTTAACGTGGAGTTTGAGTTTGAGTTTGAGTTTGAGTTTGTAGCTTGAGTTTGAGTTTGTGTAGTAACAAGCCACAAAGAGAATTGGAGTTTGAGTTTGTGGAGTTTGAGTTTGTGGTGAGAGTTGGAGTTTGAGTTTGTGTAGTTAGTTAGTTTGTTTGTTTTTCTTTTTGGAGTTCGTTTTCTTAAGGACACTTTTTTAAGGACCTCTCTGAGGACTTAGTCTGATGCTGCAAAGTCCCTCAACGACGATGGGGGAAGCGCCCCCACCTCACTCATCCTCACTGCTCGAGAGGAAGCGCCCCCACCTCATTCATATTCACTACTCGAGGAAAAGCACCCCACCTCACTCATCGACCTCACTCTCGAGGGGAAGCGCCCCACATCACTCATTGCTCATCGGCCTCACTCTCGACCTGCCTCTCGGGAAGCGCACCACCTCACTCATTGCTCATCGGCCTCACTCTCGAGGGGAAGCCCCCATCTCACTACCTCACTCACTCACTTTCTTTTGTCTTTTTAGTTGTTGTTTGGGGGTTTATGCATGGTACCATTTTGTATACATTTTCAGCAGATTATATATACACCTGTAAACACCTCCATGTCTCGGATGTACTTACCATCTACCGTTGTACCTTCCACATAACCCAATTCTTCAACAACTATAGCAACTAAATAAGTTGACATAATTGGAGTGTCTTCAAATTGTATAGTTTTGATTCCATTAGACACGTTTTCATCCTCAGACTGGCATATTTGATGGACCACGCGATCAACGGGGCATGCATGGTAATCTTGAACTTGGCCTAAAGGTGATGACACAAAGACAAATGTAATTCTTGAAAAAGAAGTACATATAACAATTAAAAGGGCTATGCACTAGGAAGTGCTTTCACCTACAATGAAATAAATATTAAGAGAAATAATTAAACAAAACCTAGACTGTTTTAAAACAAGCACTCCAAGCTACCATGATATAGCACAACTAATGTACAAAAGCATCCATGCAACAGAGTGCATGCTAACTCATTACACATACCTTGCGTGCGGTGTTCATCCCAAAGAAGGAAAACAATGCCACCGATCTGGCGGCTCAAATTGTGTCACAAACATATTCCGCTTCTCTTCACCTACTTGATAAGAACTTTACAAACATATCTCATACATTAAAATCTATTACATTCAATTGAGATAACAATGAACTCTCTACCTTCGATAGAAGCCCTTCATCCCGATCATTAAGAACTCCCTCAAATTCTAGAGAAAGAATGGCTGATCCAAATTTTCAAACTTTGCTCAAGCTTTAGAATTAGAAGCTCATTTTCCGTGATCCAGTGAACACTTGGCCATAGAACCTAAGAAGTTGGGATATTGAATGAATTAAAAACAAGGAAAATATTTCCTTCTTATAGGTGCTTATTCTGTCCGAAATTTTTTTTTGATAAGCATCGAAACAACCTAATCTTGACTTACATTACTCTCCACCGTCATTTTATGGCAAGAAATTATTGACAATTTCACTAGTAGCGACCTAATAACGTTGGTTCATATAATTGTTTATGATTTTACTATCAGTTTCCACCTTGTTTCAACTTTAAAAGACACGAGACTTGGATCCAGGAGGTTTATGAACAATGAACAATGTCAAACTACTCATAACCAAGAAGCCAATCTAACATGGAAACAAATTTTCCAAACATGATCAACCTCTCGTGGACCAGAAACATCATAATTAAGAGATGCCATGTCCAAAATCGATTCCCAAGTTTGACAGCCAGATGGAATTAGAAAAAAAAGGATCAATCAATTCCTGCCTGTCCCCATTTCACAAAGCGAGACCAACATTTGTAGGTTGCTCAAATTATGGCAGAAGTTCCAAGCTGAGGGAAATCAAACCAATTGCAAGGAAGGAGTGAAGAAGAGAACAATATAAAGAGGCTTGCTCTGCCAAAGTTGGACATGCTAGATTTGGCCAGATTACAGGATCTCCATTTTGCCAAACTGACGTTTGGACAAGTCGTCTATTTTTAGAGACATGCTTTAGCTGGATCAACTTCTCATTTGTCCCCAATTTAAGATGTGAACTACAATACTAGAAACCAAGCCCAGTATTGCTCAGTTACAAAGCACCAAATTCAAGAACCTAAAATACTTCAATAAGAAGTAGTTCCATAGCATGTCCTAAGAAATCTTTCAACCCCATACTCAAGTCTAATGAATGATTTGCACGCGTCGATTGTAATGAGCCTCCACCGAGTTTCTCGACTTAGTCTGCTCAAGCATAGTTCACCATCTTTTGGGTCCCAAATGTGCATGCTCACACTCAAATTTTACACATAACATCATGATTGATGCATGGTGCACCTGACAACAAGGCTCTAAACATAAGTTTCCTTTCACCAAGATCGGTTTTGAACCCACCAACTTGCACGCATGTTAGGCTCCTTGGTCTGTATTTCAAGACGAGTTGAATGGAAAACCCCACAAGGTAACATTTGGAGCATACAGATGCATGGTAGCCCCCCAAGATGCCATGCGTCTTAAGCCCAAGTCTTAAATAATAACTTTGCAATAGTAATTCAATGAAATATATAGTTAGATTTTGCAGCGCACCAATGCTTTTGAATGATATCGAAATGAACCATTGAATTTTAACAATGGTTATGACTCGAACATTGTAGCAAGTTTGACTATATTTCAATGGTTATGCATCTGACAACATAAGCCCTAATCTGACAATTAGGCTCTCAAAAATCATCAAAAAAACTTCGAAATTCATCTATACATATGTTTAATGGCATCGATAAGTAGAGCTCATGGTCGACTTGTCTAGGAGTTTGTTTTCGCTTACGCAGTGTTACCATGCTTGAATAAGTTTCGGCTCCAAACATTTAGCTTAAACGTCCTCATAAAATGCATGTGGACTTATCCATTCAATACTTCAACATTTTACCACTTGTAAATATATGTGGGACCTTTAGCCATTGTGAACAAGATAAAATGTTCACTAGGCAACTTCTCTCGTGATCATGATTATTATAACCATCTCAAATGCAGGACATTATAGCTTTCGTCTTCAATAACCTGTAACTAGCAACATGCACATAATTTCGCTTCTTATGGCAATTGCGACTGCTCCCATCTACTTGTCTCAATCCGTAGCTTGTGGAATCCTGTGCGAATTGATGCAATAGCTACAAGTTTTTTCCTGGACAATGAAGCAAGCAAATACGCTGGTGCTCCTAGTGCCAAAGTGGGATTCATATGTGCATAATAATGACCAGTTTTAACATGGGGTAAGGTAACTGCATCCCATATCTTTTGACAAAAACTGCCATCGAGATATTGTTGCAAAAGCTCGGGATCAGAACTAACAAGCACCATGTAGTGATCTGGTTGCACAGATGAGTGGGCAAAGCATGCATTACAATGCTCTTTCCAACATCATTTCAAATGCTAAGGAGACCTAGCCATGGCAAGTGCGAGAAGAGGATACCTATCACCATCCATGTGATGCACCTTGCTGATATAGTGGAGATGACGGTTCATGGCAAAATGTTTGAAGAGACCATTTTTTAACTGCAAACTTTACGTTTTGCTAGACCTTTAATAAATACATCAAATATTTGATTGTGAGAAAGAAGGCCAGTAGAAGAAAGGAACTTTTTGCCTAGATCGGAGCTCTACAGATGAATTTTTGAATGTTTTTGGCCATTCTTGAAGTATGGAAGAAAGATTTTGAATGCTTTTAGGTCTTCTTCATGCGGATTTTTGAAGGACTACGAATTTTTGAAGGCACTTGAGCATTCCTGAAGCACTGTCAAACAGATTTTGAGCCGTCTTGATATGGTTTTTGAAGGTCTACAGATTTTTGAATATTTGAGCCTTCCTGTGCTCTGCCAAAGCTGGACATGCTAGATTTGGCCAGATTACAAGATCTCCATTTTGTCAAAATGATGTTTGGATAAGTCGTCTAGTTTTAGAGACATGCTTTAGCTATCCCATAGGATCAACTTTTAATTTGTCTGCAATTTAAGATGTGAACTATAATGCTAGAAATCAAACCCAGCATTTGAGTTACAAATCACCAAATTCAAGAACCTAAAATATTTCAATAAGAAGTAGTTCCACAGCATGTCCTAAGAAATCTTTCAACCCCATACTCAAGTCTAATGAATGATTTGCACGTCAGTATTGCTATGAGCCTCCCCCAGAGTTCCTCCGACTTCGTCCTACTTAGGCATAGTTCACCATCTTTTGGGTCCCAACAGGCATGTTCACACTCAAATTTTACACATAACATCATGGTTGATGCATGGTGCACTTGACAACAAGGCTCTAAACATAAGTCTCCTTTCACCAAGATCGGTTTTGAACCCACCAACTTGCACGCATGTTAGGCTCCTTGGTCTGTATTTCAAGACGAGTTGAATGGAAAACCCCACAAGGTAACATTTGGAGCATAGAGATGCATGGTAGCCCCCAAAGATGCCATGCGCCTTAAGCTCAAGTGTTAAATAATAAATTTGCAATAGTAATTCAATGAAATATATAGCTAGAGTTTGCAGTGCACCAATGCTTTTGAATGATATCGAAATGAACCATTGAATTTTAATATGAAAATACACTGTAGCAATGGTATGACTCGAACATTGTAGCAAGTTTGACTATATTTCAATGACTATGCATCTGACAACCCAAGCCCTAATCTGGCAATTAGGCTCTCAAAAATCATCAAATAACTTTGAAATTCATCTATACATATGTTTAATCTATCGACAGCATAAGTAGAGCTCATGGCTGACTGTCTAGGAGTCTGTTTTCAGTTAACGCAATGTTATCATGTTTGAATAAGTTTTGGCTCCAAACATTTAGCCTAAGTTCATGTGAACTTATCCATTCAATATTTCAACATTTTACCACTTGCAAATATATGTGGGACCTTTAACCATTGTGAACAAGATAAAATATTCACTAGGCAACTTCTCTCGTGATCATGATTATTATAACCATCTCAAATGCAGGATATTTGAGAAGAGTATAGCTTTCGTCTTCAATAATCTGTAACTGGCAACATGCACATAATTTCGCTTCTCGTGGCAATTGCGACTGCTCCCATCTACTTGTCTCAATCCGTAGCTTGTGGAATCGTGTGCGAATTGATGCAATAGCTATAAGCTTTTTCTTGGACAAGGAAGCAAGCAAATATGCTGGTGGTCCTAGTGCCAAAGTGGGATTCATATGTGCATAATAATGACCAGTTTTAACTTGGACTAAAAACTGCGTCCCATATCTTTTGACAAAAACTGCCATCGAGATATTGTTGCAAAAGCTCGGGGGATCGAACTAACAAGCACCATGTGTTATGGTTGCATCGCACTAATGGGCAAGCCATGCATTACAATGCTCTTTCCAACGTCGTTTCAAATGCTAAGGAGACTTAGCCATGGCAAGTGCGAGAAAAGGATACCTATCATCATCCATGTGATGCACCTTGCTGATATAGTGGAGATGACACTTCATGGCAAAATGTTTGAAGAGACCATTTTTGAACTGCAAACTTTACTTTTTGCTAGATCTTTAATAAACACATCAAATATTTGATTGTGAGAAAGAAGGCCAGCAGAGAAAGGGGCTTTTGCCTGGATCGGAGCTCTACAGATGAATTTTTGAACGTTTTTGGCCATTCTTGAAGTATGGAAGAAAGATTTCGAACGCTTTTAGGTCTTCTTGATACGGATTTTTGAAGGACTACGAATTTTTGAAGGCACTTGAGCATTCCTGAAGCACTGTCAAACAGATTTTGAGCCTTCTTGATATGGTTTTTGAAGGTCTACAGATTTTTGAAGATTTGAGCCTTCATGTGCAAACAGGGCTTTAGGCCTTCTTCATACGAATTTTTGAATGCTTTTAAGCTTTTCTGATGCTCTGCAAATGGATTAGAAGCTCTAATCTTGCTTCTAATCTTCAAAAACTTGTTGAAAACGACTCCCCTGCTTTTATATTGTAGTGGAATGATTTTTGCTTTGTGATTCCGGCACATGCAAAAGACCCGCTCTTAGCTGTCGCTGATTGCGGGGCCCCTCCCGATGTGCCAGAATACATCATAAAAACCATTCCTCTATACAACTTACCACCTAGGAATGGAACATGGAATATAGAAGCCAAAATGCCAAGCAAGAAAATGGATGCAACTTCCTCGATGTCTAAGATGAGTATTGATGGTATACAACCTTTTTTCCTATCTCTAGAATTTTGCATCTGGCTATGGCTATGGCTTTAGGATTTTTAGATAGTAGCATATTGTATGGCAACCGGTCAGATCTTTCAGCTCCAAATATAGTACATCAGGGGTGTTCGAAGGCCTGCTCATGTGTTAAAACAAAGCATCTGTAGCGACGCAACCAGTTGATCAACTCACGGTGGTTGTCTATGATGGTACGTCCCGATCTGCGTATAAGACTTCAAATAGGAGAAAGAAAAAAAAGGTGTGCTTGATCCATTGCTTTCTAAATGAATATTGTTAGTTGGAATGTAAAAGGTCTTAAATCCTCTTCTACCAAAAGGACCAGAGCTATACATGTAGTCAGAAATTTAGCTCCACAAATCCTTTGTTTGCAAGAGTATAAATGCCACAGATGCTCTGTGGGCGGTTTGTTAAACCTCATGGGTCATCAGCATGTTGGCCTGGCAAGTGTGTCTAGTAGATCCGGAGGAGGTACTTTCATCTCGTGGTCTTTGGATAATATTCAGAGCTATAGCTAAATGGGGCAGATGGTCAGTGATCAAGTGGAAGCAGGATGCACATGAGTGGGGCATTGTTAACGTCTATGCCTCTAATGTGCCTAGGTAGAGAGCCAATATGTGGACCTCTTTGAGAAATAAAATGAAAAAGTGGGGGGAGAATATTGTGTGTATGCTTCTTGGTGATTTCAATATGGTTGAGGAGGCGGCTGATAGGCTTGTTGGTGGTGTAATAGTTTCAGGTTTTGAGAAAGAGCAATGGGACAGACTCTTGTTTGAGCATGGTTTTCTAGAGATTCCTGGCGATGCAGGCTTCACCTGGTCGAGTGGCTCTTCAGGTGAAACACGAGCAGCAGCTAGACATGACAGGTGTTGTGCATACATGCATGCGTGCCACTTGTTTCCTGGCATCTTCCGCAAAAATTACGTGCTTCAAACCATGTCTGATCACCACCCTCAAATAACCAGGCATAATGTTTTGCCTACTCACGTACGTAGAAAGACAGTCTTCAAGCTCCACACATAGTATCTCAAGGATGAAAGCTTTCTTGACAACTGCAAATCGGTTTGAGTCTACTCCATCTTCTACCAGTCCCATGAGAATGCTAGTTTTAGCTCTTGTCAAGGTCAAGTCTTTTGCGAAGCAATGGGGTCTTGAGCTCTCCAATGGGAAAGGGCTCTGCTGGGGCAAAAATATGATGAGCTAGAGCAGCTTAGGACTCTAGGTTTGAATCTTGCACATGAAGCAAAGCTTGTAAGACACATTCAAGAACTAGAGGAGCAAGATGTAGGGGCACCAAGTTGAAAACAGGACTTGCTTGGCTCAAAGTTGGCGATAGGTGTTCGAAGGCCTTTTTCAAGACGGCTCATTTGAGGCGTCAGAGTGCCTCTCTATCTTCTATTCAGGGTGAGAATGGTGGTCCTTTTAAGAATGAAGTGCAATACATTGTGCTATCGAAAGTGCATCTGATAATTTCTTTAGCCCAGCAGCGGAAACTAGAAGCTCCTCCCACCATCCAAGACCTCAAAAAAGCAGTACTCCTCATGGCAGCAGACAAATGTCCAGTTATGGATGGTATCCCAGTGGAGTTTTTCAGAGTCTCCTGGAACTGGTCATCAGAGTTGCTCTGGCACCGATATCAGGATATGTTACGGCCGCAACAGCTAGATAGGATTCTCAACACCTGTATCATCACCTTAATATCAAAGGTTAAAGAGCCTAGGACGATTTCAGATTTGTGATCCATTACCTTGCTATCTGTCGCCTATAAGATCATAGCGAAGGCATATGCTGAACGATTAAAGGTGATTATAGGGGCAACGATCAGTTCGAAACAATCTAGCTTTTTGCTGGGTCCACATATTCTCCACAATGTCGGAACAACATATGAAGGTATGCATTGGGCAAGGTGAATTGATCAGCATGTAGTGTACTTAAAAGTTGGATTTTGCCAAAGCTTACGACAGAGTCTCTTGGACCTTCTTTATGTGGATTATGCGCAAATTGGATTTAGGACCTACTTTCTGTGACACAATATAGAAGTTCTTGAGGTCAGCTAAGGCAACAGTGCTATACCAGGGTGAACTCTCCCACATATTCTTTGTTAGGAGAGGTATTAGGCAAGGATGCCCCCTGGCCCCGGTTCTTTTTACTATTGTTGTTGAAGGCCTCTCGCAGCTTCTTCGGTGCACGTATGGCTGACGACTCTCAGATTGTGTGCAATCAATTTGCAGATGATACTTTTCTTCTCCTGGAGGCATCTGAAGAAAACCTTGATAGGGCTAAGCAGATCTTGGATTTCTTTCCCTTGGCATCGAAATGTTTGTTGAACTGGTGTAAGTGCAGCGCCATATGGGCATGGGATACTCCTCCACCGGCATGTGTTCAGGCCTATCCATGGTTGCTTCTCCCACCCACCACTGTCATTAGACTCTTGGGTGTGCCATTTGTTATAGAGGTCGACACTGCACAGGCTTGGGATTGGGTCATCTTAGGCCTTCAGCGGCATCTGCTTTGGTGGAGAGGGCCATCTATGGCTGGGCGTATACAGGTCGCCAAGTCTGTTCTAAATAACACTCATGTCTATATCACTTCTGCTTTGTTAGCTCTAGTCTCAAAGTTCAAAGAGACACATGCCACTAAACGTAACTTTGCTTGAAGTGGTAACGAAAAGGGAACAATGGTCAAAGTAGCATGGAAGAAGTGTGTGCACTCTATGAGCGATGGTGGCCTTGATATGATGGACTTACCGCTCCATAGCAAGGTATTAATCTCAAAGTTCATATGGAGAATTCTCTTCGGTCAGACGCAGTTATGTGGCATGCGGTTGCTTGTCCACGATTTACAACACTCTTCTGCTTTCGGCAAGTCTTCCCTGATCTCTTGTCACTTAGGCTCTCTTCTATCCCTTGAAGCCATCTCCCTTGCTTCTACTTCCCTTCTGGGAGTTCTCAAAGCTTGGAAAGATGTCAGCTCATTGCTTACTTTGCATCCTCACAATTGGTCCCAAACCTCCTCTCCCTTTCTGTGAGTACCATTGCCGCAATTACCTGACTCGACTCCTTTAGCCTCCATGATCCACCCAAAGGCTCAGCGCAGATGGCATTCTGTAGGCATAATCCACCTTGAGGCTTGGTATTCCAATCGGTGTCTTCGCTTATGGCAGGAGTTTAGGGACACTTATGGATTGACACAGCTAGATTTCTATATATGGGAGGAGGTTGCAGATAATATTCCCTTGCAACCTAAAACCACGATTCTATTAATTTGAGATTATTCCACGATTTTGAACCCACCGGGTGTGAGTTTCGGGGTTGTTAGTTTCGGGGTCCCATGTGTCAGTTTCAGGGTTGTCAGTTTCGGGGTTGTCAATTTCAGGGTTCTCATCTAGTTCTAATTTTTAGTTTCCCCCCGAGTGTTGGTTTTAAGCTTCCTACCCAGTGTTACTTTTCAGTTTCCCGCCTACTGTTAAAATTTGGATTTCTCGCCGAGTGTTATGGGCTTCCCACGGAATACAAATTTTGGGGTTAAGTTGGTTCTTTTTTCTTCTTGAATGGGAACGTCTTTATCTGGCGCCTGACGCCTAGCGGCCAGACGAGTTTTATTGTTTGAATGGGAACGTCTTTATCTGGCGCCTGGCGCCTAGCGGCCAGGCGAGTTTTATTGTTTCTCTCTTTTTTCTTTCCCTGGCGCCTAGCAGCCAATGCGAGTTCCCGGCGCCTAGTGCTGAGTGAGCTCTTGGCACCTGGCACCAATTCGAACTCTTGGCACCTCAACTAGAGCCTCAATGCGCGAGCTCCTATTCTAACCTTCTATGAGTTCGATGGGCTCTAGTTTGCAAGTGTTTGATAGATTTACCTTGGTGAAGCAGCCATGCAAGAGAAATCAAAGCTCTTCAGCTCTTTGCAAATTGAGGTAAAAAAGTCACCTTTTTTCTTCATCTATCCAGAAATTCTTAGCTACAATGGATGACATGGGTGCTTTCAGGCTTGAAATTGAGAAATGGGTATTGTCAAATCGATTAGGTTCCTGTATAAAATCCTTGGAATGCTTTTAATTATCTGCTTTCAGATTTTATAAGAAATGAGGGGAAGCGAAAGGTGATTGCTAGATCCTTCTCTGCCACATCTCGCGCTTAGCGCGAAAAGAGGGGAAAACAAAAAAAAAATAAAAAATCCTATTTTGCTTGTCGCGCTAAGGGCGAGATGTGGCAAGGAAGGTTTATTATTCTTGTCATACGACATCCAAATGGACTAAGTATATTGATCTGAAAGGTTAAATTCTTAGTTTTTTTACAACATGAATTAACCCCCGCGCGTAGCGCGAGATGTGACAGAGAATGGGTTTCTATTCTTGCCATGTGCCATCTAATTAGTACAACTAAATTTAAATTCTTGCATTAACCCTCGCGCTTAGCGCGAGATGTGGCAAAGAAGAGTATGCCATCCTTGCCATTGCCACCTCCAATTGGACATAGTATATTGATCTGAAAGGTCGGAATCTTAGTTTTTTTTTTTTTTTTTATGGTAATGTTACAAAGCAAGTGAGGAGGAAGGAGAACTGCCCCAAAGAGACAGCGATACCTCGACACTCCACAACAAACTCACAGAAAAACTGCAACTCTACTGCTGTACAAACTGACCATCACCATCTAGAACATCCAAGAAGTCCCACCAAATGGCAAACTTCCGCTCTACTAATCCCGGGAACACCAGAAAGCTTTGAAATAGCTTGTACCTGAGTCGAGGAATCAGAGAGGCTGCAGGCTGCTAAAATTTGTATTTTTGCATCAATTCTCGCGCTGAGCGCGAGATATGGCATAGAAGGGTCTCTGTTCTGGCAATGCGATCTCGAATTAGACCTAATGTATTGGTCTAAAAGGTTAGAATCTTAACTTTTCTACAACTAAAGTTCATGTAAATAGACCATTTTTCTACTATATTTCTGCGAAATTTTCATAAAATTACTTTTAATGCATATTATATGTTCATATTTTAATGCTTTGATCAATCTTGAACCAGATTCTTTGGCATTTAAAGCCTTAAAATCATATTTGTTACTCCAAAGAACCTCAAAATCAAGTGTGAAAGACGCATTTTTATGCCATTTTCAAAAAAATGAAATGTGGAATAATCTCAAATTAACGGAATCGTGGTTCTAACCCTTGACCATGATAACCCCTTCATTAGTTATGTCTGGACTCTTTGTTGCTGGGCTATTTGGAAACGTAGAAATAATGTCGCCATGTTACATGATGGTCCTAGCTTGAATAAGCTAAAGTTTGAATTTCAAATGCTATTGGTTAAGACAAAAATAGTTCAAAGAGTAGTAACAAGCCACAAAGGGAAATGGAGTTTTGAGTTTGTGTAGTTTGTTTGTTTAACGTGGAGTTTGAGTTTGAGTTTGAGTTTGTATAGTAACAAGCCACAAAGAGAATTGGAGTTTGAGTTTGTGGAGTTTGAGTTTGTGGTGAGAATTGGAATTTGAGTTTGTGGAGTTTGAGTTTGTGGTTTGAGTTTGTATAGTTAGCTGTTTGTTGTTTTTCTTTTTGGAGTTCGTTTTCTTAAGGACAGTTTTTTAAGGACCTCTCTAAGGACTTAGTCCAATGCTGCAAAGTCCCTCAACGGCGATGGTGGAAGCGCCCCCACCTCACTCATCCTCACTGCTCGAGGGGAAGCGCCCCCACCTCATTCATCCTCACTTCTCTAGGGGAAGTGCCCCACATCACTCATTGCTCATCGACCTCACTCTCGACCTCACTCTCGAGGGGAAGTGCACCACCTCACTCATTGCTCATCGGCCTCACTCTCGAGGGGGAAGTGCCCCCATCTCACTATCCCACTCACTCACTCACTTTCTTTTTTCTTTTTAGTTGTTGTTGTTTGGGGGTTTGTGCATGGTACCATTTTGTATACATTTTCAGCAGATTATTATTATTATTATTATCTTCTTCTTATTTAAAAAGGCAAGGCCTTGGTTTTTGTGTCGGAACGCCACATGTTACGCCGCATGCGGCATTCCCTTACCGCTTGCGGGTCCCCTTCCGGGACTATTTTGAATTTCGTCCCTCTCCACTTGCTATTTGAATTTCGTAGTTCAGACCCGATGAAGGTTGCTGATGAAGGTTGCTATGGTGTCGGCCACATTCTATCTTGATTCTTAGCTTCATCAAACATGCATGCTACACAAGTACATTATTTTGGCATTCATTTATAAAGGCAAAATTATCAAGCTAGATTTCGCCCCATTCGCAAGAGTTACTTCTTTTGAGGAGAACATGAAATCTTCGATAGGTAAGGGAGCTTCTGACAAATGTGAGCTTTTTGCTCGCTGATAAATCTTGAATTGGAGTCTCTTACTTATATTAGAGACAATATGCTGCCATTTTCTCCTCATTTCTAAAGCACCTAGGTGTATTCCATTTTTTTCCTTTTTTTGTAGTACTAGCAGCACCTGGAAGTAGCGCCAAGGCATCTGGATCTGTTCAAAGTCGAACTACGAAGGCACTTGAAGATACCGGAAATGTTGTGAGGATTATTATACTGCTGAAGGTCTTCCATTGTTTGTGACTAGAGATGTTCTGAAGCAAGAAAATCAGATCGATCATCTTTGGATCGCCACATCACAAGGTTTGCTTCTTCGCATTTGTTTCACAATACCTGTTGCTCCCCTTTTGACTTAAAATTTAATTTACGAGTTCTGGATCTTGGTTCGTTACAATGTGGCTGCATTTTGAAGCTTGCAGAAGCATTTCGCTAACAATTTCTCATGTGATTCCATCAGGAGGTTTTCTGCTTGGCTAGCAATCATCAATCTAGAGCAGCTACCAAATCCTAAGTTCCAATGATGTTTTGAGGGATTATTTTGATTGGAGGAATTGTCTCCTATCTATAATCTTGATTCTACGACACTAGAAGACAAAAGATATAAGGAGTGCATCTTTTCTCAAAATTCTTAAGAAGACCACTGCTTTGTACGTGGATTGTCTGTTGGCAAGTACTTCCATGCATGTTCTTCATATTCCTTCTATGACACTGGAGCAGAATATTGGTTGGCAGTAAGTAACATTGGTTGGCAATCCTAAGAATGTGCTGGAGTTTATTTTGGGCTAACTTTTATAAAGCCATGTTTGAGCGGCTATGAGGTCCAAAAAGGAAAGATTCCAGTGCCATTCTTTTTTTTGGCATGTTTACATTTGAACCTTGCCATTTTGGTATCCTTCTATAGTTTTTGGAGCTACTGATTGCTAATTGTGGCATCAAGTTGGTGGAAGGGATGTTGTTTTACTTTCTTTGTTGTTAACAGGTCCGAGAATTTTATGCCTTATTTGTGGCTTGAGTTTACATGGCTTTTAAAATATTGACAATTTTTATTCTTTGTTAATGATGTGCTTTGCATTTTGCAGCTCAAATTAGCAGTGACTAAAGGGCTAGCTGTTTTACTCTTTTGAAGGCGCCAAATTGAAAAGCGCAGTCGCAACATGATACATCATGTAAATATCTACTTGAGCCTACAAGTTTGTTAATTGTTCAAGACCAAGTTCCAAGCTGCTTGCTGATCTTTAGACAACAACATCTAAGCCAAAGTTCCAATCTGCTGAGGTTCTGCTTTCTGCTACTTAGATATAGAACTGCACTGTTGCAGCAAGCCTTAAATGTGTTCAATGCGCCAAGGATTGCTCAATTTTAAAAATGAATAAATGGTTTTGTAAGTAGAACAGATTTTGCGTTTGCTCTACTGATCCTCTTTAAACTAGCAATTGCTGTACATGGCATATCCGGCATCAAGCTGCCTTCAAGTCTACTAATTATTTCAAAGAAATTTATCAGAGGATGCTGACTGCTCCATTATTCACATGTGAAGCTTGAAAATGCCACAAGATTGCAGAACAATTGCATACTATATGTCCTTCGAATATCAAGCTTATCTTAGTTACTTCTTTCTTTTTATGTTAGGGTGTGTTGCTTTTAAATATATTTCTTACTGGTACACAGTTACATGACTTCCCGCTTTTCTACTTGAACTTGCTTAAGTATTCCACTAAAATATCTTATGTGTTTATACCATGATCAGTTTAGGGACGTCATACTAATTCCCATGCCGAGAGGGATAGAAACCTTTCACATAAATGCAGCTACCCGTGCTATTTCTGAAAAAGTTCTAGAGTGCCTGTTCAACAATTAAAGATGACTGCATATCTGATCCTGAGCCTCCAAGGGTGTTAGATGCTACAGGCTCAAAAAGGTTTATGTCTCATTTTCTCAAATGCAGGCTAAGGATAAACTAGCTTTTAAAAGGTCCAAATATACAAAGAATAAATTGTTGAACCCAGTTTTCTACTTGCAGAGTGTAATATCTGCTCTAATTCATTCTTGGGTGTTCCTTTTTGTTCACGTTGTCTTGGAATATTGGAATAGGAGACATTGGAATAGTAACAAACATGCTTATTGGATCTGTTTTTGTACCTGCAAAATGTATTTATCTTTTGTACTTAACATTAGAGAATATTATTCATATGCATTAGAGCATCTATGCTGCTCTAATTCTTTTGTAAACAAATGCATACAGGGGCACAGAAGAGAACCAATTTGAAGGATAGTTGGGAATATTTCTATCTCTAATTTTTACATCATAGTCTTGAATGTTCAAACACTATTAACTATTTTTGTTGTTGTGCATTCAGGGATATATTGGCACTTTAGAATCTTCCGCTATATCTATGACTTACACTCTTATGTTGAGGTAATAAAAAAAATGCAAAGTTTGAGAGCAGAAGAATGTATTACACTGTTCACTGCAAAAAAACTATTTTCAATGTGATGGATTGATTTCACATGAAAAATCTACAAGGTAAGCTCTCAAGCTTGCAGTCTTGAATGCACCTTTAAATGACGTAAATATCCATATTATCTCTTCATTTTTGTACCAGGTGAGAAGATCAATGGAGAACATATGTGGTCATATGAATCTGCCTAAAAATGCTTTCAGGTTCTTGAAACACGAATTGACTACATATATGTAAAATTTCTGTGTTAGTGTAATGAATGTGTATTTGCTACTCTTAAGGCTTGATGTTCTTAATCCTTATATTCGAGAATAGAATTATCTCTCATGCAAACGCCATGCTTGCATGAGGGCCACAGCATGTTTTACTTCCAACTTGAAATTATTCTGGGTTTTCAATTGCTGGACGTATACAATTCTAACGGCCCAAAAGAAGTGGTAAATATGTGCCCTACCTATAAGCATTTGTCCAGTCATTGTACAACCATGATTTGCACCTTTTTATCACCTAATGCTGTATAATGATGTTTCTGTGAAAAGAAAAGGGATATCAAATGTTTGCGAAGAATTTCAACAAGTTCATTTTCAATCTCAACATTGCAGTAGGAAAAATTATATTCGACAAAAATAGGAGCCCTAAAAAGCAAAGCATAAAGATCTTGATTTTTCTTCATTATTGATAGGCAAGTGGATCAAATTATGCATCTTTACTTAAAATGTTTTTGGGGTTTATCGGTAACGCTGGTGTGCCCTTTTCAAGTGTGACTTTTGGCACCTGAAAACATGTTCTTGTATAAAATGGTTTTTTAAGCTTTTCGACTATGGTTTTAAGGGCCACAAAAATAGAGTATCCAATTTTGGATCTCAAGGCTTTGAAGGTAATTAACCATAGGGATAATGGAGACTAAGCATTTTCATAGACCCTTTTTTCTCGAAGTTTTAAATCCTGGCATGGAGACCTTTATGCAGCCATAGAAGGTTATGGTAGCAAGATATCAAAGGAGATAAGTAAAAATTCATGATGGCACAAGAGGCAAGGGAAACAAATAAGGTGGCAAGGCCAAAGTAATGGTCCATCTTGCGAAAGGGTGGTGAAAATAACTAGCCAATGGTAGCTTATAAGAAAATGTGCTAGGCATAGATTCTAAAAAGGACAAAAAAATAATAAAAAAGGCATAATAAGGATGGAAGTGGGAGGTGTAAGAAAAATGATAAGTAAGGATGTAATGGTAAATAAAAGGCAAAAGCAAGCATAATGGTGTGAAGTGAAATAAGGGAAGCAAAAAAAAATGGGCATAAGGAAGTGGAATAAAGTAAGGGTATGGAAAAGAGAAAAATGGCTAGCACTAAAACCATATACCATGGGGGTCTTCCAAACTCTAACTTCCAATCTTCAAAACAAGTGTCTTCCAATCTTCATCACCCAGAATCTTCTAGGGCATAATTTGACCAAACATTTGACCTCAAATGAAGTACCTTTCTTATAACTTGACCTTAAATGCTTGTGTTGACTTTGAGGATGAGCATCTTTTGACCTTCACACCAATGTTGACTACCAAGCTCTTCCAAACTTTTATCTAATCTTCAAAGGTAAGTTGACCTAGTCTTCATGCATAAACCAATAGCTAATATTGTTGCCCTTTGGGGGCAACACATTGTTAACCATGCCAAATCAAGTATCTGACAAATTATCACCTGTTAGAAATCTTGTGACGCTCCCTGAATATATATGGCCCCCGGCCGTACACATACGGGGACTTTCCCCTCACATGGCGACCATCCCGCCATGAGCAGGGCCCTCCCTCTATCCCGGAGCCTTCCGTAAGAGGAGCCCGAGTGAAGGACACGGAGGTGTCATTCGGCCCACGCCTTCAGTGGGACTCCTAAGTCGCGGAAGCGTGAATACATGTTAACACACAGCGTAAATCATATATAAACCACGAAGGGTGGCGCATCCATCCAAATACTAACGGCAAAGAATATGCATCTAGTCCTAAGGAAAAACACCCCAAACCCCAGGTTCTACCCCGGTTCGGACTCCTGTGAGGATGGACTGACGGCTCGGTCTCAAGAGATCAACAGACAGAGGTATAACCTGGCGTTGGCTGGCATAGAACATCGGCTAGGGTTGTCCACTCCATCCGCCCCTCCTGTGCACACTTTGCAGATGGGTCGATTCATGCTATGGCATCACTATAGCCTTCCGGAGACGCAGACTCAAGGTATCACCCTTCGAGCCTACTCCAGGTTCATGAGGCCCCGGGTCCGATGAGGCAGGTCGTGGAAGTATCCCCTTCCGTGATCGCAGTGGGTTCCATGGGTGAGCTAGAGAATACGTGCCGCGATCACACCCCCGCATCCGCATCCTAACTTACTCACCCTAAATCTACTCAAAGTGCATGGTGCCCCATACGGGTCACACCCCCTACACCTGTGGAGTGTCGGACCCATACCCGCGCCCTCACGCGACCGCCATCGCCTAGCCCACTGTAGGAGTCTCGTGAGCCTTTATGCTCATGCAAGACCCCACTCCCGCTTCCCCATCAAGGCCCCTTCTCTGGGGTGCTAAGCCATTCCATAGCATCTATGACCCGGTGGTCTCCCTGTACCTGTGTCGCATCTAATGGGAAATACAGGGATCAACCTAGGAGTATACTACTAACATGGCTCAGAGGTCTCTACCCCCCTTAATTCCCCCGTTTCAAGAGCAATACTTATGTAAAGAACTATCAATCCATCATTCATGAGCAAGTATCGAATCAGAGATAAAGAGAACTCACCTTTGCAATCAAGGGTTAGTTCCTACAATTAAAGCACAGAGAGAACAGAAGAAATGAACACAACAAGTGCCCAACAGGGGCGCTACCCTAGAACATCAAGCTATACTAACCACCCACCTGAGTTCCTGCTAGATCCATTATCGTTCGGTATCTCCATCTTCCTTGGACTTGGCGCTCAGTACTGGTCACACAGGTAAATTGGGCGCTCAGCAAGGGTGGGCACTCAGCTGCTGCTCCTCTTGGTCGATTATGGGGTCAATTAGGGATAGGGGTCAAGTTGATGACCCAAATTGGAATTCCCCATGCTGGCCAATCGATTTAGGCCAGGTGGCGCCTTCCCAAAGCATTAATTAACTTAATTAACCCATTTAGACATTAATTCCCTAATCATAAGTTATTATCCTTAAGGATTAAATTAGCATTAATCCCTTTTAGGTCAACCCCCTAGGTTACAATACCCCATGGTGGCGTACCTTTACTAGGTGATGTGTCAGTGTATTTATACGTATACCATATAAATACTTGGAACGTCACATTCTCCCCTCCTTAGAAATAATGTTGTCCTCAGCATTGGGGTTAGTTTACCAAAGAACTGAAATAAGAGAAAGTATACTTAAGAAAGGAAGATAATTGCTTATTTTAGAGAGTAGTACATTGAAATTTGAAACATATCAAAGTTTAAGCACCAATGTGCATTTCACAAGATGATCAAAAAAAAGTTTGAGGACCGAAGTCCGATTTAAGACATCACAGTGACAAGAAAACAACACATGTAGACAAAATGATACTGAAGAAGTTGGGCCATCAGGAATCCTCTATACATGGGCAGGTCACGAACTGCTTACTGGCCTGCACATGTCAATATATCAGTATATCCTAATATTAATATAGTTACTTCGCATGAGGGGGGTTTGTTATGCCCCCTCATGCACAACCCATGTGCATGCATACCCCATCGACTCCCTTGAATCCCCGCCGTCTGGTTAAGAGCCAATGGTCCAGATGATGACACGTCATGGGGGATTTATGTATGCATCATATGTTGCAGGTGTATGGGGGCATAGGCCATAGTTGCGAACCGTTGGATGAAAACATTGAAGTAAATCTTGGCGGTTGGTTCTGAGCAGGGGATGTATGGGGTGTTTGAGCAGGGGACCCAAAGAGGGGTTTTGATATTGGCCGTTGAGATTGGATGTCAATTTGGGGCTTCTCATCTCGATCGTTGAAGATGAAAAGGGCATTAGCCGTGGATATTTTCCCCAAAATCTCTTTTCTCTGTTCCGGTTGATCTTGTGCGTCGGGCTATGGCGAAGATCAGTGGCGGCATTGCAATGTATAGTAGCATCTTGCGGCTCTTCAGATCGACCCTGTCACTGTTCATTCAGCTTCAAATCGCACAGTTCAATTCCAAGTGTTCTGCAAGTGAAGACGGTCGAAATGATTCCGGCATGCACAATATAGTAGAGTTCTTGATATGCACATAGCCCAGCCTGGCCACAGCTAATCCGACCACATTGGGCACTTCATATTAAAAAACAGGCCGAAATAATTTTTGAACGGCTTCATTCGCTGTATAGTGGATTTTTGCAGATCCAAATCCGGCCTCAGTGCCATAAACGGCCGCCTGGATGCAGAGTTCCGTGAGCCCAAGTATGCTGGAGCTTATGGCAGATGGTTGATTGGCTTCGTAGCCACAAAGACATGGCTTGGTCGGCTACAGAAACTGAATTCCTCACTGCCAATGGTGAACTTGATGCTATTCTTGACGGTAAGGGTTTTTCTTCTGCGTAATCTAAAACGTTTTTCCCTTTTGCTTAAAACGGCATGGCATAAGCCATATAATACTGTAACCTCGTAGGAAAACAGTCCAGATATCTCTGATTCAGGTCTGATTCTTTATGAGGTATTTTTGATTTCTCACAGGAGTGCAGTGTTTGGATTTGGATTTGTGATTAGATCTAAATTTGGGACATTTGTTTTCACATGAGTTGTTGTTGCTATTCTTTGTTGTTTAGGTAAAGCATGGAGTTGTTTTCTATTTGTATTTGGTTCCTCTTTAGCATGCACTTGCGGATAGTGCTAGATAATCTGTTCATTTTTTAAGCAGGGAATTAGAACATGGCATTGAGTTGTTTTTTCCCTTCTTTATGGGGCTGATCGTGCAATGTGGTGATTTTGCTTGGTTTGATGTAGACGATGTGGTGGTCCTGATCGTGCAATGCGCTCATCCTGCTCTTTGCAGGGAGCATCTTAGTCTCTGGGAACCAGGCAAACCAGCCATAAAAGAGTGAAATATTTAAGGTACGATGATATGACATTTATTCGTCCTAGTGTTTACGACTACTCTGCTAGTCATAGATACTCTTTCAACATTTAAGCAGGGAATTGGAACATGAGATTGTTGTTTGTCGTTTAGGTAGGACATAGAATTGTTTTTTATTTATTTTATTCCTCTTTAGTATGCAGTTTTGGATACAGAGAGATGTCCACATCTAGCTTCTTTTGATTCATGTGACATGAGCATTGTCCCTAATGTTGACGAGAAAAATAATAGTCTTCAAGATTTGATACATAAAATGATTATTATCCTCTTTTGAACACTGGATATCATGCTAGATGTAGAGTTGTAGAATTGGAATGCATGTCTTCCTTGGTCCCAGAGGATACGCCAAATGGTTATGTCGTCGATGGTTATATTGTTGGCGGACTTTGATTTAACTTTGTTCCTCTTTGACACCAGGGACATTTTGTTCCTCCTATCTGATAGAAATGCCTAGAAGGAAGAGATAGATCCTGATAAAGAATATTCGTGTGATGAGTTAAAGAGGTTGAAGTGCAATGAATACCGGCGTAATCATTACGCTAGAATATCAGAGGAAAAAAAAGCTGTCATGAAGGAGGCAATGAAGGCCTATACACAGCAATGGTATCGACGAAAACATAGTAATACAGAGTGTCCAGAAAGCTCGCAAGTCCGGTCTATGGAAAGAATCAAGCGCCCTGACGATAGCATCGTTGAGATTGCTAGCATGGCAGCTACTGTACCTTCTGGACAAATATGTGTGCATGAAAGGCTGGCTGATCAGAACACATGTCCTTCGGCTGAGCAGTTGAAGAGATTAAAGGAAAATGACAGCCATCGTAGATGGTATGATAGTTTGCCTGAAGAAAGAAAGGATGCCATGAAGACGACAATGAGGAAGTATAAGCGCACATTATCAATCAAATCACGATCTGATGGTGGCACTCATGTACTTAATGAGCAAAGTAGTTATGCGCAGAATAGTGCAATAGAGGCAGATAGCATTGGGGATGTAAGGGAAAGCAGTTATGCGCAGAATAGTGCAATAGAGGCAGATAGCATTGAGGTTACTGTAAGGGAAAGTGGGCATGGAAGTGTGGTCTCTGTTCAGCACTGGCAGAAACAAATACGACGAATGTATTCTCGTAGGAAAGCTACGGCTAGTGAATTAAAATGGAATCGGATTTGTCCACACTGTGGCGTTGCTTTGCTTGAACTTGAATGCAATAGCTTTTGTTGCAATAATGGAAAACGCATTCTGCCTGTGACGTCCCCTACTCATATACGGTGCACCCACCGTATACAAACAGGAGTTCATCCCCCATACCAGCTCCATACTGATACAGGGCCCTCCACAATCACTGCACCCGTAATGAGTCCCAGTGGGAAGAGTGAAGGGGTCATTTTACCCCGTCTCCCTCAGGGCCTACCTAGCTGCGGAAGCGTAAACATACATGTCAGTATACAACGTAAACACACACACCCACCTCGAAGGGTGGGGCATCAACATCTGCATAGACAACAATCAGCATCATACATAGGGGTCCTACCCAAGGCTCAGACTCGTAGGGATGACTGACGGCTTGGGTCTCCGAGTTCATTGCGCATGCAATTCATGGCAATGGATTTGGCTGGCATAAGAACATGGCATAGGGTTGTCCACTCCATCCGCCCCTCCCCAGTGCACACTTTGCGTAGTAGGCTGAAAAGGTGTTGGGACCTGGATCAGCCCCACCGGAGGCATAGCCAAAGGGGCTATTCCCCGGGTTGCATCTCCCCCCGCCCGATGGGGGCGGTAGGGATCACTCCCTCCGCAGGGTCTACATGTCGACCCCAAGGTGACTAGAGGGCCACTGCCCTTATTCGACTGAACCCACTGGAAAGTGTACACCACTTCACGGGTGTCGAGCCCATGCCTTACCCACACTCAGTGGTAAGCCATTAGACCTAGTCACAATGATCCCCGGTAGGCCTTACACACCAGAGGGATCGTTCAAGGGTTAGGACACGAACCTCCTTCTTAGCCAGTCTGGCCCCTTCACCCACAACCAGGTGTGGCTCTTGTACACAGGCCGAATCTATAGTGTGCTAGAGAGGCTAATCTAGGAGCATCTAAATTGACTAAATACCTGATCCTTGGGTTCCTCCTCCTGACCTGAGCTCAACCATCCTGCTAACCTGCTCGAATCAAGAGAAACTAATGGGGCAATTCGCTCAGACAGAGTTTGGGAGGCGGTTTTGACCCCTGGGGCAGTCAAAACAGAGCTCTAAAACCCTAGAAACGAAAAATGGGCAAGTTAGGGTTTCCCTTCTTAAATAGACAAGGGGTTGGCTAGGGTTTCCAATTATCCCCTTTTGGCATGTGGGATAATTGGGAATGGGCCCACTTGCCTTTAATGGCTAGGTGGCAAAATGTGCCCACATGGAAAGGTGTGCACTTTAATAAATGTGCACATTGGTAAATGTGCACATTAATTGCACACTTGGGTATGGCCCACTTGGCATAAAGTGGCCACATGGGAAAATGTGCACCTAGATAAATGTGCACATGGTTAAATGTGCACATTAATAAATGCACACTCCTTGCAAGTTGCCCCCTAGGGGCTACCCGCCTGGCTACACGTCGGCGTACGCGTCAGTCGGGGTGGCGTGTACGCGTGACGGGGCAGTACAGTATACGTCCTGGGACCGTATACTGTGCTGGAACGTCACATTCTCCCCACCTTGAAATGATGTTGTCCGCAGCATCATGGGTCTCCCCACCTTGGGATCTTCCTAACCTGCAATCAACTTGATACATACAATATACTACTATAATACTTACACATTTACTAAGATTACCTTAAGATAATATTTTTAAAGCATTATTACGCCCTTAACTTAAAAATAACTTATCAATCCATGACATCGTCAAACCCGTTACTCAACAATTCACTTATCAGAACAATTTAGTTTATCAAAATTTTAACATTTCATAATTATTGTTCTAGGTACTCTTCATTCCTTGCAACACATTCCAACAAAATTTGTGTTGCAAGTCTTCGTAGCTTGACCTCCTTGCCCTCCGGAGCGCTCTATTGGCCTGCAGGTCGACACTACGTTAGTACCATTTTAATTATTAATAAAATTTTGGTTATATGGTGACCACCCCACCTATCTACATGAATGCATGGCTAATCTCCCGGCGTAGGAAGAGGATGAATCTTCCATTATGGCCGTGGAGACAGCGCCTATATGCCTATATGCCGCTCATGCCTACACCTCTAGTTGCCCAGCGTGGAGGATATCCTTCCCGTATATGGGGCATGAAGGATAAATTCCTCCTATCAAAGCATATATGGGGCTAAAGGTGCCTTTCCTATCAATGCATCTCTCCATGATCTCCTTTCTCTCGAGGTCGTCTACTTCCGTAGGACAGAAGTAGACTTTCTAATCTACCTTCCACTCGTCCAAGCGGAAACGCGGTCATGCCTACCTTGACATTACACCACGCCCTAGAGATCACCGTAGTGGTCCCATCATCGGTAACAACGCATGCGACCCATACCTAGCATAGGTTGCATGCGTAGATTAATCTTAACTACACATAGAATTAATCTACACAAATCGACATGCCTGAGCCGATTTCTTCGGAGATGACCTTGCCGTCCCATTGCTCCATGAACTGTGGGTACTGCTTTACTAGATCTTTCTTAAGTACCCATGTCGCGTCTTCCACTGGCAAGTGTTTCCACTTGACCAAGTATTGGAGGAACTCCGACCTCCTTGTTTTCTTGAAAGCTTTATCAAGAATCAATTCTGGAACTATTTCCAGCTGCTCCTCCATCATTTCCAACAACGTTGGAGTGTCCAAGACTTCGTCTAGATTTGGGGTGTGCTTCTTCAACAAACTCATGTGGAAGACCTTATGAATCTTTAGGTGTGCTGGTAAGTCCAATCTGTAGGATTGATTACCTACTCTCTTGACTATTCTAAAAGGTCCAGCCCACCTTGGAGCAAGCTTCTTACAATTTCCGATCGAGCTTCCGCTTCACTTTGATCTTGAGCCACACATTGTCGCCAACTTCGAACTCCCTGATTGTTCGATGTTTGTCGGCGATGCTCTTCTCGTCGACTCCTTGCTGCTAGGAGATATCCTCGAACTTCTTCCACGAAGTCTTCCGATGATGTCGGCCAACATCTCTTGTCAGCGAAACTTCTACCTTTGACACGGGGTTGTGCCAAGTGTCTGGAGTTAGGCATTGATAGCCATAATTGATCATAAACGGCTGACATTTGGGACGATTCCTGCTTGGTGCTATTGTATGCAAACTCCACCAAGTGAATAAATTCTTCCCACATACTTTGCTTATTCCGCACATAGTTTCGTAGCATGTCCTCCAAAATCCTGCTGATCCGCTCCATTTGGCCATCCGCTCGAGGATGATACCGTGCTCATGGATAGCTTCGTCTCAATGGTCGCAAAGAGGTCTTGCCAAAAGGCACTCATAAACTTCGGATCCCCCACGGAGATAATCTCCTTGGCATGCCATGAAGCCCGAAGATCTCTTTGGTGAAGAGCTTTGTTTGTATCCATAGCCGTATCTGTGGTCCTGCAAGGCACAAAATGTGCCATTTTCGACAACTTGTCGACCACTACCATCAAGGCATCTTTCCTCTTACCGCCCTTGAAGCCCCTGTGATGAAATCCATGCTGATCACCTCCCCCACTTAGCGCTTGGCACCGCTAATGGCTCTAATGCTCCTCGAATTGCTGCTCCGCCTTTGTCTGGCCGACATAGCCGACATTCCTTAATGTATCTAGCTATTCCGCTTCTTCATTCCCCGCCGAAATAGTCGCTCGAATCTTGAAATAGGTCTTCATAAAACCCCGATGCCCGCTATTGGGCTGTTGTGCGTCATGAAGAATTAGCTTCCTTACCCCTGATGATTCGGGCACGCACAACTTATGCTTATGATACAACAGGTTGCCTTCCTTCGTATAATGCTTGAAGGCTTCCCGTTCTTTATCTGTTCTAGCCTCCCTAGAGAGGCTTTCCCATACTTCCCTGAAATCCACGTCCGTTGACAAGGACTCTTCGATCTTCTTACCAAAGTCGCTGGAGAGCGTCGAAATTGTAGTTGTCAGGGGATGCCTTGAAAGCGCATCCGCTACCACATTGAGCTTCCCTGGCTTGTAGACTATATCAAAGTCATACTCTTCAAGGAACTCCATCCACCTTCTCTGCCTCAGGTTAAGGTGTGGTTGCGTGAATACATACTGGAGGCTCTGATGGTCTGTATCCAATTGGAACTTCCTTCCCAAAAGGTAGTGCCTCCAAATTCTTAATGCCCTGACAAACGCAAGCAATTTCTGATCGTGCGTGGGGTAGCGCGTTTCGGCGTCGTTCATCTTCCTGGAATCGTACGCTACCACATGCTCTTCTTGCATAAGCACTGCGCCTGTAGCTATCTTACTCGCATCTGTTGCTATAAGCTTATCTTTCTCTGGGTCCAGCAGGGTTAGGACTGGGGCGGTTGTTAAAGCTTCCTTCAACAATTCAAACCCTGCTTGGGTTTTCTTATGCCAATGCTCTGCCCAATCTTTCACCTTCTCTGCCCTTGTCAAGTCTGTTAGCGGGGCCGCTATCTTGGCAAAGTTCTTCACAAACTTTCTGTAGTACCCTGCTAGCCCGAGAAAACTTCTGACCTCATGCACATTCTTCGGTGCCGGCCACTGAATCACTGCTTCAATCTTGGCAGGGTCCGTTGAAATTCCTTCTGCTGATATCACATGACCTAGGTATTCCACCCTCTCCATTGCGAAGTGACACTTCGACAACTTGGCGTACAACTGGTGCCTCTTCAACTTCTCCAGCACTCTCCTTAAGTGTTGTACGTGTTCTTCAAGGGATCTGCTATACACCAAAATGTCGTCAAAGAATACTATCACAAAGGTGTCCAAGAACTCCCTGAAGATGTCGTTCATGAGCCTCATGAACGTTGCTGGGGCATTCGATAAGCCGAAAGGCATTACCGTGAACTCATAGTGCCCATACCTGGTCCTGAAAGTCGTCTTATGGATATCTTCTTCCTTTATCCGGATCTGATGATAACCTGACCTTAGGTCGATTTTGGAGAAGACCTTTGCACCTTGAAGCTGATCCATTAGGTCATCTGATCTGGGGAGCGCATACTTGTTCTTAATAGTGTGCTTATTCAACTGCCTATAGTCTATGCACATCCTTAAACTGCCATCCTTCTTCTTAACAAACAGAATGGGCGCTCCAAACGGCGAGACGCTAGGTCTAATGAAGCCTAGGTCGAGCAACTCCTGCAATTGCTTCTTTAGCTCCGTTAACTCCTGCGTCGTCATTATGTATGGAGCCTTACTTGTCGGCTTTGTTCCCGGTTCGAGTGCTATCTCGCACTCGACTCCCCTATAAGGAGGGAGCTGCTTGATCTCATCTGGAAAGAGATCATGGAACTCCGTGATCAGGTTAGCTACCTGCTTAGGTAACTTGCTGAGTCCCTCATCCTCCTTACCTTTTTCTGGCTCCGGCTCTTGGATCTCAAGCTTGAAGATATAAGCTACCTGCTCACTCCTTATGCACTTGAGCATCCGTTTAGAAGACATACACTGCATGATGAGAACAACTTCCTTACCTGTGATCTCAATGATCTTGCCGTCGGGCGTTGGGAAGGTCACCTTCCGCTTCCCACAATCGATGATGGCCCCTGCTGGTCCAAGATACTCCATTCCTATGATCATGTCATACTTGCCAATGCCCATTATCTCTGCCCCCATCTGGATATTAATCCCTGGTAAGTCAATGTCGAAGTTAATTCTCTTGCCTGCCATCTGCCTTACTGCTCCACGTGCTAAGACGACGGGCCTTGGCTTTGACTTCAGTGGTTTCAACTTCAACATTTCAACCATTCTGGGGGATGCAAAGTTATGGCTACTTCCTGAGTCTATCAGGACTATGAAAGATTTGGCCTTGGCCTTCCCTACTGTAGAAATTACCTTGTACTGGCTCTCTGCTTGCTCTGTGTCTATTGCGGCAAAGATATGACACTCACCCTGGATGCAGTCGCGGGCTGCCTCACCGTCGTCGTCAGACAGAATGTCCCAATCCCCCAACTCCGCTAGCGCTGCGCTCATGACGTAGGGGCAGTTCGCTGTCCTATGGCCTGGCTGGAAGCACCTGAAGCAAAGCTGCTTTTCTATGCACTCCTGTCTCTTTTCCTTGGGCATAGCCTGCAAAAAGGATCGCACTGCTTTGGAGTAGTTTGACCCCTCCTGCTTGTCCTTGAAGGACACCTGTTTTTTCTCTTGTTGCTTCCCCTGATTGCCACCATATGGGGCTCTAGCTGGACCCGGGCTGGCTGCCCTAGGGCTATAGCTCCCTGTTGCCTTGCCTTTGTCCTGATAATACTGCTGCCTCTGTCCGCTATTCTGAGGCCCTGTCCCTTGCAAACTTATTGCCTTGGACTCTGCTTCTGATACTGTCTTAGGGTTTATTGCCCTTACAAGCTTGCGGATCTCATCATTCAGCCCCTCAATATAGCTTTCCACTGCATGCTTTTCGCCCAACTTTGGCAGATAAAGCCTTAGTCTCATGAATTCCTCTGTATATTTCTGGATTGATTTGTTTCCCTGTTGCAGTCTATAGAACTGCTGCATCATGCTGGACTTGTGCTCTCTTGGGACGTAATGGCGCTTGAAGGCTTTAGCAAACTTCTGAACACTAAGCATCCACCTGCTCAAACCATGGGCCTTTGCATACCCCTTCCACCATATGCGTCTTTGCTCCTTCGGGTTAATTTGTTGCCACCACCTTTTTATCCTTGTCCTTCATACCATAGGCGTTGCCGTATTGGCTCATCTCATCGAATAAGCCTCTGCCTCCATGCGACGCTTGTTCTGGCGCTTTGAAATTGCTTCGACTTCTGGCCTTCAAACATTTCCCAATCTGAGAATCTACCTTCTTACATTATCGAGGTTCTTGTGTCCCTCTGCCTTCCATCTGCCTTCCATCTGCAGTGTTCCTCTGCCTTCCATCTGTTCGGTCCTGGGCTTGCTCTTCCTCTTCCTCCCGGTCGGTCAGAATGAAGACTTGAGTCGGAGGATTCCGGACCTGGAGGACCTCCTTCTCTTGCTCCTCTTCTTGTCCCTTCATGTTTTCGGGCTGATGCTTGAGGCGGTGGCGTTGCCCACGAACCCGCTCACGCTTGCGGGCCGAAGAAAGCCTTTATCTGCTCAAGGTCCGTCCTCATCTGTGATATTTCTTCTTCTGGGGTCATGGGTCCAAATTCCTCAAACAGGTTCCTTGCCGGGGGTGGCCTGGGCGGACTCTGTTCTTCCACGTGGTCTCGGCGTTGTCGTTCCCCTGAGCCTAGGCCTCTAGCTGCATGCACAAGTAATTCATGGCTATATGGTTAGTTTTACTTGTTCTCTTGCATTATAAGTGGTTTGTTGGCATAGTTGTGGAACAAAATACATCAACAAAACATTTAAAGTGCAAAAGAAATTATATTCATATATTATATAATATTTTAGTACAAAAAGTCTCCGGGATCAAGAGTCTAACTAATCTTGAAATCGCCGGTAAGATGGGTTGTCCTCAAGGAACTTCTTAACTTGGGCCGTTCCTACCGAATGACCCAAGTTCCCGAAGACGTTTGTCGACGAGCATACACCGCAAAGGCTCTCGCCAAACTCTTCCATTCTCGGTCGGATGTGCGGGCCGCGGTCCTGCCAATCTCGGGCCTACTTTGCCGTCGATGGGGTATGGCCGGTCGAAGAGGTCAAGTGCCATTGCTCTCTTGACTAGGACAGCATAGTCGAGATTTGCCGCTATTCGAAAGGCGTGCTTGCCGGCCCGAGAGTGCAATAAGCATGAACACTCCTTCTTCACCCCTTTGAACTTAAGCGGTCTACTACCGCTATTCTCCCATCCAGCAGCAGGGGCGGGTAGTACCTCGGGGGACTGTCATTGTGTGTCGGTGAAGCTTCTCCTTTGTTTGGCCTCTAGCTCTATGTCGCCGGCGGCGATTCGGCCGACCTCTATCTCAGGAGGTCCCTGTAGTCTTCAATTGTGGCGTCGACTGCGCGAGGTCGATTCCTGCTCCTCTTGTTGGAGGTGGTGTCGAAGGCCTGGGCATTAAGATGCTCGTGGTCTTCCCACGGATCCCCATCTGTTCCTAGAGGGCGAGGAACTCCTCCTCCGTTGGCAGCTCTCGGCCCATCATCATCTCACGATGTTGTTTGTAGGGGCTGGATGTCCGAAGTCGACTCCCAGATAGGTGTCGGCTTCCCCCGACTTGGAAGGAAAGTCCGAGACTCCCCGGACGATGAAGTCGTCCAAGTCGGACTGCCGTAGTTGGTGGAGCAGTTCATCCAATCGAAGCTCCCTCTCCCTGCATTCGGGGAGATTCTGGATGTCGCTGAGGAGTAGATACTCCTCTCCGTTGATGATGATAGGGGCTAGGCTTGTGATGCCTAGCCCAAGTGGGGGAGCAACTCTTATGTTCCGCCGGCTCCCGGTGTGATAAAAATTTTAGAATTCAAACCAGAAAAAAACTAGAATTCATTTGAGGCTTTCATCACCTGTAGCGTTTGAATTTGATCACAATAAAACAAATAGAACATAAGTAAAAGTTACCATAAAGATAGAGCAAATTGATCCCATTATTCTGAAAGTCATAAAGTTTGCAACACCCATACACAAACATTTTTCAACTGGAATTTAACAGCAGCCTTTGGCCTCCATGGATTCTTGTGGTGAGAAACCAAAGTGGGAAACTGGGAAACTTTTCTGCTTGTCAGCACAAGGATCTAGAAACCTTGGAATTTGCTTAATAACTGCCTCAAAATCTAAAAATGCATGGTAATTTTTTGCAAGCTTCATTCAGAATGAGCCATAAAACAATATCCAATAGCGCAATCCTGTATTAATCAGCTGGTAGGATGTGAAAGCCTACCAAACCCAGCCAAAAAATTGCTGTTTTAGCATAGATAACTTAATCAAACATATCCATATCATACACTATCAAAAAGATCTCAAAGAGAGCTTTCCAATGCAATAAAAATCATCTCAAACAGAGCTCTGGATCAAAAGTTATGATAAGAAATGTGTTGCCGGCGGGGAAACTGCACTACATGCGCCCTTCAAGCCCTTCATGTGCCCATTATGCACCACACACACAAAAAGAGGGCTTTTGTTGTGAGCCATTGGTTGTTGACCATTAGAAAAAAAAGCTAAAATCAATGGCCCTTCATGTGCCCATTATGCACCACACGCACAAAAAAAGGGCTTTTGTTGTGAGCCATTGGTTGTTGACCATTGAAAAAAAAAGGCTAAAATCAATGGCTCAGAAATGGTGCACTCTAGATGTACGCATTAGTACATCCATTTGAATACGTCACGAAATCATAGGAAAACCTTGGTGAAAAGCGTACAAAAACACAAAGAAAACCCCCTGTTATTATGCTACATATTTACACGAGGGGTTACGTAGGGCAGTGAGAGCCCCTAAAAAGTTACAATATATGTACAAAATTAACACCATTAAGTACATTCCCTCAAACCTTATAATATTTTGCAGACCTCAATATACAATATACAAAAACTTGTACATACATACTCCACAAACAAGGAATGCTAATACGGTCCAGATCGAGGAATAAATGGCAAATATGCCCATCTGATAGCTCTCGGTGCGCGGAGTAACCCTCCGTGTGAATATGCACCCAAACCAAATAAGCATACAACCAAACAAACGAACAAACAAATTATCAATTTGCCCCTACACATCAAACTTACTAGAATACCCCTACATACTATACTTAATTACCAAAATACTACTACATATCAATTTAATCAATCTACACTAAACTTAATTACTAAAATGCCATACACACCAAACTTAATTACCAAAATATCCCTACACACCAATCAATTACAAAATGCCATTACATACCAATCTTACTCAATCTACACTAAATGTCTCAAGAATAGAAGTTTGAATTTAACAAAGAGATTACAAGAGTCACAATGATCACTGCATTGGAGCATTATGTCCCTTCCCATTACACCACCTACAATGGTGTTCTCTCCTCTATAACTGCAGAGGAACCCATGGACATGGACGCAAGAACTGCAAATTTCTTACTTAAGCTGGGTAAGTCTTCTTGTGATGCCTTTCAAGTATCCTTTTTAAAATGGAACTCAGCTTTGCCTTTAAATAATTTTGGGGAATTTGATGTGGCTTCTATTACAATCAGTGAACTTAGTTCCATTTATTGGGATGAGGACTGCTTCTCTTCCATTTTAAACTCCATTGATACCTAGTTGACCACTGAATACTTGGCTTATAAACCTCTCAAATGCATTGTCCAAATGGATATATCAAGACTATACCTACTTTCGTTCCTTTCATAGACTTCTTTGGGAAAAAACCTACTCTCCAGTAAAGGTGGGTGGGTTTACCAAGTTATTGCAAAAAATGTTACTCGAGATATAACATTGGGATTGGCTGCTTGTCTAATGTGGAAGAGAAGGATAATTTGAGAAACAACTCTGTGGTCACAATGAAGGAAAGATAATATTGTTGAGAATCTGCAAATAGCTTGTGCTCCTAAAAATAGGCCATAACAATTAATTCTTCATTCTTTCACATGGAAAAGAATCAACAGACGTGAAAAGAGAATACAAAAAAGAAGAGAAAGAGAATACAAAAAAGAAGAGAATTGAGATCTATTGAGTTTCAAGGCCTTTCGTTGAATATCTTTCAAACTTCTCAACATTCAAACATATCCTCTTTAGTAGATCTGCCTTCTGAAGTTAAGATTCTCAATAAGGGGGTTTTCTTCAAGGAAAATAAAGCTACAAAAGAAGCTGGGTAATAGTGAAAGTTGGTAAGCAAATTCTTCAAAGTACTAATCCATTAGCAAAAAGCTCTTTCAAGATAATAAATTCAGTAAATATTGAGCATAATAAAAAATTGCTCAAAGGAAAGTTCTCCATACTCTCTCAAAAAATTGATCTTTACCAAATTTTCTCGAATTTTAAGACTAGAAACGTGCATTTAACCAGCAAAATGTGGCAGACATCAATTTCAATAAATCAAAAGGATTAAAAATCACTCAATATGAGTGCCTTTTAAATCCTACAAATGTCAACGGGGGTAATGAAGACTGATTACTTATGCAAAACAAGAATATGTGCTCCAAAGATATTGCATAATGCAAAGCATCTTCTACAGCTAAAAACATACAACTTGCAATATATCCAGTAAGTCCAGATGTTACAAATCAATGAATAGAAGACTCCAAGTTCAAGAAATCATCTACTTGAACTGAAGACTTGGATAATCAAAAGGTTCACTGCACTAACATTGAACTTCTTGCTAGCCTTATTGATGAATTTTATGCAGATTCTAAGGGGCCTCATTTGCTACCCTCTCCTACACCATCTTGCAATTCTATAGGCAATAAATTGCCTACATCCTCGCTAGTTATTATGGATCTCATTGATCTTTCAGATAATATTATTCCACCACCCCAAGTTGTTTGATATTGCAGGCATTTTTCCAATTGTTGCTCATCAACTTAATAGATTGGTAGTAAAGTCCAAAAAATGGATTTACAGTTAATATAACAGTTGACAATTCAGTTGATAAAGACATAGAAATGAAAACAGATTTTTTAGCAGAGAACGAGGCTACTATCTCAAACAATCACATAGCTGTAACAAGTATTATTATAAAAGTTTGCACACATAATATTATCACAACAAATTTAAGAGTTCATAGCTGTCTAAAATCTATGACTCTTGTCTTCTCGTAACGTGCTCCCTCCTCCATGCTTCCCTTCATTAGCCTGTACAAGTAGCACATTACGTTATTTCAGTTAATAAGTTTGTGGTTTTAAAGGATCCCCTCCCCCCCTCCCACTGTCCCCCCCCCCAAAACTACCTTCTTGAGCCGAACTACTAGCTCGAGGTTACCCTACTACCTTGCACTCGATCATGGCCCATAGGATTTGAGATTACGGTCCATTTAAGACGATCCTATCATCGCCCATGATCGGGTGCTATCTTGTACAAGATCCCCTTGATCGTGTACACCCGCCATGCCCCTGGGGGTTTAAGCTAGGGACCGTCCCAAACAATCCTATCATTGCGCATGATCATGCTTACCTCATCATGACCCTCCTATGGTCATGTGCACGTGCCCTGTATCATGGCATAGAGAACATCCTAATGATGATCCCATCATCGTCCACGATCCCGTGCCTACTGCATTGTGCATGACACCTTTCGGGCCATGCACACCCACATCATTGTGGCCTGAAGGTTTTAAGCTGGGGAATCGCCTCATCGATCCCATCATAAGCCCACAATGTTGTGCTTCTCTCACATGACCCTCCCGGTCATGCGCACTCTTGGTGCATACTGGCCTAGAGAACGTCACTTGGGGGTTTCTTATCATCGCCTACACTCCAAGATCTTTCCATATGCATCTCAACTACCCTAGAATGCATATGCTTTCCTGCACTTACACTAAGGCATACACAAGCTTAGCTGAGAGCACCTGACAGGTTGGCATCGACCAATTCGGAGATGACTTGGCCATCGAATTGCTCCATGAATTCCGGATATTGTTCCTCTAGATCTCGCTTTAATACCCATGTTGCGTCTTCCACGGCAAGTGCTTCCACTTAACCAAGTATTGGAGGAATTGAGACCTTATTGTCTGCTTAAATGCTTTGTCGAGAATTAGCTCGAGAACTATCTCGATTTGTTCCTCCATCATCTCCAACAAGGTTGGAGTCTCCAACTCCTGGAGTATGCCTCTTAAGTAGGCTCACGTGGAAGACTTTGTGGACCTTTAGATGGGCAGGCAGGGCGAGCTTGTAGGCTTGGTTTCCTACTCGCTCCAAAATCTTGAAAGGTCCCGCCCACCTTAGAGCAAGCTTCTTACAATTGCCGATGCGAAGCTTCGCTTGTTTGACCTTTACTTGAGCAAACTTTATCTCCCACAACAAACTCTCGAAGAGTTTTATATCTATCTGCTAGACCCTTCCAATGTGCCTTCGTTGTTTGAAGATATTCTCGCACTTCCACCACACGCTGCTGCATATATGCCGTCGTTGTTGAGAAACTTCCACCTTGGTCAAGAGATTGTGTCATACATGTGGGGTCAATCATTGATAACCGTAACTGATCAGGAAGGGAGACATCTTCGATGACTCTTGCTTCATATTATTGTACGCAACTCGACTAGATGGATGTAATCGGCCCATTTGGATTGCTTATTCCAACATAGTTTCTCAACATGTCCTCCAAGGTTCTTTTGGT
Source organism: Isoetes taiwanensis (assembly GCA_021234155.1). Classification (NCBI taxonomy): domain Eukaryota; kingdom Viridiplantae; phylum Streptophyta; class Lycopodiopsida; order Isoetales; family Isoetaceae; genus Isoetes; species Isoetes taiwanensis. The sequence continues at coordinate 543,361 of JAJEKV010000140.1, forward strand.
GCGCTCCATTTGCCCATCTGACCGTGGACAAATAAGCAAAAATCCTCCACAACTTGGTGCAGATCGTGTTGAAGAAGTCTTGCTAAAAGGCACTGAAGTCTTCGGATCTCTATAGGTGATGATCGACCTGGGCATTTCATGCAACCTGAAAAAAATCTCTTATGTAGACAATAAGGCTACATCCAAAGTTGTGCCTGTGGTGCGGCATGGCAAGAATGTGCCCTTTTGATGACTTATCTACCACAACCATCAAGGTATCAAAGCTCCTTCTTGTCCTTGGAAGGCCCACTACGAATCTATGCTGACAATTTCCCTCTTGGCATCTGGCTAAGGTTCCCAAAATTCCCAAAATTCGAAGTTGTTCTGCCTTTATCTGTTGACACAACTGACATTCTTGGATATATCTGACTATCTACTTCTTCATGCCTGGCCAGAAGTAGCTACTTCTAATCTTGAAGTAGACCTTTATGAATCCTGCATGGCCGGTAATAGGGTTATTATGTGTGATAAGATTAGCTTCCTTACTCCTGATGCCTCAGGTATGCGTAGCTTGTTCTTGTGATATAAAAGATTGCCTTCCTTTTTAAAATGTTTGAAGGTCTCTCTTTCCTTATTCGTTCTTGCGCTCTTGCAAAGATTAGCCCATATGTGCTTGAACTCCATGCTAGAGGAGTTGGCTTCTTCTATCTTCTTACCGAATATGCTTATCAATGCGGGGATGTCATTGCAAAATAATACTTCAAAAGCTTGCCAACAAGTGGCATTGTCTTAACATCGCCAAGGCTCTCTTCAAATGGTGCATGCTCCTCCATTGATTTGTTGTAGATCATGATGTCGTCAAAGAAAAATTGATGACAAACTCATCCAAGAAATCTTTGAAGATGTCGTTCCTCAACTGCATAAAAGTCGGTGGAGCATTTGATAGACTCAGGGGCATTACTATGAACTCATAGTGCCCATATTGTGTTCTGAAGGAGTCTTATAAATATCTTCCCCCTTCATCCTTATTTGATGATTGCCAGACCCTAAGTCGATTTTTGAAAAGACCTTTGCCCCTTGGAGTTGATCTATCAAGTCATCTGCCCTAGGCAAAGCGTATTTGTTCTTTACCGTCTGCTTGTTCAACTGGCGATAGTCTATATACATCCTTAGACTTCCATCCTGGTCGAAAGAATCCCCAAGTCGAGCAACTTCTACAACTACTTCATGAGCTCCGTTAGCTCGATAGTTGCCCTTCCTAGGAGATATGACCGGTCTCCTCATTTAGAAGCTCTTGATGTCACAAGTCGATGAAGTCATCTATTTATTGATGGCGTAGTTGTGACATTAGTCGTCGATGTGGGGCCCTTCCTCGAGACAATATGACATTTGAAGAATATCCTTGACTAGGAGATGTTCCTCCCTTAATGTGATCCATGGTGGAAGTGCTATGATGTCCATTGGCTATTGCATAGCCCTTTTTGGAAACTCATTTGTCTATCCTTGATGTCTCAATAATCCTTTCTCAGAGTCCTCACTATATATGGTGCCTGGGCTCCCTCAAAGACCACCATCTTGACCTTTGCTTTTTGAAGTTTCCTTTATAAGGTTGCCCTCTTCTTTCAAATTCGTCGATGTTGTCGAGTGGCTCCCGTGTCGAGGGCTCGAGGATTTGAAGGTTCCCCTGACCTATTTGACTACCCTAAAGTGCACATGACAGCTAATACTATCACCACAACAGTTATTTATGTCTACTTACTCTACAATCTCTATATTTATGCCTTTATCTACTCTAACTCCAAATGACCCACTTGGCATTTGGCATTTTACTAGGCACTGAGAAGGGTACTTGTTTACTATCATGGGGTGGTATAAGGAGACTTATTTTATGGGTGCACTTGGTGTGTTGGACTAAATTACCTCGGTAGAACAAATTTCTAGATAATTATCTATGATACAAAGGCATGGCGGAAGACACTTGATGGTAGTGCATCTATAACGTGTGTTGGTGTATCATAGCAACGTGTGACAACAATTTCTAAGCTTTTGGCAACTAGCTAGATTGCTGAAAAAAAAGTTTGATTATACTACCTATGTGCAGACAAGAAGACACTTAGCAAGATAAGAACGACAACTAAGCTAAGATGAGTGCAGATGCCATCTCTATCTAGCTTAAGGGCCTTGGATCTAACTCTAAGGGACTTGGCCATTAATATTATCCAACATGATTAAAGCTTAAATTTAATTAAGAATTATAATTCGAATATAAACAATGCCCGCCCTCAATGGTTGGCCCGGGAGGGTTCATCCCTGTGGGTGGGAGGTTCGATTCCCTCTACTGTGGGAATTGTTTTAAGATGAGGTTCAAATGGATTGAAAAGCTAAAATGGAGTGCTACAAAATACTAGAATGCATGGAAGATGGCTAAAATGTACATGAACTTTCCTAAGCAGTTTTGCCCAAAATCACAAGACGGGTTACTTCGCCCCGACACAGAGAACTTTCCTAAGCAGTTTTGTCCAAAATCACAGGACTTGGGTTACTTCGCGCCTACTGTGTCTACATGATTTGATCTATTCTAGGTGATGTACCAACTTATTTCATGTCAATCTGATAAATACAAGTGCAAACAAAGGCGACTCGGGTTACGCCGCGCGGAAGGGGTCTGCGTTCTCAATGCAATGGGCTTTGGCGACTCGGGTTACTCTGCGTGGAGGGGGTCTGCGTTCTCAACGCAGGGGGCTTTGGCACGGAGTGACCCGAGTGGGTCAATCTTGACTATTACATAACATTTTTGACAAATTCAAAGTGCTAAGGTACAAGATTTGCACGATTTTAAGCTATCTAGCAACTTTTCTCATGTCAATCCAACAAATCTAAGTACAACAAGAGTGACTCGGGTTACTCCGCGCCAAAGGGGTCTATGTTTGCGACGCAGAGGCGTTTCGTGCGGAGTGACCCGAGTTGACTTTGACTTTAACTTTTTTTTTGTTTCCTCTCTCTCTCTCTTCTATCATTAATTCTAGGAACATGTATACATACAAGCTCAAAATTTTATGCAAAGATTCCTATTCTAATCATCCGTGCCAAGTTCATGTCCTTGAGCATAATGTCTATCCTCTTGACGTGAATGGCACAGGTCTTGGCCTCCTCGAAAAGTTGAGTCCGCTCCACTTCGGCCGCTTCCTGACAACCACATTATCGTTGGTGTGACTCGATAGTCCACCTTGAACTCCTGCATAATCTCTCGATGTAGACACTTGAAATAGGCTCTCCGAATCATCAGATTGGTGCACTATTGGCAATGCCAGATCTCCCGATAAGCTCTATTGTGCTTGGAATTTGGTCCATAGCAGAGTTCGTTGAAAGAGTCGGTTGAGGTAGTGGATGCTTGTTTTTCGACCCTGGTCGGCCGTCTTTGACGGACCTCTTGCAGTATTGGTAATTATATCGGATCCATCAGCGGAGATAAATCTTGTATAAAGTGTTTAAACGCTTAGGGTTAGTTTCTGTGCCAACTGAGTGTATGAAGGAAAGAAGATGACTGAGTGACAATTACTTTTACAATTCCCATCAAGAATACAAGATGTAGAAACTTAAGTATTTCCTCAGACATCTTTATATTTATAGTAGATTAAGAGTCATGTCAACCATTCAGTTCTATAGTCATAACAACTGTTCGATAAGGTCAATTGGAAAATGTTACATGTCACCAAAGAACTTAGTACTACCCTCAAGTCCAACCGCTTAATGAAACTGGAAGGAAGTAGAGGGGTAGAAAAAGCATGCATACCTTGTCTGAAATTTTGGTTTCCTGACTGTGTCTTCCAATATACCCCGATCTGTCTCTGTAACAGACCTTTTCCTTTCCACAGTTTTGGAATCTTGAATATGGCTGCTTGCACCCTCCATTTTCAATGTTTCAGGGGTAACACCGCCTATTTGCTGAAGGTGGCTATTCTTTATCATATCCATGTCTACAAACCTGTAGCTTGCTTGTTTATATTCCCCAATGATCATCATCCCAATGCCATTTTCTGTCGATAAGGGCATTACTGATAGAGGGATTGATGCAAGACGAACCTCTATAAGGTGTACATGTGAATTAATGCAGTTCCAATGACATCACTATTAAAAGCGCTTGCATGAATAAGTGCTTTTCACTTATTCATGCATGCATTCACTTCCAATGACAGAACTAATGGTTCAAGAAACTACTTCCATTCACTTCATGGCAGGAACAGATTTAATTAACTACAGAGGTGCAAAACATTCATATATGGAAATAGAGGTATAGTTATATTGTATATATGAAAATTATACATGGCCGTTATAACTTTAAGTTATGGAAAGTTACAGTAGAAGAACATGAAGTGACAAAAGAACCAGATCGCTTTCTGCAACATGAAGTTAAAGCAGCAGAGTGATAGATTATGGTAAGAGATCATGGATATTTCTGCCCAAACTAGATCCAAAATGTAGAGGTCCAAAAAGTAGAGAACAGAACTACATAGCAAGAAGATGTTTTTCCTCGAATTTATCTGCCTCCCATGCATCCGTCTTCACAAACAGCAGCTTGAACTCCAAACATTGCTCAATAAACTCTCTCAAGAACTCATCTATGTTCTTGGATGTGAAATTAAACTTGCAAGGGTGCTTCTGTGTGCAGAAAGTCTTGATAATGCCCTTGGAGATACCTATGATAATCAATACTGCTTTCATCTGGTTAGCACAATGTATAAAGCATGTGGCTTGGTTTCACATTATGATGGCCACTGTTCGTTGTGATGAGATAGCAAATGAAAAATTTCATGAGCTTATTTCAGATGAGGTATATCTTGAATTCAATATTAAACTTTTTTGCATCCACACTTTTTATCGCTAGGAAGCAAAAAATGAAATAAAAAATATTTCTTCATACTAGGTTCAATTAGTTAGGTTGAAATATTCTATGAGATGTAGAACTCTTTGTCATTGGCAATTTCCTCATGTACTTCTTGCCAGCCTAATAAGTGTGACGCTCCCCGAACCTATACGATGCTCCCATCGTATAAATGCGGGAAATCCACTCTTCCATGGCGACTACTTCACCATAGAAAGGCCCTCCGTCTGACTCGGACTACTTGTGACGGGAAAGTGTCCAGGTGAAGGACACAGAGGTGTCATTCGTCCCACGCCTTCTATGGGAATCCTATATAGCGGAAGCGTACACACATGTTAGCACCTGGCAACAATACAATAAATAATATACCACCACGAAGGGTGGTCTATCATCATCAATACGAATACAACAGAATACCAACATAACAAAGGAAATGCATCATAAATAAGGGCTCTACCCCAACTCAGACTCATGGGAATCAACTGACAGTCAAGGCCTCCATATAACAACAGACGGAATCATAACAATAGCATTGGCTGGCCTAGAACAATGGCTAACCCCATCCGCCCCTCCTATGCACACTTTGCAGATAGGCTGGAACATGCTATGGCGTGATTGTAACCTTCGGGAGACGCAATCCCATGGAATCACCCTATGGAACTACTCCGGGTTATATCTCCCCGGTCCAATGAGGCAGGTCGGAGAGGCGTCCCCTCCCCGAGCATGACAGATCCCTGGGTGTGCTAGAGAACGCCCCCCTTAGTGACCCCCGCATTCGTTCTCGACTTACTCCCCTAAATTTAAAGGCCGGCTCACCTGCCCGTTCGAGCCCAGGGCGCCCAAGAATATTGGCTCGACACCTGCAACCCAGGAAGTGTCAGACCCATACCCGGCCCTCTCCGTGACCGACTATAAGCCTAGCACATTGTAGGAGTCATGTAGCTGCGCTAGGCAAGACCCCACCCCTGATTCACCATCATACTCGTTATCTGGTGCTGAATCACATCATAGCATCCCCAGCCAGGTGGGCTCTTGTGCACAGGCCGTATTTAATGGGATTTAAGGGGTTCTAGCTAGGAGCATCATTACATCTAGATAGCCTTTAGGTCTCTACCCCCCTTAATCCAATAGAACACGGGAGGAACAGAAAGAGAAAACGGAATTAGATACAAACATCCATCATCATCATCATAAATAGATCATAGAATAGAATCTAATCATCCATCTACTCAAACAATTGTCATAAGAATACAAGCTACGCTAAAACTAACTGGTATCATAGCTATCTCTCTGGTTCTCCATCCTTCTGGCTGGAACTAAGGTGAGCAGCAGCTCCTCCTCCACCAATCTCCCCCAATTCGAATTGGGGCAAATTGGGGTGGAAGCCCCAATTTGGGTGTCCCAAGCTGGCAAGTCTATCTTGCCCAATATTGGGCCAGGTGGCAGTTCTAGATTAGTTATCCCGACTTAATTGATATTTAGGCCTTTTTAATATTAGGTTAAGCCCTAAATTCGAATTATGGTTTAGGGTTAGGTCTACACCTTAATAATTAATGATGTGCATTAATTATTCATAGTGACATGTCATATATTTATACCCAAAAGGGTGTATAAATACGTGGAACGTCACATTCTCCCCTCCTTGAAAGTGATGATGTCCTCAGCATCAGGACTATTCTTGCTCAGGGCCAACACATGACATGTTGGAGGTAAGCCTCCCCACTTTAAAGAGGTAATACGAAATTATAAGTCACACAAAAGTTGTCATGTTCAAGGCGATCAAGTTTGAAATGATGTGTAATGTGCAATTTATAACTCGACGAAAGTTGAACGGTAATTAATGGACTATTATTCATTACGTGGGGCTATCGGGCGGAAAGGCAGCAGGGGATTTTGAAAACTTATTGGACTTAAATAAGGGCCTTAGGGATAAAAAGATTTCAATTTCTGGGATAACTTGGCGAACAATAATTTTACAAGGACCCTAAGAGTAGAAGGAGTCGCTGTAGAAGGGTGCCGGATTGGTACTAACATTTTCGTACTCGATGTCTTGCTTTAGCTTAAATGGCTTCTCACTCATCTTGTACTTCTTGGCCGTCTTCTTGGGTGGCTTGGGCTTGGGCTTTCTCCTCCTCCTCTTCTTCTGCCTCTTGCTCCCCCTCTTGTTGGTGCGGTTCTTCCTCCTCGGACTTGTCCTCTTCTGGTTCGTCTTGTTGTGATTCTCTGATAACCACGCTTCCCCTTAGCCTATCTTCACGCCTCTTTGTTAGCTTCTCTCTTGCCTCGTCTCTTCCTCCCTTGTGACCACTTTCTCCTTGCCCTTTTCTTCCCGTTCTTTGCTGACTCTTCTTCTTTGTTCTTCCTTCTTTGGGGTTGCTCACATTGCCGGGTTGCTCTGTTGCTTGCTTCTCACTGCTCTTCCTGGCTGCTTTGGGTTGCTCATGTTCTTAGGGTTGCTCCTGCTGCTTGCTCTAAACTTTAGAAGCGGGCGCCCGCGATCTCGATTTCTCCCAGGTCTACATGATTATTCACACAAAGTGTTAGGTCATTTGCTCCTCCAAGAGTGATCTGATTAAATGCGAAGAGCTTGAGTGGCTAGGTTCATCGTCTAGACTAGGCCGCCCACGGCCTCAAAAATTGTTTGTCGCCGCCCGCCATGAGTGCTTCAACATTCCCGGTGCAAGTGAAGCTTCCAATCTTCCTGGCTACCTGTTTGGTCCTCCCAACAACTTGGCTTCTTTGACAATGGCCTCTTTGAGAGCTCTTGCCTCCATTGATGGTTGATTGTATCTATTCACGGCACCTTTGGGTCGATCTCGCAGACTGTTCATTCGGTCTCAAGGTAGGTGCAGCCAAAAAGTGGTCTAGGGTTAGGGTTAGGGTTAGGGTTAGGCTTAGGGTTAGGGTACTTACAAGTTAGGGTTCCATGTCACTGCCACATGGCTCCAATGGGGTGCTTCCATGTGGTGGGTGCCCACTGAGGCCATGTGGAAATGGCCTTAAGCCTAAGATTGGCTAAGTTATGTAAATACTTTGGCCATGCTCCCTTTTCCACTTACTATGGTGTACAAGGCTATAATAATAGGCTTGTACGGTGACGAGGCCTAGAAATATACGTATTTATGGCATACAATTTCGGGGAACATCACATCTAGTAATAGTTCCAGAGTGTTGGTGGTTTTGAGTCCAAATGTTGCTCCAGAGACTCCTGGAGCTGTTGGAGATTTTACAGGTGATCTTGCATATTATAAGGATAAGAATAACAGGGATGTGAAGATCCATTATCCTATTGATGACGCTTTATTGGAACATGTTGTTGCTACATGGCTTGATGCGGCCAAAGCTTTTCCATGTACTGTGGTGAAGAATAACATAATTACAAGTAATGGTGGATCCACATTTGTTGCTCCAGTAAGTCAATGCATGTTTCTTACATGTACCGATGCTCAAGGTGTCGGAGAAGTGCTGGAAACTTGGAAGAAGAAATCTTGATCATTTCATCTGTTCATGTCTTTAGTTGAAACCTCATCTGTTCATGCTTTTATTTGATATTTCTGATGAAACTCTGTGTGCAAAAACAATGAACTTTAATGTTTTGAGTGGGAACTTTTAATGTTTTGAACCGTTTCAGAACTACTGTTCTAGTGAGCCAATGTTTTAGAACTAGTGTTTTAATGAACTACTGTTCGTTTTAATGAAGTTATATTTTAAACGGTTGATTGGTGGCTCCGCTTAAATAGCACAACCAAAATGGTTTTCTGTTTTAAACAAAATGATAAAAAACAAGAAAATTCCGCTTTGTGGACATTTACGTAGTTTTGCAAGACTCTTTTCGTCTTACATTTTACATTACATTACATTACATTACATTACCACTTACATTACATTCTGTGGCAAAATGTCGAGTAAATGTGTAGAATATTGGGTGAATGTCTAGAAATATTGAATGCAAAATCTAATAAAACATTCCTTAAAATTACCACGTAAACATACGATTGGACTAGGAGGCAGAATGTGAAGGAATTTGGCTAGTCAATATAAGATAATTGCACTAGCAAAATTCATTAGGCACAATTTTATCTCCTTAGCAATACAAAGAAATGAACTTCAAAGACTATGTAATTGTTAATACCATTGAGAACACAATACATACTCCTTGATTTATTTGGTTGATCCGGCCGATAAGCCGGACCGACCTCGTTGGTTCTCGCCGGAATGGGCAATTCTGAATTCAAAATCTCCTTGCCTCCAAACTATTGGACCGAAAAGGCTTATACCATATTAACCTTATATCAGTGATAAGACCAAGCATATAAATAGGTCTTAGCCAAAGGCACTTATAGGACCATTAAAAATATCAACTTCAAATATCTTAGAGTCAGCTTTTCGACTCATATATGTATATCTCCATGATCTCCTTATGCAGTAAAGTTATGATCACACCTGTATGATCATTAAAATTGCGCTATAATCTGTATTCTGTAGCCACCTATATTCATGCCTTCAAAATCTTAATGTACTGTCAAGACATGATTAAATCTTCTTCATTTTCCCCTTCATGTCATGGGCAGTACATTGTATCCTTTCCCTGAGCAAGTTAAACCTGCATTCTGGAAGAGCTTTGGTTAAAATACCAGCCAGTTGGTTTTCAGAGCATAACTCAATTTGATCATTCCTTTTCCCACAAGTTCTCTTATGAAATGCAATTCTAATTCAATGTGTTTGGACCTTTCATGTAGCATAGGATCCTTTGACATAGCTATGTAGCTTGTGTTATCACACCATATTAGTGTGGGCTGCTCCTGCATAAATCCAAGTTCATTCATTAATCTTCTTTCCCATACTAACTCTTTTGCAGTCAAGCTTGCTGAAGCATATTCTGCTTCAGCACTGGACATTGCAATAGATCCCTGTTTTTTGCATTTCCATGCTATAGGAGCACCACCCAGAAATACCAAGTAACCAGAAGTGGATTTCCTATTATCTAAATCTCCTCCCCAGTCAGCATCACAGTAAGCTTCAAGCTTTAAGTCTTATGTACCAAAGGTTATTCCACAGTACATTGTCCCTTTGAGATATCTGAGTACTCTCTCGGCAGCAATCCAATGCTCCTTCCCTGGATCATTTAAATATCTGCTCAGTATATTCACTATGTATGCTATATCAGGCCTAGAGCAGTTTGCAACATATGCTAAGCAACCGACCAGAGATCTATATGGAACTTTTTCCATCTCATTCCTTTCTTCCTCTGTTCTGGGGCACAATTGCATGGAGAGTTTCCTTCCTGCTACTATAGGGGTCTTGCAAACATTACATTCCTTCATTCTGAACCTTTCAAGCATTGAATCTATTTGCCCCCATTGTGTCCAGTTTCTTATTTTTTCTGTCCCTATACACTTCAACTCCAAGAGACTTAATTCTCCAAGATCAGTCATTTGAAATCTCTAATTCAAAATTTGCTTGCATTTTTCCAATACCTTTAACCCTTTTGAGATCATGATGTTATCATCAACATAAAGAGCTATGATACACCAATCATCCCCTGCTTGATATTTGTATAAGTTACCATCATTTTTAAGTTTGCTAAATCCTTGTTCCCTGAGATAAGTGTCCATGCATTTATACCACTCCCTTGGCGATTGTTTGACACCATACGCAGCCCTGTTTAATCTCCACACCTTGTTATCACCTTCTTCAAATCCTAGTGCCTGTCTCATATATATTTCTTCCTCCAATTTTGCATTCAAAAATGTTGTGTTTACATCCATATGATGTATCTCCAGGTCACATGCATTTGCAATAGATAAAAGCATCCTAATACTGTTAATTTTGACCAAAGGTGAGAAGGTTTCTTCATAGTCTTGTCCCTTTTCTTGTGAAAAACCTTGAGCCACGAGACGGGCTTTAAATTTAGGTGTAATACCATCTGCTCCTGTTTTAATTTTATAGAGCCATTTACAGCCAACTACATTCCTATTGGTTGGCAAATCTCAAGCTCATATGTTTCAGTCCTTTTGAAGGATGCCATTTCATCTTCCATAGCCTTTATCCACTTATCTTTATCATCTGAATTCACTGCCTCTAAATAATTCTTAGGCACACTAAAATCAGAAAGCATCAAGACTTCAAAGAGGTCATGTAACTCACCTCTTTGTTCTGCTAATCTTTTGCTCCTGCCATATACATCTGTTCCCAGACTTCCTTGTTGCTCGCCAACATTTTCTTGTAATTTTTCGACCTCAGTTTTCCTTTTCCTTTGCTCAGCAAGTGCTCTAATTTGTTGATTGTCTTCTGGTTGAATCTGCACATGCTCAGGAATTGTAACATCATTAGTTATGTCAGATTCTCCTTCTATGTCATCTATGTCAAATTTAACCATTGGTTCATGATGCTTTTCCTCTGATGTGTCGACCTGCATTGGTGTTATATTGTCATGATGTTTCCCCTCTGACATATCTACTTGTATTTGCCTTTTATTTTCTGTTTTCTCATCATGCAGATTGATCTTGGAATTGGTTTGTAATATTGTGCTTCATCGAACACAACATCTCTACTTACTATTTTCCTTCTATTCTTTGGATCATAAAGCCTATAAGCTTTAGACTGATCATCATACCCAACTAGATAAGAAATATAAGCTCTATCATCAAGCTTCATTCTTAATTCTTCAGGTACATGTCCAAAAGCAAGAGAGCCATAAGCTCTTAATTTGTCATAATTTGGAAATTTTCCATTCCACAACATTTCAGGCCGTGCACCATTAAGGCTGCTGGAAGGTAAGAGAATTTGAACATAAACTGAGGTTTTGACTGCTTCATCTCAGAGGAAATTAGGCAAGCCTGTGTACTTCAACATGCTCCTTACTGCATTTAGAATAGTGCGATACCATTCTGTTGGGGAGAGAATCTACATGTTAACTGCCTCTTAATACCTTTGTTTCTGCAGTAAGCCTTGAATTCATTTGACAGGTATTCTCCACCTCTTTCTGAGCGTAAACATCTAATCTTTCTTCCTGTCTCAAGTTCAACTTCACTTAAATACTGTTTAAAAACTTCAAAGGCCTGATCATTTGTTCTCAAACAGTACACCTTTGTTCTCCTGCTGAAATCATCTATAAAAGCCATAAAATATTTCGTACCTGTCATACTGGTCACGTTAAGGGGCCCACAAAGGTCTGTATATACAAGGTCCAACAATCCCTTTGATCTTTTCCATGATTTTTTGAAAGGAAGCCTGCTATGTTTGCCTAAAAGGCACCCAGCACATTTGAAATCTTCATTTTCATCCTCTTGAGCATGGATCAGACCCTGTTTGTTTAAGATCTTTATAATCTTGGAATTTGCATGGCACAATAAGGGTATGCAATTAAATTAATACTTGGTAATAAATGATCTGTATTCAAACCAAAAAGGTTGCCAACACGTTTTCCAAGGAATCTGATTTCATTATTCATGAGAACCTTACATTGCAGTCTTTCAAAGACAACTTTATAACCTAAATCTACTAGCTGAGATACTGAAATTAGATTTCTAACAAGTCCCGGAACACAAAGTACATCTTTTAATTCAATCTTTTTCCCTTGCAGATCAAAAAGCTCGAGCATGCCACTATCTTTGATCCTTTGACAATGTCCATTTCCCAGTTGAACATGTCCACCTGCTCTTCTCTTGCAATCTTTAAGAAATTTTTTTGCGCAAGTCACTGTCTTCTCAGCTCCTGAATCTATAATCAATAATTTTGAGTCACTGTTCAAAGATTTTAAAGCTTACAGCTGAGATTTACTTACCTCTTCATCTTCATTTGGTTCTTGTTCATCATGACTTGTTTCCTGTGTAAGATTTAATTCAGGTTTTTCCCTTCCAGTATCCCTGCCTTTACTAAAATTTCCACCTCTGTTGCTTGCTCCTTTTCCTCTTCCTCTACCTCTGCCAGAACCCCCTTTTGGGCTTGGACAGTTTGCAGCCAAATGTCCTTTGCCCTCACAATTATAACAGATAACTTCTCTTCCTAGTTTAGGACACTCATTTTTCAAGTGACCATAACTGTCACAATGATAGCATGGTCCAATTTTCCCTTTAGTTGGAAGTGTTCCCCTTTTTCCCTTTGTATTTCCCTGCATACAACACTTCTGCTTCCTGCTCATCAGCACCAACAACTCTTTGCTCCAACTCGATTCTTAACATTCTGACTGCATCCTCCTTTGTTCTTGCCACATTTCTTAACAAGGTGGCCAGGTGAGTGTCATGTGAGACTGATCTCGCAATAGCTAGAATCTGATACTCTTCAGTCAAAGTATTCCCTGCCCCTTCAAGATCTGCAATAATAGAGTCGAATTTTTCAAGAAAGACCTTCTTTGTCATACAGTTTAAGTCTTTTTAATTGTTTCTCCAAGACATCTATCTGTGAGGATGATTTTGCTTCATAATTCTTAATCATATACTGCCACATATCCCTTGGTGACAGTCCCCTCACTTTTAACTTGATTACTGTGCCAACTTTGCAAGAGATTATAGCTTGAGCTTCCATAATGTTCAAACTTTCATCAATCACTTCTGAACTTGCTGTGGCACTTGCAGATCCCCCTCCAACAGTAGAACCTTTAGAGGTTGAACTTGCACTAGTTCCCCCTGCATTTACACTTCCTGCACTTACATTTGAAGTGGTATGTCTCACTGCATTTTCATCTATTAGATACCACAAATTTTCAAATTCAAGGACTTCCTTGATGCTTTGTTTCCAAACTTGAAAGCTTCCTTCTCCCTTGAAAACTTCTATGGCATTTAAAAGATTGGCTCCGAATCTTGTAGACATGATGACCTGTGCTCTGATACCAATGAAGGAATTTGGCTAGTCAATATAAGATAATTGCACTAGCACAATTCATTAGGCACAATTTTATCTCCTTAGCAATACAAAGAAATGAACGTCAAAGACTATGTAATTGTTAATACTATTGAGAATCCAAATAATAAAACATGATTTCTAATGCAATGATATTTCAAAACCTTCGATAGCCCAAGCTACAGTTTTCGGAAGCCTTTGTACCTTCATGCATGCAAACACAATACGTACTCCTTGATTTATTTGGTTGATTCGGTCGATAAGCCGGACCGACCTCGTTGGTTCTGGCTGGAATGGGCAATTCTGAATTCAAAATCTTCTTCCCTCCAAACTATTGGACCAAAAGGGCTTATACCATATTTAACCTTATATCAATGATAAGACCAAGCATATAAATAGGTCTTATCCAAAGGCACTTATAGGACCATTAAAAATATCAACTTCAAATATCTTAGAGTCAGCTTTTCGACTCATATATGTATATCTCCATGATCTCCTTATGTAGTAAAGTTATGATCACACCTGTTAATTATGCTATAATCTGTATTCTGTAGCCACCTATATTCATGCCTTCAAAATCTTAATGTACTCTCATGACATGATTAAATCTTCTTCAGAATGTAATGTAAATGTATATAAGAATGTCCTTTTATAGGACATTTCAGCGTGGAAGCCATGCCGATGTGTGTTAGCGTGGAGGCATGGCTAACGCCGAAATGTCCTGTAAAAAGAACATTCTTAAAACGTGGATTTTGTTTAGGATAAATTCTGGCGGAGCATTTCTGCGGCTATGGCATCCCAAACTCCAACGATGGCGCCTTGTTTCTTTGATGGTGCTAGGTCTAGGTTCTTGGACGGTCGACCGATGTTATGTCTGCTGTTATCTTGTATTCCTGTTTTTGCAGAAAATAGCGAGTTCTTGATGTAGGCTTCCAGTATCGGATTTTTTTTCCCTAAATCTAAAGTTCCTTATGTTCCTTTTCTTGTCAGGTTCTTGTTGAATTTGACGCACATCAGCAGCTGGTGGGTAACTAGCCTTTGGCATTGGGAAGGGACGTGCAATCACTGACAGATTCTGGGGCTTCTAGTGCAAGTAGTTCAGGAATCGGGTTTATGAATAGAGTGAGTCGTTTGCGGACAAGCTCTTCCTCTCTTACTCTCTTGCAAGAGATGGCGGACAGAGACACCGAACCAGACATCGTTACTTTTGTAATAACATTCTTTATGTTTGTGCTACATCCTGTTACATCTTATTACGAGAAACATCTTTCTGCTTGCATGGATATATTATATATGGGCACTTGTTTTGACTTTCTTACTAAAACCTTTTCTGCTTGCATTGTACAGTCACCGTAGGTTATATTAAACCTATTTTCCTCTTTTCCATTCTGGTTTGACCTTGTGGCTCTATAGTTCTTCCGATAGAGTGGCTCGTTCTTTTAATAGAGTGGCTCGTCTCCAAACTTTTTCTTTGTGCCTTAGAGACTTAGTAACTTTGTATTATCCTTTGACTTAGGTATTGCTGTTCGTTTTGCTGGTT
This sequence comes from Isoetes taiwanensis, assembly GCA_021234155.1. Taxonomy (NCBI): domain Eukaryota; kingdom Viridiplantae; phylum Streptophyta; class Lycopodiopsida; order Isoetales; family Isoetaceae; genus Isoetes; species Isoetes taiwanensis. Next base: position 558,603 of record JAJEKV010000140.1, read on the forward strand.
TCTCAGGGTATTGTCTTGGTACTGTGGTTGGCTTTTGGTGTTGTCTAAGGGTATCAACATAAGACTTTTTTCGTTTAGCACACTCCTTAAACGTTACGTTGCTTTGTTCAGTTCTTGGAACATGTAGGGGTTTTTTCACCACACATGGGATCCAACGCGGTGGTTTGGTTACTGAGTGCGCATGAGCAAGGGGTTAACTATCGACATCAAACATTCTCGTCTTAGGTCGGTTTGCCTTTTGCTTCAACTTTGGCATCTTTTCTGAGTATTGACTCGGATTGATCTCGCCTTCGACTTTGAGTTCGAATGTATTTCGAACTGTTTTCTCCTTTACCTTTGAGTGGATTTTCCTTTGCCTCTTTTTCTCGCCCTGATTATTCATTTTTCCTCTGGTTATTTTTCTTCAGCATAAAAATTTATCTTTTTTGCATTTGCCAACCTACTAGCTAATGTGCAGTTACAGAGCAAGAGGCATTTTTTGTCTTTTTTTGTAGCTAATTTTACAAACACAATGTCTCTCAATTTCCTATAGCAGGACTCAATTTCCTACAAATTGCAATGGTCCATGCGAAAATATATTCTATTCTATTCCATGTTCATTATTCTGATGTTTCTAGAGCCAGAACCAATCGAATGCATGACTACAATGGCCTCTATTTTACCTTTGTAAAAGGGGTAAGTATTGGGATCATTTTTAAGGAAATTCAAATTTTATCAAGTAGCTTATGCTTCCTGGATGCTTTAGGATCTATCGATCTATCTTCGTATTAGCATATGGTACTAATGAGATTGTGGCATATCTTGTGTACATATAGTAATCAATTCAAAATGCCAAAATTATGTACATCCTATAGACGGCATAAAAGACATGAATAAGAATAAGAATAGATTTTTAGCGTCCACGGAAACCAATTGGCCTATGGGACCCAAACCAAAAAGAGAGCAGCAAGCCTATTACTGACAGGATTAAAAAACCCCTGCCCCGAAGGGTTTTCGAGGGAAAAACCTTAGCAGTAATAAGTATGCTGGAACACTGTATAGTTGTATAGGGCAGTTTCAATGCCGTCCCGTAGGACACAACTAAGTCCGTGCATCCATAACCTCCTGGAGGTATGACCCCAACAAACCCACTGACGCCGTAGTCAATAACTGATGCAATGGCTGGCCAGGCACTAGTAATCGAGCATATCGCTCTTGGATATGAGCAAATGCTGGGCAGATCTGGAGGGCATGACATTCATCCTCAATAGCACCCTGGTGGCAACACTGGCAAACCCTTTGCTCCCGTGCTTCCCGAGCCCAACGTCCTGTTTCAATGCGGAGGCGATGTGCACCCGTGCGAATGGAAGCTATAAGTCTGCGCTTCTTCATGGGCAGCTGGGTGTACAAGTACTGGTGTGGGCCTCTCGTGAGCCTAGGATTGACTTGCTGCTGATAGTGTGCCAGCTTAACATGCGTCAGAGCATCTGCATCCCAGAGCCTGCGAAGGAAAGTAGCATCTAGGTACAGCTTAAGTGCCTTGCGATCTTTCTTTGTCCTGACCTGGACGCATCTGTTTGCCTGCACACCCCAGCGTGAGAACCACTGAGCTTGCTTGTCTTTCCAGCAGGATTTCAGGCGTTGAGGACCCATCGCCGTGGCCAAAGCACGGTTGGGCAAGCGTGTATCAGCCATACCTTCTGGAAGTAAACGATATGGCGTTCCAATGCAGCCCGTTGAAGGGGCAGAAAGCCTGTCTCCTGAAGTAGGATCTGGTATGGAACTATGGACTTCACCCCAAGGGCCCGTGCCAAGAAGGCCTTCTGCACCTGCTCAAGATCATTCCAGGTGCTAAGGGATATCACCGGACCCCACACTTCTGCCCCATACAAAAGGGCCGGCTCGACCAAGGCCCGAAACAGGTGTGACTAGTGGCCCCAGGCATACAACTCTACCTTGTGGCTGTTGTTCTGCATGGCACAATCCAATGGGCCCATTAGACGTCGGGGAAAAAAATTCACATTATCTAAGAGAGTCCATTGAAAGCCAAATAACTAAAAAGGCACACACCAGAACGCCGGAATAGTTTTTAATTCTACAAAGATTGAAAGCATAAGAGGTTCCACCGATTTTTCAGCTCTATTGTATTCAGCTTGTAACGCATGACGAAGGGAGCACCGTATTTATCGGACGCCGTCATGTTATAGCCACGGGCATATTCGTGGTATATCCGTGTCTTTGACATGTTATAGCCACGCCCAAAAAAAATTACACGGCGTTTTTGTGGACTTAGTGGATTCTTTGCCATTTAAGGCTGGCTATAACATGCCCACGTCTGACATTTACCGCGATGGATGATGAAGTGCCATGTGAGAATCATGATCACAGTATATGCTGATGGTTACAAATATTATTATCTGGATATAAATGAGGTCTTGATGCTATCTAAGAGGCCATTGACTGCTAATGGAGGAAACATCACATGCCTTTAGTTGCTTCCTCCTTGTTCGCTATCTATGTGGGTCAGTTGCTATGTGGGTACCTTGCTCTTCATTATTCAGTTGCTATGTAAAATTACCAATGGAAATGACCCAATGCCATTACTTCACCATCCCTGACATGTTGTGTAATTGCGGGGCTCCAAGACCCTCAAAAAACCTATCAGCCTGCTATTCTCCCGTGCCATTATTATGGTGGATTTAAACCATGCACAATTGTCGTGGCCCCATGGCAGATATTTAGATTTGAGTAGATTGTATAGCTACACTGGTTTACCATGGAAACTTATTGGGTCTTTATTTACTGGTAATATTGCATAAACGCTTTCGTAGTTTATCAAAACCCCTTTTCTCCTTAGTCGAAATTTGACCCTCCTCTCCATCTTTATGAATGGAGGCCGCTATTATCAGCTTAGTTGCCTTGACTATTTTTCCCGAGCAAATCGAGCATGGACTTTTGAACTAGTGAGAAGTTAGATGTGGCAGTGTATGGCATAGCATGTTCTTAAGGAGTGCAGGGGCATGGCATCTAGTATGCAAAGCAAAGCTATGGAAAACGATGTTTGCAGGACAAATTCCCCCTTCCAAGACGCTGCTAAAGCAGGATGTTGATGAAACGCTGATTCAGCTCTGGCTTTAGTTTGAACAACATGTATAATATAAGCAGATGCTTCTACTCTGGACTATTTTGGCAAGGATAAGATCCACAATTTAGTTTTGTGTTCTTTTTCAATGAAAAAATGGTCATTGTATATGCATTTGATATGGATTTTACACTTCAATATATGAAGCATTCTTCAAGTAAACATGGATCAAGGTTCTCATCGGCAAGGCCATGCTGAAGCTTCTGAGTTTGTTCCTGAAACCCCAAATGTGGATGGCTTGGATCCAACAATGAAGAAAACCAGGTATTGTAGTGAATTTTTTGCTGCGATATACTATGTGTTTGCAGATATACTATGTGTTTGCAGACTTGTTCTACTCTCTAATTTTAAAGGTGTGAAGCAAGTTAATAGTTTTGCGTGACTCATCTTTCTATTACAATTTGTCTTCCCTTTAGTATAATCTAATTTTATGTATCACTTACATTTTACAGTTGTTAATAAAGCAAGGGATTTGCTTGAACCTAATATCACATGAATGCTAAGGTCTGCAGACTTTAATTGGTTTTGAACCTAAGGGTTTGATCATGGAACAATATCTGGATCTTTTTTAAGGCATAAAACAATGTTGCCCTCTTACAATGGTACTATTAAGTGATTTAGTTTTGTTTGGTACAGATATGACAGTTAATTTGTATCTGGTCAGGGAACTGAATCTCAGTTTTTTCTTAAGTACAAAATAGCCTATCCATCTTAGAATGGTCTTTTCTTAAAGTGGTTTATTTCTAAAGTGCAGTTATGATTGGTACTTACATTTTGAATGATTTTGTTTGGAATAGTCAGTCTTTTTCACGTAACTCACTTAGTCTATGGGCAAAAGATCTACATTAGGCAAACGGTCGATAACCGAGAAGCCTAAGGTACCGTTTGGCCCTTGCATTTTTACCCAAACTATGGCTAATGATGTATTGGTTGGCTGCAGGTACGGGCTTCTTTTCGTAATGTAATCATTCTGTCCAATAAGTCTTAGGTGAGCTTGGAAAAGAAGAAAGAAAGATGAACTGAAGCATGAAATGCTGGAGGTTTTTAATGGATACAGGGACATGAATAATATGATCTTCTTTTCATCTATGTGCATAATTTGCTAGATGCACATTTGCTCTTAAATGTTCTGCTAAGATATTTGAGTACTTGATCCAATTTATTACTTTAGAAAATGATTTTTGCAAGCATACAGGCTAAAAAGGTGAATATATCTGAAACATATGGATGTTATTTGATGTGCCTTCTTCTGGCCATATACATGTGGAACAACCTAGCTTAGGAGTCATATTTTCTAAGGTTGTTATATAAACCTCGAAACTGAGTACTTTAGAATCTTATGCTTCGCAGTATAAAGAAAGTACAGTTTTACATACTAAGTTTGCTATTGGATATCTTATTTCAGTCGAACTTCCTTATGTAAAACCCGTCTCTTTGATGTAATTTAAAAATGTAGAGGGAACATGCTCCTTTGCTTTAAAAGGATTATATGCTTTTCAAATAGAACTTGCTGCCGGTTTCACCATGGCAGGACCTGTTGTAGGCTTGAACTATGTACCACCTACATGCATCCAACTACATACAAGCAAAGTGTTCTAAATGCATGTCAAACATGCTAGATAAATTTTCATAAAAAGTGTGCAAAATGTTTAAAAGTTTGTAGAAAAGTTGAAAGCTAAGATAAGTGATATAAACAAACCAGATAATAAGTACAAGCTAATATACATCTCAAATTACTATTTTCACATTTACAGGTATTTGTGTCATTCCTCATGACCAAGAATTTTGAATGTCTCAAGATATTTACAGCTCAAAGTGATCTTCATCCTCTTCCTCTGAGGCAGCAACACTAGTCTTTTGATAAACCTTGGTTATTATCGGATTGCAAACATCCTCAATCTCCTTCAGTTTCTCTTCGAAATCCTCCCCCTCAGCACTTTGGTTATCGTCCAACCACTCCACAATTTCCTTCAATTCAGCTTCAATCTTTTCTTTATCATCAGAATCTAGCTTATCCGCTAGCTTGTCCTTATCACCAATTGAACTCTTCATGTTGTACACATATGTCTCCAATCTATTCTTGGCATCAATCTTTTCCTTCACCTTCTTATCTTGCTCTGCATATTCCTCAGCCTCCTTGATCATTCTATCAACCTCATCTGAAGATAAACGATCTTTGTCAGCAGTAATGATGATCTTCTCTGCCTTATTGGTCGCCTTATCCTCTGCCTTCACTTTTAGAATTCCATCTGCATCTACTTCAAAAGTAACTTCAATCTGGGGAATACCTCTTGGAGCTGGGGCAATACCACTCAAATCAAATTTTCCAAGTTCCCGACAATCTTTTGTCAAGCTTCTTTCTCCTTCAAAGACTTGAACAGACACGATTGTTTGCTTATCCTGATAGGTGCTAAACATTTGGGATTTTTTAGTTGGAATTGTAGTACCCCTGGGAATAAGCTTTGTCATCACTCCACCAACAGTTTCAATGCCAAGGGTCAAAGGAGTGGCATCAAGGATGAGTGCATCTTTAGTCTCTTCGCCACCTTCCCCACTTAGAATGCCTCCTTGAACAGCTGCACCATAGGCTACAGCTTCATCAGGATTGACTCCCTTACTAGGCTCCTTGCCTTCAAAGTAGTCCTTCAACAATTGTTGTACCTTTGGTATACGAGTACTTCCTCCAACAAGAACGATTTCATCAATCTGTGACTTCTTAAGGCCAGCATCATTCATGGCCTTCCTAACAGGGCCTAATGTCTTCTTGAACAAATCATTGTTAAGCTCCTCAAACCTTGCTCTGGTAAGTGGTTCAGAGAAATCAACACCATCAAAAAGACTCTCAACCTCAATTCTAACTTGGTGTTGGTTCTTGAGTGCCCTCTTTGCACGCCTCCGCCTCAAGACGACGGAGTTTTCCAATAGCCCCGCTTATCCTTGCTAATGTCCTTATTGTACTTCTTCTTGATGAGTTTAATGAAGTGCTCCATAATTCTCATTATGGTCAAAATCCTCTCCTCCAAGATGAGTATCACCACTTGTGGCTAAAACTTCAAATACTCCATTATCAATTGTTAAGATGCTGACATCAAAGGTACCACCACCAAGGTCAAACACAAGTATGTTCTTCTCGTTTCCCTTCTGATTAAGTCCATAAGCCAATGCTGCTGCAGTTGGCTCATTCAGAATACGAGCCACGTTAAGTCCAAAAATGATACCAAAGATCTTTTGTGGCCTGCCTCACGCATCATTGAAATAAGGGACGTTGATAACAAAGATTTTTTACGACCTTTCCTAAGAATGCCTCAGCAGTTTCCTTCATTTTTATCAAAATCATAGCGCTAATCTCCTCTGGGCTGAAAAGCTTAACTTCGCCATCCTTGATCTTAATTTGTATATAAGGTTTACCATCTTTGTTGATGATCTTGTAAGGCAATAGTTTCATATCATTTTGGACTTCTTTGTCGTCGAACTTCCTTCCAATCAAACGTTTAGGGTCAAAAATTGTCCTTTCGGGGTTAGAAGCAGCTTGGTTCTTGGCTGCCTCTCCAATAAGCCTTTCAGAATCTGTGAAGGCTACCCATGAAGGTGTGATTCGATTTCCCTGGTCATTGGCTATGATTTCTACATGCCCATCTTTGTTATAAACCCCCACACAAGAATATGTTGTTCCGAGATCAATACCACTTACTGTATCTAATTTGGGAGCTTCTTCTGCGCCTGCTGCTACAGATACAACCCAAATTGTAAGAAAAACCAAGCATAGACCTAATCTGCTAACATGAGCTACTTCCCTCGACATTCTCTATCGCCGCTGCTTCTCTCAACACTCGCTTCTGCTTCTGCTTCTGCTTCTCACCACTCTGCTTCTTTTAAACAAGCAAGGAAAAGGGCAAAGAAACGCAAAAAGGGAAAAGGGGAAAAAAAAAAGCATAAAAAATACCTATTTTTTCTTATTGATGAGTTCTTATTGAAGGCAGTTCGACCAAATTCTTTGCTGGCCGATCTGGCGGTGCCTTGGCACGAAATGGAAGAATATGGGGATTTTTTGCGCAAATACTATATGTCCCTTAAATTCGTTTTGTTGCATGTAATAGCAGCATGTGGAGGATGTAGGATATGCGAATACTGTGAATAAGAAGGAGGCTTTTAAATTGTTTGAGAGGATTCACAAAATGAAGATCAAATCTTAACTGAGATCATGCATGTAAGCTTTTTCATGCTTGTCTTGCTGCACACGATTTGGTGGTGGCATCTCCTGGACCCATTACAATGGCTTCCAATACAGGTATGTCCGTACTCTCCAAAATGCTCTGTTATTTTTTGCAGAATTTGGAATCCTGCTTTGCATTAATCCTGTAGAAAAGAGCTTTTCAATCTGCTTTCGAAACTCCAGATAGATCCCAAATCATCATGAATATGAAGATCTTGCATGTTCACTATGCCTTTTGGCATCTGAATTGGTTGCGTACATTTTTTCCACCATAAATCAATCCTGGTAGAATAGAATTACCAAATGTTATCGTTTCCATCCAATTGTCATCAATCTAAAGCAGCATGAAATTAATAGGTAAAGGAAATGCTTTCATTGACACTGATTTGATCAACATGTATGCAAAAGGTGGCTTCCAGAGACAGAGGATGTGTTTCATAATATGGTGGCCCAAGATGTTTCACCAGAATATGCAATAATACAAGGCCTTCTACATTTTTGTGCCTTCTAACTGCTTGCAAAGAAAGGCCTGGGTATTTTTGAGGCAATGCAAGCAACTATGGAACTATACCTAACATACATAGATTGATGTTCTTGCATGATATGCTGCTTCCCGTGTACTTATGGCCCAGGAAGGTAAGAATGCTTTGAGAAATGAAAAAGAACCCAATCTACATTTTTGTGCCTTTTAACTTCTTGCAAACGAAGGCTTTGAGGCAATGCAAACAACTATGGCACATGCATGAAGCAGGGAAATTACTTGAGATTGCACCATGCCCAACTTATGAAGAAGCAGTGGCAGCATTGTTTAGTAGATGAAAAACTTATGGGGTGTCGGAACAGATTGGTTAAATGCTGCTTCCCATGTACTTATGGCAAGTATTTTTGTAAATAAATAGAATAGAGGGGCTAAGAATACTTGCATCTGGGGTAAAGGAAAAAGGCTGTAAAAACCATAATGAAGGCAAACAACTTGGTATATGAAGCCAGTAAGCTTGCAAGGTCCAGCAGTAAAGTTCAATGATTGCCATGGGACTGTGATGCCTTCCCACACATGCAATTTGGGTGGATCTTCTAATCCAGAAATAAGGTGAGTCTTCATTCTAGAATTATTACTGATGTAGTACAAAAGGCATTTTATTTTAGATAAAAAACATCATGATAGTGCGTTTTTGTTTTAGGATTTGCTTAGTGGCCAGTCCATTATGAATATTGGTGTTTTGGGTGCCACTTCAAGTTCCAGCAAAGAGTGTATTTCAAGACCGTATATTAGCCGCTAAGGTATTTACGATTCTGTACCAAGACTTTTTTTGTTTCTTCGTATGGTTTACATTTTTAAGGAAAAACAATCGTGTTCATTGTGCATATTCGATCTTATTTTTACCAGGGAAGTTGAAAGGGAATTGCAGCCAGGGGCTTTCACGCTAGTTGATGCATGTTCGCCATCCGAACTACAGCAGCTACATGCTTCTATTGGTGGTACGAGGTTTGTTTTTCAAACAGGTTTGAAGCCCTACTTACTCTTTATCCACTAATTTATGTATCTTGCAGAAGGGCCGATGCGATCTAATTTCATTGCATTATGCCGTGATTATGAAAGCAAATTCAAGTATACTGGGAAGATATAAACAACAATGTTGTAAATATCAGATTTTTTTGCAAGTTGAGATCAATTGCGGGAACTAAGCAGCACTAGCAGGAGTTTCATATGGAAAGTCTCTGAAATTCACACATCTCTATGAGAATCTGAAGCCATGAACTTCTATAATTACACTTGTAGAATCCTGTTTCTGTTCATGGAGGTTCTTACAAAGGAATTCAAAGGAATTGACAAAGGATAGAATGTGCACAGCCCTGCTGCCACATGCATGCTGCTGTATCTTGTGGTTATTCATGCTGCTGGCAGGAATCTGCCCCAATTTGCCCTTAAAATCATATTCACTATATTACTGGATCAGCAAATTGCTTGAACACTGTATAGCATCGCTTATCAAACACGCTGCCACCATAATCTATGCATATGTGTTGCTGCTGAAGAAGTCCTGATATGCTTAGCATATTGCATGACAAAGTCTCTGCTTTTATCTGGAGGATTTCAGGGCAACTCTCCAAATTCGAAATCATATTGAGTGGTTGGTTATTCATTAAATGGAACTTTTCGATTGCATCCAAAGACCTTCTGCATCTGTACAAGTAACATGCCCGGCCATTTGCGCCAAGTTGGGAAGCTGACTATTAACAATAGACAAATCAACAGATTTTGCTCTTCAAGTTGCGTTTTGGGCCATGGTAATTGCAGCCACAGTAATAGGGCTTTTGCCCCTTTGTAAATATTACAGGTTTCTTTTCCTTCATCACAATATCAAGGACTCATGATTTAGATTTTTAAAATAGCCTTTTCAACTCTCATGTAGTTTGCCCAAAGAGCCTCAAAAGGCATGACATTTTGGGGTTTTATACATATCCCGGTAACGTTGCTACTTTGTTAAGAAAAATTATTAATTCCTATTGACATATCTATTGCTTTAGAACAGGGCTAGGTAATTGTTCTATGTTCTGTTGAATTTACACAAAGATAAGGAACATGAAAAAAAACATGAGTCCTAGATATGAAGATTTGTTGGATAAAAAGTCTTCATATTTGGCACCGCATGAAGCTAATCTAGTGATTTTTCATGGCAAAGAATAGAGGCTTCATGATTGATAATGCAAATGGCTTACAACACTTTTGGATAATGCACCTTGTGCATGCTCTCTTTGCTTAAGATGACAATCTAGAAGAAAAAGAATATCATCATTAAAACATTAACAATCTCTATCTAGGTCCAAAAAGTCACGAGCCTTTATGAAAGATTGAGGTTGCTTTTCAAAGACTAGATTTATGAAAGATTGAGGTTGCATTTAAATTGATCTTTATTGCAGGTTTATGCTTTGAATAAATTTGTGTTTGTGGTAAATTAGAAATTGTTTCTTACCCTTTTAGATCCGGAAGCCTTTTGTAGTTGTATAAGTCATGATTATGAGAAGCCACTAGAGTTGCATTGTAACACAATATTCATGGAAAGGAAAGCAATTTCCGAACGTTAATTTTCTCTCTCTCTAAAATGCTTTGCATGTTCTAATGTTGATTTGTTAAAGTTGCAAATGTAGATATAGAGTGCATTCTTATTATGTAGTAGCATGTTTATCCGATATATTTTGTTCTTTGATTTCAAAAACTAGGCTTTGAAGCATTTAACTTTTTTTGTACTTTCGTTGGGTCGAACTTCAAAAGATGTCAGAGAAAAGGATGTCGACGATATAATGCCCAAAGAAGTTGGATGTAATTTTGGGCAATCAATGCTTCTAAGATCGATGGTTTAAGATTTCTAACTTTGACAAGGGGCAAGATTCCTCACGCAAGAAGGGGAAAAGTTCTAACTAGAAGTGTATCCGACATCACATTTGTGTTCGTGAGCACAAAGAACAATAGCGTAAAAATTGCACAAGTTAACTAAAGAGACACGGCTAGCCGAAGAAGTAATGATATGTGGATATTGACAAGGTCCCCGTCATGATTTTTAGATGGGAAATGAACAACTTACACCGTAATTCACTTTCCATCGAAACATTCTGAAAGGCATCCGTAGAGCCGGTAGGGTTCTTAGCTTCCGCTCATTTATGGTTCTATAACTGCATGGACTCCTTTGTTAGCAAGAAGGCCGCTACCAGCATACCAAAAGCGAGAATCAATCAATGCCTTATTAAGCCCTAATATTGTATTATCTTCCGCGGTGTTTCCACGGTTGTAACTACATCATGGCCGGATGATTGTTTGTGCTTGGCTCCATGGCTCTCATTATGCGATAGAAGTTTGAGTTACTTGATCGTGAGAGAAGTATATCAAGTTGAATTCATTTTCTTGTAAAAATATTATTCTTTTCAATTCCATGGCCCATCCCATGTGATAATATCTGACAATGAGAGAGAGAATTCAAATGCAACAACCTCGACTTATAAAAATTCACCATGAAAATTTATCTTAGCAAAGAATTTTAGTATGTACAACTTGAGGCTGTCACATGTTAACGCTCATTATATCAAGAAACACTCACGTGAACATCATTTCCTCTTTACCATAAGTATTGTTCTTGGAAAAATTATTGTAAGGAACAGATAGCCAACAATTATTCCATTCTTGGATCCGAACAGGTTTTGTATGTAAAGTCAAATTGCAAATATCGCTCTATTTTTCCAATAGATCTCACTAATAGCAAAGATTAAATGGAAATTTCATACAGATAACTAGAAACACAACAAGTGCATTGAAGCTTGATATACAACATTGTGCTTCACTTGATGTTTATGTCCAAGAACACTAACATGATCTTGTACTCAACCTACAAAAAGTCAAAGGTAATAGCTAATACAACTTAACCCAACCAAACACTATTGTGCAAATCCCTGCATAGAAGCAGACCGGACAACCATGTCCACCTAAAAGAATAGTTATTGGAATGGAATCCAAGCTCCTAAGAACAAGCTTGAGTCCATAGTTTGCAATTTATAGAAGGTTTTGACTAAGTTAAACTACCAATAGAGCCAAAATTGTAGTCTAATTGCAAGAATGCATCTTTTGAGGATCAATTTTTTCCGCCTAACCCAATTATCTCAATCATAAAATTAGACTCTAGGAACCAAAAAGTGTGCCACCACTTTAAATGTTGACATCAAAGTTATAATTCCAACATTCTAGGATCCTTTGATAGAATGTGGTCCCTAAGTTAGCAAAGTAGTCCCATTCTTTACGAAGGAAATATTCGCTCGCTTTTTTGCCTCGGGATTCCATTAAACCTCAAGTCAAGACCATGCAGGTATTCCTCCCTCCCAATCTGGTTTGACAGGGAAAAAATTCTGTGAGAATGGGTATTCTAACAATAATTGCCACATCGTTTCTAAACCCATGAGTCAAATACTCTCCTGCTTAACAGGGTTCTATGCAACATAATATTTAGGTTTATTTTTGAGTTATGGTCGCGAGCAATGAAACAAGTAAGGCGTCGAGGTTACCGCCAAGATAATTTTGGCTATCGGTGTTTTCAGAGCTCAAAAATGCAAGCACAATTCATAGAATGCAAGTAAAAAGTATAGAATGTTTAAGTAAAAATCAGAATGCAACCACACGACATGCCATGTGGCAGCATGCTATTGGCTTATAAGCCAGAATTTATCCTAAAGCAAGCTTTTACGTAGTTTGCAAGACTCTTTCCTGCAACGAAACAACCAGTTCCCCGCTCTTTTACGAACCTAAAACCCCAACAGTACCCCGATTGCTCTACCACAAGATGAATACTTCCGGACCGATATGAGCGCTTCGTGGTGCGAGGGCATGAAAAAGTAATTCACGTTGGTGCTGAATTTTTTTCCATTTTTAGTCTCCAATGCTAATTATTTTCTGTAGGGTATCATATGAACAAGATATGAAGGTGATGTGCAGGACCTTTACTTTACAGAGAGGATCATACCGTGGGTAATGTCATTCGAATGTAAGTTTTTGATTTGTCAAGACTAGGATGCCCCGACTTTTTGAATGAAGCCTTAGAACCTGCAATTTGTTTTAATTTATAGGCAGCTTCACAAAAGGACCCAAACGTTCTCTGTTTGCCGGCTACAAGCTTCCACATCCTCTTGAGGTACAAAGTGATCATCAGGTGTTGCTCAAGCCTGTTACAGTTACAAATTTGCTCTTAGTTACAACTTACGTGAGGGACTTCTATCTAAACCCAAGATACCATCAGAGTCCTTGAAGATAGTTTCTAGCTTCCAATGCTGCATTTTCTCAAACTGCCCTGTTCCTGTTGAACTCGAGACCACCTATGGTAGCGCATACCTGGGATTCAACATGAGAACAGCCAACTGGATTTTCTTGGCGATAAACATTGTTACAGAAAATCCCCAAGCATATAGCTGCGTTGGTTGAATTTCTGAGCAAAATATGTTTTTTGACTTGTTATTGTTACTCTGTTCCCTAAGTAATTTTTTATAACCTTTTCATTAGTTCATTTAGGGTATAATACACTGCTACAAAACATTTTGATAGCTATGTTTTTGTACTTACTATCAATTTGAATTTAAACATAGTTGGCAATTTTAGTCAATGGTATTATCATTTTATTTACTTTTGGCAGATACATACCAACAACCAGTCATCTCCAATCCAGGCATATAGCCTTGCCTTAACCGGATCTGAACAAAGAGTTCGAGCATCTGAAAAGGTTTTCCAGGTAAAATTCTATTATCGGCAATTGTCACCATTTATCTACTTTGTTGTCCATGTCTTTTTCACATTTTAGTGCTGCAACTTTGTCCATGTGCTATACCTTCATCAGCATGTTAAAAATCTGATTTCCCTGTGTAATCAATTAAATTGATTATTGATTTGCTATTACTTTTGGAACTTTGTGCAAATTTGCCCCTGTAAACCCATTGTTTGAAACTCAGCTAAAAGACCGAAATGCTCAATCAAGATGAAATATAAGAAAAAGTCAATTAGAAAGTCTAGGAGGACCGATCTACCAAAAACGAACGTGCGATGGATTAATGACAAATCATACATATTTTAAGCTAGTCTATGTTTCCAGCTGAGAGTATCAACACCTTCCCTAAAATTTATGACTAACTAGCTACAAGCTACAGTAAGCTATCCTGTGTCTCCCATCTCCCTTTGTCCAAACTTTTTATGTCTGTTTAGTAGTCTAACAAAACCAACAAAGAAGTTGCTGATCTCTGGCATTATTGGAAGTTTAGGAAAGTTCCAGCTCTATTTGTTTGAATGAAGGCAAACCTGGGCAGTGTTTATGGCATGATGCTGCTTTTCGTCCTTTTGTTAAGCTTATCATTATCACAGTTTAGTTGTCTTAAAACCTCAAGGGAGATGTATTGACCATACGATTTCTTGTGTATCTATGCCCCATTTCATTCAATTCTGCCTTTGTTCTGCCCAGACAACTATGAATGACTTCTTGCTCAGTTACAACTGTTATTGACTTCCTCTTGTACCAGCACTGTATTCGACAATTGTTTTATCTGTAAAACTAACCTCATTCTGGGAACAAGTTCTCAAGTTATTTTGGTGTTCAGGTATGTTGTATTTCTCCTGTATGGCTGTGAGCTGCTGCTCATGGCCTGGATGTGTTTATGAATTTGCTGACATGTCAGTTGGGCATTAATAATAAAGTAAAGTGTAATCAACTAGCAAAAAATGTGGGATTCCTTTTTGTAATACTAGAAACTAAAATTACCTGCACTTCAGAGCCTGCTATGCCAGAACATGCTTCTGCTATATCGTTACAAGAACCACATGAAGAGGTGGTTCCTGGATAGGGATGCATGGAGGTCACAGTCTGTCATTGTTGAAAATTCACAAAACTTTCATCCTGATCAAAGTTTTTTGCTGCTTTAACAGGAAGAAATGGCCCAAGACAGTCGGAATACTTCCAACTGTAGGTAAAATGTAAATCAATGGCATATATTTTGTGGCCTGTGTATTATAACCTAACTCGTGTTATGACTATCGAGTACTTCTATAACGTTTCACTTTATACTTTATGTAGAACCACGAATCTTGCAAATTTGGCTCACTATCTTTCCAAGCCTCACAAATGCAATCATATATGGACACTAGTTGCTGCAGATTCGGCCTCGACTCCTCTTAGGATTTGGCGCCACATTTTGTGCATAAACTAATACTTGTTCTTACAATGAAGACAAAACTTGAATTTGATGTTTGCATATTTTTTTGTACAGGAAATGAATTAAAAGATCGCTTAAGCCCGATTTTCAATGTTTTGAATTTTACAACCATGACTGTCATCGAGGCAACTTTTGTGGCCTTAAAAGCAACTTTTAATAAGTTAATTTCAAACAAAAATTTAATTTATCAGTATGTAATGCGGGTGGATTGAGTCAGGATAAGGTAGCAGCCACTCATGGAGCCTGGAGGCAACATGATTTGTTCTTCATTGAGACATGGGAACGCCAAAACCCGCCCACCACCGGACATCTCGCCATATGGGTTATATGGAATGAGTGGAATAAAGAATAGCCGTCACATATCAACAAACAGTATGTGGTTGAAAATTGAAGGATTAAGATGTGATATATTTATAGCTATATGCTATTTTTGCGCCACATGCTAATATTTATAATAGTGGAGATATAGACGAGGAAGATCCGTTTTTGAATCTTTATTGCATATGCATTGAGGTATGGTTCACAAGGTGAAGTACTTATATTGGACGATTTTAACGCCCTATGGGCTGCCAGCAGTCCACCATGTATGAAGACATCAGAGATGTTCAATTACATAAGAAAGAAGATTCTTTTGAAATTTAGATACGGTTTGCAAAATCTTGAAGATTCTAAATGATAAAAGTGTTTTTTTGAGAGTAAAAAATGGTTTATATATCTTAATCATTCTTTGCCAATGGTTGATTATTGCATGGCAAAGGAGTTCTTTGACATTGTTCAAGATTTTTACATTGGCTCTAAACGCTGATTTAGACCATAAGTCATTACACTTTTATTAATAAAAGCTTAGTGCAAAATCTGAAATTCAACAGCAGCTTTTCATCCAAGGTTGAAAATTGATTATAAAAGCAAAGTAAAAATTATAAAAAAAAAATTGAAGCACTCCTTGAATATGCTAGTTGGATGGGAGACTTGAATATTGATGCAAAACTTTTACTCGTCTCATTCATCAAGCTAATGGAGATGTATTTGGATACACTAAGAAACCCGTAAAAGCAAACCATGTAATGCTTGATGGAAGGAAGGAAGGTACTTTTATCGTCCACGGAGATCAATCGGTGGATATAGAATGTCATGATGCAAGAATGAAATTGCCACAGAATTGTATTTGTAGACCTGCATGGTACAAGAATTTATTGAGGAATAATAACAAGCATATATTCTACACAGTAAAAGCAAAATAGAGCCCAAGTGAGCAATTCAAAAGAACCCAAAAACCTTTTGGATAACGTTGAAGGGCAAATAGAGCTCAGTGAGCAATTCAAAAAGAACCCAAAAACATTTTGGATAACGTCGAAGGGCAGGTCTGAAAAGCATGTTCTAAATGTAGAGGCGTTGCTAAAATTGGTTTCATGATATTTACAATAAAGATGGCCCGATAGCATGCAAGTTTTAGCCACCGTATTGATATGTTTACGTAAATAGAGGTAAGATATTATTGTTGATATGGAAAATGTAAACAGCAAGATTTAGAGGGACTTTGTGTGTGGAGTTGCTCAAATGGGTTATCCATCTTGATAAGGATTGCGATAATTGAGGATGAGTCAGGTCCATCCAATCCATAAGTCGTGGGACAAAAAGATGCAAGCAATTATAGAACTATACTAATTGAGAGTGTTTTTGCCAAATCTAGGTGGCGTCTATCAAGTGGAAGTCGAGCACATGGAGGCAAATGACAAGCGCCCATATACAGCTGGTGATCTGAGAAAGGGCATAATATGCCCGATCATGCATTGGCATTGGTATTATTGTGCTTATGGAGAGGCAAAAAGCCAAATAAGGTATTATATGTTGCATTTGTAGATTTTTGCCAAACATTTGATATTGTTCCACGAAAGAGAGCTAGGTGAAAGAATGGCATGAATTGGAGAGTTTCCAATAGAGATGAGCAATGCCATTTCACAACTCTATTCAAGTGCTGAAGTGCTGAGGGGTATAATGAGGAGTGATTGGTTGAGAAGGCATAAAATAAGAGAGTCATGTTCACCATTTAGGGCCTCCAAATGGTTTTGATATGAGGACTTTACTGCATTAAGAGTTCATCATTACTATACCACATCGCCCCTTAGGAAGGATACATTTTAGACCAGACACATCTTAAACAGAAGCCTACGATTACTACTCATAGAAATTTCATCTTTACATTTTAATGATTTAAATTGTACTTTGACCAATAGGGTTTGCAATAGAGGAAGTCTTATATAGAATGGGAATAAAATTGATTTTTTTTGCTGCATCCTTGGACATCGAAAAGAAACCTATGGACCCTAAACAAAGGCGACGAGACCTATTCTTGTCAAATATTTAAAACATTGCCCCGAAGATTTTTGGAGCAACTAGCGATAATAGGCTTACTAGTAAAATGTACATTTTAATATAAGTATTTGAGGACTCAGCTGAGTTTCATATATCCATTACCTCCCTAGGGGTTGATTCTTGGACCCCCACTAAGTCACATGCGGTTTGGTTATGTGGAACCAATGCGGCATAAAATGCTCTGATAGATCTAAAGGCTAAATGATCTTTAAAAGTATGGCACTTATCTACGAGGAAGGGTCATCTCGAGGAAAGTCATCGGCTCGAGCCAATCTGGCCTCCCAAAGCGTTTATCCTTGATAATTATATTGCAGCCATGGAGGGGTTTTCAACTGGAATTTTTAACCAAAGCAATTACATTTTGTTGAAGCTTGATTCCCAAAGCCTTGATCTTGTGAGATGGGATTTCACGGAATTTTACTTTAATTAAAGCTTGGCTTTTCGGATAAAATTATTAAGCTAATTATAGGGCTTGAAAGATCTCAATCTCCCAAAATTTTTTCTCTTTAGCTTGAGGTGTAAGGCAAGGGGTGTCCTTTAGGTCCATATTTATTTCTTGTTGTTCTTGAAATGCTAACCTCTGCTATTCATTTTCATCAAAATGCCAATGATGCGCGGTCTCCTCTTCGATAATTCTTCTCTCACTATCTCTTGGTATGCGGATGATACCTTCACATTTCTAAAAATGATCCTCAGAATATTGATTTCTTCTTTAGGACCATTGACTCTTTCGGTCTTTGCATCGGGGGGTTTACTTAGCTGGGATAAATATGTTATTATTGGTGATATTTACGATGATTATATCTACGGCATTAAATGCATACATTCTAATGACTCTACTAAACTTCTTGGCATGCCTTTGTCCACTAATCCATCTATTAAAGGTCTTTGGTCTCCAGTTATCTCTCGGATCAAAAAGAAATTGTCAAATTATGGCAGTTGTTTATCTTTAGCTGGCAGAACTATTATTGCTAACTCTGTCATTGCTAGCTCCCATATTTATTTCTCATCTGCTCTTCTTGCTCCAAAATCTATCTATCAACAACTTGAAAGGATTATTAGAAATTTCATTTGGGGCAAACATCATATGGTTAATTGGAAATCTATTTCTAAAAGCAAAATTCATGGGGGGCTTAGATGTAAGAATCTCTTTCTTCAAGGATATGCTTTGGCAGGCAAGTATGTTTGGAGATCTCTGTTTCAAGCTAATAATCCTGCCTCTATATTTATCAAGCATTGGCTCTCTTGCATTTATATAAAAGGGCATCCCTCAGTGTTGCATCAACTGCCCTCGTCTGCTTTTTTCAATCTACAATCTGGCTCAAACTCTTCTCCCTTGATGAGAAATATTATTCTTGCTTGGAACTTGTCTCATAAAGCTTTCAAGCATGTTGATCTTCAAAATTGTCATCTTAGATCTTCTATTTTTTGGAATCCTGTTTTATCTAATGACAGCTCATCTCCTCTGGCAATTATTCATCTCAGGATTTACAAAAAATGGAGTAACTATAACTTCGACCTTGAGGTGATCCGAGAGTCAACAATAGATGGATCACTTGGACTGCCTTCAAGCAGAAAATTAGGGGAACCATTTCTGATCATTAGAGGAAATTTGAAATCTCATTTCATCCCCATAAGAATCCTCCAATGGAATGGCTACCCTCTATTAACTGCAATTAATACAGCACCAACAACTTCATTGTTGTCGTTTTTCTCTTATAACTTTTGATCCACTTGTCAAAATGTTGGTACGTTTGTTGCATTATATGCGGAATGAAAAGATCTTTCAATGATATATGGTTATGATGTATTTCAATATGGTCATGTCGTTAACCTTAAAAAATATGATTTTTTCTTATTTCTTATATATTTATATCGTTAAAGATATGAATGGGTTATCTCTAGATAGATCTTGTGAAGAGCGAACCCATTGCTACAAAAAGTTTTTGAATCGGAGTTACGATCAAAAGTTATAATGAAAAAATGATACCTCTGAGAGTTAGTTCGCATTACATTAATTCTGTTTTCCACATATCTTTGGAATAAGATATCTTGGAGCTCTTCTCTTATTGGGCCGGTTTAAAAAGTGACATGGCATTTTTAAGCATCCCTTAATGGGACAAAATGTGATCTCATTTTTCCTCTAATGAGGGAATTATTAGAATATTATTCAAAAAAACCAATGAATTAATTTAGAGCAAACACAATTTCTACTCATGATTGGACCTTAAATAACAAATGTGCTTACAAAGTTTCCTCAATCTACAAATTCTTGAACAAATCAGTTACCTCTAAAGCCAAAATTTACTGCTCAAAGCGTTTAAAAATGTTTGGTACTCTTACTTAACTCCAAGGTTGAATATTTCATATGGCTACTTGCTAATGGTAGTGTTCCCAATCTTCTTTCTTTTTTGCCAAACATCAATCCGGAAATGCAATTCCTATTGATTCTCCACTTTGTCCCCGCATTGTAATGAAATTGAAGATATGAATGAAGTATAGGAAATGCTTCATAAACATCATTTCACGTCCTCAGGTTTTTCTAATTGTATTATTTGAGGGAGTTCGCGATATTTAATGTTTTAAGGCCACACATATGAAGCGGATTGCTTGGACTCTGTTTATTTCAAATGGAACTAAAACCGACACACTTTTTAATATCACGAGAACATGGACTGTGAGGAGTTCTCAAAGTGAGGAAATACTTAAGCGGGGGCTTTTCTACTTTGCTAGAAAACTAACTCACCACCATGAATTCAGTTAGTAGGCCTAGCCTTTTTCATAAGACAGTGCAATGGGTCGATAACATCCCCCAGGCATTTCAAACATACTTGCACATCATGCCCAAATCCAAAGACCTCTCCATTCCGATTATAAATTTAAAAAAGAAATAGTTACTTATCTCATAATGTACATGTAAGAAGGAACTTCTCATGATCTGTTTGCATTGATTTAAGTTTGGGATGAATGTGATTTGGAAAATTCGAGTTTAAAAAAGGTAAGAAATCTGGCCTTCTCAGGTTTAGTAGTTTTGCTAAGATAAGCGGAGCTATAGCATCTGCATCTAAGAAAATCGGTTCAAAACATGTGCTATAAGGAATTCTATTCTTTATTTCCAACTCATCCGTAATGCTGCCAAAAAATAACTTAATAACCCCAAGGACTTACTTGCTTGTATCTCGTACATCCATGGACTTGCTTGCATCTCATACATTCATGGGCATATTGGAACCTAAACTTTGGAGTATGTTCATCTCCTCTAGCATCTAATAAATTAGCATTTTGGTGGAAGAACACAAAACAAATTTTATCGTGAGAGATGTATGACACTTATCGAGACGGAGTGATTCGGATCACGCAAGCCCGGCCCGCGGAAAGCTTTACAGCGAGGATTTGAAGCTGTTCTACTTGCCTTGTATACAATGGAATCTAAGGCAAAAAGGCTGGAAGACCCAACTTGTAGTGCATATTCCAAATCTTTCTGACCAAGTCTCTATCATACACCCACGTGTTCCATCATCAAATCCAAACTGTTAAAATCTCTATGGGTCAAATTGCACTCTACCTTAAATTCTGTCAAAAGAATCTTGTATATCCATGCCTTATGCCCGACCTCGACCATCTCGACTTCCTAGTTCCCGAGAACTATTTATGTTGGCAATTATAGCATTCAATATATTCCTTTTTCATAAACTATAAAAATGAGCTTTTTAGATGATTACTTATACCTTTAGATGCCCTTTCCTATCATAATTTTCTCTGGAAAGCGGGATGTTTTCGGGGATATCGGACTTCTTTGAACCTCGACTTGGTTTTACGCAACCAATTTTCTACCATCACAATTATAGAGTGCCTTACTACATACCTCTCTAAAGCTAGACTTAATCACCCCTACCATTTGTTTTATTAGATGAATCTTGAATGAAAGCCGTTTCATAACTAATTTAGAGATGTTAGTTTTCTAAGGCCAATATCTCTTGTTATATACATGCTTGTTGTGAAGCTGTAGCACTTATTTATCAGGGATCCAAAACAACTCAAGTCATATTTCTTATATAATACATGCATCCAAAGCGGACCTATACATATACAATCTACCGTAATTGACCTTAATGGAAACCCACTTACATATCGGGCCAAAACCAAAATTACCACATATACATACAAAACTTCATCTATTTATCTATACATCATAATCGATTGGCGTGTCGGGTCAAAAACTCAAAAGTTGCAATACCACGCATCACCCATCCTCTCCACCATCTTCCGGGGATCAATTTTCACCATTTTCTTCAAGCTTAACTACAACAACGATTAAACTTGCCATCCTCGGCATCTTCAATGCTAACTTGACCGAAAAGCAATCCTCCATAATGGAAAACTACATCACAATCGGAATAAAACTTCTATAGGAACATTTGGATCCAAAGCGCACCTCAAGAAGAGCCACATCAACAAAATTAGCGAGAGGATCATTATTGCTGCAATTGCAATGCTTACATGGCTTGCGGATGAGAAAGAGATGAGCGTTGGCCCAAAACTTCGGCCCTTTTGCTCCCAGGAGGAACCCCAATCCAGATGGATGAGGCTTTGTTAATTGTTCTCCGGGGATTGGGAATTACCTTTCCCCACTTGGAATTGCGAGGATTCTTTAGTTGTTTTAGAGGATCACATTAACCATTGCGGTGGAATCTCGGTCTAGAATAGGATTACATGAGGTTAGGGCTTAATTCTTTCTTTACGTGCATCATTTGCTTTGATAGATCCGGCTCTCACGAGTCCGGCCCATAATTCTCAACCCGTGCGTAGCAGGGGAAATAGATTTGAACAAAATCTCTTCACTATGAGTCGCCCACTTTCGAGTTTGGCATCCCGAACCTATCTTTCCTTTGGGCGACATTCTTGACCTCCAACCGTTCCAACATATCGGGGATCTTGATCTGATGGTTTGGAGGTATCTAGTTGCAAATTAACGGTTTTAAATGGGCCCAGAGCCAGATCTTGGGGTCCGGTTAGGGTAAGGAGTCGAGATAAAAGCAAGTCTAGGATCCAGTTTTTACGTGTTTTTTACGATGCGGCTGTCAAATCTTGGGCAAAAATTCTCCTCGGGGAAGGGGAGTTATCATTAAGCTGTTACTTTCCTTTACGGAGGAAAGGTAATAGTCGATCTTTCTTCGGAGGTAGGCCCGTTCTGCTGACTTTGGGGAGAACACTGTCGTAGAGACCTCGAGCAGCATCTTTGATTATGAGGACCAAAGCACACCTCCGACCCTAATTTAGCGAGGAAGATGGCCGAATGGAACAACATCTTAGTTGAAGCAACAAAACGATAAGGCACAGGGAATGCGAAAAGAATTGTTTATGGGAATGGAAATTATAAAGGATCGTGAAAGGCGGCAGCCTTTTGTATGGGAGTGCATGAGGATGTTGGTATTACGGCTTGCAAGGAAAAATGGAGGTTGATAACAGAGACTATTCGAGCAGGAGGGCCCAACGATAGGGGTGGGTTTGGAACACTTTTGGTTACACTGCAAAATTAGACAACACCCTTTACAAGCTTATCACGATGAAATAGGGTCACACTAAAGAAGATTCTTTGCGGCCTCAAAACAGCATCTTGGGGCCTACATGGACGAAATCTTGGCAAAGGTTAAGAACCTAATTATTGGTGGGGCGGGATAAGGGAAAGCTCTAATGCAAACATCGGGCTCATTAGAAGGTGGGAAGAAGCGAAGACCATGTGATCGAGGCATCGGAAAATCTTGAGGCAGGATTGGTCTGAGGCGAACCCTTTGGAAGGGGTTTCTACATCCACTGGAATGCTATCGAGATAAAGGGAAGAAATCGGCAAAATGCAAAATCAAGGACTCAAAGCGGTTTCTTTAACCCGGAAAGAATTAAATGATTCTTGTTGTGGTGATTGTATGGAAAGTCAAGCTCTCCGGCTGTGAATGTGCCAAAAACAAAGATTGGAGTTAACAAAATCCAGCAACTCGATTCGATTGGTCGGCAAAAATGATAAAATAAAGGTCCATCTCTTTCCCCTTCATATAAAATATTCTTATGAAGGGGGCTTTTTTGCTCCTCAACCGACTAACTTGGAGAATCGAGAATCTGGTCGATGGCGATTTTATAGATTTATATGGCATTCGACTCCTACATACCCCGACATGTTTACCAAGAATGCTATTTTAGTGCATTTCCGGGTATACCCAAATCAAGGGAGGTCAAAAGCTGGATAACCAAATCCCGGCACATTCCTATTACATCTATTCTCAAAATTGGATAAAAGACCTATCAAATTGTTTGGAGATGAGAGTGCATGTTAAACAAATTTTAAGAAGAAAGATGGACTTCATTAACAATGTTCCTTTTATATTATGAATTGGTCCCCTTTCTTCATCCACTGGCTCGGAGAAAAAATTCAAGCGTCTACTTGGCTATCTTTCCCGAATCTCCCTCAGGCCTTTTGGACTCGGTCCCATCGTATACTCTGTGAACCTTTGGGGGAGGTCCTCGAAATTAATATTCCCCAAACTAACTTCCCTACGGTTTGTATCGCCAAGAAAATAACCCGATTGGAAAAAAAAGATAAAGATCGAGTCAAGGCTGATGAGTTCATGGACCTCACCATTAATTACTCCAAATGGCCAATTCATGAACACACTGTGACCCGGTGGCCCGCCCGAAGCTTAAGCGGTATGGGTCCCCAAGGTCAATGATAAAAGATAATTCGGGGGTGGAAGTGAGCAAAGCGGAATCACATTAAAACTTGGAGACCAGTTACCACTAATCGGGGTAACATTGATGAACTTCTACCCAAGGTGGAAATTCCGCGAAGATATGGTGGTCCTCATCAAGAATGTCAACTTTGGTACATCGAGAGTTGGCTTCGAGACAGTTTATATTCTCTTTCCACGATTTTTCTAACCCCGCTCGAGAAAAGAAGTTGATAAAAGGCTTCCGGGACGGAAAATCGGGGATATTAGGAACACCCCCTCCAGCTCGAGAAGACAAGGTATGGACAATAGTGAGCAGAAAAAAAGGCGGTAAGAAAAGTTAAGTTTTAGCCCTAGCAGATCTAGTCCAAGAAAATTGACCATCAGCGGGGTTGGTTTCGAGGGAAGTATAGGGTTTTAATGGATAGAGACATTAAATGTATTACACGGAATCTCGAGGGTATTAACAATAACATTAAAGGGAAAGATTGAAGGTTTGTCTATCATCTCTCAACCACGACTTTTTGTTTATTCAGGGAACATAAATTACATGACTTCGATCATGAAAAACCATTAGTAAAACTCTTCCTCCTAATTATAGTATTTGGTCTATTCCTGCTAATGATACCTCTGCAGGTATTGCTATTGCTTGGAAGAACTATTTAAATATTTCTGACACTTATATGATCAACAGCAGGAATGGAAGGTGGCAGATACTCTTGTGTACCATTTATAGGATTAGACTAGCTTTGATAAATATCTATGCCTTTAACAATCCCACTGAGAGAGTGGAAGTTTGGACAGGAGTAAAGAATAGTCTGGATAATATTGAGTATGATGAATGTATTCTGGGTGGAGATCTCAACATGGTTACCAATAGCTTCATGAGGAACAAAATTTTAAACCTCTAGCGGGGGAAGGAAAAGGAAGCTTGGGCTGGATCTTACAAGTTGCCACAACTTAAATTTAGCGAAACCAAGTCTGGACCTACAGTTGGGTGATAAGAGAATTGATCCCACTTTATGCCTTCATGATAGATATTATCTATCACGAAAATTTAATGGAACCACGATGCAAGGGTCATTAATTTGGAAGGATACACTCTCTCGGATCACTATCCCGGCCGATTATGCATCCATCGGCTACCAATCAATATAAGAAAAAGAGGAAGACTTATTTCAAACTTAATACCCGGTCTGCTGGATCATGATGAATTTATGGATAGATTACAAGAGGTCCTAGTTAGGTTTCCCAAGCCCAGGCCAATCCCGGATGGATGTTACGGTGGATTCAAGTTGCCAAGGCAATCAAGGCTGGCTCAAGGAATGGGGGAAGCAGGTACATCGTGATAAACTCTCCTCCTTGCAGAAATTAAGAGATAGCACATGATGCTCTGAGGAGGAAAAAAAATAACATCAGTGGAAATTGAGAAGGAAGAGATCAAGATTCTTGAAGGGTGGAGGCTCAAAGCAAAGATAAGAGAAATCAAGGATGATGAAAGATCGACTCTAAATACTTCTTTGTAAAGCCAAGGGCAAAATTAAAAAGAACCACATCTTTGAGATAAGGGTGGGGGATGAAGACATCACAAATGAGGATCAGATTAAAATTCTTTGACTAACCACTTCAAAGAATATCATGGGTACCAATCAAGATAGTACCAGGGAGAATATGAATAGATTCATTAACCTCCAAGCAAAGGTTAATATGGAGGAGAATTCCGGCATTGAGAAGCCTTTCTCCAATGATGAGTTATTTCATATTGCAAAAGAAATGGAAAAGGGTAAAAGTCCGGGCCACTGATGGGCTCCCGATTGGAATTTTTATCAAAACATGGCCTATTTTGGGGGATTGCTTCACTAATTTGGCTAATGAGTTCAACATTGTAAAATGCTTGGATGCAAAATTAACCACGAGCTTTATCACGCTCATCCCTAAAACTGATATGCCCACCTCCTTCTCGGATTATAGGCCTATTTCTCTAACCAATGTGATTTATAAGATTATTTCGGTACAATTGCGGAAGGCTTAAGGGTGTCTTTGGAGAAATCATAAGTACTTCCCAATTTGCCTACTTAAAGGGCAATTCATCCTTGACAATGTTGTCCACTGACTATGTTGGGTGCGAATTGGGCCAAGGATACCAAACAAGATGTTGCTCTTATCAAAGCTGGATATCACCAAAGCCTTCGACATGGTAAGTTGGGGCTTCTTATTTAAATGTTGCGGGGGCATTAGGTTTTCTCGGGCGAGGTAATTCTCCTTTTCAAAGCTATACTTTCAAATTCTAGATCTTGTTTTTAATTAATGGAGAATGTGGCCCCTTTTTTCCCCAAAGAGGGGTAAAAGCAGGGGATGCCCACTAGCTCCATTCCTATTCCTTATTATTATGGAGGCTCTTCATGGTAAGCTAGAAGAAGCAAAGAGATCTAATATGATCCAAGGCCTCACCCTCCCCACGAGAATGGGGAGATGGATCAACTTTTAAATGGACATTTTCGCGGATGATACTTTCCTCCTAGTTTAGATGGACAATAGATCACTTATCAATACTCAAAGCATCTTGGAAGAATTTGGAGTAGCCTCGGGGTGCAAGATCAATCCTCTCAAATCTAAAGTGGTTGCGCAGGGGATCAGGTAAAGGGAGAGCAAGCAATTTGCTCTCTAGGGTGTAAAATATATCCTTCCTACTAATGCTTCCAAGATTTTTAGGAATTCCCTTAGTCCTTAAAGGTAGTCATTCGATATATGGTGCGATATTATTGAGAAATTTCAAAGGAAAGTGGAATGACCCTAAACTCAAATATATTTCTAAGCGGGGCGGGGCCATAATTGCAAATTTTGTCATTTCTTCCTCTCATGTTTACCAGGTCATCATCATTCTTGCTCCTAAGAAAGTAACCTCCAAACTTGAGCATTATTGGGAGATTCATATCACAATAGGCGAGCAGAAGATCTTTGGACTCCGTGGCTATGGAGGAATGTTGTAAAAGCCAGGAGTCACAGGGGTCTAGGTGTCATAAACATAAGCGGGGGGATTGCTCTTGCGACTAAGTATCTACATTACAAAGGCGACCTATGATCGATCAAACACCGGTTTCTATTATCATAAGGCATTACTTAGCGGATGTCTTTCTTATGGGTGGAGGAAGCTAAATTTAGTGTTGCCTCATGCTATATTTTTTTCAATCAAAGTTCCAAACTCTATCCACAGGCATAATCAAAAAATGGATCGAGCATGGAATCTAGTTAAAGGCATGTTTTCACGGAAAGAGGGTTATCCATGGATCAATCTATTTTTTGGAATCCGGCTCTCCTTACTAATAATGCCTCCTTATGTTTAGCATGCCATTTTAGGGCAGGCCAGAATTTGGGGGAACAAAGGTATCCATGTCATCGGAGATATGTATGATGACCAAGGTATCATCCCTTTCATCTTTCGGCCTGGAGGGAGGGAGGAAAGCGGAAATATTGTATATAATAATATATGCACATAAGCTCTCTCGGGGGACTTGGTCAAATGATGAGGATAAGCTGGAACTATAATGGTATCCACGGGTTTCAAGGTTAAGAATGCTTACAGATACGATGAGAGACGAGAAGCTTTCCATTCATAGCAAGTGGCGGGGACGGATGAAGTGAGATGCATTAAAATTTAAAATTCATGTGGTCGAGTCCTATCCCCCAAAAGTGAAGTCTTTTATGTGGCAACTTTGGCATAGAGCTCGGCCACCAATCATAAAGATATAGGATTCATATGGCCATTAGGATGTACGCCCCGGATGTATCGATCCGCGGGGGAAGATGAAGAACACCTCTTTAAAGATTGTCTTTGGTCGAATGGGTCCTTGAGCTTGCTTCTAATATCTTTGGATATAACCTTATCATGGCTGACCCATTTGGAGTTCTTTTTCCGAATAATCCTATCGATTGGAGGATCTATATCCTTCTCTGGCGTCACGGAAGGGAGGAACAATTTTATCTTTAAGCTGCGAGATAACTCACGGAGGCAATCATCAAACAAGTTCAATACGACATCGGATGGATTTCAGCCACTTTATAGACTCAATTCTAATTTGTATTCTTCTCATATTTAATTATTATCTTCATCTTGGTGCGCCAAACTCAAATGGAAGAAGATTGATCACGAATACTAATCAACAATGGATCAAAGTGTTAACCTCCCAATCTCTACAACCATGAGGAGCCATGCCTTTATAGCTTCTTTGTTGTGATCGAGAATCCAAATGCTAGAAGAGATTTGCTTTGTGAGGCAAAAAAAGCGATGAGGGGCGGCTCAACATGGCAGCGAGAATCTGTATGTGCCCATTACGTGTACTATCGGTCATGAGTCGGAGGCGGGACAAATCGAAATCAACCTCGGGTCTTACTTTTAGTGGACATCCATGTATGAAGGCGAATCTGAGTTGGATAACATGCTCCGGCTATTTTGAATATATTCCATAAACACATACATTATAGGGTTAAACTTCCCTCTAAAAAGTTTCTTCTTTTTTGTTACCTTAAACAGGGTTATACTTCCCTTCAAAAAGGATCTTTTGTTAACTTATACTTTATAATTAATATATAAACTTCGCCTTCAATCAAAAAAAAAAATTGCAATGCTTACATTCTCTAAACCTGGAACTCTACTATCAACGGTGCAATCGCATTTACAATGCTTAGGATAATCCCAACTGGAATGCATCATCTACAACTATTTTTTCGTCTCAAATTATCTTGAAAAAATAACTGGTTACCCTCATCACTCTCCGTTCATCATCACGGTCAATCACGGTTCGCCGAAACCTTCAAATCATTCGTCCAATCTTGCTCTCTTGGGCCTTTGGTAACATGGCATCCTCTCCATCGATAATAGTCTCCTCATACTTCCGTTTCTTAAGAGCCATATCTCACGCAATTGACACAATAAACAGATACATGCAAATCCATAATTCCATCACCTCATCAGCGCGACCTTAATTCTCATTATAACTATCAAATCGCGATAGATAATTCCTATAATCACCACTCTTATCTACTCCAACAATTTGTCGATAATGTCGAATCAAAGCACACAGTAAGCAATATCACATTATTATACATCTTTTGAGGTCCTTTCAATATGATTTCTTATCGGGGCCAAGCGAATTCACAAATCTTTGTTTGTCAAAATAAATTCAATCGAGGCCCAAACGAACTACCTCGAATAATATCTTAGCGGACGGTTATGCGCCCTATCGAGTGAGGTTTTTTTTTTCCATTTTTTTATACACCCTATTTTTTCCCACTCGATTAGAGCATCAAAGAATCGAATCTTGGTGTGAATAAATTATATTAGTGTAGATAGTAGTAAAAGATCCTATATAATAAAATCCTATATAATAAAATTATCATTAATCTAAATACCTAGATCGGATGGCTTAGATCTAGGGCTAGATTAATCGGATGGTGCGGATTGGCCAGGGCTGATAGAAATAGGCGGGACTTGGGTTCCTAGCGGCAAAGCTCACAACCCTCCTTTTTGCTTTCGCTTGGGATGGATTGATCGATTACGAATTGATTTAGAAATTTTGGATTGAATGTCAAAGGTTAAAAACTCTACGATACGCCATAGTCAAACTACGCGATCTCAGGAGATCCTTCCACGAATTGGAGTGATCTTTCATCGACCGAGACCTCCAGACCTCCTTCAACCAGTCATGTAATTCGTTTGCTCTACATGAAGATCACGATTTACACAGGTCAGTTGAAGCAAATTCGTTCTGTGATTTGTCTGCTATGCCAACCATGATTTACAGTTAGGTTGAAAAAAGAAAGCTTACGGATTTACCGCGAGGTCAATTCACGATTTATACAGGCCAGTTGAAGCTGAAGCTTATAGATTTACACAAGCCATAAGCTTATGAACTGGAGTGATCTTTCATCTCACTCCTACATTTGTTCTTGGATTTTACTAAGGAGCCTAAAACACATGTCAGGGCTTCTGTAACTTTGAATGCATTTGTCCAAGCAAAGGTCTTATGCAATGAGCTAGCTGACTATAACTTCATTCCTAGCATATCTCATATGCCTTGCAAATCTGTAAATTCTTGCATTTTCATGTTTGCACAAGAATCTGAGACCTCTGCAGTCTGCCACATGCATTAAAATATTTGAAAAACAAGACTAGAAATTATACAAGATCGGTTAGCTCAATTATTTACAGCCCCATGTGCCTTGCAAGTGAATTCTGCAATCTTACCTCTGCTACATGCTCTTAAAATACTCATAAAGGCAGGATGAAACAAATTCCATATCCCCAGTGAATTTGAGAGAAGATCCTTCTAACCAAAGATCCTCTATAATCACGGCATTTAGGTAAAATTTTCTCATCCATAAATGTTTTGTTTTTCATTAAAGTAGTGCGTAATATTTGAGTCTTTGTTCACATTGATTTTTGCGGGAATGGACTTTGGTGTTCCATTTGAGTCTTTGGCATTCATTTTAGCGGGGGGTGGACTTTGGTATTCCAACATCCCAATGTGGACAATTTAGCGGGGTTTTTTAGTTTATTTTTTAAGTTCTTGGCACCTTACAAAGTAAAGTAATGCTTGATGTCTCTATGAGTTCATTAATCAGTTTGGCATTGTAATAGCATGAGCGAAAATAATTACTTTTTGATGCATTAATTGCATTGGCAAAAATGAAGGCATACATTGTTTCTCATTGTGTTTCTCATTATCCAAAGAAGAGTCAATGATGTGTTTTGTGACATGGCGGGCATTCTTATTATCGGTTTCCATTTCAAATGTGGCGGGATAATGCCAACAAAATTGAGCATTACACTAACCGCTAATCGAGGATAACACTAATCGAGGATTTTGTTGAGGGGCTCGAAAATAGCAATGTATCTAGCCCGATAAAAATGCAGCTAGGTATTGAGGAGCTTCAGGAAAAAATATATGTTAGTACATTTTTTTAGTGTAATATCTTGGGAAATTTCTTATTTTCTTCTTAAAAATTGCTTGGAAATTTTTTCAAGGTGACCGAATTTAACACGGTGGTATTTTTTTTGTTTTGAACTCATGATTTTGTTGTCTTAGTGTAGCGGTGAATGCTTATATTAAGACAACAAAATCGAGCATTGGAACTTCATAAATGATTAGACCCATTTTGATATTTATGTGTGCTATGGTATTTTTTTTTGAAAGCGACTTCTTTAAAATTCATATAGCACAATTTTGACCATAAAGGCCTTTCAAAAGATGTACTTATGCGTTATATGTTCATGCCATTCATATGCTCATGCCATGACATATTGGTTCTTTAAATTAATATGAATAGCATTCAAGCTAGAGCCATCATGGCATTTCTTGATGTTGGAGGTGTAATCTATTGCAAAAAGCGGAATTTCGATAAACCTCTGCTAACCTTGAACAATTGGTATCGGATGTGATGAAGTTTCTAAAGTTTGATGGTATACCACCTTGTGAGCCACCTCAAGCTATTTTTTCTTTTTCACCTTTGTTTATGTTTATAGCGCCTCACGGTTGTTGTAGCTCGTGCTTTCGGTTGGTAGCCAAGATGTGAATACCTCTTTTTCCCATGTGTTGCTTTTTTCTTTTTTCCATATAGTTCTTGTTATAGCCGGTGTACTATATACCCTACTATAAGTCTTAAGCTTCAAGTTGAGCGTTCTAAAGTTTCTTACGCATTCATCAACCTTATTTAGAAACTCTTCCATATGTGCTTGACCATATATATTTCTTGCAATGGGCCTAGAGCAATTTAAAAGGCGATGAGTTTGGTAAAAAAAATATTGTTAAGAGCACAGGTAGGTTGATCAATTGTATTCATAAGATTGGAATTTTAAGGGTCCTTCAACTCTATACGTGCCAATAAACGGTGAAACACTAATTTTTAATGCTTGACCATACATGTAGAGTTTGCCAATAACATTTTTGTATTTCTTACACTTGGCGATGCGTTGAATATGAAGGGCATCATGAGTGCGCCAAAAACTTTGTAGGATGTAGATGAAAGTCAAAGCTGAATTCTTAACATAGTGATGGCGGTTTTGAAGTATGTTCCGGGCAATGATGTCGAGGATTTAAGATACGATTACGCAAGAGATGCTTATGTACACAAATTATGAATTAATTATTATGAATCCAAGATTTTTTTTTTTTTTTTTTCAATCATCTCTTCCTTATTTTTTTATTTTTTGAGACAATCTCTTGGCGGGGTTTGGGCATGACATTCAATGTTGCCATGCTATAGATAAAAGTTTTAGTGGATATGCAAGGCATATCTCTCTACGATAAACGTTCCTTTAGTTGGGATGATCAATATTCCTTTTTAAGAAGAGTGAGTTTCCAAGGTGATACATGTAGAAAGGTGTGGATGGAACAAACAAATGTTGAAAGATGTGGATAGAATAAACAAGGGTATACAATTAGATTATTTCTGTTATAGGAAGCCAACATATGGATGGAAAAACGAGGGTATACACTTTAACTATTTTTTTTGTTATAGGAAGCAACATATTGTATTAAATTGTATGGGAGAAATTATAAAGACCAAGAGTTCTTCAAGGGTTTTATTCTTATATTCAGTCAATAAAAGTAGCTTTTTCCATATCTTTATCATTCAATTTATTCAGAGTAGCAATCAATGATGATTTCTTAGTGCATGTACAATGGAATATTTAGGTGGTTCTAGGTTTTTTTTGCAATACAAACTTATGAGTGTTAATATTGCTCATTCGTTGGGTACAATGTTTCTTGAAGCAAGTTTGATATAAGATTGTCAAATTCACAAGTAGGTAACACATCAATACAAAGCCTTACCCAGACAACATTCATAAACAAACACTCCATGTCCAAATTCATGGAATGCCCACCGAAGGTGGAGCAATTTCTAGTACCATATGCTTTTTTACAATTTTGAGACCTTAATGCCTTACCGGAGAAAGAAAGCCAAAATGAATACTGGATTCTACTTGATGCAAAACGAAAGACCAGAACAGTAACAAACAGCACTGTGCAAAATACCAACCCTAAACAGAAAATGGGGCCATGTTAAAGAAAAAAGCAGCCCCGATAGGCGGCAACTTTGTCATCATCCTAGATTTTTTTTTTTTTTTGGTTAGGGCGCATAAAGCGGTGGCAGATCCAGCGCCTTCTTTCTCAAAATTGATCCGTTCTTCCGTAATCCGTAGGCTTATTAGTGGGTCACAATCTGCTGCCTCGTCCACAGTTGTACAGATGGACCCATTAATTTTTAAACCACTTGGGCGGTGCGCTTGAACCCTAAATTTGTCTTTCAGGCTACAAAACAATGGCCTTCATGCTTGCTTTTGTCTTCTTGCCAATATGCCCTCAACAAACTCACTGGGTTCCTTCCATTTTACTCTGCCATTCCGTTTCTGCCACTTTCTTCTCCATCTTTTCTCGCTCGCCATATCTTTCTTCCACAAAAAAATCCCCTCATATTCTGCATGCCTTTGCTTCCTTGCGCATTCTACAAAGTTTTTCTTTTTTGCTAGTCTCATTGGGTTGTTGAATCTCAAGTTGTGGAATGAATATGGCGCACAGTGATGTAACTTCTCCTGGATGGCCCCTAGATCTTCATGTCAATATGCTCCTTCAATCTGACCATGACATGCCTGACCCTTCAGTTTTTTCTTCTCTCAGTTTCTCAACAAGATCTTCCAATAGTTTTCAGACAGAAGCTTCAGAGTATAACTTCAATGTTGCTTTTGCAAAGTCTAGTTATTTTCCTAGTCTAATCAGCAGATTTCTGTAGTCTTGTACTTCCAGTTTTATGAAAGGAAAACCATTACTTTGGGAGAAATGCTAGGCATCAAAGCCTCAAATTTCACGCGAAAAGAATTGCGCGGAGCATCACAGGATCATTCAGATCAACTGAAGGTTCCTTACAAACCAGTGAGGGAAGCAAGCAAGAATAGAAGAAGATGGAAATTATTAAACTGCAAGTGCAGGTCTGAAAACGATGTAGTGGATTCTATCATTTGTGTTGAGAAAAAGACATATAAGAATGCAGACTATATACAATTTCTCATGAATCATCCCCTGATAGACAGGGACTGGGAACTAGGAGATCTTTTGGAATCTGCAAGCTGCACTGCAAAGCCAAAACCAGAACAAGCCTGTAAAGAAGATGATGAAGGTGCATGTGAAAAAATTAAAGCAGATAAAAATTCTTATGACGAGGATAAGCTTGTTCTTTGGATGTTAACTCCTGTTCGTTAGTGATCCCCATATTCAAATTTTTGTGTTTGGAAGGTGTATAAATACGTCATCAATGTCAATAATATTGAATTGAATTGAATTGGATTTTATTGTGATGAGGATAAACTTGTTCTTTGGATGTTAACTCCTATTCCTTAGTGGCCATTTCCATATTCAAAGTTTGTGCTTGGAAGGTGTATGTATACGTCATCAATGTCAATAATATTAAGCACATTTGTATTTTATATGCAGAGAATGTTGTCCACCATCTTAAAGCATTAGTTCTTTGTCTTACACTCTTTTCCCATGTTAGACACACTTCTTAGAAAGCACTTGGATAAATAAGAGTATGACACCATAGAATGTGAAGCTTCCTTTCCCCACTTTTTATGTACAACATATTATTATAAAACATCTTCCCATGTAGCTAGATACTCACTACTAGAGGTATGAATAGTTAAAAAGTAAAAAGTACATGACCAAAGCACCTTGCCCTATACATGATGGTACTATGTCAAGAATCCCAAAGCATTGCAGTCCAACATCATGTTTGCCTTTTTTATTTTCGAGATTCATATTTTCTTCCTCTCTCTTATCATAAACATGAGATGAGATATGGGTCCTGATCTAACAAGATTTATTGATTACCACAATGTGTGTCTCCATGAACATAACCCCCACAAATCACATCAATGAAAGCATGTTATTGGAAACTATTTACCACCGAAAGTTGACAATTACACGACACTGACACTGCAATCTCTAAAAACATTGGACATGTTTTATGTCTGATATGCATTATGCATTTTCAAGGAGAAGCTTGCAAATTGGGATAATGCTTTTAATACCAACAAAAGAGGGGTTTTGTGGGGATATTTATTTTACCTATGAAGGCACGTCATTCCCTTCAACGTACTATGTGGTTCTTTATAAATAGATCGATATTATAAAATACTATTCAAGTATCCAACAGCAATTCTAGATATGCAGCAATGTTAGGCTCTCTAGATGGTTAGAAGATCTCTTCGCCTATGTTTTTGAGCCCCCCTTTGCCACAAACATAATCTTCTTGCTAACTTCTGTACCATCCTGAATATATATCCCATCGCATAATCAATATATGTCTCCTTCTTAGGTAGGTAAGAAAATTAAACTTAGAATCAAAACTAGTACAGAAGCTACGGGATGAGAACTGGGAATCTTTGGGGTTCTAGGAAAAGCCATGTCATTAATACTAGGAAGTAGGATCGTATTAGACTCTCCCCTTTGCTCCTATCCAATGAAGATTCTTTTCTAGAATATTAGATGACCAAAGTTACCCTAAAAAAAAAGGTTTATTGTCTTGCTAGATAATACAAAATGGATCAATTCCTATGCAAGAACACAAGTTCCTATCTTTTGGGTTACCCCAACG
This sequence comes from Isoetes taiwanensis, assembly GCA_021234155.1. Classification (NCBI taxonomy): domain Eukaryota; kingdom Viridiplantae; phylum Streptophyta; class Lycopodiopsida; order Isoetales; family Isoetaceae; genus Isoetes; species Isoetes taiwanensis. The sequence continues at coordinate 594,409 of JAJEKV010000140.1, forward strand.
TGGAAACCTTTGCAATATTAAAGTAGGTTTATTGTCTTGCTAGATAATACAAAATGGACCAATTCATGTGCAAGAACACAAGTTCCTATCTTTTGGATTATCCCAAGGGGGAAACCTTTGCAATATTGGATTGAATCATAATGTTCTACATATTTTGTAGAATAGTTCCAAAGCAAGACCTAGATTGAAAGGAAGAATGTTCGATGAAAAAATGTTCTTTCCCTCTCGTGTTGTGCGGGGTAAGAATCCACCATTATCTTGAGGCGTGTACTATGTTATATTTGGGATGCGGGGTTTTAGGGCGAGGTGCCATGCAATTGTGCCTATAGGGTTATTTTTCAACTACTACGGTGTCCTAATGAATCTACTTTACACTCCTCATATCTGTCGAATTTTAACAAGCATCAACAACACCCATGTAACTGACTTTAAAAGAGATGTTTTGGTTGTATTCACTACATATCAACACTTATATTCATCTACATAATGCTTCCACAATGAAAGTTGAACCTTCAGCATGAACTACAAGATCGTGCTAAGTGTGATGTTCCCCTAGAGTATCACGATACAAATATATATGTTCTCGGCCATGTCATCCTTTGTACAAGTCTTGCCAATAGATATGCGCATCGATATAGGCCATATCTAGCATGGGGCAAGACCAAGTTATTATCATAATTTGGTATGGAAGCCTATTTTCCACATGGCCACACCCCATAAGTGTCATGCCAAATGGATGCACCCCATTGGAGCCAAGTGGACTAAAGCCTAGAGCTAGCACAATTTTGCTCCACCATCTGCTGCAACCTTGAATAGCTCTTCCAAAAATCATATTTGTGTGATTATATCGTTACTCTGAGGTAGCCCTAGGGCCTTGTGCATCGACTTGAGGGCGCCTACTTTAGAGTATCTGTAAGAGATGGAGACCCGGGGAGTCGGAGATAACACTTCAGAAGCAAGTATTTCTAGTAGATAGCTAGGTAGTTCATCTGGTAGGAATTAGCATCCCAGATGGGATTAATATGTCGTATCTCTTGTAGAGCCATTCCAAAACTACAATCCTGATCATGGACCTCAATCAATGAACTAAGTTCTATGCATGTGCTTAGGATTATGTTGGGGTGGTCACCACTCACCACACTCGTCACCACTCACCACACTCACCACTATTGAGGTGGTATAGAAGACTATCTGGTAGTATATGGGTGATATATGCACATGCACTGCGTCTTGAGGAGGATATTTACTGCGTATGCATTGTGGAGGGAGGATGATCAACTGTATTATCTGGCGGAGGGAGAGAAGAAGGGAGATGGTATATTGAGAGAGAGTATTTTGCTTGATCTAGCTATGGAGATGATGAATCTTTGTGTTGTGCATTGCCTTGATTTGATAGATTGAGCTTGGATTGTTGGGTTTTTCATCCTTCTTGCAAGGTTAGAGTTCAGGCTCTAACAATTTGGCGACCTGAGGGACCATTGATTGGCAAAATTTCCATTGAAAAAGGAGTTGTTACCATTGGTATTGGTGATCGTCGGTAAAACAGCGACACCATTGAGGAAGGAGCAATTTCTTGGGTGAAGGGGATTTTGCCGTAATTGATTTGTGGGGTACAATTTGACAAAGGGAGCATAGTTTTATGCCCAAGAGAAGTAAGAAGGATATACCACCAAGCTCCATCATAACAAGAAGGGGACCGGTAACTCAATCTTTGGACTCAAAATTGCATCAAGATTTAATTTTGTCTTTAGATTTGGGAGAAGATCTGGGGTCTAATTCTCAGATCCAGGAGGTTCTGATTCCATTTACAGATCTAGAAGGTAATCCAATTTCGTTTTTCAAATTGAAGGGAGATTCCATTTCGTTTATTCAATTTCAAGAAACCCAAGAAGAAGCAAAGATGGCTGTATTACCACCTATGATATGGGGTTTTCAGACAATGGGGATTCCAAAGTTTGATGATCTGGTAGATCGGGATCCTTTGAAGCATATTGTGAAGTTTGAGAGGTATTACCCGGCAATGTAAGTTACCCGGTTGGTGATTATTTGCTTTGGTTTCATAGTTCTTTGTAAGATTCAGTGGAGGAATGGGCATAAACTCAGCCAGATACCATGACATATCAGGAATCAAAGGAAGCTTTCATTGCTAAGTATCAAGAAGTTCATGGTAAGGATAAGACTATGGAAAGGTAGACCAATTTCACACAAAAGGAAGATGAATCAATTAGAGTATAATCAAAGGTATATTCGGGTTCTCAAAGGCATGGTTCATTGGAAGATTGCGGAATGATGAAATGGATATCAATGGTATGTGAAGGGGCTGAAACGAGCTATTGCTCATAAAGTGAAGGCTAAACAACCTACCACATTGCTAGAGCCGCAGTATGCTCTCAAAATTGAAGGCTGGGATACATTCATGAAGTTGCTGCTCGAGCCTTGAAGGAACAAGCTTTGAAGGTGTCGACACCTAAGAAGGTGCAATTCAATGTGTTGTCCACCGAGAACAATTTCAATCTATAGAAGAAAATCAGCCCATAGTGATGCCTCACATGGTGCATGAGGAAATTCAAAATGAAGGTGATGTGATCAGCCAAGTTTTGGCCACTAAAGTTACACTTACTCTTGAGCAATTGATGCATTATTCTCCAAATTTGTTGCAAGAGTTAGAGGGAAGAACAAAATCAGAAATTTCAGTCCAACAAATCATATCAAATGATCTTGACAAGAGGAGAATTGAGCCACCAGCCCGGCAATCCAAGGATCACAGGCCATTTCTTTGTGATGTGAGTATCAATGGATATTTAATCAAAGATGCCAACATAGATACCCCGTGGAGTGAATGTAATGCCTTACCACATAATGCTTCAAGTTGGATTGAAAATGATGGAACCGACAACTATGGTGCTCAAAGCATTCAATCAAATGAAGGTGCAGCCTATAGGAGTCATAAGAAATGTCTTATGCAAGGTCTATGAGGTGGAAGCAATCTTGGATTTCATGGTTTTAAAATTTCGGAGGTGTGCATATGGCGCTCCCTTTAAATATCTGGCCTTGACCGTACACTCCTTGAGGGAAATCCCCATCCGGTCCTTGACCCATGGGCCCTCCGTCTATCCCACACTCACGGGATCACTTGGTAGTGGGGAAGGGGACACGAAAGGTGTCTTCGCCCTTCCCCTATGGGCTCCTATCACAGCGGAAGCATAAACAGCGTCGAGAACTAGCAATAACAATACATCATACTACCTCGAAGGGTAGTCAATCCACATATCCTGGCTACCAAAGATAATCCTATGCCATAAAACATGAGAGCTCCTACCCATGACTCCGACTCATAAGGAGGATGAATGGTAGCTGAACCTCAAGATATAGCGGACCAGAGTCATAACAATGGCTGGCTATAGACAATGGCTAGGGTTGACCCTCCATCGCCCCTCCTGTGCATACTTTGCAGATGGGCTCGATCGACTCGGCATGACTCTAGCCTTCCATATCACGCAATCCCATGGCATCACCCATCCGGGACTACTCCAAGTTGCATCTCCACAGTCCGTCGGCGGGAAGGTTGCATCTCCCTTCCGGGGTCTAGAGGTTCCACAGGCGGCTAGAGAATCGTGGCGACACGATTCATGCCCATTTGAACCCCCAAAACAAGAGCCAAACTGACACTTGCAACTCTTGAGGAGGCGGGGCGGCGCCATCGCCCGGGGAGGTGTCGAGACCCATGCTCGGCCCACGAGAAGTGTGAGCCATAAGCCTAACCCACTATGGGATCCCCCGTAGCCCCACTCGGCGGGGGATCCTCCCTCAGCGTGCCTCTAGCCCTGTTGTGTAGTCTTTGAGTCACATCACCAGCCTCCATGGCCCGGTGCGTTCCTATGCCTGAGCCGCATCTAATAGGAACTAAAGGGATCTACACTATGAGCATACTACATATGGCCCTAGGTCTCTACCCCCTTCCCAATACAAGGGAGCAAACATGATCAACCAACATCCCATAACATCATATCATGATCATCATAATAAGAACATCTTAACCTAATCATACATATCTAACTACTTGATTAGGGTTCCTTGATTAGGGTTCAAGATGTTGAATAAGGGTTCTAGGATGGCTCTACTCTAGCTTCGAAATACTAACCCATGCAGGTGCTAACTTCGGATGATATACCAAACACTACTCTACATACCTGCTCCAAAAGCACTCCCTCCCAATCCACAGGCGTCTCCATGGTCTTGAAGTGTTTGAGGTAGCTCCACTCCTGGCGATGCGCTCACGCTCGGGGGCTACTATGCTAGGCTATGCCACAACAAGCGGTTTTTCGAAACGAGTTTGGCGAAGAAAGGTTCCAGACTGCTGGAGCCAGAAAAGGCCTAGGGTTAGGGTTTGGGCCTTTATAGGTTAGGGTTCACTTGTTATGCCACGTGGCTCCAATAGGAGTAAGTCCGTGTGGCCGGGTGCCAATAGGTTAAGGCCACGTGAAAATGGTCTTAACCTAAGGTTGGCTAAGTTATATGAATAACTTGAGTCATGCCCCTAGTTACCACAATCTATGGTATACAAGGCTATGAAGATAGAATTGTATAGTGGCCGGACTTTGGAAATATATGTATTTATAGGCGTATATTTCCTGGGCGTCACATTCCCCATAGGATAATCTTGTCCTCGGCATTACGCTAAAGGTGACTAACCTACACTAATCCCATCGATCCAGGACATCGGATAAGCCATTCTAGAATGGGACGAGCATGCATGTTTTGCATGCATGCGGTACTTATGCCGTTCTAGTTGGGGAGTTAAGCTATTTTAGGCGTTTACGCTTAGACTTCTCATCGGCTTCCTCTTCTCTCTGGTACCTTATTCTCTTTGAATTGTTTCGAGGCCGAGGGGAGGGCTTCTTCTGCTGGTTTGGCTAATTGGCGTTTCTTTCATCTTGTCCTTTATCGGCCTTTAGCCTTCATCCTGTGACCTTAAATCCTCGATCCCTAGTTTGTTAAGGAAGTCCTTTGGTATTGGTGGTTTGTTGGTTTCATCGCGAGTCCCATTCTAGAATCCCATCGTCCAGAGACAGCCGGATCGCCATTCTAGAATGGGGCGAGCATCCTATGTTTGCATGCATGCGGGCGCCCCTTGTGCGTTCAGTTGGGAGTTACAGCTATTTTTTAAAGCGTTTACGCCCGACTTCTCATCGGCTTCCTCTTCTCTTCTCGGCGATACCTTATTCTCTTTGAACCCACCCTCCCCTTCTTTGTTATTGTATTTTTTATCGCGTAGCGCAGCGCGTAATGAACCCCCTCCACTCACGGGAGGTTTGTTTTGTCTTGTTGTTTTGTTGGTGATGTGCGGGTGCGGGTTAGCGGCGGCATCGTTTTACTTTTCCATTCGTGGGTTTTGGGAGGCGATTTTTATGCCTTCGTTTGTCAAAGCCCCCTTGAAGAGGCTTATCACTAGGGTTTTCCTCGAAAACCCGAAGAGCTGAGGAGTTTTTAATCCGGTGATAAGTTTTCGGCGGTACACTAACCGATCTCTATTAGCATTGTATTTTGTTGGGGTCCAAATGATATAATTGGATTTTCCCTTTATTTTTTATGGGTAGTTACGCGTATTGATGCGGCTACCCACTATCCCTATTAGAAAAATCTGCTGAGATGAATGAGAAGCAAGTCTAAAGCGGTTTTGTTGGTTTCATCGCGAGTCCCATTCTAGAATCACACAAAAGCACACAACAAGAATATATGAACTTAACTCTATTGAAAAGATCAACTTTTTATTTACTTACTTATTATATTATGTAATTATAAAGCTATATTTATAAGTTATACAAATTATATAGCTATAACAACTATTATTATAAAAGTATCTATATATAATAATAAAAGGCGTTTTGTGATAGTCAAATGCATGCACTTTTATAGTTGATTTTTTTTTTTTATTTTTAGTTAAGTTAGATTCTGATTTTGTTTACATGGGCGGTGTGGAATAGGGTTCCACTCAAAGCGATCTCTCCTTTTTTGATAATGAGTTCGAATGGTATTTTTTTTTCTCTTTCCTTTTTTTTTATTTTTGTTGTCGTGATCTTTATTCTTGTGATTGATCTCTTCAACATATGTGTTCATGTCACTTTGTCCCTGCCGGACTTGGAGTTACGTAAGCAATGAATAAGTGGAGCGTGTAAAGATATCAAGTATTTGGATGTATCTTCCATTAGAATGCTTTCACTGAAGCATCGGGGAGGCGTGGATCGGACTTCATCTCATATTGCGAGAGGCTGAAATTTGGTACATGTTACTTAGTTAAATTCTTATTCTTATAGATCACCATGAAACAAATTTACTTTACTTCATGCATCGAGAAGGCAATACTTCATCTTGGATGGTTTTACCCTTCGTTTTGTGTATGATATTGACCTTCAACGTTTAATTATGCATGTAAAATATCTAGCATGTAGGAAAAGGTAAAATATACGCTTCCAATGGGTGACTTATTTTCGACATGACCTTACTTGTATTTACATTAATGGAGCTCTTGGAATGAATCTCTTCTTTTCTTTATCGAAGATAGGAATTAGAGGTTGAGAAATTTTATATATATATATATAACCGATTGTGCTAAGATTTTGCAAATTAGATATTGTGTTATGCATGCTTGCATCTTATTATATGGACTTATGCAAACACACAATACGCACTTTGATTTATTTGCTGTCGATAAGCCGGATCCCATCTCGCTGGTTCGGGCCGAATGGGCAATTCTCACCAAAATCTTCTTCCTCCAAACCATTGGACCAAAAGGGCTTATACCTATATTTAACCTTATATCAATGAAAAAGGCCAAGCATATAAATAGGGTCTTATCAAAAAGGCACTTAGGACCATTAAAATATCAACTTCAAATATCTTAGAAATTGACTTTTCGACTCATATATGTATATCTCCGCTGATCTCCTTATGCTTGGTAAAAGTTATGATCACAGTATTAATTGTATATAATGTCACGTATTTAGCCACCTATATTCATGCCTTCAAAATCTTAATGTACTCTCATGACGATTAAATCTTCTTGAATGTATAAAATGGTTTAAATTGTATAGAATGTCCTTTTATGGGACATTTTCAGCGTATAAAACCATCTTGGAGTGTGTGTGTTAAGCGTGGAGGCATGGCTACTTGCCGAAATAATCATGTAAAAGAACATTCTTAAAGCGTGGATTTTGTTTGGGATAAAATTACGGCGAACATTTTTAGCGACTATGGCATCCCAAATTTCAAACGATGGCGCCTTGTTTCTTTGATGGTGCCTGGGTCTACAGGTTCTTGGGCGGTCGGCCAGATGTTATGTCTCTTTGTTATCTTGTATTCCTGTTTTTATGAGCGAGTTCTTGATGTGAAGACTTCGATTATGGTTTTCCCCTAAATCTAAAGTTCCTTATGTTCCTTTTTCTTGTCGGGTTCTTGTTGATTTGTACTTTATGACTACAGTGGGTAACGCCTTTGGCATTAGGAAGACTGATGATGTCCGGTCGGTCAGGAGCTTCAAAATAGATTCGAGAATCCGGATTTATGGAAATAAGTGGAAATTCACGTTTCGGAACGCTCTTCCTCAAAGATAACGAAGATGCGGCGGGGCGAACCACCACGAACAGAACATCGTTACTTTTGTAATAACTTTCTTTATGTTTTGCTACATCCCGTTACATCTTATTACGAGAAACATCTTTTCCGCTTTTGCATGGATATATTTATATAGGCACTTGTTTTGACTTTCTTACTTCAAAACTTTTCTCGCATTGTACCACCAGGTTATATTAAACCTATTTTCCTTTTCCATTCCGGGTTTGACCTTGTGGCTCTATAGTTCTTCGATAGGGTACTGCTCTTTTTAATAGAGTGGCTCGCCTCCAAACTTTTCTTTTCAGGTCTTAGAGACTTAGTAACTTTGTATTATCCCTTTGACTTAGGCATTGTGTTCGCTTTTGCCGGGGTTTCTCGTGGTATTGTCTTGGTAATTTGGTTGGTTTTGGTGTTGTCTATGGGTATCAACATAAGACTTTTTTTTCGCTTAGCACATTTTCTTTAAACGTTACGTTGCTTTGTTCGGGTTCTTGAACATGTAGGGGTTTTTTCACCACATGGGATCCAACGGTGGTTTGGTTACTGAGGCGATGAAGCAGGGGATGTAAATCAAACGTATTCTCGTCTTAGAATTCGGTTTTACCTTTTGCTTCAACTTTGGCATCTTTAAAGTATTGACTCGGATTGATGACTTTGAGTTGAAGATATGTTCGGCTCTGTTTTCTCCTTACCTTAGGTGGGCCTCTTTCGCCACAGTTATTCAGGCCAAGTTATTTTCTTGACATAAAATTTATCTTTTTTGCATTTTGTCAACCTACTAGCTAGTAATGCGATTCGAGCAAAGAGGCATTTTTGTCTTTTTGAAACTAATTTTACAAACCTGATGTCTCTCAATTTCCTATGGCGGGGACTCAATTTCCTACAAATTACAATGGTCCATGGCGAAAATATATTCTATTCTATTCCATGTTCATTATGATGTTTCTAGGGGCAGAACCAATGAATGCATTTCTGATAGCCTCCTATTTTACCTTTGTAAAGGGTAAGTATTGGGATCATTTTAAGGAAATTCAAATTTTATCAAGTAGCTTATGCTTCCACGGATGCTTTTGGGATCTATCGATATCTTCGTATTAGCATATGGTACTAATGAGATTTGCATATCTTGTGTACATATAGTAATCAATTCAAAATGCCAAAATTATGTACATCCCATAGAAGGCATAAAAGACATGAATAAGAATAAAGAATAGATTTTAAGCGTCCCACGGAGACTCAATTGGCCTATGGGACCCAAACCAAAGAGAGCAGCAAGCCAATTATGCGACGAGGATTAAAAACCCTCTGCCCCTGAAGGGTTTCGAGGAAAAACCTTAGCATGAAAATTATCTTTGGCTGGAACACTGTATAGTTGTATAGGGCGGTTTCAATGCCGTCCCGTAGGACACAACTAAGTCCGTGCATCCATAACCTCCTGGAGGTATGACCCAACAAACCCGCTGACGCCGTAGTCAATAAGCGATGCAATGGGTGGGGGGGCACTAGTAACGAGCATACGCTCCGGATATGAGCAAATGCCGGGCAGATCCGAGGGCATGACATTCATCCTCAATAGCACCGGTGGCAACACCGGCAAACCCTTTGTCCCTGCTTCCCGAGCCCCAACGCCCCGCTTCAATGCGGAGGTAGCGATGTGCACCCGCGCGAATGGAAGCTATAAGTCCGCTTCTTCATGGGCAGCTGGGTGTGCTGGGTACTGGTGGGGCCTCGAGCCTAGGGATTGACTTTGCCGATAGTGTGCTGCCTTAACATGCGCGAAAGCATCCGCATCCCGTGAGCCCGCTAAGGAAAGTAGCATCTAGGTACGCCTTTAAGTGCCTTTGGCGATCTTTCTTTGTCCCCGACTGACGACTGCTTGTTCCGGCATTAGCCCCGGAGAACCACCGAGCTTGCTTGTCTTTTCCGCCAGATTTCAAAGCGTGAGGGACTCCATCGCCGCGGGCTAAAGGCACGGGCTAAGCGTTGTAATGCCTATACCTTTCCCGGAAGTAAACGATAGCGATGCCTTCCAATCTGGCCCGGATTGAAGGGGCAGAAAGCCTGTCTCCTGAAGTAGGATCTGGTATGGAACTATGGACTTCACCCCAAGGGCCCGTGCCAAGAAGGCCTTACTTTTGCTCAAGATCATTCCGTGTGCTAAAGGGATATCACCGACCCCACACGCTGCCCCATACAAAAGGGCGCTCACCAAAGGCCCCAAACAGTGTGACTAGTGGCCCCGTGCATACAACTCTACCTTGTGGTCATTTGTTCAAGATGGCAACAATCCAATGGGCCCATTAGACGCTCCTGGGAAAAAATTCACATTATCTAAGAGAGTCCATTGAAAGCCAAATAACTAAAAAGGCACACACCGTAATCACGGAATAGTTTTTAATTCTACAAAGATTGAAAGCATAAGAGGTTCCACCGATTTTTTCAGCTCTATTGTATTCAAATTTTGTAACGATGACTAAGGGAGCAACCCGTATTTATCTGACGCCGTCATGTTATAGCGCCATGGGCATATTCGTGGTATATCCGTGTCTTTGACATGTTATAGCCACGCCAAAAAAAAAATTACACGGCGCTTTTTGTGGACTTAGTGGATTTTTGCCATTTAAGGCTGGCTATAACATGCCCACGCCCCGACATTTTTACCGGGCGATGGATGATGAAGTGCCATGAGAATCATGATCAAAGATATGCCGATGGTTACAAATATTATTATCCGATATAAAATGAGGTCTTGATGCTATCTAAGAGGCTATTGGCTCCGCTAATGGAGGAAACATCACATGCCTTTAGTTGCTTTCCTCCTTGTTCGCTATCTATGTGGGTCGGGTTGCTATGTGGGTACCTTTGCTCTTCATTATTCAGTTGTTATGTAAAATTACCAATGGAAATGACCCAATGCCATTACTTCACCATCCCCGACATGTTGTGTAATTCGGGGCTCCAAGACCTCAAAACCTATCACCGCTATTCTCCGCGCCATTATTATGGTGGATTTAAAACCATGCACAATTGTCGGGCCCCATGGCGTATATTTAGATTTGAGTAGATTGTATAGCTACATCGGGTTTACCATGGAAACTTATTGGGTCTTTATTTATGGTAATATTGCATAAACGCTTTCAGTGGTTTATCAAAACCCTTTTCTCCTTAGCCTAAATTTGACCCTCCCTCTCCATCTTTATGAATGGAGGCCGCTATTATCGCCTTTAGTTGCCTTGACTATTTTTCCCGAAAACAAATCGAGGCATGGACTTTTGAACTAGTGAGAAGTTAGATGTGGCAAGCAGTATGGCATAGCATGTTCTTAAGGAGTGCAGGGGGCATGGCATCTAGTATGCAAAGCAAAGCTATGGAAAACGATGTTTGCGGTGGACAAATTCCCCTTCAAGACGCCGCTAAAAGCGTGATGTTGATGAAACGCCGATTCACGGGCTTTAGTTTGATGTATACTATGATGCTTTACGGACTATTTTGGCAAGGATAAGATCGGCTTTAGTTTTGAACAAAATGGTCATTGTATAATGCATTTGATATGGATTTTACTTCGGATATATTTCAAAACATGGATAAGTTCTCATCCACAATTTAGTTTTTTAAACCCCCAAATGTGGATTCTTTCCAACAATGAAAAATTGTAGGAATTTTTTCATGTGTTTTGTATGGGGCGACTTGTTCTACTCTCTCTAATTTTAAAGGTGTAAACAAGTTAATAGTTTTTTTCCATCTTTCTATTACAATTTGTCTTCCCTTTAGTATAATCTAATTTTATGTATCACTTACATTTTACAGCTTGTTAATCAAGGGATTTGTTTGAACCTAATATCACATGAATGCTAAGGTCTGCCAGACTTTTAATTGGTTTTGAACCTTGGGTTTGATCATGGAACAATATCCGGATCTTTTTAAGGCATAAAACAATGTTGCCCTCTTACAATGGTACTATTAATGATTTAGTTTTGTTTGGTACGATATGACAGAATAATTTTGTTTAGAATAGTCGGGCTTTTTTCTTAAGTACAAAATAGCCTATCCATCTTAGAATGGTCTTTTCTAAAGTGGTTTATTTCTAAAGGGCGCTTATGATTGGTATTACATTTTGAATGATTTTGTTTGGAATAGTCATTTTTTTCATTTAACTCACTTTAGTCTATGGGCAAAAGATTCACATTAGGCAAACCGCTGATAACCAGAAGCCTAAAGGTAAATTGCTAGCCCTCTTGCATTTTTACCCAAACTATGGCTAATGATGTATTGGTTGGTCGCAGTACGGGCTTCTTTTCAGAATGTAATCATTCCTCGTCAATAAGTCTTAGGTGAGCTTTGGAAAAGAAGAAAGAAAAGATGAACTGAAGCATGAAATGCCGAGGTTTTAATGGATGGGACATGAATAATATGATCTTCTTTTTCATCTATGTGCATAATTTGCTAGATGCACATTTGCTCTTAAATGTTCCCGCTAAGATATTTGAGTACCCTTGATCCAATTTATTACTTTAGAAAATGATTTTTGCAAGCATACAAAGCTAAAAAGGTGAATATATCCAAAACATATGGATGTTATTTGATGTGCCTTCTTCCTCGCCATATACATGTGGAACAACCTAGCTTAGGAGTCATATTTTCTAAGGTTGTTATATAAACCCCAAACCGAAAGTACTTTTAGAATCTTATGCTTCCTTAAAGATAAAGAAAGTACAGCTTTTACATACTAAGTTTGCTATTGGATATCTTATTTCCGAACTTCCTTATGTAAAAACCCGTCTCTTTGATGTAATTTAAAAAAATGTAGAGGGAACATGCTCCTTTGCTTTTAAAAGGATTATATGCTTTTCAATAGAACTTGTCCGCCGGTTTCACCATGGCAGACCTCGCTGTAGGTTTGAACTATGTACCACCTACATGCATCCAACTACATACAAGCCAGAAATTCTAAATGCATGTCAAACATGCTAGATAAATTTTCATAAAAGTGTGCAAAATGTTTAAAAGTTTGTAGAAAAGTTGAAAGCTAAGATAAGTGATATAAACAAACCAGATAATAAATACAAAGCTAATATACATCTCAAATTACTATTTTCACATTTACGTATATTTGTGTCATTCCTCATGACCAAGAATTTTGAATGTCTCAAGATATTTTTGGCTCAAAGTGATCTTCATCCTCTTCCTCCGAGGCAAAGAACACTAGTCTTTTGATAAACCTTGGTTATTATCAGATTACAAAACATCCTCAATCTCCTTCAGTTTTCTCAAATCCTCCCCTCAAAGACTTTGGTTATCGTCCAACCACTCCACAATGCCTTCAATTCAAATTTTCAATCTTTTTTATCATGGGAATCTAGCTTATCCAGCTAGCTTGTCCTTATCACCAATTGAACTCTTCATGTTGTACACATATGTCTCCAATCTATTCTTGGCATCAATCTTTTTCCTTCACCTTCTTATCTTGTTACGCATATTCCTCGACCTCTTGATCATTCTATCAACCCTAATCAAGATAAACGATCTTTGTCGTGACGATGATGATCTTCTCACGCCTTTATTGGTCGCCTTATCCTCCGCCTTCACTTTTAGAATTCCATCTCCATCTACTTCAAAAGTAACTTCAATGGGGAATACCTCTTGGAGTGGGCAATACCACTCAAATCAAATTTTCCAAGTTCCATACAATCTTTTTGTCAAGCTTTTTCTCCTTCAAAGACTTTGAACGCATTAATTCCATTGTTTGCTTATCCTGATAGGTGCTAAACATTTGGGATTTTTAGTTGGAATTGTAGTACCCCCGGAATAAGCTTTGTCATCACTCCACCAACGGGCCAATGCCAAGGGTCAAAGGAGTGGGCATCAAGGATGAGTGCATCTTTAGTCTCTTTCGCCACCTTCCCCACTTAGAATGCCTCCTTGAACAAATGGGCACCATAGGCTACATGCCTTCATCGTGATTGACTCCTTACTAGGCTCCTTTGCCTTCAAAGTAGTCCTTCAACAATTGTTGTACCTTTGGTATAATGAGTACTTCCTCCAACAAGAACGATTTCATCAATCAGGACTTCTTAAGGCCAAGATCATTCATGGCCTTCCTAAGGTGGCCTAATGTCTTCTTGAACAAATCATTGTTAAGCTCCTCAAACCTTGCTCGTAAGTGGTTCGAGGAGAAATCAACACCATCAAAAAAGACTCTCAACCTCAATTCTAACTTGGGCCGGTTATCGAGTGCCCCTTTGCACGCTCACGCCATTTGAAGTTTTCCAATATTCCGCTATCCTTGCTAATGTCCTTATTGTACTTCTTCTTGATGAGTTTAATGAAGTGCTCCATAATTCTGTGGTCAAAATCCTCTCCTCCAAGATGAGTATCACCACTTGTGGCTAAAACTTCAAATACTCCATTATCAATTGTTAAGATGTCACATCAAAGGTACCACCACCAAGGTCAAACACAAGTATGTTCTTCTCGTTTCCCTTCGATTAAGTCCATAAGCCAATCTGCCGCTAGTTGGCTCATTCAGAATACGAGCCACGTTAAGTCCAGCAATGATACCAGCATCTTTTGTGGCCTGTCTCTGTGCATCATTGAAATAAGTCGGGACAGTTGATAACAAAGAGCATTTTACGACCTTTCCTAAGAATGCCTCAGCAGTTTCCTTCATTTTTATCAAAATCATAGCGCTAATCTCCTCTGGGCTGAAAAGCTTAACTTCGCCATCCTTGATCTTAATTTGTATATAAGGTTTACCATCTTTGTTGATGATCTTGTAAGGCAATAGTTTCATATCATTTTGACTTCTTTGTCGTCGAACTTCCTTCCAATCAAACGTTTAGGGTCAAAAAATTGTCCTTTCGGGGTTAGAAGCAGCTTGGTTCTTGGCTGCCTCCAATAAGCCTTTCAGAATCTGTGAAGGCTACCCATGAAGGTGTGATTCGATTTCCCTGGTCATTGGCTATGATTTCTACATGCCCATCTTTGTTATAAACCCCCACACAAGAATATGTTGTTCCGAGATCAATACCAATTACTGTATCTAATTTGGGAGCTTCTTCTGCGCCTGCTGCTACAGATACAACCCAAATTGTAAGAAAACCAAGCATAGACCTAATCTGCTAACATGAGCTACTTCCCCTCGACATTCTCTATCGCCGCTGCTTTCCTCAACACTCGCTTCTGCTTCTGCTTCTGCTTTCACCACTCTGCTTCTTTTAAACAAGCAAGGAAAAGGGCAAAGAAAAAAAAAGGGAAAAGGGGAAAAAAAGGCAAGCATAAAAATACCTATTTTTTTTCTTATTGATGAGTTCTTATTGAAGGCAGTTCGACCAAATTCTTTGCTGGCCGATTCTGGCGGTGCCTTGGCACGAAATGGAAGAATATGGGGATTTTTATGCAAAATACTATATGTCCCTTAAATTTGTTTTGTTGCATGTAATAGCAGCATGTGGAGGATGTAGGATATGCGAATACTGTGAATAAGAAGGAGGCTTTTAAATTGTTTGAGAGGATTCACAAAATGAAGATCAAATCTTAACTGAGATCATGCATGTAAGCTTTTTCATGCTTGTCTTGCTGCACACGATTTGGTGGTGGCATCTCCTGACCCATTACAATGGCTTCCAATACAGGTATGTCCGTACTCTCCAAAATGCTCTGTTATTTTTTTGCAGAATTTGGAATCCTGCTTTGCATTAATCCTGTAGAAAAGAGCTTTTCAATCTGCTTTCGAAACTCCAGATAGATCCCAAATCATCATGAATATGAAGATCTTGCATGTTCACTATGCCTTTTGGCATCTGAATTGGTTGCGTACATTTTTTCCACCATAAATCAATCCTGGTAGAATAGAATTACCAAATGTTATCGTTTCCATCCAATTGTCATCAATCTAAAGCAGCATGAAATTAATAGGTAAAGGAAATGCTTTCATTGACACTGATTTGATCAACATGTATGCAAAAGGTGGCTTCCAGAGACAGAGGATGTGTTTCATAATATGGTGGCCCAAGATGTTTCACCAGAATATGCAATAATACAAGGATAGCACATAAATTATGAAGGTAAGAATGCTTTGAGAAATGACAACGAACCCAATCTACATTTTTGTGCCTTCTAACTGCTTTTACTGGCACTGATTTGATCAACATGTATGCAAACGCTGGCTTTCAGAGACAGGGGCTGTCTTTCATAATATGGTGGCCCAAGATGTTTCACCAGAATATGCAATAATACAAGGCCTTCTACATTTTTGTGCCTTCTAACTGCTTGCAAAGAAAGGCCTGGGTATTTTTTGAGGCAATGCAAGCAACTATGGAACTATACCCTAACATACATAGATTGGATGTTCTTGCATGATATGCTGCTTCCCGTGGTATTTATGGCCCAGGAAGGTAAGAATGCTTTGAGAAATGAAAAAGAACCCAATCTACATTTTTGTGCCTTTTAACTTCTTGCAAACGAAGGCTTTGAGGCAATGCAAACAACTATGGCACATGCATGAAGCAGGGAAATTACTTGAGATTGCACCATGCCCAACTTATGAAGAAGCAGTGGCAGCATTGTTTAGTAGATGAAAACTTATGGGGTGTCGGAACAGATTGGTTAAATGTTGCTTCCCATGTACTTATGGCAAGTATTTTGTAAATAAATAGAATAGAGGGGCTAAGAATACTTGCATCTGGGTAAAGGAAAAAGGCTGTAAAAACCATAATGAAGGCAAACAACTTGGTATATGAAGCCAGTAAGCTTGCAAGGTCCAGCAGTAAAGTTCAATGATTGCCATGGGACTGATGATGCCTTCCACACACGCAATTTGGGTGGATCTTCTAATCCAGAAATAAGGTGAGTCTTCATTCTAGAATTATTACTGATGTAGTACAAAAAAGGCATTTATTTTTTAGATAAAACATCATGATAGTGCTTTTTTGTTTTAGGATTTGCTTAGTGGCCAGTCCATTATGAATATTGGTGTTTTGGGTGCCACTTCAAGTTCCAGCAAAGAGTGTATTTCAAGACCGTGATATTAGCCGCTAAGGTATTTACGATTCTGTACCAAGACTTTTTGTTTCTTCGTATGGTTTACATTTTTAAGGAAAAACAATCGTGTTCATTGTGCATATTCGATCTTATTTTTACCAGGGAAGTTGAAAGGGAATTGCGCCAGGGGCTTTGCGGTTAGTTGATGCATGTTCGCCATCCAAAACTACAGCAGCTACATGCTTCTATTGGTGGTACGATGGTTTGTTTTTCAACCAGGTTTGAAGCCCTACTTACTTTTATCCACTAATTTATGTATCTTGCAGAAGGGCCGATGCGCATCTAATTTCATTGCATTACTGGCGTGATTATGAAAGCAAATTCAAGTATACTGGGAAGATATAAACTACAATGTTGTAAATATCAGATTTTTTGCAAGTTGAGATCAATTATGGAACTAAGCAGCACTAGCAGGAGTTTCATATGGAAAGTCTCTGAAATTCATACATCTCTATGAGAATCTGAAGCCATGAACTGCTATAATTACACTTTGTAGAATCCTGTTTCTGTTCATGGAGGTTCTTACAGAGGTATTCAAAGGAATTGACAAAGGATAGAATGTGCACAGCCCTGCTGCCACATGCATGCTGCTGTATCTTGTGGTTATTCATGCTGCTGGCAGGAATCTGCCGCCAATTTGCCCTGAGAATCATATTCACTATATTATTGATCAGCAAACTGCTTTGAACACTGTATAGCATCGCTTACAAACATGCTGCCACCATAATCTATGCATATGTGTTGCTGTTGAAGAAGTCCTGATATGCTTAGCATATTGCATGACAAAGTCTCTGCTTTTTTATCTGAGGATTTCAGGGCAACTCTCCAAATTCGAAATCATATTGAGTGGTTGGTTATTCATTAAATGGAACTTTTCGACAGCATCCAAAGACCTTCTGCATCTGTACAAGTAACATGCCTGGCCATTTGCAAGGAAGTTGGGAAGCGGCTATTAACAATAGACAAATCAACAGATTTTGCTCTTCAAGTTGCGTTTTGTGGCCATGGTAATTTGCAGCCACAGTAATAGGGCTTTTTGCCCTTTGTAAATATTACAGGTTCTTTTTCCTTCATCACAATATCAAGGACTCATGATTTAGATTTTTTTAAAATAGCCTTTTCAACTCTCATGTAGTTTGCCCAAAGAGCCTCAAAGGCATGACATTTTGGGGTTTTATACATATCCTGGTAACGTTGCTACTGTTAAGAAAAATTATTAATTCCTATTGGACATATCTATTGCTTTAGAACAGGGCTAGGTAATTGTTCTATGTTCTGGTTGAATTTACACAGCATAAGGAACATGAAAAAACTACATGAGTCCGAGACATGAAGATTTGTTGGATAAAAAAAGTCTTCATATTTGGCACTGCATGAAGCTAATCTAGTGATTTTTCATGGCAAAGAATAGAGGCTTCATGATTGATAATGCAAATGGCTTACAACACCCTTGGATAATGCACCTTGTGCATGCTCTCTTGCTTAAGATGACAATCTAGAAGAAAAAGAATATCATCATTAAAACATTAACAATCTCTATCTAGGTCCAAAAAGTTCACGAGCCTTTATGAAAGATTGAGGTTGCTTTTCAAAGACTAGATTTATGAAAGATTGAGGTTGCATTTAAATTGATCTTTATTGCAGGTTTATGCTTTTGAATAAATTTGTGTTTGTGGTAAATTAGAAATTGTTTCTTACCCTTTTAGATCTGGAAGCCTTTTGTAGTTGTATAAGTCATGATTATGAGAAGCCACTAGAGTTGCATTGTAACACAATATTCATGGGAAAGGAAAGCAATTTCCGACTGTTAATTTTCTCTCTCTACAGAAATGCTTTGCATGTTCTAATGTTGATTTGTTAAAGTTGCAAATGTAGATATAGAGTGCATTCTTATTATGTAGTAGCATGTTTATCTGATATATTTTGTTCTTTGATTTCAAAAATCCAGTTTTTGAAGCATTTAACTTTACTTGTACTTTCGTTGTGGGGTGAGAACTTCAAAAGATCTTTGTAGTAGAAAAGGATGTCGACGCGATAATGCCCAAAGAAGTTGATGAATTTTGGGCCTTTGAATGCCGGCATCGATGGTTTCGAGAGATTTCTCGCAACTTTGACAAGGGCAAGATTCCGCCGCAAGAAGGGGGAAAAGTTCTAACGAGGAAGTGTATCACGCACATCACATTTGTGTTCGAAGCACAAAAGAACAATAGCGAAAAATTGCACAAGTTAACTAAAAGAGGCAGGTTAGCGGGGAAGAAGTAATGATATGTGTGGATATTGACAAGGTCCTGCGTCATGATTTTTAGATGGGAAATGAACAACTTACACGGAATTCACTTTCCATTGAAGCGATTCTGATTACATCATCAGGAGCCCGGTAGGGTTCTTAGCTTCCGAGCTCATTTATCAGTTCTATAACCGCATGGACCTCCTTTGCTAGCAAAAGAAGGTCGTTACCAAAAAGCGAGAATCAATCAATGCCTTATTAAGCCCTAATATTGTATTATCTTAGCGGGTGTTTCCCTGGTTGTAACTACATCATGGTTTGGATGATTGTTTGTGCTTGGCTCCATGGCTCTCATTATCTTGGATGAAGAAGTTGGAGTTGCGGGTCGTGAGAGAGAAGTATATCAAGTTGAATTCATTTTCAGCGTAAAAATATTATTCTTTTCAATTCATGGCCCATCCCATGTGATAATATCCTGACTTGAGAGAGGAATTCAAATGCAACAACTGGAAAACTTATAAAATTCACCATGAAAATTTATCTTAGCAAAGAATTTTAGTATGTACAACTTGGAGGCATCACATGTTAATCAAGCTCATTATATCAAGAAACTTACTCGTGAACATCATTTCCTCTTTACCATAAGTATTGTTCTTGAAAACGAAATAATTAGAAGGAATAGCCAACAAGGGCTATGACTATTCCATTCTTGGATTGAGCAGTTTTGTATGTAAAGTCAAATTGCAAATATCGTTCTATTTTTCCAATAGATCTCACTAATAGCAAAAGATTAAATGGAAATTTCATATAGATAACTAGAAACACAACAAGCATTGAAGCTTGATATACAACATTGTGCTTCACTTGGATGTTTATGTCCAAGAACACTAACATGATCTCTTGTACTCAACCTACAAAAGTCAAAGGTAATATGATACAACTTAACCCAACCAAACACTATTGTGCAAATCCTCACAAGTAGACCAGGACAACCATGTCCACCGGAAAAAGAATAGTTATTGGAATGGAATCCAAGCTCTAACGTACACAAGCTTGAGTCCATAAGTTTGCAATTTATAGAAGGTTTTGACTAGCAACTACCAATAGAGCCAAAATTGTAGTCTAATTGTAAGAATGCATCTTTTGAGGGATCAATTTTTCTGCCTAACCCAATTATCTCAATCATAAAATTAGACTCTAGGAACCAAAAAGTGTGCCACTTTAAATGTTGACATCAAGTTATAATTCCAACATTCTAGGATCCTTTGATAGAATGTGGTCCTAAGTTAGCAAAGTAGTCCTATCTTTTTACGAAGGAAATATTCGCTCTGCTTTTGGGCCTCGATTCCACAAAACCTCAAGCCGAAGACCATGCAGGGTATTCGGCTCTCTATCTGAGGGTTTGTGGGAAAAAAAAATTAGAAGTGAGAATGGGTATTGACATCAATTCGTCACTGTTCTAAACTGCGAGTCAAATACTCTAGGTGCTTAGGGTTCTATGCAACATAATATTTAGGTTTATTTTGAGTTGCAGTGCGACAATGAGCAGCAGCGTGCGGCGAGGTTCTGGCCAAGATACTTTGGCTGGTGTTTTCAGAGCTCAAAATGCAAGCACAATTCATAGAATGCAAGTAAAAGTATAGAATGTTTAAGTAAAAAATCTAGAATGCAACCACACGTGACATGCCATGTGGCAGCATGCTATTGGCTTATAAGCCAGAATTTATCTAAACAGAAGCTTTACGTAGTTTGCAAGACTCTTTTCCTGCAACGAAACAACCAGTTCCCCGCTCTTTTACGAACCTAAAACCCTAACAGTACCCCGATTGCCCTACCACAAGATGAATGCGCCGGACCGATATGAGCGCTTCGTGGTGCCTGAGGGCATGAAAAAGTAATTCACGTTGGTGCTGAATTTTTTTTCCATTTTAGTCTCAATGCTAATTATTTTTCTGTAGGGTATCATATGAACAAGATATGAAGGTGATGTGTGCAGGGACCTTTACTTTACAGAGAGGATCATACCGTGGGTAATGTCATTCGAATGTAAGTTTTTGATTTGTCAAGACTAGGATGCTGACTTTTGGAATGAAGCCTTAGAACCTGCAATTTGTTTTAATTTATAGGCAGCTTCACAAGGACCCAAACGTTCTGTTTGCCGGCTACAAGCTTCCACATCCTCTTGAGTACAAAGTGATCATCAAGGTGTTGCTCTCAAGCCTGTTACAGTTACAAATTTGCTCTTAGTTACAACTTTACGTGAGGGACTTCTATCTAAACCCAAGATACCATCAGAGTCCTTGAAGATAGTTTCTAGCTTCAATGCTGCATTTTCTCAAACTGCCCTGTTCCTGTTGAACTCGAGACCACCTATGGTAGCGCATACCTGGATTCAACATGAGGAACAGCCAACTGGATTTTTGCGCGATAAACATTGTTACAGAAAATCCCCAAGCATACCCAGCTGCGTTGGTTGAATTTCTGAGCAAAATATGTTTTGACTTGTTATTGTACTCTGTTCCCTAAGTAATTTTATAACCTTTTCATTAGTTCATTTAGGCTTCTAATACACTGCTGAAACATTTTGATAGCTATGTTTTTGTACTTACTATCAATTTGAATTTAAACATAGTTGGCAATTTTAGTCAATGGTATTATCATTTTATTTACTTTGGCAGATACATACCAACAACCAGTCATCTCAATCCAGGCATATAGCCTTGCCTTAACCGATCTGAACAAAGGCTCGAGCATCTGAAAAGGTTTTCCAGGTAAAAATTCTATTATCGGCAATTGTCACCATTTATCTACTTTGTTGTCCATGTCTTTTCACATTTTAGTGCTGCAACTTTGTCCATGTGCTATACCTTCATCAGCATGTTAAAATCTGATTTCCCTGTGTAATCAATTAAATTGATTGGTGGCTATTACTTTTGGAACTTTGTACAAATTTGCCTCGTGTAAGCGCCATTGTTTGAAACTCAGCTAAAAGACTGAAATGCTCAATCAAGATGAAATATAAGAAAAAGTCATCTAGAAAGTCTAGGAGGACCGATCTACCAAAAAATGAACGTACGTGGATTAATGACAAATCATACATATTTTAGTGCTAGTCTATGTTTCAGCTGAGTATCGTAACACCCTTCCTAAAATTATGACTAACTAGCTACAAGCTACAGTAAGCTATCCTGTGTCTCCCATCTCCCTTTGTCCAAACTTTTGCGTCTGTTTGTAGTCTAACAAAACCAACAAAGTTGCTGATCTCTGGCATTATTGGAAGTTTAGGGAAAGTTCCAGCTCTATTTACTCTTGAATGAAGCAAACCTGGGCAGTGTTTTATGGCATGATGCTGCTTTTCGTCCCTTTGTTAAGCTTGATTATCACAGTTTAGTTGTCTTAAAACCTCAAGGAGATGTATTGACCATACGATTTCTTGTGTATCTATGCCCCATTTCATTCAATTCTGCCTTTGTTCTGCCCAGACAACTATGAATGACTTCTTCGGCTCAGTTACAACTGTTATTGACTTCCTCTTGTACCAGCACTGTATTCTGACAATTGTTTTTATCTGTAAAACTAACCTCATTCTGGGAACAAGTTCTCAAGTTATTTTGGTGTTCAGGTATGTTGTATTTCTCCTGCATGGCTGTGAGCTACTGCTCATGGCCTGGATGTGTTTATGAATTTGCTGACATGTCAGTTGGGCATTAATAATAAAGTAAAGTGTAATCAACTAGCAAAAATGTGGGATTCCTTTTTTTGTAATACTAGAAACTAAAAATTACCTGCACTTCAGGCCTGCTATGCCAGAACATGCTTCTGCTATAGAATGTTACAAGAACCACATGAAGAGGTGGTTCCTGGATAGGGATGCATGAGGTCACAGTCTGTCATTGTTGAAAATTCACAAAACTTTCATCCTGATCAAAGTTTTGCTGCTTTAACAGGAAGAAATGGCCCAAGGACAGTCGGAATACTTCTAACTGTAGGTAAATGTAAATCAATGGCATATATTTTGTGGCCTGTGTATTATAACCCTAACTTTCGTGTTATGACTATAAAGTACTTCTATAACGTTTCACTTTATACTTTTATGTAGAACCGACCCTTGCAAATTTGGCTCACTATCTTTCCAGCCTCACAATGCAATCATATATATGGACACTAGTTGCTGCAGATTCAGCCTCGACTCCTCTTAGGTTTTGCGTCCACATTTTTTGCATAAACTAATACTTGTTCTTACAATGAAGACAAAACTTGAATTTGATGTTTGCATATTTTTGTACAGGAAATGAATTAAAAAAGATCGTCGTTTGATTTTCAATGTTTTGAATTTACAACCATGACTGTCATCAGAGGCAACTTTTGGTGGCCTTAAAAAGCAACTTTTAATAAGTTAATTTCAAACAAAAATTTAAGATGTATCAGTATGTGGAATGCTTGTGGATTGAGTCAGGATAAGGTAGCAGCCACTCATGGAGCCTGGAGGCAACATGATTTGTTCTTCATTGAGACATGGGAACGCCAAACCCGCTCACTACCGGACATCTCGGGTTATATGGTAGTGGATCATATATGGAATGAGGAGAAGAATAAAGAATGTTTTAAAGTCACATATCAACAAACAGTATATGTGGTTGAAAATTGAAGGATTAAGATGTGATATATTTATAGCTATATGCTATTTTGCGCCACATGCTAATATTTATAATAGTGGAGATATAGACAAGGAAGATCCGTTTTAGAATCTTTGTGCATATGCATTGAGGTATGGTTCACAAGGTGAAGTACTTATATTGGACGATTTTAACGCCCCTATGGGCTGCCAGCAGTCCACCATGTATGAAGACATCAGAGATGTTCAATTACATAAGAAAGAAGATTCCTTTGAAATTTAGTACGGTTTGCAACTTGAAGATTCTAAATGATATAAAAGTGTTTTTGAGAGTAAAAATGGTTTATATATCTTAATCATTCTCGAGCCAATGTGGTTGATTATTGCATGGCAAGGAGTCTTTGACATTGTTCAAGATTTTTACATTGGTCGAGCGCGAATTAGACCATAAGTCATTACACTTATTAATAAAGCTTGTGCAAAATCTGAAATTCAACAGACCAGCTTTTCATCCAAGGTTGAAAATTGATTATAAAAGCAAGTAAAATTATAAAAGCAAATTAAAGCACTCCTTGAATATGCTAGTTGGATGGGAGACTTGAATATTGATGCAAAACTTTTTACTCGTCTCATTCATCAAGCTAATGGAGATGTATTTGGATACACTAAGAAGCAGTAAAAAGCAAACCATGTAATGCTTGATGGAAGGAAGGAAGGTACTTTTATAGTCCACGAGGAGATCAATCGGTGGATATAGAATGTCATGATGCAAGAATGAAATTACCCGCAATTGTATTTGTAGACACGCATGGTACAAAATTTATTGAGGAATAATAACAAGCATATATTCTGGGGCAAAAAGCAAATAGAGCCAGTGAGCAATTCAAAAGAACCAAAAACCTTTTTGGATAGCGTTGAAGGGCAAATAGAGACTCGATTGAGCAATTCAAAAGAACCCAAAACATTTTGGATAGCGTCGAAGGGGCGGTCGAAAAGCATGTTCTAAATGTAGAAGCGTTGCTAAAATTGGTTTCATGATATTTACAATAAAGATGGCCCGGTGATAGCATGCAAGTTTTAGCCACAGTTGATATGTTCTGAGAAATAGAGGTAAGAATATTATTGTTGATATGGAAAATAACAAAGCGAGAAGATTTAGAGGGACTTTGTGTGGAGTTGCTCAAATGGGTTATCCATCTCCCGGATAAGGTGCACGATGGTGGAGGATGAGTGGTGTCCATCCAATCCATAAGTCGAGGGGGACAAAAGATGCAAGCAATTATAGAACTATACTAATTGAGAGTGTGTTTTGCCAAAATCTTAGGCAATCTATTGAAGTGGAAAATTTGAGCACATGGAGGCAAATGACAAAGCGCTCATACATCCAAGGGATTGAGGAAGAGGGCATAATATACTTGATCATGCATTGGCATTGTGTGTGCTTATGGAAGAGCCAAAAAGCCAAATAAGGTATTATATGTTGCATTTGTAGATTTTGCCAAGCATTTGATATTGTTCCACGAAGAGAGCTAGGTGAAAGAATGGCATGAATTGGAGTTCAATAGAGATGAGCAATGCCATTTCACAACTCTATTCGAAGTGCTTTGTCTAGGGGTATAATGAGTGAGTGATTGGTTGAGAAGGCATAAAATAAGAGAGTCATGTTCACCATTTAGGGCCTCCAAATGAATTTTTGATATGAGGACTTTACTCTTGCATTAAGAAGTTCATCATTACTATGCCATCACGCCCACTTAGGAAGGATACATTTAGACCCGGACCATCTTAAGCAAAGCCCCCTAGATTACTACTCATAAAGAGAAATTTCATCTTTGTTGCAATGATTTCGTGTACTTTGACCAATGGGGTTTGCAATGAGGAAGTCTTATATAGAATAGAATAAAGTAGATTTTTTTTCATCCATGGACATCAAAGAAACCTATGGGACCTAAACAAAGACAGCAGACCTATTACTGTCAAATATTTAAAAACATTGCCCGAAGATTTTTGGAGGAAAAACCTTAGCAGTAATAGGCTTACTAGTAAAATGTACATTTTAATATAAGTATTGAGGACTCAACTGAGTTCGCATATCCATTACCTCCTAGAGGGTTGATTCTTGGACCCCCACTAAGTCACATGCGGCAGTTGGTTATGTGGAACCAATGCGGCATAATGTGCCCTGATAGATCTAAAGGCTAGGCAGTGCTGAAAAGTATGGCACTTATCTACGAGGAAGGGTCATCTCCAGAAAGTCATCAGCTCGAGCCAATGGGCTCCTCCCAAAGCAATTTATCCTTGATAATTATATTGCGACCATGGAGGGTTTTCACTTTGGAATTTTTAACAAAAGCAATTGCATTTTGTTGAAGCTTGATTCCAAAGCCTTCGATACTGTGAGATGGGATTTCCTGGAATTTGCTTTAATTAAGCTTGGCTTTTCAGATAAAATTATTAAGCTAATTATAGGGCTTAACGAAAGATCTCAATCTCCCACCAAATTTTTCTCTTTAGCCAGAGGTGTAAGGCAAGGGTGTCCTTTAGGTCCATATTTATTTCTTGTTGTTCTTTGAAATGCTAACCTCACGCTATTCATTTTCATCAAAATGCCAATGATCCTTGCGGTCTCACTCTTCGATAATTCTTCTCTCACTATCTCTTAGTATGCGGATGATACCTTCACATTTCTAAAAATGATCCTCAGAATATTGATTTCTTCTTTAGGACCATTGACTCTTTTCAAGTCTTTGCATCGGGGAGTTTACTTAAAGCAGGGGATAAATATGTTATTATTGGTGATATTTCTGATGATTATATCTCTGGCATTAAATGCATACATTCTAATGACTCTACTAAACTTCTTGGCATGCCTTTGTCCACTAATCCATCTATTAAAGGTCTTTGGTCTCCAGTTATCTCTCGGATCAAAAAAGAAATTGTCAAATTATGGCGGTTGTTTATCCAAGGAACTATTATTGCTAACTCTGTCATTTGCTAGCTCCATATTTATTTCTCATCGCTCTTCTTGCTCCAAAATCTATCTATCAACAACTTGAAAGGATTATTAGAAATTTCATTTGGGGCAAACATCATATGGTTAATTGGAAATCTATTTCTAAAAGCAAAATTCATGGGGGGCTTAGATGTAAGAATCTCTTTCTTCAAGGATATGCTTTGGCGAGGCAAAGTATGTTTGGAGATCTGTTTCAAGCTAATAATCCTGCCTCTATATTTATCAAGCATTGGCTCTCTTGCATTTATATAAAGGGCATCCCTGGGTGTTGCATCAACTGCCCTCAAATGCCGCTTTTTCAATCTACAATCTGGCTCAAACTCTTCTCCCTTGATGAGAAATATTATTCTTGCTTGGAACTTGTCTCATAAAGCTTTCAAGCATGTTGATCTTCAAAATTGTCATCTTAGATCTTCTATTTTTTGGAATCCTGTTTTATCTAATGACAGCTCATCTCCTCTGGCAATTATTCATCTCAGGATTTACAAAAAATGGAGTAACCTTAACTTTCTGACCTTAGGTGATCTGAGAGTCAACAATAGATGGATCACTTGGACTGCCTTCAAGCAGAAAATTAGGGGAACCATTTCTGATCATTAGAGGAAATTTGAAATCTCATTTCATCCCCATAAGAATCCTCCAATGGAATGGCTACCCTCTATTAGCGCAATGTCTGGACACCAACAACTTCATTGTTGTCGTTTTTCTCTTATAACTTTTGATCCACTTGTCAAAATGTTGCGGCGTTTGTTGCATTATATGCGGAATGAAAAGATCTTTCCAATGATATATGGTTATGATGTATTTCAATATGGTCATATGCGTTAACCTTAAAAAAATATGATTTTTTGCTTATTTCTTATATATTTATATCGTAAAAGATATATGAATGGGTTATCTCTAGATAGATCTTGTGAAGACGAACCCATTGCTACAAAAAGTTTTTGAATCGGAGTTCTGGATCAAAAGTTATAATGAAAAAATGATACTACAGAAGTTAGTTGCAGCTGCATTAATTACAGGCTGCCACATAATACTGGAATAAGATATACTGGAGCTCTTCTCTTATTGGACAGTTTAAAAAGCTGACATGGCATTTTAAGCATCCCTTAATGGGACAAAATGTGATCTCAATTTTCCTCTAATGAGGAAATTATTCAGGCATATTATTCAAAAAACCAATGGTCTGAATTTAGAGGCAAACACAATTTCTACTCATGATTGGACCTTAAATAACAAATGTGCTTACAAAGTTTCCTCAATCTACAAATTCTTGAACAAATCTGGTTCTGCCTCTAAAGCCAAAAATTTCTGCTCAAACTGTTTAAAAATGTTTGGTACTCTTACTTAACTCCAAAGGTTGAATATTTCATATGGCTACTTGCTAATGGTAGTGTTCCCAATCTTCTTTCTTTTGCCAAACATCAATCCAGAAATGCAATTCCTATTGATTCTCACTGTCCCCTGCATTGTAATGAAATTGAAGATATGAATGAAGTATAGGAAATGCTTCATAAACATCATTCTCGGTCCTCCGGTTTTCTAATTGTATACGGTCGGCGGGTTCACGATATTTAATGTTTTAAAGGCCACACATATGAGGCGGATTGCTTGGACTCTGTTTATTTCAAATGGAACTAAAGACACACGTACTTTAATATGCAGAACATGGACCTGGCCGAGTTCTCAAAGTGAGGAAATACTTAGAAGCGAGGGGCTTTCTACTTTGCTAGAAAACTAACTCACCACCATGAATTGAGTTAGTAGGCCTAGCCTTTTCATAAAGAGCGATTGCAATGGGTCGATAACATCCCCGGGCATTTCAAACATACTTGCACATCATGCCCAAATCAAAGACCTCTCCATTAGATTATAAATTTAAAAAGAAATAGTTACTTATCTCATAATGTACATGTAAGAAGGAACTTCTCATGATCTATTTGCATTGATTTAAGTTTGGGATGAATGTGATTTGGAAAATTCGAGTTTAAAAAAGGTAAGAAATCTGGCCTTCTCAGGTTTAGTAGTTTTGCTAAGATAAGCGGAGCTATAGCATCTGCATCTAAGAAAATCGGTTCAAAACATGTGCTATAAGGAATTCTATTCTTTATTTCCAACTCATCCGTAATGCTGCCAAAAAATAACTTAATAACCCCAAGGACTTACTTGCTTGTATCTCGTACATCCATGGACTTGCTTGCATCTCATACATTCATGGGCATATTGGAACCTCGCTTTGGAGTATGTTCATCTCCTCTAGCATCTAATAAATTAGCATTTTGGTGGAAGAGACACAAAACAAATTTTATCGTGAGAGATGTATGACACTTATCAGGTGGTGATTCAGATCTGCCAAGCCCGGCCGAGCGAGGGAAAGCTTTAGGATTTGAAGTCTGTTCT
This sequence comes from Isoetes taiwanensis, assembly GCA_021234155.1. Classification (NCBI taxonomy): domain Eukaryota; kingdom Viridiplantae; phylum Streptophyta; class Lycopodiopsida; order Isoetales; family Isoetaceae; genus Isoetes; species Isoetes taiwanensis. The sequence continues at coordinate 623,314 of JAJEKV010000140.1, forward strand.
ACTTGCCTTGTATACAATGGAATCTAAGGCAAGAGTGGAAGACCCTTGTAGTGCATATTCCAAATCTTTCCCAGCCAAGTCTCTATCATACACCCGTGTTCCATCATCAAATCAAACTTCGCAAATCTCTATAGGTCAAATTGCACTCTACCTTAAATTCTGTCAAAAGAATCTTGTATATCCATGCCTTATGCCGACCCTCTACCATCTCGACTTCCTAGTTCCCGGAACTATTTATGTTGGCCGGGTATAGCATTCAATATATTCCCTTTTCATAAACTATAAAATGAGCTTTTAGATGATTACTTATACCTTTAGATGCCCTTTCCTATCATAATTTTCTCCTGGAAAACAGATGTTTCAGGGATATCAGACTTGCTGAACCTCAGCTTGGTTTCTGCAACCAATTTTCTACCATCACAATTATAGAGTGCCTTACTACGCCACCTCTCTAAAGCTAGACCCGTCACCCTACCATTTGTTTTCAGATGGATAGATCTTGAATGAAAGGCCGTTTCATAACTAATTTAGAGAATGTTAGTTTTCTAAGGCCAATATCTACTGTTATATACATGCTTGTTGTGAAGCTGTAGCACTTATTTATCACAGATCCAAAACAACTCAAGTCATATTTCTTATATAATACATGCATCCAAAACTGGACCTATACATATACAATCTACACAGCAGACCTTAATGGAAACCCACTTACATATCAGGCCAAAACCAAAATTACCACATATACATACAAAACTTCATCTATTTATCTATACATCATAATCGATTGACGTGTCAGGTCAAAAACTCAAAAAGTTGCAATGCCACGCATCACCCATCCTCTCCACCATCTTCCAGGATCCAATTTTTCACCATTTTCTTCAAGCAACTACAACAACGATTAAACTTGCCATCCTCGGCATCTTCAATGCTAACCAGACGAAAGCAATCCTCGCAATGGAAAACTACATCACAATCGAATAAAACTTCTATAGGAACATTTGGATCCAAACGCACCTCAAGAAGAGCCACATCAACAAAATTAAGCAGAGGATCATTGTTGCTGCCAATTGCAATGCTTACATGGCTTGCCCGGATGAGAAGAGATGAACGTTGAGCGCCCAAAACTCAGCGCCTGCTCCCAAGGAGGGAACCCCAATCCCGATGGATGAGGCTTTGTTCGAAGCTGTTCTCCAGGGATTGGGAATTACCTTTCCCCACTTGGAATTGCGGGATTCTTTAGTTGTTTTAGAGGATCACATTAACCATTGCGATTGGAATCTCAGTCTAGAATAGGATTCTGTAGGTTCGGGCTTAATTCTTTCTTTCTGTGCATCATTTGCTTTGATAGATCCGGCTCTCTGAGAGTCACAGCCCATAATTCTCAACCGTACGTAGCACTGGGAAATAGATTTGAACAAAATCTCTTCACTATGAGTCGCCACTCGAGTTTGGCATCGAACCTATCTTTCTTCGGGCGACATTCTTGACCTCCAACCGTTCCAACATATCAGGGGATCTTGATCAGATGGTTTGGAGGTATCTAGTTGCAAATTAACGAGGTTTTCATGGGCCCCGAGCCAGATCTTGGGGTCCAGTTAGGGTAGGGTCAGATAGGCAAGTCTAGGATCAGTTTTTTTACGTGTTTTTCGAGTACGGCTGTCAAATCTTGGGCAAAATTCTCCTGGGAAGGGGGAGTTATCATTGGCGGTTACTTTCCTTTACGGAGGGAAAGGTAATAGTAAGATCTTTCTTCGGAGTAGGCCGTTCGCCCTAAACTTTGGGGAGAACACTCAGATCCGCAAGACCTCGAGCGGCATCTTTCGGGTTATGAGGACCAAGAAGAGCACCTCCAGGCCCACAATTTAGCAAGGAAGATGGCGAATGGAACAACATCTTACGGTTAGGCGGCAAGAACGATAAGGCACAGGGGAATTCGAAAGAATTGTTTATGGGAATGGAAATTATAAAGGATCGTGAAGGCGGCAGCCTTTTGTATGGGAGTGCATGAGGATGTTGGTATTACGGCTTGCAAAAGGAAAAAATGGAGGTTATTAGAGACTATTGAGCGGGAGGGCCAACGATAGGGGATTTGGGTTTGGAACACTTTTGGTTGGTTGCAAGAATTAGACAACACCCTTTACAAGCTTATCACAGTAAAACAGGGTCACACTAAAGAAGATTGCTGCAGCCTCAAGAATAGCATCTTCAGAGCCTACATGGACGAAATGCTGGCAAAGGTTAAGAACCTAATTATTCAGTGGGACGGGATAAGGGAAAGCTCTAATGCAAGCATCAGGCTCATCAGAAGGTGGGAAGAAGCAGAAGACCATGTGATCGAGAGGCATCAGAAAATTTTCAGGCAAGGATTGGTCCTGAACGAACCACTGGAAGGGGTTTCTACATCCCTGGAAGTATATCAGATAAAGGGGAAGAAATCGGCAAAATGCAAAATCAAAGACTCAAACGGTTTCTTTAACCCAGAAGAATTAAATGATTGCGACTGTGGGGATTGTATGGAAGTCAAGCTCGTATTTGAATGTGCCAAAACAAAGATTGGAGTTAACAAAATCAGAACTTTCGATTCCGATTGGTCGGCAAAATGATAAAATAAAAGGTCCATCTCTTTCCCCTTCATATAAAAATATTCTTATGAAAGAGGGCCTTTTTGCTCCTCAACCGACTAACTTGGAGAATCAGAATGCAGTCAGTAGCGATTTTATAGATTTATATGGCATTCCTGACTCCTCTGCTTCTGACATGTTTACCAAGAATGCTATTTTAGTGCATTTCCCGCGGGTATGCCCAAATCAAGGGGAGGTCAAGAACTGGATAACCAAATCCCAAACACATTCCTATTACATCTATTCTCAAAATTTGGATAAAAGACCTATCAAATTGTTTTGCGAGAGATGAGGTCGTGTTAAACAAATTTTAAGAAGAAAATTTGGACTTCATTAACAATGTTCCTTTTTATATTATGAATTGGTCCCCTTTCTTCATCCCTGGCTCGGAGAAGGAAATTCAAACGTCTACTTGGCTATCTTTCCCGAATCTCCCTCCGGCCTTTTGGACTCGGTCCCATCGTATACTCTCTGTGAACCTTTAGGGAGGTCCTCGAAATTAATATTCCCCAAACTAACTTCCCTACGGTTTGTATAAGCCAAGAAAATAACCCGATTGGAAAAAAAAGATAAAGATCAGAGTCAAGGCTGATGAGTTCATGGACCTCACCATTAATTACTCCAAATGGCCAATTCATGAACCTGCCTGTGACCCAGTGACTGCCCCGAAGCTTAAGCAGGTATGGGTCCCCAAGGTCAATGATAAAGATAATTCAGGGGTGGAAGTGAGCAAGGCGGAATCTGTTAAGAGCTTGGAGACCCAGATTACCACTAATCAGGGTAACATTGATGAACTTCTACCCAAGGTGGAAATTCACGAAGATATGGTGGTCCTCATCAAGAATGTCAACCTGGCTGTCAGAGTTGACTCAGGCAAGTTTATATTCTCTTTCCCTGATTTTTCTAACCCCGCTCAGAAAGAAGTTGATAAGGCTTCACGGACGGAAAATCAGGATATTGGGAACACCCCCGACTCAGAAGACAAGGTATGGACAATAGTGAACAGAAAAAAGGGCAGAGGTAAGAAGAAGTTAAGTTTTAGCCCTAGCAGATCTAGTCCAAGAAAATTGACCATCCAAGCGGGGGTTGGTTTTGAGGGAAGTATAGGGTTTAATGGATAGAGACATTAAATGTATTACACGGAATCTCGAGTGGTATTAATAAATAACATTAAAAGGGAAAGATTGAAGGTTTGTCTATCATCTCTCAACCCTGACTTTTTGTTTATTCAGGAACATAAATTACATGACTCTGATCATGAGAAAACCATTAGTAAAACTCTTCCTCCTAATTATAGTATTTGGTCTATTCCTGCTAATGATACCTCTGCAGGTATTGCTATTGCTTGGAAGAACTATTTAAATATTTCTGACACTTATATGATCAACAATGAGGAATGGAAGGTGGCAGATACTCTTGTGTACCATTTATAGGATTAGACTAGCTTTGATAAATATCTATGCCTTTAACAATCCCACTGAGAGAGTGGAAGTTTGGACAGGAGTAAAGAATAGTCTGGATAATATTGAGTATGATGAATGTATTCTGGGTGGAGATCTCAACATGGTTACCAATAGCTTCATGAGGAACAAGAATTTTAAACCTCTAAGCGGGGAAGGAAAAGGAAGCTTGGCTGGATCTTACAAGTTGCCACAACTTAAATTTAGCCAGAACCAAGTGGAGCCTACAGTTGGGTGATAAGAGAATTGATCCCACTTTATGCCTTCATGATAGATATTATCTATCTGAAAATTTGTGGAACCACAGTAACAGGGTCATTAATTTGGAAGGATACACTCTCTCGGATCACTATCCCCAGCAGTTATGCATCACGGCTACCAATCAATATAAGAAAAAGAGGAAGACTTATTTCAAACTTAATACCGGTCTATTTGGATCATGATGAATTTATGGATAGATTACAAGAGGTCCTAGTTAGGTTTCCCAAGCCCACAAGCCAATCGGGATGGATGTTCGGTGGATTCAAGTTGCCAAGGCAATCAAGAACCGGCTCAAGGAATGGGGAAACAGTACATCGTGATAAACTCTCCTCCTTGCGTAAATTAAGAGATAGCCCAATGCTCCCCGAGGAGGAAAAAATAACATCGAGTGGAAATTGAGAAGGAAGAGATCAAGATTCTTTGAAGGGTGGAGGCTCAAAGCAAAGATAAGAGAAATCAAGGATGATGAAAGATGCATTTGTAAATACTTCTTTGTAAAAGCCAAGGGCAAAATTAAAAAGAACCACATCTTTGAGATAAGGGTGGGGGATGAAGACATCACAAATGAGGATCGAGATTAAAATTGCCTTGCACTAACCACTTCAAGAATATCATGCGTACCAATCAAGATAGTACCTAGGAGAATATGAATAGATTCATTAACCTCCAAGCAAAGGTTAATATGGAGGAGAATTCCAGCATTGAGAAGCCTTTCTCCAATGATGAGTTATTTCATATTAAAAAAGAAATGGAAAAGGGTAAAAGTCCAGCCCCGATGGGCTCCCTAAAGGAATTTTTATCAAAACATGGCCTATTTTAGGGGATTGCTTCACTAATTTGGCTAATGAGTTCGGGGATTGTAAAATGCTTGGATGCAAGAATTAACACGAGCTTTATCACGCTCATCCCTAAACCGATATGCCCACCTCCTTCTCGGATTATAGGCCTATTTCTCTAACCAATGTGATTTATAAGATTATTTCAGGTACAATTGCCGGAAGGCTTAAGGGTGTCTTTGGAGAGAATCATAAGTACTTCCCAAGTCTGCCTACTTAAAGGATGATTCATCCTTGACAATGTTGTCACGGCTATGTTGGGTCCGAATTGGGCCAAGGACACCAAACAAGATGTTGCTCTTATCAAGCTGGATATCACCAAAGCCTTCGACATGGTAAGTTGGGGCTTCTTATTTAAATGTTGCAGGGCATTAGGTTTCTCGGACGAGGTAATTCTCCTTTTCAAAGCTATACTTTCAAATTCTAGATCTTACTGCTTTTAATTAATGGAGAATGTGGCCCCTTTTTCCCCCGCAAAGAGGGGTAAAACAGGGATGCCCACTAGCTCCATTCCTATTCCTTATTATTATGGAGGCTCTTCATGGTAAGCTAGAAGAAGCAAAGAGATCTAATATGATCCAAGGCCTCACCCTCCCTGAGAATGGGGAGATGGATCAACTTTTAAATGGACATTTTTGGGGATGATACTTTCCTCCTAGTTTAGATGGACAATAGATCACTTATCAATACTCAAAGCATCTTGGAAGAATTTGGAGTAGCCTCGGGTGCAAGATCAATCCTCTCAAATCTAAAGTGGTTGCAGGGGGATCGAGGTAAAGGGAGAGCAAACATTTTGCTCTCCTAGGGTGTAAGTATATCCTTCCTACTAATGCTTCCAAGATTTTAGGAATTCCCTTAGTCCTTAAAGGTAGTCCTTCTGATATATGGTCTGATATTATTGAGAAATTTCAAAGGAAAGTGGACAGCCTAAACTCCAAATATATTTCTAAGTGAGGCGGGGCCATAATTGCAAATTTTGTCATTTCTTCCTCTCATGTTTACCGGTCATATCCATCATTCTTGCTCCTAAGAAAGTAACCTCCAAACTTCAGAGCATTATTGGGAGATTCATATCCTGTGGGCAGAACAGAAGATGCTGGACTCCTGTGGCTATGGAGGAATGTTGTAAAGGCAGAGGTCTGGGGGGTCTAGGTGTCATAAACATAGAAAAGCAGGGGATTGCTCTTGCAGCTAAGTATCTGTACAAGGCAGCCTATGATCTGATCAAACACCCGGTTTCTATTATCATAAGGCATTACTTAAGCAGATGTCTTTCTTATGGGTGGAGGAAGCTAAATTTAGTGTTGCCTCATGCTATATTTTTTCCAATCAAAGTTCCAAACTCTATCCCTGGCATAATCAAGAAATGGATCAGAGCATGGAATCTAGTTAAAGGCATGTTTTCCTGGAAAGAGGGGTTATCCATGGATCAATCTATTTTTTGGAATCCAGCTCTCCTTACTAATAATGCCTCCTTATGTTTAGCATGCCATTTTCCGGAGCAGGCCAGAATTTGGGGGAGCAAAGGTATCCATGTCATCAGAGATATGTATGATGACCAAGGTATCATCCCCTTTCATCTTTCGGCCCTGGAGGGGGAAGGGGAGGAAACGGAATTGCTGTATAATAATATATGCACATCGCTCTCTCAGGGGACTTGGTCAAATGATGAGGATAACTGGAACTATAATGGTATCACGGGTTTCAAGGTTAAGAATGCTTACAGATACCTGATGAGAGACCAGAAGCTTTCCATTCATAGCAAGTGGCAGACAGATGAAGTGAGATGCATTAAGAATTTAAAATTCATGTGGTCGAGTCCTATCCCCCCAAAAGTGAAGTCTTTTATGTGGCAACTTTGGCATAGAGCTCTGGCCACCAATCATAAAAGATATAGGATTCATATGACAGATTCGGATGTCTGCCCCAGATGTATCAGTCACAGGGAAGATGAAGAACACCTCTTTAAAGATTGTCTCTGGTCGGAATGGGTCCTTGAGCTTGCTTCTAATATCTTTGGATATAACCTTATCATGGCTGACCCGCTGGAGTTCTTTTTGCCGAATAATCCTATCGATTGGAGGATCTATATCCTTCTCTGGCGTATCTGGAAGAGGAGGAACAATTTTATCTTTAACTGCGAGATAACTCACCCGGAGGCAATCATCAAACAAGTTCAATACGACATCAGATGGATTTCAGCCACTTTATAGACTCAATTCTAATTTGTATTCTTCTCATATTTCGTGTATTATCTTCATATCGGTGCGCAAAACTCAAATGGAAGAAGATTGATGCAGATACTAATCAGCAATGGATCAAAGTGTTCGCCCCTCCCAATCTCTACAACCATGAGGAGCCATGCCTTTGTAATTCTTTGTTGCAGATCGAATCCAAATGCTAGAAGAGATTTGCTTTGTGAGGCAAAAAGACAAGAAGGGACGGCTCAACATGGCTTAAAGCAGATCCTCAGATGTGCCCATTCGTGGTACTATCGGGTCATGGTCGAGGCAAGAGGCAAAGAAATCCAGAAATCCAACCTCGTGTCTTACTTTTAGTGGACATCCATGTATGAAGAAGACGATACAGAGTTCGATAACATGCTCCAGGCTATTTTGAATATATTCCATAAACACATACATTATAGGGTTAAACTTCCCTCTAAAAAGTTTCTTCTTTTTGTTACCTTAAACAGGGTTATACTTCCCTTCAAAAAGGATCTTTTGTTAACTTATACTTTATAATTAATATATAAACTCGCCTTCAATCAAAAAAAAAAATTGCAATGCTTACATTCTCTAAACCTGGAACTCTACTATCAACAGTGCAATCGCATTGCAATGCTTCCGGATAATCCCACTGGAATGCATCATCTACAACTATTTTCGTCTCAAATTATACTGAAAAAATAACTGGTTACCCTCATCACTCTCACGTTCATCATCACAGCCAATGCAGTTCGCAAAACCTTCAAATCATTCGTCCAATCTTGCTCTCTTGGGCACTGGTAACATGGCATCCTCTCCATCGATAATAGTCTCCTCATACTTCCGTTTCTTAAGAGCCATATCTCACGCAATTGACACAATAAACAGATACATGCAAATCCATAATTCCATCACCTCATCAACCGGCAGCCTTAATTCTCATTATAACTATCAAATCGCAGTAGATAATTCCTATAATCACCACTCTTATCTACTCCAACAACTGTCGATAATCGAATCAAACGCACCTGTAAGCAATATCACATTATTATCTGTCTTTTCAGTCCTTTCAATAACAGATTTCTATCAGGCCCAAACGAATTCACAAATGCCGTTTGTCAAACTGCCAAATTCAATCAGGCCCAAACGAACTACCTCGAATAATATCTTCGCGGACAGTTGTCTGCCTATCCGTGGGTTTTTTTTTTCCATTTTTTTTTATACACCCTATTTTTTTCCCACTCAGTTAGAGCATCAAAGAATCGAATCTTGGTGTGAATAAATTATATTAGTGTAGATAGTAGTAAAAGATCCTATATAATAAAATCCTATATAATAAAATTATGCAGTAATCTCGCCCTAGATCGGATGGCTTAGATCTAGGGCTAGATTGATCGGATGGTCTGGATTGACCGGGCTGATAGAGAATAGACGGGACTTGGGTTCTAACGGCAAAGCTCACAACCCTCCTTTTTGCTCGCTTGGGATGGATTGATCGGTCTGAATTGATTTAGGGCTGGATTCGAATGTCAAAGGTTAAAGCTCTCTGTTCTGCCATAGTCAAACTCGCAGTCTCCGGGAGATCCTTCCACGAATTGGAGTGATCTTTCATCGACCGAGACCTCCAGACCTCCTTCAACCAGTCATGTAATTCGTTTGCTCTACATGAAGATCACGATTTACACAGGTCAGTTGAAGCAAATTCGTTCTGTGATTTGTCTGCTATGCCAACCATGATTTACACAGGTCAGTTGAAGTGAAAGCTTCTGGATTTACACAGGTCAATTCACGATTTATACAGGCCAGTTGAAGCTGAAGCTTATAGATTTACACAAGCCATAAGCTTATGAACTGGAGTGATCTTTCATCTCACTCCTACATTTGTTCTTGGATTTTACTAAGGAGCCTAAAACACATGTCAGGGCTTCTGTAACTTTGAATGCATTTGTCCAAGCAAAGGTCTTATGCAATGAGCTAGCTGACTATAACTTCATTCCTAGCATATCTCATATGCCTTGCAAATCTGTAAATTCTTGCATTTTCATGTTTGCACAAGAATCTGAGACCTCTGCAGTCTGCCACATGCATTAAAATATTTGAAAAACAAGACTAGAAATTATACAAGATCAGATTTAGCTCAATTGTTACAGCCCCATGTGCCTTGCAAGTGAATTCTGCAATCTTACCTCTGCTACATGCTCTTAAAATACTCATAAAGGCAGGATGAAACAAATTCCATATCCCCAGTGAATTTGAGAGAAGATCCTTCCTAACCAAAGATCCTCTATAATCACGGCATTTAGGTAAAATTTTCTCATCCCATAAATGTTTTGTTTTTCATTAAGGCTGTCTGTAATATTTGAGTCTTTGTTCACATTGATTTTCTGCAGGGAATTGGACTTTGGTGTTCCATTTGAGTCTTTGGCATTCATTTTCTGCAGGGAATTGGACTTTGGTATTCCAACATCCCAATGTGGACAATTTAGCAGGGTTTTTTAGTTTTATTTTTAAGTTCTTGGCACCTTACAAGAAGTAAGTAATGCTTGATGTCTCTATGAGTTCATTAATCAGTTGGCATTGTAATAGCATGAACAGGAAATAATTACTTTTTGATGCATTAATTGCATTGGCAAAAATGAAGGCATACATTGTTTCTCATTGTGTTTCTCATTATCCAAAGAGAAGAGTCCAATGATGTGTTTTTGTGACATGAGCAGGCATTCTTATTATCGAGTTTCCATTTCAAATGTGACAGGATAATGCCAACAAAATTGAGCATTACACTAACCAGCAGCTAATCGAGGATAACACTAATCGAGGATTTTGTTCAGGGCTCGAAAATAGCAATGTATCTAGCCAGTAAAAATGCCGCTAGGTATTCGAGGCTTCCGGAAAAAAATATATGTTAGTACATTTTTTAGTGTAATATGCCGGAAATTTCTTATTTTCTTGCCGAAAAATTGCCGGAAATTTTTCAAGGTGACCGGAATTTAACACGAGTGGGCGGATTTTTAGGGGAGGAACTCCCCTATTTTCGAACCATGATTTTGTTGTCTTAGTGTAAGCAGCTGAATGCTTATATTAAGACAACAAAATCGAGCATTGGAACTCGCAAATGATTAGACCCATTTTGATATTTATGTGTGCTATGGTATTTTTGAAAGCAGCTTCTTTAAAATTCATATAGCACAATTTTGACCATAAAGGCCTTTCAAAAAAGATGTACTTATGCGTTATATGTTCATGCCATTCATATGCTCATGCCATGACATATTGGTTCTTTCGTGTATGAATAGCATTCAAGCTAGAGCCATCATGGCATTTGCTGATGTTGGAGGTGTAATCTATTGCAAAGCTGGAATTTCGATAAACCTCTGCTAACCTTGAACGAATTGGTATCAGATGTGATGAAGTTTCTAAAGTTTGATGGTATACCCTGTGAGCCACCTCAAGCTATTTTTTTCTTTTTTTCAGCCTTTTGTTTATGTTTATAACCGCCCTCGGTTATTAGAAGCACGTGCTGTTTGGTAGCCAAGATGTGAATGCCTCTTTTTTCCCATGTGACTGCTTTTTTTCTTTTTCCATATGGTTACTGTTATAGCCAGGCATACTATATACCTACTGTAAGTCTTAAGCTTCAAGTTGAACGTTCTAAAGTTTCTTCTGCATTCATCAACCTTATTTCTGAAACTCTTCCATATGTGCTTGACCATATATATTTCTTGCAATGGGCCTAGAGCAATTTAAAGCTGATGAGTTTGGTAAAAAAAAATATTGTTAAGAGCCTGGGTAGGTTGATCAATTGTATTCATAAGATTGGAATTTTAAGGGTCCTTCAACTCTATACGTGCCAATAGGCAGTGAAACACTAATTTTTTAATGCTTGACCATACATGTAGAGTTTGCCAATAACATTTTTGTATTTCTTACACTTGACAGTACGTTGAATATGAAGGGCATCATGGTCTGCGCCAAGCTTTTGTAGGATGTAGATGAAAGTCAAACTGAATTCTTAACATAGTGATGGCAGTTTTGAAGTATGTTCAGGGCAATGATGTCGAGGATTTAAGATCTGTTCTGCAAGAGATGCTTATGTACACAAATTATGAATTAATTATTATGAATCCAAGATTTTTTTTTTTTTCAATCATCTCTTCCTTATTTTTTTATTTTTTTGAGACAATCTCTTGGCAGGTTTTGGGCATGACATTCAATGTTGCCATGCTATAGATAAAAGTTTTAGTGGATATGCAAGGCATATCTCTCTACATTAAACGTTCCTTTAGTTGGGATGATCAATATTCCTTTTAAGAAGAGTGAGTTTCCAAGGTGATACATGTAGAAAGGTGTGGATGGAACAAACAAATGTTGAAAGATGTGGATAGAATAAACAAGGGTATACAATTAGATTATTTCTGTTATAGGAAGCCAACATATGGATGGAAAAAACGAGGGTATACACTTTAACTATTTTTGTTATAGGAAGCAACATATTGTATTAAATTGTATGGGAGAAATTATAAAGACCAAGAGTTCTTCAAGAGGTTTTATTCTTATATTCAGTCAATAAAAGTAGCTTTTTCCATATCTTTATCATTCAATTTATTCAGAGTAGCAATCAATGATGATTTCTTAGTGCATGTACAATGGAATATTTAGGTGGTTCTAGGTTTTTGCAATACAAACTTATGAGTGTTAATATTGCTCATTCGTTGGGTACAATGTTTCTTGAAGCAAGTTTGATATAAGATTGTCAAATTCACAAGTAGGTAACACATCAATACAAAGAAGCCTTACCCAGACAACATTCATAAACAAACACTCCATGTCCAAATTCATGGAATGCCCACCGAAGGTGGGCAATTTCCTAGTACCATATGCTTTTTACAATTTTGAGACCTTAATGCCTTACCGGAGAAAGAAAGCCAAAATGAATACTGGATTCTACTTGATGCAAAACGAAAGACCAGAACAGTAACAAGCAGCACTGTGCAAAATACCAACCCTAAACAGAAAATGGGGCCATGTTAAAAGAAAAAGCAGCCCCGATAGGCGGCAACTTTGTCATCATCCTAGATTTTTTTTTTTTTTTTTTTTGGTTAGGGCGCATAAAGCGGTGGCAGATCCAGCGCCTTCTTTCTCAAAATTGATCCGTTCTTCCGTAATCCGTAGGCTTATTAGTGGGTCACAATCTGCTGCCTCGTCCACAGTTGTACAGATGGACCCATTAATTTTTTTAAGCCACTTGGGCGGTGCGCTTGAACCCTAAATTTGTCTTTCAGGCTACAAAACAATGGCCTTCATGCTTGCTTTTGTCTTCTTGCCAATATGCCCTCCAACAAACTCACTGGGTTCCTTCCATTTACTCTGCCATTCCGTTTCTGCCACTTTCTTCTCCATCTTTTCTCGCTCGCCATATCTTTCTTCCACACAAAAAAATCCCCTCATATTCTGCATGCCTTTGCTTCCTTGCGCATTCTACAAAGTTTTTCTTTTTTTGCTAGTCTCATTGGGTTGTTGAATCTCAAGTTGTGGAATGAATATGGCGCACAGTGATGTAACTTCTCCTGGATGGCCCCTAGATCTTCATGTCAATATGCTCCTTCAATCTGACCATGACATGCCTGACCCTTCAGTTTTTTCTTCTCTCAGTTTCTCAACAAGATCTTCCAATAGTTTTCAGACAGAAGCTTCAGAGGTATAACTTCAATGTTGCTTTTGCAAAGTCTAGTTATTTTCCTAGTCTAATCAGCAGATTTCTGTAGTCTTGTACTTCCAGTTTTTATGAAAGGAAAACCATTACTTTGGGAGAAATGCTAGGCATCAAAGCCTCAAATTTCACGCGAAGAATTGCGCGGAGCATCACAGGATCATTCAGATCAACTGAAGGTTCCTTACAAACCAGTGAGGAAGCAAGCAAGAATAGAAGAAGATGGAAATTATTAAACTGCAAGTGCAGGTCTGAAAACGATGTAGTGGATTCTATCATTTGTGTTGAGAAAAAGACATATAAGAATGCAGACTATATACAATTTCTCATGAATCATCCCCTGATAGACAGGGACTGGGAACTAGGAGATCTTTTGGAATCTGCAAGCTGCACTGCAAAGCCAAAACCAGAACAAGCCTGTAAAGAAGATGATGAAGGTGCATGTGAAAAAATTAAAGCAGATAAAAATTCTTATGACGAGGATAAGCTTGTTCTTTGGATGTTAACTCCTGTTCGTTAGTGATCCCCATATTCAAATTTTTGTGTTTGGAAGGTGTATAAATACGTCATCAATGTCAATAATATTGAATTGAATTGAATTGGATTTTATTGTGATGAGGATAAACTTGTTCTTTGGATGTTAACTCCTATTCCTTAGTGGCCATTTCCATATTCAAAGTTTGTGCTTGGAAGGTGTATGTATACGTCATCAATGTCAATAATATTAAGCACATTTGTATTTTATATGCAGAGAATGTTGTCCACCATCTTAAAGCATTAGTTCTTTGTCTTACACTCTTTTCCCATGTTAGACACACTTCTTAGAAAGCACTTGGATAAATAAGAGTATGACACCATAGAATGTGAAGCTTCCTTTCCCCACTTTTTATGTACAACATATTATTATAAAACATCTTCCCATGTAGCTAGATACTCACTACTAGAGGTATGAATAGTTAAAAGTAAAGAAGTACATGACCAAAGCACCTTGCCCTATACATGATGGTACTATGTCAAGAATCCCAAAGCATTGCAGTCCAACATCATGTTTGCCTTTTTATTTTCGAGATTCATATTTTCTTCCTCTCTCTTATCATAAACATGAGATGAGATATGGGTCCTGATCTAACAAGATTTATTGATTACCACAATGTGTGTCTCCATGAACATAACCCCCACAAATCACATCAATGAAAGCATGTTATTGGAAACTATTTACCACCGAAAGTTGACAATTACACGACACTGACACTGCAATCTCTAAAAACATTGGACATGTTTTATGTCTGATATGCATTATGCATTTTCAAGGAGAAGCTTGCAAATTGGGATAATGCTTTTAATACGCAACAAAAGAGAGGGGTTTTTGTGGGGATATTTATTTTACCTATGAAAGGCACGTCATTCCCTTCAACGTACTATGTGGTTCTTTATAAATAGATCGATATTATAAAATACTATTCAAGTATCCAACAGCAATTCTAGATATGCAGCAATGTTAGGCTCTCTAGATGGTTAGAAGATCTCTTCGCCTATGTTTTTGAGCCCCCCTTTGCCACAAACATAATCTTCTTGCTAACTTCTGTACCATCCTGAATATATATCCCATCGCATAATCAATATATGTCTCCTTCTTAGGTAGGTAAGAAAATTAAACTTAGAATCAAAACTAGTACAGAAGCTACGGGATGAGAACTGGGAATGCTGGGGGTTCTAGGAAAAGCCATGTCATTAATACTAGGAAGTAGGATCGTATTAGACTCTCCCCTTTGCTCCTATCCAATGAAGATTCTTTTCTAGAATATTAGATGACCAAAGTTACCCTAAAAAAAAAGGTTTATTGTCTTGCTAGATAATACAAAATGGATCAATTCCTATGCAAGAACACAAGTTCCTATCTTTTGGGTTACCCCAACGTGGAAACCTTTGCAATATTAAAGTAGGTTTATTGTCTTGCTAGATAATACAAAATGGACCAATTCATGTGCAAGAACACAAGTTCCTATCTTTTGGATTATCCCAAGGGGGAAACCTTTGCAATATTGGATTGAATCATAATGTTCTACATATTTTGTAGAATAGTTCCAAAGCAAGACCTAGATTGAAAGGAAGAATGTTCGATGAAAAAATGTTCTTTCCCTCTCGTGTTGTGCGAGGGTAAGAATCCACCATTATGCGAGACGTGTACTATGTTATATTTGGGATCTGGGGTTTAGACGAGGTGCCATGCAATTGTGCCTATAGGGTTATTTTTCAACTACTACAGTGTCCTAATGAATCTACTTTACACTCCTCATATCTGTCGAATTTTAACAAGCATCAACAACACCCATGTAACTGACTTTATAAGAGATGTTTCAGTTGTATTCACTACATATCAACACTTATATTCATCTACATAATGCTTCCACAATGAAAGTTCAGAACCTTCAACTGTGAACTACAAGATCAGCGTGCTAAGTGTGATGTTCCCCTAGAGTATACGATACAAATATATATGTTCTACGGCCATGTCACTGTACAAGTCTTGCCAATAGATGTACGCATCGATATAGGCCATATCTAGCATGGGGCAAGACCAAGTTATTATCATAATTTGGTATGGAAGCCTATTTTCCACATGGCCACACCCCATAAGTGTCATGCCAAATGGATGCACCCCATTGGAGCCAAGTGGACTAAAGCCTAGAGCTAGCACAATTTTGCTCCACCATCTGCTGCAACCTTGAATAGCTCTTCCAAAAATCATATTTGACAGTATATCGTGCTACAGTAGCCCTAGGAGCGCACATGCATCAGCTTGAGGAGCGCCTACTTTAGAGTATCTGTAAGAGATGGAGACCCGGGGAGTCGGAGATAACACTTCAGAAGCAAGTATTTCTAGTAGATAGCTAGGTAGTTCATCTGGTAGGAATTAGCATCCCAGATGGGATTAATATGTCGTATCTCTTGTAGAGCCATTCCAAAACTACAATCCTGATCATGGACCTCAATCAATGAACTAAGTTCTATGCATGTGCTTAGGATTATGTTGGGGTGGTCACCACTCACCACACTCGTCACCACTCACCACACTCACCACTATTGAGGTGGTATAGAAGACTATACCGTATATGGAGTGATATATGCACATGCACGCGTGCAGGATATTTGCACGTATGCATTGTGGAGGGAGGATGATCACTGTATTATCTGAGCAGAGGGAGAGAGAAGAAGAGGGAGACGGTATATTGAGAGAGAGTATTTTGCTTGATCTAGCTATGGAGATGATGAATCTTTGTGTTGTGCATTGCCTTGATTTGATAGATTGAGCTTGGATTGTTGGGTTTTTCATCCTTCTTGCAAGGTTAGAGTTCAGGCTCTAACAATTTGGCGACCACAGGTCCATTGATTGGCAAGAATTTCCATTGAAAAAGGAGTTGTTACCATTGGTATTGGTGATCGTCGGTAAAGAACGACACCATTGAGGAAGGAGCAATTTCTTGGGTGAAGGGGATTTTGCCGTAATTGATTTGTGGGGTACAATTTGACAAAGGGAGCATAGTTTTATGCCCAAGAGAAGTAAGAAGGATATACCACCAAGCTCCATCATAACAAGAAGGGGACCGGTAACTCAATCTTTGGACTCAAAATTGCATCAAGATTTAATTTTGTCTTTAGATTTGGGAGAAGATCTGGGGTCTAATTCTCAGATCCAGGAGGTTCTGATTCCATTTACAGATCTAGAAGGTAATCCAATTTCGTTTTTCAAATTGAAGGGAGATTCCATTTCGTTTATTCAATTTCAAGAAACCCAAGAAGAAGCAAAGATGGCTGTATTACCACCTATGATATGGGGTTTTCAGACAATGGGGATTCCAAAGTTTGATGATCTGGTAGATCGGGATCCTTTGAAGCATATTGTGAAGTTTGAGAGGTATTGCCAGCAATGTAAGTTACCGGTTGGTGATTATTTGCTTTGGTTTCATAGTTCTTTGTAAGATTCAGTGGAGGAATGGGCATAAACTCAGCCAGATACCATGACATATCAGGAATCAAAGGAAGCTTTCATTGCTAAGTATCAAGAAGTTCATGGTAAGGATAAGACTATGGAAAGGTAGACCAATTTCACACAAAAGGAAGATGAATCAATTAGAGAGTATAATCAAAGGTATATTGCGGTTCTCAAAGCTGTGGTTCATTGGAAGATTGCACGGAATGATGAAATGGATATCCAATGGTATGTGAAGGGGCTGAAACGAGCTATTGCTCATAAAGTGAAGGCTAAACAACCTACCACATTGCTAGAGGCACAGAAGTATGCTCTCAAGGCTGAAGCTGGGATACATTCATGAAGTTGCTGCTCCAGAGCCTTCGAAGGAACAAGCTTTGAAGGTGTCAGCACCTAAGAAGGTGCAATTCAATGTGTTGTCCACAGAACAATTTCAATCTATAGAAGAAAATCAGCCCATAGTGATGCCTCCTGTGGTGCATGAGGAAATTCAAAATGAAGGTGATGTGATCAGCCAAGTTTTGGCCACTAAAGTTACACTTACTCTTGAGCAATTGATGCATTATTCTCCAAATTTGTTGCAAGAGTTAGAGGGAAGAACAAAATCAGAAATTTCAGTCCAACAAATCATATCAAATGATGCCGACAAGAGGAGAATTGAGCCACCAGCCCGGCAATCCAAGGATCCTGGGCCATTTCTTTGTGATGTGAGTATCAATGGATATTTAATCAAAGATGCCAACATAGATACCGGCAGCGGAGTGAATGTAATGCCTTACCACATAATGCTTCAAGTTGGATTGAAAATGATGGAACCGACAACTATGGTGCTCAAAGCATTCAATCAAATGAAGGTGCAGCCTATGGGAGTCATAAGAAATGTCTTATGCAAGGTCTATGAGGTGGAAGCAATCTTGGATTTCATGGTTTTAAAATTTCCAGAGAGTGTGCATATGACGCTCCCTGCTAAATATACGGCGCCCGGCCGTACACTCCGCAGGAAATCCCCCATCCGGTCCTTCGACCGCATGGGCCCTCCGTCTATCCCACACTCTGGGATCACCGTAGTGCGGGAAGGGGACACGAAGGTGTCTTGCGCGCCCTTCCCCTATGGGCTCCTATCACAACGGAAGCATAAACAACGTCAGAACTAGCAATAACAATACATCATACTACCTCGAAGGGTAGTCAATCCACATATCCACAACTGCAAAGAAGATAATCCTATGCCATAAAACATGAGAGCTCCTACCCATGACTCCGACTCATAAGGAGGATGAATGACTGGCTAGGCCTCAAGATATAGCAGACCGAGTCATAACAATGGCTGGCTATAGACAATGGCTAGGGTTGACCACTCCATCCGCCCCTCCTGTGCATACTTTGCAGATGGGCTCGATCAGGCTCTGGCATGACTCTAGCCTTCCATATACGCAATCCCATGGCATCACCCATCGGGACTACTCCAAGTTGCATCTCCCTGGTCCGTCGAGGCAGGAAGGGTTGCATCTCCCCTTCCCGGGGTCTAGAGGTTCCACGGGCGGCTAGAGAATCGTGGCGACACACGATTCATACCCGACTGAACCCCCCAAAACAAGAGCCAAGCTGACACTTGCAACTCTTGAGAGGCAGGGCGACGCCATCGCCCCAGGAGGTGTCAGACCCATGCTCGGCCCACACGAAGTGACCGACCATAAGCCTAACCCACTATGGGATCCCCCGTAGCCCCCACTCGGCAGGGATCCTCCCTCCGCGTTGCCTCTAGCCCTGTTGTGTAGTGCTGAGTCACATCATAGCCTCCATAGCCCGGTGCGTTCCTATGCACAGGCCGCATCTAATAGGAACTAAGGGATCTACACTATGAGCATACTACATATGGCCCTAGGTCTCTACCCCCCTTCCCAATACAAGAGGAGCAAACATGATCAACCAACATCCCATAACATCATATCATGATCATCATAATAAGAACATCTTAACCTAATCATACATATCTAACTAACAGTTAGGGTTCCTTGATTAGGGTTCAAGATGTTGAATAAGGGTTCTAGGATGGCTCTACTCTAGCTACGAAATACTAACCCATCTGGAGTGCTAACTTCCAGATGATATACCAAGAGCACTACTCTACATACCTGCTCCAAAAGCACTCCCTCCCAATCCTGGCGTCTCCATGGTCTTCGAAGTGTTTGAGGTAGCTCCCACTCCTGCTGATGCGCTCACGCTCCAGGGGCTACTATGCTAGGCTATGCCACAACAACGGCTCAAAAACAGAGTTTTGAAGGGAAGAAGGTTCAGACGGGCTGGAGCCGCAAAAAAAGAGGCCTAGGGTTAGGGTTTGGGCCTTTATAGGTTAGGGTTCACTTGTTATGCCACGTGGCTCCAATAGGGTAAGTCCGTGTGGCGGGTGCCCAATAGGTTAAGGCCACGTGAAAAATGGTCTTAACCTAAGGTTGGCTAAGTTATATGAATAACTTAGTCATGCCCCCTAGTGCCACAATCTATGGTATACAAGGCTATGAAGATAGAATTGTATAGTGACGGACCTGGAAATATATGTATTTATGGCGTATATTTCCCTGGAACGTCACATTCTCCCCCCCTTAGGATAATGCTGTCCTCAGCATTACGCTAAGGTGACTAACCTACACTAATCCCATCGATCCGAGACATCGGATCGCCATTCTAGAATGGGACGAGCATGCATGTTTTGCATGCATGCGGGCGGCGCATGCCCGTTCTGGTTGGGAGTTCGCTATTTTAGGCGTTTACGCCCGACTTCTCTCCGAGCTTCCTCTTCTCTCTCCAGATTACCTTATTCTCTTTGAATTGTTTCCGAGGCGGGAGGGCTTCTTCCCGCCTGGTTTGGCCAATTTTTCTTTCATCTTTGTCCTTTATCGGCCTTTAGCCTTCATCCTGTGACCTTCGTCCCGATCCTAGTTTGTTAAGGAAGTCCTTTGGTATTCGGGCGGTTTGTTGGTTTCATGCGAGTCCCATTCTAGAATCCCATCGATCCGAGGACATCGGATCGCCATTCTAGAATGGGACGAGCATGCATGTTTTGCATGCATGCGCGCGGCGATGCCCGTTCACAGTTGGGAGTTCGCTATTTTAGGGCGTTTAAGCCCGACTTCTCATCGGCGCTTCCTCTTCTCTCAGCGATTACCTTATTCTCTTTGAACCCACCCTCCCCCCTTCTTTGTTATTGTATTTTTATCGCGTGGCACGCCACAGAATCAACCCCTCCACTCACGGGAGGTTTGTTTTGTCTTGTTGTTTTGTTGGTGATGTGCGTGTACGTGTTAGTTAGCGGCATCCATTTTCGACTTTTCCATTCGTGGGTTTTGGGAGCGATTTTTATGCCTTACGTTTGTCAAAGCCCCTTGCCGAAGGCTTATCACTAGGGTTTTTCCTCGAAAACCCGAAAGGGCGGGGTTTTTTAATCCCGGTGATAAGTTTTCGGCAGGTACACTAGCCCAGTCTCTATTAGCATTGTATTTTGTTGGGGTCCAAATGATATAATTGGATTTTCCCTTTATTTTTTTATGGGTAGTTCGCATGTGTGCGGCTACCCACTATCCACCATTGTAGAAAATCTGCTGAGATGAATGAGAAGCAAGTCTAAGGCGGTTTGTTGGTTTCATGCGAGTCCCATTCTAGAATCCTGCAAAAGCACACAACAAGAATATATGAACTTAACTCTATTGAAAAGATCAACTTTTCGTTACTTACTTATTATATTATGTAATTATAAAGCTATATTTATAAGTTATACAAAATTATATAGCTATAACAACTATTATTATAAAAGTATCTATATATAATAATAAAGGCGTTTTGTGATAGTCTGTGCGCACTTTTGACCGTTGATTTTTTTATTTTATTTTAGTTCGTTAGATTTACAGTTTTGTTTCGCGGGCAGTGTGGAATAGGGTTCCACTCAAAACGATCTCTCCTTTTGATAATGAGTTCGAATGGTATTTTTTTTCTCTTCGCTTTCCTTTTTATTTTTGTTGTCGTGATCTTTATTCTTGTGATTGATCTCTTCAACATATGTGTTCATGTCACTTTGTCCCTTGCAGACTTGGAGAGTTCTGTAAGCAATGAATAAGTGGAACTGTGTAAAGATATCAAGTATTTGGATGTATCTTCCATTAGAATGCTCAGAAGCATCAGGAGAGCGTGGATCAGACTTCATCTCATATTGCAGAGAGCTGAAATTTGGTACATGTTACTTAGTTAAATTCTTATTCTTATAGATCACCATGAAACAAGCTGCTTTACTTCATGCATCAGAAGGCAATACTTCATCTTCAGATGGTTTTACCCTTCGTTTTGTGTATGATATTGACCTTCCAACGTTTCTATTATGCATGTAAAATATCTAGCATGTAGGAAAAGGTAAAATATCTGCTTCCAATGGGTGACTTATTTTCCAGCATGACCTTACTTGTAATTTTCTGTTAATGGAGCTCTTCGGAATGAATCTCTTCTTTTCTTTGTCAAGATAGGAATTAGAGGGTTGAGAATTTTTATATATATATATATATCGGTGTGCTAAGATTTTGCAAATTGGAATGTTGTATTTATGCATACTTGCATCTTATTATATGGACTTGTTCTTTTGGGTGCCGGCGCCAATCGGAGGAGTTGGTTGCCCAGAAAGTCAAAGGAATGCCCAAAGTTTCTTTGAGTCTATCTAAACTCCCCGACCACGATTTGCGGATGATGATGATGGGTGAGATGGAAAATTACAATTGTGCGAGAACTTGGAAGTCCCGGCTACTTTCTACAAAGAAAGTTAGAGCTGAAATTCTTGGTTCTTTGTTAGTTATTATTTTGCGGTGAATGCATACGAGAAACCAACGTGAATGATTTTGCTTGGATCGCACCATAAGCTTCCTAATTGCTTTCTTCTGCCGATCATGCTTTGGTGTGCATAAGAGCTTTTCTGCGTTTTATATGCTCCGAAGTTTACATGTCGCAAATATTGCACCCGAAGTTTATTTTCGCGCGACCATTCAATCACCGAGATATAGGTCATGATTTATCGGAGATTCTACGTGTGTGAAGGTAAGAATGAGTTGGACATATTGTGCCGTTTTGAATGTGATGTACGCGTCCAAGCTTATCGTGCTTCTCGCATATAAATCTTGCTTATTTTACGGTGTAAATCTAATTTTTCGGGCAAAACATTTAGGCAATATGCACTTAGTTGGATGCCAAAATTCCAGAGGTCGCAAGATTTATCTGTTGGAGCATTGGCGAAGGTTTGGCTGTTAGCCGGTGGATTGCCAACGATGATAGCATTATTCACGTGGAAATTCTTTTAATATCATTATGAAGATGCATTTGAGATCTTGGGCTACTCTATGTGCCTTTGCAAAAGGAGCGCAGAAACTTTGAAAGCGGAACATGGCACTCATTCTTCTCCGGTCACTTGAGAAATGCAATTTCATGGTTATGGTCCATGGTATGAAGCCACGATAGGGAAATCCTTTTACTATTCTTAAAGCTTGTGCATCCGCTTCATTTCTGCCGAGAGTGGTAGATACATCCATGAAATTATTCATGAAATTGAATGGGAATGAGATAATGCATTAGGAAGTATGGCATATGTGGTAACTTAGAAGAAGCCCATAAAATGTTCAACAAATTGGATAATTGTAAATGTAATATCTTGGATTGTTGTGATCAACATATATCCTAGAACTTGGATGCGAGAAAACAGGGCTTTTGGGCTCTTCCATTGTATGGTTGTGGCACAACAAAGCAAATGACATTTTAAATCAGCCCGGCCTCTGTGAAGAAAAGGGAAAAAGCCCGAGGGCCCTTACTTCTCTAGCGCTTCAATCTCACGGAAATGGAAGCTCACGGTACTTCATGGAGATGATATTTGACTCTGCAGAAAACCATAGGCGAGCCGTGATATTTCTGTGTATAATATCCCTTTTTCTATATCCGGTTTCGCTTTTGTATGACATGATTTTTCCTCCCACCTTAAGCCTGCAGGTCTATAGTGCCGATACCCCTTGGATAAAGCTTCGACTGCCATAGCCAAAGCTTCGGCCATTTCTTTTTTTTCGGTCGTTTTGTCTTTTTAAGTCATGCTTGTTTAGATGTTGGTGCTTGTTGCGGTTCATCCATGCGTTGCCGTTTGGAGGAGTTGGGGAGAGTGGAATGGGTTTTACCATGGTAAACATTCTTTTGATGCCTTTAGCCATATGAAGGGCATTCTCCATCGCCCATCTTGGGGAGATATTGCACTGCAGATATCCCCTTTTTTTTAAAAAAAAGCAATCCTTGATTAGATACCGCTTGAAGGCGACTTCTTAAGTGTTATACTCACGCTCTTGGGCTTGAAGAAACATTGAACAATGGCATAGCAAGCTCGAATGCTTTTCTTTGTGGCATTGGGTTTTGTCAAATTGTTGCTTTTGATTTATGGCGAGAGGATTTAAGGCATAAAATGGCAAGATAGATGACGGTTTCTTTGGTTCAACTCCAACCATACAAGTTCATGGTTTTACATGTGCACAGGTTAGCATTTGTTTGCTTTGTAATTTTTCTAGAAAAACCGAAGCCGGGGAAAGTCAATGTCATCGATTTCTTTGTGATATCTTCTCGGTGCTCTGTTGAAATAGTGCCTTTCTTTGCTCGAAAGGGAGTTCATCCTACCGTTATATCGATTCTCTATATAACATGTTCTTTGGTCAAATTGAGATGCTCTAAAATGCTAGCTTTGACCTCTCGAAATGTTGGGTTCTCTGCATGGCAAGTGGGATTGGCATCGGGATTATATTTCTACAAGACGAAGCAAGAACCCAATGGGTTATATCCTATCAATAACATTTTGGTTTGTGTAGCTGAAAAAGTCAAACATGGATAGGCGGACTTGAATTCTCGCATGATGTTCATATTATTCTAGGCGATTTCATATTATTGCAAGATTTCGTGACAAAATATTGTGTTAAGCATTATATCTCTTGACAAGGTTATGTTGTGATCGGGAAGCACATGAGAATAATTTTCAAGGTCTCTAAATTTATGTAAGATATGAAGCTCACGATCTTCAAATTTATGGGACATATGGAGAAGGAACTAAGGTTGTTTTTGACACCATGGTAACTATATTAATTGCGGGAAGCGTAATTAGCATATCACCACCAATGCAGAGAAATATATAACAAAGATCGAGAGCGGTTTATGGGATGCGGCATAAGTCTAGAACAAGGGTAAGGTACCTCACTTTAAACTTAAGGTCCGAGTGTAGAAATGGATCAGTAATTCATGGATCGTGTAATGAGTGCGGTTGCATGGATCGATAATTCATCAAATGCAGGCCCAAATGGAAGTTATTTCACCTGACTAAAGGTCTTCCGGAAGCTTTCTACTAAATGGAACAATAATATCTTGTCTAGAATACTCACAAGTTATTTGTGTAGATGTGAATACAATGGAGAAGCATGTTGACTTAACTCGATAGTAGACCCGGTCTCTTACCAAACAACATGGAGAGGTACAAAATTATTTGTTATTTTTTTGTCCACATGGATTGAAAAAAGCGGATCACGAAGGTCCTATCTTTTGGGTGCGGGGATGAACCCCATTGATTGCAGATATTGACATGGCGAAGTGGAAGTTATTTCACTAGTCTGAAGGTCTTAGGAAGCCTTCAACTAAATAGAACAGGAAGCCTTCAACTAAATAGAACAATATATTGTCTAGAATACTTGGCGTGTTATTTTTCTAGGCGTGAATACAATGGAGAAGCATGTTGAGTTAACTCGATAGTAGACCCGTCTCCAAATAATGTCACTAGCAAATGCATATGTGGTAGTTAGGTTTATGACCGACTTACCAAACCACATGGAGGTACAAACCGGCAAAAAAAAAAAAAAAAAAAGGAGAAACACGCTCTCCTTAAGCGGATGCACGGATGTAATTTAGTCTCTTAAGTGGACAAAATCCAACACTTTGTACTAGCCACTTCTTTGTCCAAGGTGTTTTATAGAGCAAGTGAAGCAACATTACCTATAAAATGAAATTTAGAAGGATCTATCTTTTTCTTGTTTCTTTTGCATTGCTAATTTACTTGGAATGTCTTATACTAGCACCGAGAAACCCGAAAATAGTAAATACAAAGATGTCCTTTTGATTATTTACAACAATGTCCATCTATAATAATTGAAAGCAAAATGTTTGAAGTCCATCTACAAATTACAACCAAATGTCTTTAGAGATCTATACTTAAAGATCAATTCTTACCATAATAGTAGGCTCTTCTAATTTTTCTGGAAAATTAATAAATAAGCGAATGTTTATATGACCACAACACCGAAGACAACGAGGGCAAGACTTCCCCTCCATCGCCAATATAACCCCACATTTACTCAAGCTGGATTAACTTGAAGCTTGATTAACTTATCATACCTTAACCAATGCGTTCAACCCAACTTGCTTACACACAACCCTATAAAAGTTTATGCTTTGGTTCAACTCTTTTGGAAGTAAGAGAAGGTGGATTTTTGCACAATGCGACTTCATTAAGCAAGCGGAGCAAATCATTGATAAACGCACATGAGGCTTCAAATTGTGATATTTGTTTTTGATCACATGTATGCCATTACTTCATAAATAGTGCATGTTCCTTACAATTAAAATCACAGAGAGGTCTATAAATTGTACTTTCATCTATTCTCCTTTCATTCAGAATGTTAACTATAAAAAGCAAATTAATAAAAAACCAAGGTCTAAACTGTGGGAAGGTATGGCAGTATAACCTCCAGCCAAAGAGCCAAGTTTTCATACTATTGTTGATTATGTGAAAAGCTCCTCAATTTAGGAGATGAAACAAATCAAGTGCAATTTTTTTGTATCATTGGAGTTGTAGAAGTCACATGGTTTTCTTCAAAGCAACTTATTCACCTATTGCGCTAACACCATTCACATCGTCATTATAAATGGTTTTGATACTTTAAACGACCAATTTTGGTATACTTCTAATTTTTGTTAGGCTTTTGAGGTATGCCCGAAGAAAAGCCCAGCAACGCTGGGCACTTTTTCTAGTACACATATAATATTATTACAACAAATTTAGGAGTTCATAGTTAGTCTAAAATCTATGACTCCTATCTTCTCGTAACGTGCTCCCTCCTTCATGCTTCCCTTCACTGGCCTGCACAAGTAGCACATTGCGTTATATAAGTTAATAAGTTTGTGGTTTTAGGGGACCACCCCCCTTACCTACCTCCTTGAGCCGAACTACCAGCTCAAGGTTACCCTACTACCTTGCACTCGATTATGGCCCTTTCGGATTTGATCTTAAGGACCATTTAAGATGATCCTATCATCGCCCATGATCAAGTGCTACCTTGTACTCGGTTACCCGGTGCCGAGTACCCCTAGTGCATCATGCCCCAAGGGTTTTATGCTAGGGAACGTCTCACGATCCCATCATCGCGCATGATCACTTTGACCTTCACCATGACCCTCCTACGACCAGGTGTGCGTACCCCAGCATCCGATCGATGTCCCATCATCGCCCACCATGCCTCATTCCTCACTCACATGACCCTAATGGTCATGCGCACCTCTTGGTGCGTGCTGGCCTAGAGAATGCCTTAAAGGCGTATCCCATCATCGCCCACACGTTCCAAGATTCTGGCACATGCGCTCTACTAACTAGAATACATGAGCCAGAACTTAAGGCTAACTAAGAAACATACTAAGCTAACCTCCTGGCAAGTCGGCGTCGATCAAATCGGAGACGACTCGCCCATCAAACTCCTTCCTAAACTCTGGGTATTGCTTCTCCAAATCCTGCTTCAATACCCATGTCGCGTCTTCCACGGGCAAGTGCTTCCACTTGACCAAATACTGGAGGAATTAAGACCACCTAGTCTTCTTGAATGACTTATCAAGAAGTAATTCAGCCACAATTTGACTTGATCCTCCGTAATTTCCAACAAAGTTGGAGTATCCAAAACCTCATCAAGGTTAGGATCGTGCCTTTTTAATAAACTCACATGGAAGACCTTAAGGTGGGCCGAGAGCTCCAACTCGTAGGCCTGAGAGCCCACTCTTCTCCAAGGTTTTGAACGGACCGGCCCACCTAGGGGCGAGCTTCTTACAATTGCCGATGCGAAGCTTCCCTTGCTTAACCTTTACTTGAGCCAAACTTTATCTCTCACAACAAAACAACTCTCGAGGAGTTTTATGTCTATCTGCTAGACTCTTCAGATATGCCCATGTTGTTTGAAGATACTCTCACACTTCTACCAAAAGCTACCGCATATATGTTGTCGTTGTTGAGAAACTTCCACCTTGGGCACTAGATTATGCCACATAACTAGGGTCAAGCATTGATAACTGTAACTGATCATGGGGGAGACATCTTCGATGACTCTTGCTTCATATTATTGTACGTAATTGACCAGGTGGATGTACTCGGCCCATTTGGATTACTTGTTCCAATCATAGTTTCTCAACGTGCTCTCCAAAATTGTGTTGGTGCGGTCCCTTTGTCGATTTGACTGCAAATGATAAGCAGAACTCATCAACAAGTTGGTGCAGCTCGTGTTGAAGAAGTCTTGCTAAATGTCGCTAAAGAACTTCGGATCTCTATTGGTGATGATTGACCTGTGCATTCCATGCAGCCTAAAAGAACTCTTATGTAGACCACACGGCTAGATCCAAGGCGGTGTTTATGGTGTGGCATGGCAAGTATGTGCCCTTTTGATAAGCTATATACCACAACCATCAAGGCTTCAAAGCTTCTTGTTGTCCTTGGAAGGCCCGCCATGAAAACCATGCTGAAGACTTCCCACTTGGCGTCTGGCACCTCCCAAGGTTCCAAAACTCCTTGAATTCGAAATTGTTCCGCCCTTGCTTCTTCATGCCTGGCCAGACATAGCTACTTCTAATCTTAAAGTAGGCCTTTGTAAATTTTGCATGGCCGGAAATAGGGCTATTATGCGTGTCATGGAAAATGTTTTTCTTACTTTTTATACTTTGGGTACGCATAATTGTTCTTTGATATTAAAGATTACCTTCCTTTTTAAAATATTTGAAGGTTTCTCTTTCTTAATCCGTCCTTGCACTCTTCTAAAGACTAGCCCATATGTGCTTGAACTCCATGTTGGGGGAGATGGCTTCTTCTATCTTCTTGCCGAATTCGCTTGCCGAAGTGGAGATGACATTGCAAATTGCTGCTTCAAAAGCCTGCCAATGAGTGGCGACGTCTTAACATCTCCACGGCTACATGCTCTTCCATTGATTTGCTGTAGATCACGATGTCGTCGAAGACAATTGATGAAGAAATCATCCAAGGAATCTTCGAAGATGTCGTTCCTTAATTGCATACAAGTTGGTGGAGCATTCCATAGACTTAGGGGCATTACTGTGAAATCATAGTGCCCATACCGTGTTCTGAAGGAGTCTTATAATTATCTTCCCCCTTCATCCTTATTTGCTGATTGCCCGAGCTTAAGTCGATTTTGTAGAAGAATCTTGCTTCTTGGGGCTGATCCATTATGTCGTTGCTTGTTGAGCTGCCCATGGTTGATCATCTTTAGACTTCCATCTTGGCCGAAAGGATCCCCAAGTCGATCAACTCCTACAACTGCTTCTTGAGCTCCGCTAGCTCGGAAGTGCTGATTCTATAAAGAGCCTTGCTGATCGGCTCTGCCTCCGGTGCAAGAGTGATTTCAGAGTCTATGCTTCTATAGAGCAAAAGCTCTCAAATTTCATCTGGAGGTATATATCATGGGACTTCTTAATTAACTTAGAAATTGGCCAAGGCACTGTTCCGAAGTAGCATCTTCCTTCTTACTCTTGTAGTCGGGGTCGACAACTTGTAGCTTATGTACGACCTCATTCCTCATGATGCACTTAAGTAATTGCCTTACTGACATGCGTTGCACGATTGGAATTACTTAACTTAAATTATAAGGTACTTGCCCTTTGGTGCTGGGATAAGTATCTCTTGCTTATGATAATCAATTATTGCCTTAGCCAGCCTTAATATTGCATGCTTATTATGAGGTCATAATTGCCAATGTACATAAGTTGGTGCCGATGCTCTACTTTGCTTCGCTTTAGGTTGATGTCGAACTTGACTCTTGTTCCGTTGGTGCTGCTAATTACTTGGCCTTGGCTTAATTACTGGCCTAGATTTAGACTTAAGAGTCTTGCTCTTAAAGATGCTCGTCATCTAGGAGGTGCAAAATTTATAAGTTAAAGAACTACTTACATAAATCCTATGGCCACAAGTTTAGTAACCATGAGATTACTTTTGGGCACACATAGAATTATATGATTAGATAATTATTCTTGTTTTAGATCTAATCTATACTCTAGGATCTGCCCTTTCTTAATTATTGCCCTCTTGAAGTAGTCCCACCTTTGAGTTGATGCCATCTAAGAAGTTGGCCGGACTTATTAGATTGCTTCCCTTCATTTGATCGGATTATTCCTTATGCTGCGGAAGTACTCGTCATATACATGGTCGACGGTTATCCTATTATTGAATCCTTCTTAGCGAGGTGATCAAGCTCACGAAGAGGTTCCAATACGTTGGATATCTGCCAGCAATGTATGCAATTCTTGTACTCCATACATTTTCTTCCCAATCCTTGAAGCTTTGCTCAATTCTTGGGTCCATCTTTCTAAAAGAAAAGACAAAAAATCTACTCGAAATTTCGTCCCAATCCCAGCATGGATGTTATCACCCATAATTCTAAGAAACTCAACTATCTGATAGGTTCTCTAACTCGCTTCTGGTGTAGTCGTTAATCGTTGGAGTAGCAAGGCAATGATCCATAACTTGTTGAAAAGTCTGGCATCCTTGGAGTTGTTATATGATCATCCAAGTGCTGTGCTTCCTTTCATTGAACATATTCTGACTCTGCTCGTCCTTAATGTTGATGCTGATTTCCTTCATTAACATTATCCCTCTTAGTGGACTTGCTGATGTAGTGGCGACATAAGGCTCGGTGTCGCATCCTAGAGCCTTGAAGGTAATGTCCTTAACATTCTAGAATCTTTCATGTCGCTCATCTGCCTTGGAGGTTACGAGATTCGAGGATGATTCTTCTAACTCCTGAATTGATAGCTTTACCACTTCTAACTGTGCAACTTCTCTTGCTGAGAGGAGTTTATGTGCATCCATCTGCAGGGACTAATCTTGACTGATCGATTAATAATGCTGGTATTTGGTCCCCCATGATGCCTCTTCTTGATGGTGTTTGACCTCCAATCTCTAAGGTAGAAGATTGTTGTGATCTTGAGATGGTGCTGTCGAGGTTGATGCAGCTGCTCTGAAGTATCGGGGCTGATGAGTAAGAAGTTTGTTGCAGTCTCGCCATATTTCTATTCCTGAGGAGCCCACCCTTGCTGGCTTGTAATACCTCCTTAGTCAAAGCATGTTTGCTTGAAGTCCAAATCTGATACTACTATGGCCTGGATATCTATGATAGTTGCCCTTCCGAGGAGGTATGTCCAGTCTCATCCTTTAGGGCTCTTGATATCATAAGTCGATGAAGTCGTCTTGTTGGTGGCGTAGATGTGACATTAGTCATCGATGTCGGGCCCTTCCTCGAGACAATATGGCACTTGGAGAATATCCTTGACTAGGAGGTGTTCCTCCCCTAATGTGATCAATTTTGTAAGTGCCATGATGCCCACTGGCTGTTGCATAGCCCTCTTGGCAATTTTTATGTCTATCCTTGATGTCGCAATCATCCTTCCTATAGGCTCTCCTTTATTTTTCGTGTTTGGGCTTCCCTGTACACCCTCTTGGCCTTTGATTTGCTGAAGTTTCCTCCATAAGTTTGCCCTCTGCTTTCAATTCGTTGATGTTGTCGAGTGTCTCCACTGTCGAGGCTCGAGGATCCGCAACGAAGGTTCTCCTGGCCTATTTTACTGCTCTAAGCACAAGGCAACTAATACTACCATAACAACAATTACTTATGTCTATTTACTCTATAAACCCTATTTTTATACCTTTATCCACTCTATCTCAAATGACCCATTTGGCACTTTACTAGGCACTAAGAAAGGTACTTATTTACTATTATGGGGTGGTATAAGGAGACTCATTCACTGGGTGTACTTGGTGTGCTAGACTAAATTACCTAGATAGAATGAATTCCTAGATAATTATCTATGATACAAAGGCATGGCTGAAGACACTTGATGATAGTGCACCTATAACGTGTGTTGGTGTATCATACCAACGTGTGACAACAATTTCTAAGGCCTTGGCAACTAGCTGGGTTTCTAAGAAAAAGGTTTAATTATACTACCTATGTGTAGACAAGAAGACACTTAGCAAGATAAGAGCGACAACTAAGCTATGATGAGTGCAGATGCTGTCTCTATCTAGCTTAAGGATCTTGGTTCGAAGTCTAAGGCTTGGCCATTAATATTATCTAACATTATTAAAGCTTAAATATAATTGATTGTAGTTCAAACATAAACGATGCCCGCCTTCAGTGGTTGGCACGGGGGGGGGTTTGGAGGGGTTCAACCCTGTGGGTGGGAGGTTCGATTCCCGCTACTGTGGGATTTCTTATAAGATGAGGTTCAAATAGATTGAAAAGCTAGAATGGGGTGCTACAAGACACTAGAATGCATGGCAAGACTGGTACGCTATTGGCAATGCCGAATATGCTGAGCAGCTCTACTGTGCTGGGGATTTGGCCCATGGCAAACCTTCTTCGGAGAATCGAGTCGAGGTGGTGGTGCTTGCTTTTCGACCCTGGTCGGCTACCTTGTCAGATCCATTGGCGGAGATAAATCTTGCATGCCTCCTCCTCCTCCTCCTCCCCCCCCCCCTCCTCCTCCTCCATGTCTTGCTTGAGCTTTAAGTAGCGTCTGCTGATGTTGCCCTTCTTGGACTGCATTGGATGTGGTTTGCCGAGCATAGGCCTCGTCGTTCTTGGCCGCGCCCGCCGCCGCCTCCTCCGCCTCCTCCTCCTCCTCCTCCTCCTCCTCCTCCTCCTCCTCCTCCTGCTCCCCTCTCCTGTTGTTGTGGTCCTTCTTCCTCGGGCTCCATCCTCCTCCGGTTCGTCCGGTTGTGGTTCTCTGATAACCACGCTCACCCTATGCCTATCTTCACACCTCTTTGTTTGCCTCTCCCTTGTGTACGTCTCTTCCTTGCCTACGACTCTTCCTCCCTTTTCTTCCGCATTGCTGACTCCCCTTGCTGTTGTTCCTACTGTTGGGGTTGCTCCTGCTGCCGGAGTTGCTCCTACGGCTTGCTGCTCACGTGCTCTTCTTGGTGTTGGGATTGCTCCTACTGCTTGCTCCTCACCTGCTCTTCCTGTTGCTGGGGTTGCTCCTATTGCTGAGGTTGCTCTTGCTACTTGCTCCTCACCTCCAGAAGCAGACGCCACGATCTCAATTTCCCCCGAGCCTTGCGATCATTCACCTGAAGTGCTAAGTCATTGCTCCTCTACGAGTGAAACGATTCGTCTGAAGAGCTTGAGTGGCCAAGTTCGTCGTCTGGCCTAGGTCGCAGGGCCTCAAGAATTTGCTTGTCGCCGCCCACCGTGAGTGCTTCGACGTTCCGGTGCAAGCTGGAGCTTCCAACCTTTCTAGCTACTTGTTTGGTCCTCCCAACAACTTAGCTTCCTTGATGGTGGCCTCTTCGAGCGATCTTGCCTCTATCTTCGCGGCTCCTTTGGATTGACCTCGTCGGCTGTTCGTTCGGTGGACACTCTTCTGGCAGCTTCGGAGATTAGCTTATAATTCGCCTTACAAGGGTAAAGGAGAGGTTCAAGCTACCATTTGGGGAACTTCTAGGGAGTAGAGGTGCTTCCATAGGTTTATTAGCTACTTTTTCTTAAGAGTAAATTTATTATAACTATGGGTTATTAATTAAGGTACTTCCCCTAATCACTTAACTATTTCTTAAAATTTCCTAATTCTTTTTTTGGGTCAAGTAGTGGTCATTTCACGCCATTTTCTTTCAAGCTTTATTTTGAGCGATTCCTCGTTCAATTTTTTTGCTTGAAAGGTGCGGTTCATGAACAACTTGAGCTCAAATTTACTAGAAGGTTTCTTTTGACTATATTATTTCTACCACTTAGACTATACTTAATCTAATTACGACCCTACAAATGGGAAAAAAATTTCTCCCATTTCGCGGTTCAAGACTGGAATTCTCATTCCATTCCTTAGCTAGGCCGGTTAGTCTACCTATTCAGGGATATGGTCAGGGCTAGCTCTTGATCAACCAAGAACATTGCTCTGATATCATTGTGACGCTCCCTGCTAAATATACGGCGCCCGGCTGTACACTCCGCAAATCCCCCATCCGGTCCTTCGACCGCACGGGCCCTCCGTCTATCCCGCACTCTGAGATCACCGTAGTGCGGGAAGGGGACACGAAGGTGTCTTGCGCGCCCTTCCGCTATGGGCTCCTATCACAGCGGAAGCATAAACAACGTCAGAACTAGCAATAACAATACATCATATTACCTCGAAGGATAGTCCATCCACATATCCACAACTGCAAAGAAGATAATCCTATGCCATAAAACATGAGAGCTCCTACCCATGGCTCCGACTCATAAGGAGGATGACTGACTGGCTAGGCCTCAAGATAGAGCAGAACGAGTCATAACAATGGCGGGGCTGGCTATAGACAATGGCTAGGGTTGACCACTCTATCCGCCCCTCCTGTGCATACTTTGCAGATGGGCTCGATCAGGCTCTGGCATGACTCTAGCCTTCCGAATACGCAATCCCATGGCATCACCCATCGGGACTACTCCAAGTTGCATCTTCCTGGTCCGTCAAGGCAGGAAGGGTTGCATCTCCCCTTCCCGGGGTCTAGAGGTTCCACGGGCGGCTAGAGAATCGTGGCGACACACGATTCGTACCCGACTGAACCCCCCAAAACAAGAGCCAAGCTGACACTTGCAACTCTTGAGAGGGTGACACCATCGCCCGGAGGTGTCCGGACCCATGCTCTCGGCCCACCGAAGTGACCAGACCATAAGCCTAGCCCACTATGGGATCCCCCCGTAGCCCCCACTCGTGGGGATCCTCCCTCCGCATTGCCTCTAGCCCGTTGTGTAGTCTTTGAGTCACATCATAGCCTCCATAGCCCGGTGGGTTCCTATGCACAGGCCGCATCTAATAGGAACTAAGGGATCTACACTAGGAGCATACTACATATGGCCCTAGGTCTCTACCCCCCTTCCCAATACAAGAGGAGCAAACATGATCAACCAACATCTCATAACATCATATCATGATCATCATAATAAGAACATCTTAACCTAATCATACATATCTAACTAACAGTTAGGGTTCCTTGATTAGGGTTCAAGATGTTGAATAAGGGTTCTAGGATGGCTCTACTCTAGCTACGAAATACTAACCCGTCTGGAGTGCTAACTTCCAGATGATCTACCAAGAGCACTACTCTACATACCTGCTCCAGAAGCACTCCCTCCCAATCCTGGCGTCTCCATGGTCTTCGAAGTGTTCGAGGTAGCTCCCACTCCTGCTGATGCGCTCACGCTCCAGGGGCTGCTGTGCTAGGCTATGCCACAACAAACGGTTCTCGAAACGGAGTTTCGAGCGCGAAGAAGGTTCCAGACTGCTGGAGCCAGAAAAGATGCCTAGGGTTAGGGTTTAGGCCTTTATAGGTTAGGGTTCACCTGTTATGCCACGTGGCTCCAATAGGGTAAGTCCGTGTGGCGGGTGCCCAATAGGTTAAGGCCTTGGCTAAGTTATATGAATAACTTAGTCATGCCCCCTAGTGCCACAATCTATGGTATACAAGGCTATGAAGATAGACTTGTATAGTGACGGACCTGGAAATATACGTATTTATGGCGTATATTTCCCTGGAACGTCACAGTGCATGCTGAAACTTATACGTAGTTGCTGAGTCGTACATGGTTAGATGCCGTACAAGCTGAGACTTCATGGAAGAAGCGTGAAATGAACATATTTCAAGGGGAACATAAGGTTACTATAGATCATCCTCTGAAATCAAGCATGGATGGGACAAACAGAAATCAGGTAAATCTAATCACATCTCACATGGTTGAAGAGTATGAGCATGTACTTTTATGTGAAAATAATAAGTTTGAGCATTGTCATGAGAAAGAAAGTGATGGATGCTTGAGCAGCCCCGAGGTTGAGACTTTTCACACATATGAAACATTTTTGGATGATGATGAACCATTATTATGTGAGCTAGAGGTGGAAAGCATTGATATTTTAGCATTTGACCACTCTGGAGATACGTTACATGCTTTTGAATTTGGCGACAGTCATGACAACAGTCCACTTTATGAGACTTTCAGATTTGAGACATGTATACTAGTTGAGCAAGAACTTTACATGCCTCAAATGGAGAAATTTACTTGCTTTGATGGTTTGGCACTAAACCATGAGCTAGAATTGCAAATCTTTGATGCTTTGATGAATAAAGTGTACTTAGAATGGTTCAGACCTGTGTTTCAGCATTGTAGCAGTATGAAGAAGTCTGAGAATCAAGGAAAACTAGTTCCTTTCATGTTTGAGCATGGAAGTGTGGAAGAGATGAGTAAATTTGAGCATGACTATGTGATAAAGGATGGGAATCGGACATGAGCAGCACTTTATCTCAGTGTGCAGCAGCCAACGATGCTCATGAAGGTTTGTTTGCATTATTTGAGACTAATAAGTTACCTGGAATATGTCAGTTTAGCAAGTTCTATTACATCACATCAGATTTGCCACATTGGTATGGTAGTGCAGTAATATTTGAGCAGGTTCTTGGATTGTGGCTTGTTCTTTGGCCACATTTTTTGTTGCTATTACATGTTATCAACCTTCTCCTATTTGAAAGATGCTTACTTAACAAGGTTGGAGTTGGTTGATGACTCCAGAAGGGAAATTATTACTTAATCCCAGAAATGGAGAAGACCTCTAAGGGATTCAGATTTGGCATAGCTCCAATTACAGAGAATTTGTGGAGAACTTTTGGGTTACAGCAGGTCATTTTTCTGTAAAAACAGATGGTGACAGTTCCATAATACACAATCTATCCTACATCAAAAGATGTGTTTCGGCGATACGAATCCAACAAGCTATGGTGCGGGTCAAACAGAGTTCTGGAACTCAAGATATCAGCTTTTAAAGTTTGCCACAGTTACAGAGAGACTCTGGTTCGTCATTTTCTTTGGGGACCAATTTATTTTGTGCTAGTCATTTGGATTTTAGGAGGGTAATTTCTTTCTAAACGTACATGTAAATGTGTCATTTGGGAATATGTCCCAAGGACCATATTAGTATATTTTGGTGTGGGTTCTCCGCCACGGAGTGGCACATTTTCCCACTGTGGTCGCCACTGTTGGGGTGGTCACCACTCACCACACTCGTCACCACTCACCACACTCACCACTATTGAGAAGGTATAGAAGATAGTATACCGTATATGGAGTGATATACGCACATGCACGCGTGCAGGATATTTGCACGTATGCATTGTGGAGGGAGGATGATCACTGTATTATCTGAGCAGAGAGAGAGAGAAGAAGAGGGAGATGGTATATTGAGAGAGAGTATTTTGCTTGATCTAGCTATGGAGATGATGAATCTTTGTGTTGTGCATTGCCTTGATTTGATAGATTGAGCTTGGATTGTTGGGTTTTTCATCCTTCTTGCAAGGTTAGAGTTCAGGCTCTAACATATTAGCTGATATTCTTATTATTTATCAAGTTATGGGTTTTTCATTTTTTTCTTTTTGACGGGCGAATCTATCAAGTTATGTTGATATATGCTGTTGGTTGATCTCTTGATTGCACCTTTTGTGTATGAAGGAGGGGTTAGACACCTAGTAGCCCATTATTAAATGATGCTTCTAGTTAGACCCAATAATTTCCATTATTATTTCGGCCTGTATATAGAACACACCAGGATGTGGAAGCTATGGAGTGCTTGAACATATAGACAATAGGGATAATGGAGAAGTGAAGGAAGGACCCTACTGAGCTACTGACTAGGCTTATAGTCGATCATGTCGAGTGGGCCGACTATGGATCTGACACTCCCTGGGTTGAGGTGCCACTCTGACTCTCAGAGTTGCAGGTCTCAGCTTGACTCATGCATTGGAGAGTTCAATCGGTTAAGGATGTGTGTCCTCACACTCCTGTAGTTGCCAACAGAACCATTGTGCTTCGGGAAGGGACTTGTCCCTCTCCTGCCTCATCAAACCGGGGAGATAAAGCCCAAAGTAGTCCCATCAAGTGATACCATGAGATTGCATCTCTGGAAGGCTACAACAATATATTTCAGCCTATCTACAAAGTGTGCACATGAGGCGTGGATGGAGTGGTCAACCCTTGCCATTGTCTATTGTGAGCCCATGTCATTGTAATGACTTGTTATAAACTCAGTCAACTTCCATTTGAGTCTGAACCAGGTGTGACGTTCCCTTAGAATATATGGTATAAATACTTATATTTTAGGCCATGTCACTATACAAGCCTACCTTAGTATAGAGAAGGGAACATGGCTAAGTCATTATACATAACTTAGTCAACCTTAGGTATGAAACCATTGCCACATGGTTCCATTTCATTGGCAACCTGCCACAAGACACAACCTATTGGAGCCACCTGGAGCCACATGGCGTGACCAAAGGTCAAAATTAGAGGGGTTCCTCCCCAGAATATCCGATTAAAGTTGGAAATATTCGATTTGCTAAAGTAGATGCAGGCAAATTTCCGGTCGAAATTTCATAAAAATAGTGTCAAATCCAGCAAGTTAGAGGTATTTTTCTAAAAAAATTGGTAAACATAAATAAAAGGCGGCAGTTTTGCTGGTTATCACAAAATCTAAATTCCAAGCCTGGGTGTGACATGGCAACCCTAACTTACTGATGGCCAAACCCTAATCCTAGGCCATTTTCTGGCTCCAACGGTGCTGGAACCCTGTTCACACTCGAAACTACGTTTCGAGAATAGTCTGCTATAGCATAGCATAGCACAGTAGTCTCAGGAGCGTGTGCGCATCAGAAGGAGTGGGAGCTACCCCGAACCACTAGCGAAGCAATGTAGATGCCAGGAACCAGTGGAAGTTCCTTCGGAGCAGGTATTTGGAGTAGATCTCTTGGTAGATCATCTGGAAGTTAGGATTCAAAATGAGTTAGCATTTCATATCTCTAGTAGAGCCATTCTAGAACC
Organism: Isoetes taiwanensis; assembly: GCA_021234155.1. Classification (NCBI taxonomy): domain Eukaryota; kingdom Viridiplantae; phylum Streptophyta; class Lycopodiopsida; order Isoetales; family Isoetaceae; genus Isoetes; species Isoetes taiwanensis. The sequence goes on from JAJEKV010000140.1 coordinate 661,594, forward strand.
CTCAGTTTGGATCTCGAACCCTCATCAATAAACCCTAACTGTAAGTTAGATGTATGTGATTAGGATTAGATGTTATTCTTGTTATTTATCATGTTATGTGGTTTGATTGATCATGTTTACACCTCCTTTATTGGAAAGAAGGATAGAGATCTAGCCTTATGTAGACAATGCTTCTAGTTTAGACCCTTTAGTTCCTATTATATACAGCCCGTGCATAGAGCCCAACAAGCTATGGAGGCTATGGAGTGACTGAGCACCATACGACGGAGCCAGTCGCAAGATAGAAGGAGTCCCTGCTTAGCGTGGCTACTGGGGACTTGAAGCGAGCTAGGCTTATAGCCGGTCACTTTGAGAGGGCCGGGTATGAGTCCAACACTTTCTGGGTCAATGGTGTTGCCCTGACCCTCAGGAGTTACAGGTGTTGTCCTGGCTCTTATTTTGGAGAGTTCAGTTGGATAAGGATCCTCTAGTCGCCTATCAAACCACTGAGTTCCAGGAAGGGGAGATGCAATCGTTCCTACCTCATCAGACCGGGGAGATGCAACTTGGAGTAGCCTCGTTAGGGACCAATGGGTTACATCTCCAATAGCTTACAATCACAACAGAGCCTGATTTAGCCTATCTGCAAAGTATGCATAGGAGGGGCGGATGGAGTGGTCAAACCTACCCATTGTCTATTGCCAGCCCAAGTCATTGTCATAACTCAGTCTATTCTATTTTGAGACCCCAGCCGTCAGTCTACTTTCCCCACGACTCTAAGCCTGGATAAGACCTCATACAATGGATGGTGTATGGATGTCTATGATGGATGGATGGTATCACCCTTCGAGGTAGCTGATTGTATTGTTATTGTTAGTGCTGATGTTTATGCTTATGCTTCTGTTGTATAGGAACCCATAGGACACGAGCGCGCAGGGCACCTTCGTATCTCCTTTGCATGTCCAGACCATCCCAGGACGAGATAAACGGAAGGCCCGTGCGGCAGACCTTGCCGGATAGGGGATTTCCCGTGGGGAGCATCACAATGGTATCAGAGCAATGATCTTGGTTGACTATGATCAAGCACTGGCCATGACCCTGGATAGGAAGATTAACTGGCCTAATTAAGGAATGGAATGAGAATTCCAACTTTGAACCTCGATAGTGAGAGAATTTTTTTCCCATTAGCAAGGTCATAAAGTAGGCTGAGTTATAGACTTGGGAGTAGGGGGGAGAGGCGAGGGGATAGTGAGCCAAATGAATATTCTAGTAAAATTGGAGTGGGAATTATGCATTCACACCATGATTCCACATAAAAAGGGTCGAAGAAAATTGGAGATCCCAGTGGAATATGGCATAAATCTGTAATTAGCCACCCAAGAACCATTGAAATAAAAATTCAAAAAATTGGAGGGGGGATCACCATTCATAAGGATGGCTCATTAAAAGTAGTAATGATGACCAGGAATATTCTCTCAAGTATGTGTGCATCTTGTCGTTTTAAACCCCATTTTAACCCCATTTTCCTAATTTCGCCCTAAATCATCTTCTTAAGCTCCTAAGGAGATCTCCGACTTAATGTAATCAGTTTTCTAATCCATAAGACATGGCGAGGACCAAATGCACAAGCGTAAGGTTAAATGCCCAAGACCAAGGGCAAGCATGGCGGAGATAGCAGCGAGAAGTGGTAAGAAGATTCCCAAAGCACTGCGACCAAGACATGGGCGAGGTGCCCAGCAGCTTCGACTCTCGGATGAATCCATCCACACCATGGATGATCGGGAACAAAGTATCTCATCAGAATCAGCACAGAGGACAGACGAGATAGTTGCCCTAGGGATGCTCTCTGGGGTTGAAGAGCAGTAGCAACAGCAGCAGTAGAGGGGCATCAAGCGACGCCGAAGAAAAGGAAGGGGAAGGAAGTGGTAGCGGAATGGGAGGAAGAAAGGGGAGAGAGGGTGAGGCGCACAAAGATGCATGAAGATCGTTGGTAAGGGAAGATAGTGATTGAAGAAGAGCACCTGATCAGCCTGAAGACGACGAGTCAGAAGCTAAAGCATGACGTTGAGTATGAGAAGAAGAAAGCTGTGTTTAAAGAATACCCGAGACGAATAGTACTGCAAACAAAGAGCACCAAAGTTCGTGCAGGGTGGCAGGCTGCAAGTGGGGCCCAAGCCCCCTCCACCTCCAAGGATGCCGAAGAGGGTTCATCAAGGACCCAACTCTAAGCATAGCTAAGCTTTTCGAGAAATTTGGCATTGTAGTGCACGAATCTCTTGATTCAAAAAGCTTCGTTCGAGCGCCTTCTTTGGGAGGTGATGCAAAAATTTAGAACGGACTAATCGAATCACTCCGATGATGGTGCGAGCCACCCAAGAGGCAGCTGAGGCAGAGCTCACCCAGCTCTTTGAAGAAGCAAATCTCTGCGCTATCCATGCCAAGCAGGTAACTGTCATACCCAAGGGTATGAGTTTGGCGAGAAGGATCCGAAAAGATAAAAATTTTAGACTTTTTCATAAAATTTTAGACCAAATTATATATAAACCTTTCAAATTGAATCTAAGAGTGATCGCACTCTGCGCCAAAGGGCCATCTGCGTGAAGTAACCGGATTTTGCCAAAAGTTGCAGAAAATTGACTATAATTAAGATGTAAACCAAATAACTCAATCTACTATCTTACATTAGTCAAACTGACCATCTTTGGGGACAAAATGGGCCAATTCGGATCATTCCATGCCAAATCGACTTCCAAGAGTCTTGAAAATGCCATCGCATAGATTTGCACAAGTTGGGTGAAAAGATGCTAAGATTTCATCCCATAGGCCACTCCAATATTTTCCTTGCCTTGTTTTAGTTAGATTAGCTGCCTTGTCCATTATACCTTCTAGAACCTAGATTCCTCCATCAGGCAGTTCTGGCATGGAAACCTAGGCAACCCTGATCTATATAAGGGAACCCCCCATTTGACCTTTTTCTTCACCGAAACTCATGTTCCCTCTGCTCAGGCGATTTTCCAACTCTCTTATCATCTTTCCGAACCATTTTCTACCCTCTTCCCTACTCCAATGGCTTCTACAAGCTTCATTGAATGGTATAATGCCGCCAACCACATCAGAGAGATACCAGTAGAGGAAGCCTTCCAGGTGTTGACCACCTCTTCGACCTCCATGCAATATTGTCGAGGACGCCCTTTTACACCATCATGTCCGAGTACGACCAGCAAGTGCTACCTTAGGAAATTGCCCTTCCACCAAGAGGAGGAAGATGGATCTCCTTAGAAGCACTTACTCAGGTGCTAGGCAGGAGGTCAAGAATCAAGGAATAGATTTGGGATAGGACAACAAATATGCCAGACTATAAAGTTCAAAGGCACATGTATATGTCATCTCAGGCAGCCCTAGCCATATTCATGCACTTCAACGCCATCAACAAAATAGGAGAACCATCCATACAGCCATTGGATTTGGCACTCTTAAATACCACCATGCAAAGGGACACCACCATGCAGAGGGATCACGACGACCTCTTAATAGTAGATATCTATGGCAGCTCATCTAGGAGGAATGGTGCAGGGGTAGGGAAAGCAAAGGCGGGGCCCCAAAGGGGGAAGGCACTTCGCTATTACCTTTTGGCCCTAAGCCAAGGGCAGTTGATAGTATTTCATAGGGCAGTTGATAGTCCAAGGGGGGAAGAGGCTGTCCTCGTAGCACTTACCGGCTTTGGCAAGCATGCCAAGATAAGGAAAACCACAGACCATGTCATTATCTTCAAGAGGTTAGTGGCACTATACATTTTGAACTTCGCACGAGGACATCTAAGTGACGCACCCTACACAGTAGTAGCGGCAACTGCACCAGAACTCCCAGCACCCCAATTGGCTCGAGCACTAGAGGGAGGAACTCCAACGAGACATCCTTCGAAACATCGAAAAAGGCCTCAAGCTCAAGGACATCAAGTCCAAGCACCGACATTGGGATTAGACTTAAGGACAATTCTAAAAAAGCTAAGAAGGCATCATCTATACACTAAATTCTTCAAATGCCATTTTGCAACAGGTAGAGCGGCATATTTGGGGCATGTAATCACAGCGGAGGGAATCTCCACCGACCCGGCAAATATAGAAGCCATGGTAGATTGGCCAGCAATAAAGAACATCCCCGAAGTGAGAAGCTTTCTTGGCTTAGGGGGCTACTACCAAAAGTTTATAAAGGACTTCGCCAAGTGGGCATCCCCCTTGTCGGACCTCATTAAGAATAAGAAAGTAAAGGATTGGGTGGCACATTGACTAGAGAATGTTCAAGTGTCCTTTGAAAAGATCAAAGAAGCCTTGACAATGGCATCAATGCTCACCCTACTAGATCCAAGCGAGGATAAGCTAGTAGCAACAGATGTAAGTGAGCTTGCAAATAGGTGGAGTCATGAAGGAAGAATAGTAGCCTATGACTCTAAGAAGATGAATGAGACTGAGCAACACTACCCAACGCGTGATCAAGAGCTTCTAGTAGTTGTAAGAGCTCTTCACATATGGAGGCACTATTTGCTTGGCAGGAACAGAGCCTCTAGTACATCAAAATGCAACCATTTCTTGATTTGAGGCAGAGGCGATAGATGGAATTTCTCAAAGAATATGACTTTGAGATAGCTTAAAAGCCAGGCAAATTAAATGTGGTTGTTGATGCACTCTCTCGACGGCCTCTAGAGAGAGTGCATTGCAATGCCATCTCGACCTTGTCAAGTGAATTCGGCAAGAAGATAGAAGAATCTATTCCTTCTACCACGGAATTCAAGCATATATAGGGTAATCCTTGCAAGAACACAAGGATGTATAAGGAAAGAGAAGTCCTCAAATATTTTAAAAAGGAAGGCAATCTTTTATATCACAAGAACAAGTCATGTGTACCTGAAGCATCAGGACTAATGAAGCTAATCTTACATGACACGCATAATAAGCCTATTGTCGGCCATGCAAGATTTATGAAGACTTACTTCAAGATTAGAAGTAGCTACTTTTGGTCAGGCATGAAGAAGCAGATAGCCAGGTATATCAGTAATGCCAGTTGTGTCAGCAGACAAAGGCGGAACAACTTTGAATCCTGGGAGCTTTAGAACCTTTGGCGGTGCCAGACGCCAAGTGTGAAAGTTGTCAGCATGGATTTCATAAGGGGACTCTCAAGGATAGCAAGGAGCTTTAATGTCGTGATGGTTATGGTAGACAAACTATATAAAGTAGCACATTTCTTGCCATGCCACACCACAAACACAGCTTTGGATAGAATCTTGTTGTTTACCAAAGAGATTTTTAGATTGTATGGAATGCCCAGTGCGATCGTATATAATAGCACAAAGCATATAATATCACAAAGCAAGAGTCATCGAAGATGTCCCCCTTCATGATCAACTATAGTTATCAGTGCTATAGTTATCAGTGCTTGACCCCAGATACGTGGTCAATCCAGTGTCCAAGGTGGAAGTTTCTCAATAACTTCTGGCAGAGATGCAGCAGCTTGTGGTAGAAGTGCGAGAATATCTCTCAATAGCAAGGGCACGTAAAAAGAGTCTAGCAGATAGACATAGAGCTCCCTGAGAGTTTGTAGTGTGAGATAAAGTTTGGCTCAAGATAAAGGTGAAGCAAGCAAAGCTCCACATCGAAAAGTGTAAGAAACTTGCTTCAAGATGAGCTGGACCTTTTAAGATTGTCAAGCGAATAGGGAGCCAGTCTTATAAGCTTGATTCACCTGCTCATCTAAAAGTTCATAAGGTCTTCCATATAACCTTATTAAAGAATACTCCAAACCTAGAGGAAGTTTTGGAGACTCTAACCTTGTTGAAAATGACAGAGGAACAAACCGAGATTGTTCCTGAGTTACTTCTTGACAAGGCATTCAAGAAGACACGAAGGTCAGAGTTCCTTCAATACCAGTCCAAGTGAAAACACTTGCTAGTGGAAGATGCTACATGGGTATAAAACATGATTTAGAGAAGCAATACCCAGGGTTCATGGAGCAATTCGACTTCCACGTCGCCATTGACTTAGTTGACGTCGACCAGTTAGGTAAGTGTAGTAGCTTAGTCTAGTGCATGGAGCCTAAGGAGAGAGACATAAGATGCAACTGTGGGTAGCCCAGATGCATCTCAGGTGATCATGGACGATGATGGGATCATTCCAAATGTTCCCTACGCTTAAACCTTCAGGGCTATGCGCACGACCGGGGGTCATGTAGCTTAAGCAGGTAATCGTAGGCAATGATGAGATCATCTTAAACGCTCCATAGCCATGATGCACTGTGTGTGTGCATGACCGGAGGTCATGTAGGAGGTAAGCATCTAATCATAGGCGATGATGGAACCATCACAGATATTCCCTATGCTTAAATCTGAATGGGCCAGTGATTCAGTGTAGGTAGGTAGTGGTAATCTTGAGCTAGTAGTTAGGCTCAAGGGGGTAATTAGGAGGGTGGTCCCCTTAAAACCATAACTTATTAACTGAACTAACGTGATGTGCTACGTATCGCAGATCAGTGAAGCATGGAGAAAGGAGCACATCACGAGAAGAATAGGAGTTATAGATTTTGTGCTTAATTATAAACTTCTAAACATGTTGTTATTAGACTATGTTGTTTATTTTTATGATGATAAAATATTAAGGCTATATAATTTTGTATAAGTATGTAAGTATAGCCTTACAATTATCATTATAATTAAATATTAAGATAAGATAAGATAAGATAAGATAAGATAAGATAAGATAAGATAAGATAAGATAAGATAAGATAAGATAAGATAAGATAAGATAAGATAAGATGAATTCTTACGTCCACGGGAACCCAACGAGTTATGGGACGGCATATGCAAGGGCAACAACCCATCTAAAACTTGGGGACTAGGCCCTAATGCTAATGCTAGTAGTAATTTTGGAAGTTAATCACTCCAGTAAGGTTCTAAATGCTATATTCCTTATTATTGTATCTTGTAAGACTGATGCAGGTTCGTCACCTTACCATAATGCCGAGGACAACATTATGCTTTGGGGGATGTGATGTTACCCTAAAATATATGGTATAAATAAGTATATTTTAGGCCACGTCACCATACAAGCCTACCTTAGTAGCCTTGTATACCTTAGTGTAGAGAATGGAATATGGCTAAGTCATTATATGTAACTTTGCCAACTTTAGGTATGGAACCATTTACACATGGTTCCATCTCATTGGCAACCCGCCACATGGACACAACCTATTGGAGCCACATGGCATGACATGGCAACCCTAAACTACTAGCAGCCAAATCCTAACCCTAGACCATTTTCTGGCTCCAACAGTCCTAGAACCCTATCGTCTGCTGCAATATAGCATAGCACAGCAGCACCAGGAGCGTGTGCACATCAGAAGGAGTGGGAGCTACCCCGAACCATTCGCGGAGTGATGGAGACGCCAAGAGCAGGTGGAAGTTCCTCGGAGCAGGTATTTGGAGTAGATTCTTTTGTAAATCATCTGGAAGTTGTGATTCCAGATGAGTTAGCATTTCGTCGCTACAAGAGAATAGGGTTTTTGCTTCAAACCCTTATGATTTCCTTACATAAGGCCTATAGTTGAAGAAGATGAATTTGGATTTCCAAGATCACGACGAGCACGATGTGATGCATGTTCATGGAAACAAGGAGCTAATGTCGACCTGCAGCTGAAGTTAGACACAATAGAGAAGCATGCTGGTAAAACCTATGATAAGAAGCTGGAGGATGGAAAGGAAGTGTCTGTGATGAGGTGGAAAACAAAGGATGAGTGTAGGCATTTGCAGTATGTTGAGGAATATACGGAGTACCTTGCAAAGAAAGACTTACCCGTTGTGAAACCGATCAAAGATTTGCTTCAAAATATTACTGATAAAAATTTGCAAGCAAGATTGGTGCAGCTACAGGCAGTATTCCATGCTTTAAAAAAAGGAAGGCCTATGACTGATTATCCTAAGGAAAAAGAGATTTTGGAAATGCAGCCTAGTAACCAGAACTTTCCCAACTCACATTGGTCTAAGCAAAGTGGTTGGGAGTTCGCAAAATGCATTGATGAAGTGGTTAGACAAGATTTGCAAGAAGATCTCCATAGGTGTGATTTTTTTGCTATGTCATTGGATGAGGCAACCGCAAAAGATAACTCGTCTTGGCTGTGTATGACAGTATACTACGTGACCCTCTTTGTTAGACGAGCATCTTATGTTAGGATCATGCGCTTGCAAAGAAATGCAACTGCGGAGAATATATTTGCAATTGTTGACGAGAGCTTAAAGACAGTTTTGGGGCTTTCAACACTTGATATTGCAAGAAAACTGGTCTGCATTGGCATGGATGGTGCATCTGTAATGCATGAAGGTCCACTCTAATTTAGTGCAGGTACTATTTATTTATGCAGCATTTCAATCTTGTCTTTTATATGTCTTATTGTTACATTATCTAGTAGACGAATTTGCAGATGTATGCACCAAAGAAACGTATTCGAGGTCGTCTATTGCGACGAGCTCCCATAACCAGAGATACATTTGATGAAATAGTTACAAATGTGCGCAAAAATCTGCATGATATAGCAGGTACTTTAGCTAAAGAAATACGGGATCGTTTTCCAAGGGATGAAATCCTGGATGTAATGTCTATTGTGTATCCTCAGTTCTGGATCAGCCCACAAAGTGATCATCATAAGCGCTTAAAGCAGATTGATTTCAAAAGCAATGTTCGTACTTTAAAAGATTATTTCTCTAAGCCTGTTATTGTAGAATCAGAAACAGTTTGCGGCATCATAGATGGGAATGCATTGATGGAACAAGCACAATGTTTTGGAGAAACTATGTGGGTGCAATGCGCACAACTAGAGGAGCCCAAGGAATTTGGTTCAATTACTAGACTTTGGATGCTGCTTAGCAATAGTCAGTTTCTTCGAGATCGAATGCCAGAGTATTTTAAACTTGTCCATCTGTGTCAAACCATGATTTTGGGCTCTGTGGAGGACGAACGAGTATTTAGCACAATGAATTATTTGAAGAATAAGGTCCGCAATAGGCTCGAGAAGAATTTGGATATTGCTTTATGATCATACACATGCAATTACACTCTCAAGGATTTTCCATTTGATAGAGCGTTAGCTTTGTGGGATTCAACTACAAGAAGAGAGAGTCAAGCAGGATTGGAGATTGCAGGAAGTTCTAAGTCTTTAGATTCATCAAGTGGTTGGAGCTTTCTACCAGATTCTGCAGGTTCTTGAAACAAACTACAATTTGATTTTACAATATGAGTTTACAATATGGTGGTCGACTGCATTTCTGCACTACAATTCAGATTGTTGTCTTCAGATTCTGCACTACAATTCAAATGGTAAGCCTGCTCTTGAAACATTATGAGGATAATATTTCTTTAGTTCTGTGGATTCATATGCATTGTAGGCATGTGGAACTCAAAGCTTATATGCTATTTGTCTCATTGAAAGAGGCTTGAAGTATCTCTATCTGATCTGTACTGTCATGCTTTGAACAGTAATCCTATAGTAAGGCTTATTGTTAGAATGTTTGATATGGTTTCTTATGAAAAAACTGTGGATACATGACCTCCATAATCTGCTATAGAAGAATCAACATGCAGTCTGTGTAGATTATAAGATTGTGCAGTCTGTGTAGATTATGTAGGATAATTATGCAGTCATTTGTAGCACTACCTTATCTAGTTTTGTGAAGTAGTTTGTGTAAGTTACAAGAGGATTATGCAGTATGATTGTGCAGCCTTCAGTAGCAGCATGTTATATAGTCTTCTGAAGCAGGTTATTTATATGAGGTTATGCAGTCATGCAGTCTTTTGAAGCAGGCATGAAGTCTATCTTAGTTAGCAGAGAGTGCAAACATCAGCTCAGAAGAATTGTTCGATGCAGCCTCTATAAAATATCAGAGGTCTGCAAACTTCGGCTTCAGATTAATCTAGATGTATGTAGTCCTTGAACCTAGATGTAGATCAGATTCATCGAGATGTCTGAAACTTCGGCTACAAACTTCGGCTACAGATTCATCGAGATGTCTGAAATAGTCGGCTAGGGTCTTGCATGTTTTGTCATGTAGTCCATGTTATTTAAAAAAGGGGTTTTCATGTTCTGTAGATATCGGCTTCATATGATCGGTAGCATGCAGATTGATCCGAACCTAGGGTCTTGCTATGAACCTAGGGTCTTCAAACATCGGCTTTAGATTAATCGATCGGCTGGGCTTTAGAACGAAATATAAGTTATAACATGGAAATGGAAATCGGCATTCGGCTGCTACAGTGATTGAATCGATGCCGTGGGAACAGTGTTTTTCCTAAGATTACATCCGATGGTTTTAAAATGGTTTTAAGGCATTGTTTTCAACGTTTCATGAAAGACGTCTTTGAAACATTCAAATATTCTTGACATACGCCTATGACAAATCCTTAAGGTATTTTAACATCTCAAAATTGGAGTTCCGTAATAAATGTAGTATTAAATCCCTGTGGGACATAATTATGGGAGTATCATATATAAGCATATTGAAGTATCTATTAACAAATTTTGGATCCCCCAAGAGTATGCTTAACTAAGTAGTCATTGTGACCTTGAGAACTTAGGAAACTTGTCCTTATACTTAATCTAGAGGGTATCAAACAATTGAAGAAAAAAAAGAAGAAAGAATAAAGACAAGGAAATGGGGAGCACAAGTGGGTAATTGTCCCTAAACCTCATGCATAGGCACAAGAAGGGAAGTTGAGTTGCTAGATAGTTGCACAAGGGGAGAATTCTGGAAGCTAGAAGGTTATGAATGTTTAGAAACGTCAAAAATCTCATCGTCACAATGCCTTAAAACCATTTTAAAACCATCTTTTTGGCTAAACGTGTTGGTCAAAATTCGCCAATATTTCTATCCCTAGTGTTGAAAATTGTGAAAAAATCGCCAACTTTGCTATTGCTAAAAAACTATTATTAGCCAACATTTCTAAATTACACCTACACAAATTTACCCTTAAGGGCAACCCTGGTCATGTGTGATATCTTTGTGTCAAATTCTTGATACTTTTTCATTAGCATTTGTAATGATGATTGCATCATGTATTGCGGAAAGATTGTGACATACTTTAAAGCCAACTCTAGCAACAAGTTTGTATCTACCATAACATCATTAGTTCTAAAGTTTTGTGTCAATTGTGTTACGCATTTTTATCCCACTTTGTAATAGCTTCTTGTCACCTTTTGTAAAATATTTGTGTGATTTTATAGTGTCAAACATATTGGCAATTTTACATCAATTTCTTGTTTTTTATTGTGGCATTTACGTCATGCGATCATGTCAAACAAGTGTTAATGTAATGATATTGCGAAATAGAAATACATAGATATCTTGACGCAAAAGGGGTTAAGTTTGACACAAAAGTGCCACAAGCTAGTACTAGTTGGGGGTGTTGGACGTTGCCGGGCTTTGTCAGCAATATATTAGATTGGGGACGTCGTATTAGTGTCATTTTTGTAAAATAGCAAAAGAATCATCAAATAACATGAATGCAAATGAAATTGTGCATAGGAATGTAAGATACCTTGGCACATTGTCTAAGTCCTGAGCTGCTCTTTGGGAGGCAAATGTTTTATTGCAAAGTTGTCATTAAGTGGAAGTCATTTAGCATAGAATGCATGGCAATTTGTATGCTTGAAACAATAATGGATTGTAACATCGTATGTATACTTGTATTGTGTCATGCATGGTTGTAATTGTCATGTATGAAGGAAGAAGATGAACCCAATAATAAGTGGTCTTTAGCAACAGTTCAAGGAACAAAGCTTACAACATTGGACAAAATAAGCAATGTGCCTTAGAGGGAAAGTGCAATGTGTATCTATCATGATGTAGTAGCTATTAACAATGGTAGGCATTTTCTAGGATGCTATGCCCATAATGTATGTGTGGCTAAAAGTTAAGGAATAAGCATGAGATTTACAAAGGACATATATGAAGGAAGGTCAATGCCATCCAAGATGTATCAAGCATAAGGATATTTATAAGTGTCTCTAATAGCATGTAACATGTATTGGATCAACTGCCTTGAATACAAGATTATGACGACTAACTATCTTTATAGGAAGGAAGTATGGGCAAAATGCGAATCATTGATAAGAAATATTGCATTGTCTTGGAAGCCTGGGGCTTGCTAGCATAACGGACTTATTTGATGTTCTTATGAAATATAAGGCTATTTGTCTATTGAAGTAGTGGAAGTAATCGTTAAAGCAATCTAGAAATTTTGCCAATCTTAAATCATAACCCCAAGGGAAAGACATTGAAGTATTCAATGAAAAGGAGGATGCTAAAGTATGATGGTTTGTTGTTAAAGATTTTGTTGGGAACATTTCCTTCTGTTATAGTACAAATTGTTAGTTGTTCCATGCTGTGTTTGCATTGCCAAGCATAGTGTAAAACAATTAAAACATTGGTGTTTTCGTTTTTGCAGGTCCAAGATGTATCTAGAAACACAAGAATACATGAACCTGGCGAAAGGACTAATAAAAGAGGTATTTGCTGAGTGTGAAGAACTTGTTTGACGTGTTTCGTAAAAGAAGCTCTATGTAGTGTTGCAGTATGAGGCAGATAGAAAGAAACCAAGGCAGTTCATCATAAGAACAAGAGTTTGCTTCATTAAGAACAACTGCATTTGAACCCTGCGGGATGTACGGGATGCGGGATGCAGACGCAGGTACCAGGTACGGCTCCCATCACATTTCCCTGTGAGATATGTGTATAAGATACAGGACTAGCCATGGGTTTGAGGCGGGAAGAGGGTAGGATAATACAGAAATAGGAAGAGTCGAATAAGCTAGGGGATCGCATAAAGAAAATGGTGATCACGCGACTACAGAGTGGGGGAAATGAACTGCGCATGCAGAGGTTGCGGACTGAAGTAGTACTGAAAGAACTGAATAGGTTACAAGAAGAGGTCCTTAGGAATTTCAAAAGGAAACACAGAACAGAGTTTCAAGACTATATCAGGCGATTGATCGGCATAGAAGCTCATACAAGCGGGGCAGAAAAAGATGAAGATGCGATGGGAAAACAAGAGCTGCTAGATTATCTATATATGCTTAAAAAGGAAGTAATCCGATGTAAAGCGCTGGAAAAGCTCTTGAAGAAAACGGATCTATGGATAGGCAATGATCTTAAAGCCCATTTCGAGGCAAACTACCATTTGTTCTAACAGAAAATGGAAGCACATGTTCTATTATTGCTGGATAGAACCTAGCACTCGGCGAAAGAGCTCGACAGTCTACTTGCCATGTTTGGCAACAGATCAAATTACAATCTGATGCTAGAAGCCCTGATAGGAGAGAATGAATGCAGAGGGCAGGGAGGAGGATCAACATAAGTAGCCAAAACTCATAGTGTTTTAGTCATTTTTGGAGGATGTATCTTTGCTTCCTTATATATAGATAATTAAATGCTTTGAATACACATGATTTCCGGAATGAACAAAGTGCCCAAATCTCATTGTAGTTTCAGATCCCATAAATCTTACCAGAACGGAGTACTGTATGATAAAAAGGTTAGATACAATTAGTATTTTTTGCAAATCCTAGTTTCTAAGCGCCCTTGGTCATGGATCGAACTAGACGGAGGTCTGTGATTACAGACGCAAAATCAATGCCAGAAATAGTCAAAGGGAAAGGAGGCCATGCGATGCAGATTCAATTTTTTTTTGAAATTCAAACCATTGAGCAAGTAGTGGGTATGGAGTATACGCAACTAACTCTAATTTAAGCTTAGTCCAAAAATAAATGCATGGGGAAACGACGTGGCGCATATATAGCACCAGACAGCGGGAGTAAGAGACGCTGACGAGTAGGATACAACGGCACAGAAAGATATCAATGGTACAAGATATCAGAAACATAGCAAAAAATGAGGGAAACAAACAACATCCGAAAGCAAATATGACTGACAGGAGCAGAGTGACGTGGCACCCATAGGATCAGACAGCGGGGGAAGAGAAGAACGGGCATGAAGGCCTCTAGAGTGTTAAACTAGCATTTATGACTGACATACTAACAATTGTAGCGGGGGCTAAGATTGGAAGAATAATTCAGTAAAGGTCACTCGTACGATGGGCGGATAGCCGTTAATGATTAAGCCCGAGACTGAGAAGCCAGGGTACGTTAGTCAGTGAAAAGCGGTTAGGGCACGATCACGATATCCTCTCCATACATATACGAAAATAATGAATACCGATATCAAACAGGACAAGACAAGATTAATAATTAATAGAGGCGTATCGAAAAAAGGGGCGGGAAGAAGGAGGCTAACCCTAAGAGTAATCAGACAAGCCCATGAGACAATGGCTGGTTCCGCTTCGAAGGTTTAGGGTTCTTGCAGTCGACGGAAGGCAGACTTCCTCATAGAACAAGTATCCAGCTTCAGAATCAGGGTGCCAGAAAGAGTATGGACAGAGGCAAGAAAGTGATAGAGATGCAGCCCAATGCAGAATTAACACCAAGAAAGCAGTCGAGATCCGGGAACCCGGGGAACCTTACGGTCCCTTGGAACCCGGAGCTGGAAGACGCAGGACCATGGTGTATATGTGAAGAGGATTGCCTCTGTCTGGAAAAGGGGGCTTTTGTCTTGCATAAACTGTAGTAGGGTTCACTGCTTGTTCTGTGATAGGATTCATCATGCACAAACCATGAAAGATGCAGGATATAATCTTCGACTGTTGGAGATCATGGGGGTCTTGGCCGACAAAAATGACTCAGTTAGGAGGCAAGATAAGAAACGAGTGATGCCATGCTTCACTTGGCTACAAATGAATGCTGCAATACAGAAATCTGCTAACTATCAACACGATTTGCTGGTTGGAGACCTCGGGAAAGTATGTGTGATTCACAACAACCCCAATTCTGGGTCTATAGTAGGGAACAACACTAAAAAAAAGACTACATGTCGTTGTTCAGAAAAATCTACATGTAGTTATGTGGAGGTGTAGTTTATTAAGAGATGATGTAGTTTTTTTTAAGGGGGGAGCTGTGGACTTTTTTGCGGTGTGGTTTTTTTTAAGGGAAGTGTAGTTTTTATTTTTGAAGGTGTTGTTTTTATGAAGGTGGTGTTTTTTGAGGTGTGGTTTATAACTAGGTGTAGTTTTCAAGTAGCTTTTTTTTAAGGAAGTATAGTTTTTTGAGGTGTGGTTTATAAGCAGGCGTAGTTCTTAAGTAGCTGTTTTTCAAAGAAGTATGGTTCTTTGAAGTGGTGTGAATTCTTAAGTTGAGGTGGTGTTTTTTGTGGTGTGGTTTATAAGTGACTGTAGTTTTTAAGTAGTCCTCTTCCGAATGCCCCTAGCGACACACGGGCAACTCATGTACTCTGAAACTGTGAAATGGCTTTGCCAATGGACTCAGAACATTGACATTACCCCAAGAATCAAGTTTCATGGGCAAAGGACCATCCCTTCTCCAAGAAGTGTCAAATTTGCTCATGTCCAACACATCCGTAGTCAGTTGGCCTAAGAGGTGGCTACAGAATACTGCCATGCATAATGTTCGTGTTTCTTTCGTTGCCAAAACTGATCGTGTAACTTCATCTCTAGAGTAATTTTGCCATTCTGGATGATATGGCAAAGTCAAATCGCTATTCTGAAGCCTCTATACTGCCCGAACGATGAAACAGTTGGGTTTCTACATTGTCGCCACAAGACGCTTCACGGTTTAATAAGTTCTCCGAACCGATCTTGAATTTTGTTAAACGTGCTTGAAGCAGGGTCTTTGAATGGAGGATTCAAGGAACATTACATCTCATGTTAATCTTTAGTGTTGTTCAATGCCAAGGGTATGATAAGCTTGACGGACAACATAATAACTACATCAAGCTGCATAGTCTTACTTGAAGCAAATAGAAATCTAAAATCATATCATTCTTCCATAAGGTCCGTTATTCTCATGCAATACAAATTGCTCCTTGCTTCTGATAGCAAAAGCAAATGCATGTTTGCCAGAAGATGTGGTTACAAGAGAAGGAATTGGTGGGTGAAATGCTTCATTTCTTCTCACATTTGGCCCTACCCTCAGAATTACGGGACCAATTTGTCTCATCTATATTTGAAGAACCATTATCAAGAAAGGATAGAACTTGGTCTCGAGGGTTTTGAAACTGTGCAGTAAACAGCCGAAGAAACTGCCTTGGCCTACCGCAAATGGTTAAAAAACGGGATGCTTCCAAGAAAAAAAAAACAGCGAGCACTTGAAGCAGTGCAATTTGGCTAGGATTGGGCAAAGCAACATTGCTTAATAGAACTAGTCTGATATCCTTCACCATCATTGAGAATAACCCATAAACCACGCCCTAAAAGCAAGAGCAATATAGGATGACCTCCAACATAACAAATGAGAAATAGCGGATAGTTTTCTGGTGGATCTTAAATTTTCTTGCATTCCTGTGGAAAATTTTAAAAATATTTTCCATCGGCGAAAAAAGAACCAATAATTGTAGTCGTTAGATCATATCATTAGATATGCCTAGAATATACCTCAATAACTCCTAGCAAATTGCCTCGTAATAGGGCAATCCAAAAAGTTTTATACAATAAATTCCATGGGGAGAACACGCAAGAACTAAACAAAAGAAACCATTGAATGGTATGTATACAAATAATGGTGGCAACAATCTTGGAAGTTAATACGTACTAAGGTCCATGAAGTAAAGTTCCTCCATCCTACAAACTGTCTCTATGTGGGCTGATCATTTAATCCGTTTCCTTACAACTTGTGGAAGATTGATCGAGGCGAATATGGTATTTAGCAAAGTTCCAAAACCAACACAGTTTACATGGAACGCGATCATAGATGCCCAAGCCAAGCTTGGTCAATTAGGGATGGTGCTCCAACTATATGGAAGAATGCAGGAAGAAGAGACAAGACCAGATAAGTTCACTTTTTTCATTGTCTTAAAAGCTTGTACTAACAAAGGTTCCAATGAGCTGAACAGACGAATTCATCAGCTAATAATTGAGAGTGGGTTACAGTCCGATGTCATGGTTGGAAGCACACTTGTAGCTATGTATGCTAAATGGGGGATGCTGGAAGAGGCAGAAATAGTCCTAGATAAACTACATAACCGGAATGAGGTCTCATGGAATGCATTGATCAGTGGATATGCACAGAATGGGGAAGGCCTTCTTGCCCTAGAATGCCTTGAAATTATGCAAGATGAGGGCCTAACCCCTACCAAAACCACAGTTTTGAGTGCTTTGATAGCGTGTGGCAGCATCGGTGCCATAGAGCAAGGCAGATGCATCCATCAGTTTATCATCCATAATTGCATCCAGTTTGATATGATGGTTGGAAATACCCTTGTTGATATGTATGCTAAATGTGGGAACATGACGGAGGCCCACAAAGTCTTTGAGATGTTGCCAACTCCAAATCTGGTGTCTTGGAATGCCATGATCCTGGGTTATGCTCACACTGGTCATGCTGAATTAGCACTGTGCTTTTTTGAGGAAATGCAATTGTCTGGAACCAAACCTAATGATATAGCATTTCTTGGTATTCTTACTGCCCTGAGTCGTGCAGGTTTGGTAGATGATGGTCTGCGGTATTTCTTTTGTATGAAGGAATATCATGGAATAAAACCAGATATATTTCATATTACTTGCATGGCTGATCTTCTAGGCCGAGCCGGACGTCTTGTAGATGCAGAGAATCTATTGAAAGATGTGAAGCAGTCTAATATTTGTTTATGGCTAAGTATGCTGAGTGCTTGCAAAATGCATGGCAATGTGGAACTTGGAAGATACTGTTTTGAGAAAATTGTTCTTTTAGATTCCTGCTGTGATGCAGCATGCATGTTGATGGCAAACATTTATGCTAGTGCTCACACGAGGGAAGATGTGTTGAAGTTAGAAATCCTAAGAAGAGACGCAGCTTCACATAAGGGAACTTTTGGCGAGATGGAAAATGCTTGATGCATAATATGTCATGTAGCAGCAAATAAAGAAGCTGTTGGACACTGGATTAAGAGGTTCTTAGGGAGGACGTCATATTGTTGATCATATATTGAAACGTTTGTGACCTAAAGCCGCCCGCTGAAGACGCAATGGATGCACTTATATGTATCATTCTTCTGGTTGTAGGACCATATACCAAAAGGGAATGTACATGAACAGTTTCGCCGGGAAATGCAGAACTGAGGTAATACATAAGACTTTTAATATCGAGAATATAAGAGAAAGCTCGTGCTTAAATGGTCTAAATCTCTCATCTATCATGTTACTAGTTCTGCTTGCTAACGCACAGAGTACAGGAACTATATGAATGTACAGGAACTATATGAATAATCAGGCAGGGGATTCCCTCTTGTCAGAATTAGAAACAAATGACGTACACAATTCCCTCAGCTGTTTCACTAAAATGCCTTCTCTGTGCAAAGAGTGCAGATATAACGAAGGCATAATAATATTTATTGTATGCTACCAAGTACAAGGCTCATGTGCATGCGTAAGTCCATCTCCATTCAAAAACGTACTTCTTGCTTCCAGTATGCCTAAAAGTTTTGACTTCTTGTATGCAGTTAAGAATGGTTAGCAGTTTTTGGCAAATTCCCCGGTGTCTGAGTATCGTTTTTCACGTATCTAAGGAAAGATGTAAACCTATATTGGATGTGGACTATTTCGGAGTAACTTGCGAATTGATCAAAAGAGAGGTCAGATCGCTTACAATTCTCAATGTTACCAAAGAAGCTTAAGAGACTTGGTCCAGACTTTGTGAAGCTTGGCCAAAAGTTACCTACACGGCATGACCATGAGAGTACATGAAGACTCGTCTGAGTTGCAGGCATGCTTTTTGCAATAGTGATGTTTTCCTCCAGGTGCTTCACTTCACCAGTCAACAATAACATGCTACGTACTTGCATAATTATTATACGTACTTGCATAATTATTTGATAACATGCTACGTACTTGCATAATTATTTGATTGTTTTCTAGAGCTATTCCTACTGCCATCACCAGTAAGTAGCTTGGCCAAGTTTACATGGCATCTTAAAGTCATCAGGCCGTATTGTTGTCATGGAGGCCCGGAATTAGTGGAGGCATAGGTCTACCAGGAGCTTAACTAGGTTCAGGTGAGCAGCTTTGGTTCCCCATAGTTGAGTCTCATTGTTCAGTTTTTCTTCCTTTAATGATGAGAAGCATAAGAGTTTTTCCTCCTTTAATGATGAGAAGCATAAGACAGACAACAATCCATTATAATACACTTGTATGGTTCTTGACAAGGCTGCATCTTCTGGCTCCTGTGCTCTTGTTCCTAACTGAACTCTTAAACCTTTATAAACATGTAACACAATAACACGGGGTTTTAGAGGGATTTGATATGGATGTAAAAATAACAATTCTTGAAACCATAGACCATATCTTGAAACCATAGACCATATCCCTGAAATAATTGAATTAGGGATTGCAATTACGTACTCTTATATGATAGTTAAATAATATGTTTATATAAACTTCTTAGACAACAACATCAACGATTGCTAACATTTGAGGTAATAGAATGGGTGAAAATATCCTTACCTTGGTTTTGGTGATTCCATCGCGGTGATACTCTCCTGCGGAATCACTAACCCTCCTGCCCCGTTATCTGTACCTGCCCCGTTATCCGTACCTGACAGGCTCCATTTTATACCTTCCGGCGGAATCACATCTGTAAAATACCACTGGACGGAATCACCACCATTTTATTCTACGCGATGGAATCACATGGAATTGATCCTTCGGGGTGGAATCACTGTACATCGTAATATTCTTTCCCGTGGAATCACCGCGTACGATAATATTCTCTCCCGTGGAATCACCGCGTAAATATTCTCCCCCGTGGAATCACCGCGTAACTATTCTTCTACGTAGAATCACCGCGGTAATATTCTCCGCTGTGGAATCACCGCGTACTATTCAAGAAGGAATCACCTGGAGACCTTTGAAGCTGCAGGCAGGGAGGAAAAATTGGCAGATGGTTCAATTCCAGCAGAAGTTTATGCCTGATTCTATAAAAATAGTTGAGGATGGTTTAAGCAAAGCCTTGAAGATCATGAAGAAAATTAATGCTAAACCAATGGTGCAAAAAAACAAGCTGGGCTACTCCTATCCATTGTTATGCTGTGCAAGAACATTTCGATTTGAACCCCTTGTCAATATCGGCAATGCCATGGGCTGCTTCAAAGCAAGAATAAGAAACAAGAAACATGCCTTTTTTTTATGCCAAAAAATGGAATAGAACACCATTTTCTCTAGATTTAACAACAGAAACAGAAACCCCATTGCTTGCTGCCATTAATCTGTGAAACAAATTTAGGGGGATCAGGGTCGGAAATACCTGTCTTCTCTTCTCTTTCTGTAGGAAAATTACCATTGAAGAAAGCTGTTACAAGGGTCTATTTTGCTCCAAAGGAAAAAGTTGTCAGGCTTGCTGCAGCGACAGAGATGAGAAGGAACCCAACAAGCAATGACCAGAAGTGCACCTTCTTTCCCACATGGACTGCCCGGTGCACTGTCAGGCCTGAAAACGAAGCCTGGGGTTTAGAAAAAAATTGGGCGATTGCAGAGTTCTGGCCAACACTCATTTTACGCTTCTGGATTTTGAGCTGAAGGCGCTCCTCCTCTGTATCAAGCTGGATGAATTTAAGATTCAGAGCTTGAAGCGCTTCTGCTGAAATATTCTGCGTAAATATTCTGCTTGAAGGGCCGATGCTGCTGCTGCAGCTGCTATACTCACTTCAAAAACCGTTCTGCTCTTATGGGTTGGTCCTATTGTCAACAAATCAACAGAGAGGGAAAGATAAAAGAACCCTCTTGATGCCACCACACCTAGAAGCCGGATGTAGGCTAGGAGGTCACCGGAGCGACCTGGAAAGGAAGGTAAGTTACAGAAGACCACAGGCATCGGGATTGGCATTGGAATCGGCATCGGAGTCGGCTGCAGCCCCTACAGAGCGATTCCCCTACCGATGCTTCCATCTTCTCCTCCATCTTCTCCTCAAATCAGTCGGAGCACGCCGCCATAGCCGAAAAACCCCAGCCGGAGCAAGCCGCCATAGCAAAAAAAAAAACCCCACAATAACAGGACGTCAAAAATTCAAATTTTTACTGAGATATTCCAGATGGTGATTCTGTAACATGGAATAAAAGGGCGGTGATTCCGTCCCGCGGTATTTTACAGAGGTGATTCCGCCGGAAGGTATAAAATAGACGGTCAGGATGCACCCTTTAGATGGATGGCTGGGATCAATCAGAAGGTACACCTGACGCTGTCAGGTACGAATAACGGGGCCTCCGGAACGGATCCCGTTTCCGGAGGGTTAGTGATTCCGCGGGAAAGTATTCACCGCGATGGAATCAACCAAAACCAGGGTAACGATATTTTCACCCGTGATAATGGACGAAGGCGCAGGTAAAGCGGCCGCGTTCGCGGCAGCCGGTAACAGGCCTATGTTAGACCCAGGTGATTTCAACGGGGGCACAGGGCCTCTGATTCACCCTTCTTCCACAGCTCAGGGCTGGACAACAGCCGGTCATCAGGCCATTGGGGCTCCCTGTAAACCATCCCCAATCGAAGGGGGGCTTCCAACAAATCCCATCCAAAATTTGGGGCTTCTGCCCTGCAAGAGGTAAATCAATCCACTAGTCCGCTTTATAAGAGTTCTAGCCTAGCTACAAGAGTCTCTGTCTTACATAGCATAGACCACTCCCCAAAAGGGGCAAACAGAAATGGAGCGGGGAAGATAAAAGGAAGGGAAGATTAGGCTCCCATTGCATGCGTGAGTGCTTTTGGCGCTATCCATAAATTGAAAAACTCAATGTTAGGAGCAGAGGCAGGAATTAGTGTGAAAGGGCAGAAACAATCCACTCATGCAGAAATATTAGAAATATCAGACTCAACCATGAAAGATGTAGCAACAAGAGTGAGTGAGAACGGGCAGAAAAAATCCATTCAATCTAGTATGTCAGACTCAACTATGGAAGAGGTTGTAACCGTTGCAGACGAGAAAGCAATAGAATCAAATAATAAATTACCATAGATGAAGTGCAGATCTACAATATTGGCAGAAGCCTTACATGAAGAGAAACAAAACGCAGAGATACTCGCAAAAGAGGATTTACTTCATCGTAATCTAGGGAGATGGGCAAAAGAGGGTCTATTTCATCAAAGCACAGGCACTAAATTACTATCTCCACAAGGCACCATCACTACAAAAGACGTGAATGTAGAAGGGCATAACAATATTGCAAACCCAGACTCAGCTAGTGGCGGTACAAGGAATAACGTAAGGGAGGCTTGGAAAAACAACGACACAATAGCAAGAGTCAACAAGCCTAGATTCTCAGAATGGATAAAGAGCAGTGTGCCAATAGAAATAGCCAGGAGTTTGAGAGTAGATGCAGCACTTAGAACAATAGAAGCAGGTTTTGCCCAAGATCTGAGCAAATTAAATATAGGCCAGCCTGAAAAAAAAAAAGGAACTGAAAGCGTTGGAAATATGGAAGTAGATGAGGAGTCTAACTTTCCAATAGCAGAGATAGACCATGGTATGCATGTAAAAGTGGTGGAGAATTTGGTATCACGATCTGTTATAGGATTCTTTACAGGAGGATTCCTGGACTTTCGTAAACTAGAATTCTGGTTGTCAACACACTTGAAAATGTTAGGTTTGCCTCAGCATGAATCTCTAAAGGCACTAGGTGGCAACTTCTTCCTCATCTTATTCCATAGTGAAGACACAGTAGATAAGATGGTGGCTCGCGCTGCGGACACCTTTATGGGGGAATACATCTTATACCAATATTATTCTCCTGGCTTCTCCCCCCATCAAATGTCAGCAATCAAGATCCCATGCTGGTTGGAGATCGAACACCTACCTCCAGACATGCTAATACCTGAGTTTTTAAAGGTTATTGCTAACACAATAAGCGCTTATATCTCACATTCCATAGCCAGAGGGCCAAGGATTTGTGTAGCAATTCCAGCAAAGGTGAGCATACCCAAGGGGGTGATAGTTAAGACTGGCAATTGCTCTTTCAAATTTCCCTTGAAGTTGACTAACAAATGGGAAATATACAGAATGTTTCCAGATCTAAAAATTGAAGGGCTGGAAGAGAACCCATAGGCAAGATCTAAAGAAGAAATGAGTTCTCAGCATCAAGCACAGAACGATAATCCCCAAGTTCCCTCCACACGTGATGGGGTCCCAACGAGCCACTCCACTGCTCCTGTAACAATTACCCCATGTGTCCCAAGTCGAGGAGTAGAAACCCCTAACACTAGCAACGCGACATCTCCAACCAAGAGACCTACATCAGATCCTATCATCTCTACAACAGTTGAGGGCTCGTCAAAAACAGAAGGTCAAACTTGGGAAGTGGGAGGGGCCAGGCAAAAAGGGAGAACCAGAAATATTGCTCGAAAAAGCGGAGGGCCTCGCCCAAAGTCCCCTCCTCAGATGTCTCTCGGCACTCAAATTGTCTATGAGGTAAACAATCCCTTCTCTCAGTACATTAAAGAAGTAATGAATTCAGAGGAGGCATTGCCAGAAAAGGTGAAAGAACATCGAGGAGATATTGTAGTATGTGGAGAGTTGACTGCTATAGAGAGTGCCCTCCCACCACACAGGAATCTGTGGGCAGACCTCCCAATGGAAGATGTGACGCTCCCTGCTAAATATACGGCATCCGGCCGTACACTCGGCAGGAAATCCCCCATCCGGTCCTTCAACCGCACGGGCCCTCCGTCTATCCCGCACTCTGAGATGATCGTGGTGCGGGAAGGGGACACGAAGGTGTCTTGCGTGCCCTTCCCCTATGGGCTTCTATCACAGCGGAAGCACAAATATCGTCAGAACTAGCAATACAAAACACATACTACCTCGAAGGGTAGCTCATGCACATATCCATAGGTGCAAAGAACACAATCATATGCCATAAAACAGGAGAGCTCCTACCCGTGGCTCCGACACATAGGGGGAGTCAACTGACTGGATAGGCCTCAAGATAGAGCAGACCGAGTCATAACAATGGCGGGGCTGGCATAAGACAATGGCTAGGGTTGACCACTCCATCCGCCCCTCCTGTGCATGCTTTGCAGATGGGCTAGATCAGGCTCTGACATGACTCTAACCTCCCGGATACGCAATCCCATGGCATCACCCATCGGGACTACTCCAGGTTGCATCTCCCTGGTCCGTCGAGGTAGGAAGGGTTGCATCTCCCCTTCCCGGGGTCTAGAGGCTCCACGGGCGGCTAGAGAATCGTGGTGACACACGATTCGTACCCGACTGAACCCCCCAAAACAAGAGCCAAGCTGACACTTGCAACTCTTGAGAGGCAGGGCGACACCATCGCCCCATGAGGTGTCGGACCCATGCTCGGCCCACACGAAGTGACCGACCATAAGCCTACACTACAAAACCAAAGCCCTGTTACGACGTCTATTACGACGTCCAGACGTCGTTTGCACGTCGATGATCGACGTCAAAACGTCGATAAACGACGGCTATTTCGACGTCGGTGCGTCGATAAACGACGTTTATGCGTCGCTATACGCGTCGCAACCGCGGCGTCTTTAAGCAACGACTTGACGTCGTTCAACGTCGTTTGCACATCGTTTGGGTCAGCCACGCGGCTTCGCCGCTAGAGGGAGGCCCGGGGCGTCGGCCGGGCGTGGGCGTGATGACTGGCAACGTCGCTCAACAACGAAAAGTACACGCCATCATGTCCGCCCCATATGGCGTTGCCGGTACAGAAGCCGGCGTGGTCGCCGCGTGTGAAACGCCGCTCAACGACGTTACCGGGCGTGGTCGCCACCTGCTGCAAGTGGTGGCCGCCCGTCTGGCGGCCTAGCCATCGAATAAACAACGCCGTTCAACGACGCCCGACGCATGCCGCATGGCACAACGCCGTTCAACGACGATTAAGGAATTTTGATAAAAAAATATTTATTTAATATTATTCAATATGATTTAAGCGGACGGATTAATATTCATATTCAAAATTAACAAATATTTAATATAAATAAATATTTAGTAATATTTATTAATATTAATATTATCAATAATATTAATAGTATTAATAAATATTAAATATGAACAAAATAAATCGAGAATAAATATTTAAAGATTTAAAAATTCGAAAAATAGAAACAAATATTGATTAAATTATATTAATGGTAGATAAGCATTATTGTTTAATATGTAATTAAATGTTTAATAAATCTAAGAATAAAAAAATAGAATCGAGCATAAAATTAACATAACAAAAAAATCACAAATAATAAGAACAAAGCATAAAAAATTTAAATTCAATTCAATTAATATATTTCACAATGTAATTTGCACATTACAAAATATATTAAGTCTTTAGTTGTTGCTCTCTTCTTCTTCTTCTTCATTGGCTTCGTCTTCATTTACCTGCATTATATTGTATCGCAACAATTAGTTCATTGTAGTCACAAATAATTATCTAATGAATGATACACACTTCATCCCCCTTTCACGCTTGCTAGATGGCGACGCTGCGATGGCCGCATGCGCTTTGTTTGAAGGCCCTTTCGCGTTCATCTTTAGCGGTAGGCGACCAAAGCAAATGGCGCCTATTGAGAATGAGCACCAAAACTAATGTTAGTGTTCAACTCGAGAACCTACATTATAAACCAAATTTATACTTACAAATAGCTTATCCGAAAGCCATAACCGCCGGACCAGTCTTATTGGCACTATGGTCGCCACTTGCTTCGTCATACCTCGCGTCCAAATGCCTGCTTTGTTCTAGCTTCCCTTTCTTTGATAATATGTTGGCCTTCAAACACTACAATGCAATACAAGGACTTAGTCCACATGGCATCATCTAATTATAACGACTCATGGGAGAGATGATGTACTTGAAATGCCTCATTAGTCAACCGGATAGGTTTGTGCCACTTCCTCTATCGAGACTCCCGTAGCTTTGGCAAGAGCTTTTCACCGCTTCTTCGATTACCTCCGCAAAATATAAATAAAATATGAGTACAATGAGGTTATAATGAAGAACGAAAAGAGCCTAATACCGGGTGGCTTTAACATGTTTACCCCGCTTTGAACAAACCTCCCTCCATGAGATCTCTCTCGACTTGAGCTCGGGATATTACGCTTCTAAAAGCTCCTTGATCCCTCTTTTTCCTCATCATAGGCTCCCGAAGTTCCATTCACCCCTTGTGGACGTTATGGCAAACGCTATTTGTGACACTATTAGCCATCTTCCAAAAATTGTCGCCATCTGCGGTCTTTGTGGCGGCGGCAACTTGCTACTACACTCAACATACGACTAACATATGAATATGTGTTAGTGAACAAAAAAGGGCATAATTCAAGATGAACTCACTCATATTGAAAGAGATGCCTTCGTGGAGGTGGTGCAGGTGGTGCACGATCTTTAACAGAGCTTGAAGAGGAATTGCGTCCCACTCGGTCGTAAAAGCGGCGGTCGGCTCGCCTTCGGGGGTTCATTCTCCTCGTGTTCTGAACGGGCCCAAGATTGAATTTCGAAGGAGTGTATGAGCTATGGCGTGGAGGGTCATGGGCGCCCGGACCTCCGCCTACTTTACCTTTGAAACGGGCGGCGCAATCTCCATTTCTCAAGGGCGACATCCCGAATTGCAAGGCATTCCACCTATCTTCAGGGTTATCGCCTCGTTGATATCTCGGAGTTCCCTGCTCTTCGTCTTCCTGCTGGATGCGAGGTCCTTTTCCGTCTCTTCGGCGGTGGTGGTGAGAAGAAGATCCGCCCATAACCACGACGACGAACATTATGCATAGGAAAAGAAGGGCTAAACCGCATTTACACGCTTACATTTAAAAACATTAGAACGTTAAAAATAAATGGTTAACTTACATTTTATCCTAGAAAAAATCCATACCAAATCCACACAATGGTGGAGGTGGCGGTGGTGGCGAAGCTAAACCCGAAGCGACCAACTTAGCCTCTTAAAGGCCTTTGCAGGTTTAGGGTCGTCAATAAGGCTACCAAGCCATCGCGAGAAGTAAAGTTGTGAACAATAGATATGCCATCGTCGCATCCCATGGTTCTTTGGACATGTGCAAAAACTTGCAAGTTATTTATATGGAGTGCGATGAATAACATAGTAGGAAAGCAACAAATGTTAGCAACATGGGAAGTTCATTACAAAACATTGGGATTTGAATAATTAAAAGTGTCTTTATATATTTGGTTATTAGACAATTAAAAAAATTTAATACTCTTAAACATGGCAAGATATACAATATTGTATTCATTATTTGAGTTGTGACAACAACAATTTTGACATCTCCAAGGCATCCATGCACTTCATGTGTCGTCTTTGTCTCACAACCATGGTAGAAGATATTCCAACACTTTGTAAGGCTTCAACAACTTCAGAAGCTTTGGGTCGTGATGAGAATACGTCTTCACGTAGGCACATCATTCTTGTTTTTTGCTCCTCCAACTTGTCAAGACGTCGTTGGTACATATGGGTTGGATTAATCCATTGGGCATTGTTGTTATTATTAAACCACTCCATTCGTCGCATAGCTTGCCACGAAATCCGAAGCATCTCATAAATATATCCCAATGCATAGACATCATGAATTTTGTGTCCCCCACACGATCATCATCCTTTGATTTCTCAAAACACGGTTTCCTCTAACCATGGATATTTTGCTTGTCCATCCGAAAGTAAGTACCGACACTTCAACAAGGGACGACGCTCTTTGGCGTAAAAATGAATTGCATTGTCCCAATCACCAATGGCCACCCACACATTTTGGTACTCATCATCAAAATGTAATTTGACTCTCTTGCAATTAAGCTTTTGTGTGAGTGAAGTGGGCTTTGTGGATCTCAACGACACCTTTACGCTAGGGCAAGAGCTATCTCGGAACATAATTGATATACAACTCGCATTTTGCTCCTAAGTTCAAGCGCCTATGTGTTTGTCGGTTCTTCTTGGCGCTCTAGCAATTGCATTTGACCATCTTCTAAAACGTGACAAGTTATTAGGTAAATAGTCAAACAAGTGTGCAAGTGTCTCTCCATTCATGAAAGGTAGAATCACCATTGGCCCTATGGTATCCCCACTAGAGCTAGCAACTTCATATGCAAGTCCAATGGATGTAGCCAAAGGGGATGCGGGCTCTTGAAGCGTATGTATCTTTGAGCCATCTCATACGTCTCTGCCCTATCTTTGCCCTTGAAAACCCATCCACTGTATAGCTCATCATCTTGGAAGTGTTGTATTCCGTTGATCTTGATTTGATACGTGCGATGTGTTGGTTTCTCCTCAATAAGGCATATCACATCCATGGCCTCTACGGGCATGGGATCAACAAAGATTGATGTGTTCATGTGATTCTCCAAAGAAAAGTGGGCCTTGCTAGGCCCTGCTCCACTAGAGCTTCCCCCCTGATGCAAAGCATTTTTAATTACCTCAACCCGGCGTGCATTGAGATCCGCAATGATGTTCTTGTGATCCAAACGCTTCTTTGAGGAATTCCATGAAGCTACCCATTCCTTGACACGAGCCCGGCATTGGGACTTTTAAGTCAAGACCGAATGCTTCAAACATGTCTTCAGTTCATCCATGGGGTTTCCAATCATTGGCTTTACATGTGTGTCAAGGAGAGAAGTCAACATTTCTTCTTGACCTGGCCATTTTTGTGCTAACTCAAATTGGCACTTCCTTTTCACCTGTCTGACAAAATGGTTGACACGTTGACCAGTTTGCATCTCCCGGTCGGGACTTTCGTTAGCACATATCTCATTTATGACCATGCGTCTAATCTCACTAATCATTAGTGTCTTCACAGTCGGGGCCATACCTACAAACCAATTTAGATTCATTAATCTTGCTTTGTGACTTTTTTCAAACCTTCATTATGAATCTTTACCTACTTTCTTAAGAGTTAGTTTCCCTTTTAATTTTTTTTTTAAAACCAACTATTTAAATTTTTTCTTGCTCTTAACCACTCCACATCAGTGTTTCTTTGACATCCTAACATCTTTTAAAAAACAACATTCTTAACTAGAAACCCGAAAATCAATAATGCAATTTTTTTCAAAAACCCCGCCCTTGTCCAATCCAAAGATTTCTATTTATTGATATATTATAAAAAAATAAATAAACAAGGGAAGCGTGAGCTTGGACCCGGAACACCTAGTCTTCTCCACTCAAGGCGGAGCCGACCATGCCCCTTGTCCAAGTCTCCCCCAAATTTTTCTAAACTAAATACATTAATCAATAAAATTACAAGAGTAAACGGTGAGCTTGGACCCGGAACACCTAGTCTTCTCCACTCAAGGCGGAGCCGACCATGCCCTTGTCCAAGTCTCCCCAATTTTTTCTAAACTAAATACATTAATCAATAAAATTACAAGAGTAAACGGTGAGCTTGGACCCGGAACACCTAGTCTTCTCCACTCAAGGCGGAGCCGACCATGCCCTTGTCCAAGTCTCCCCAAGTTTTTTTTAACCTAAATAAAACATTAAAATTTTATTCTCCTACTCAAACTCAAATTCTTACCTAGAATGTCTTCGAGCTGCGAAAATCGATTTCCAAGAGCGACGCATTTTGTTATTAGTGTACATGCAAAAAAATAAAGGCATTCAATAATTAGAAAACTTACATAAATAAAGAAATAAATTAAAAAAAAAAAACAAAAAGACCATTCACGTTGAAAAGATCATTAACATTAAAACTATTTACATTGTTAATTAAAAAGAACTATATATTGACATGTAAAAAATGAAAAAAAAAAAAAAAAAGGAAGAACATAAAAAGAAGGGGCCTCGTCTTTCAACGACGTCCCCTTCTTGTAATAAAAAATAGAGGAAGAATGGGCCTCGTCTTTCAACGACGTCCTTCTTCCATGGAAAAAAAATAGAAGAAGAAGAAGAAGAAGAAGAAGAAGAAGAAGAAGAAGAAGAAGAAGAAGAAGAAGAAGAAGAAGAAGAAGAAGAAGAAGAAGAAGAAGAAGAAGAAGAAACTCTTCTCTAATTTTATTATGGCGGATGACCGATATGATAGGCATATGCTTGAATTTGCATATGAGTTTTGTTCATAATAATTTTATGGCCAATTTGCCTTAATGCATAGTGCAATTTTGGCTAAGGGCATCTATAGAGCCGTTACTGCCAAAATACTAGATGGGCTACTTGCTTATGGCGCCTATTGTCTAATGGCATTTATTTATGTAGAACATCACCATTATGAGACTAAATATAATGAGAGGTTTAATGGTTTGAATTATGTGAAGTTTATATTCCAATGGTGACACAAAATGATTTTGGACTATATTTAATAAAAGACAAGGTTGTTACTAAGTTTGAACTTTTATGTTAAATGTGGACCCCATAAAAAATCATGTTACGCTATACTTTTAATAGCGTATATGGCAAAAGATAACTTGTCTATATAAAAAACAAAGTCTAGACAATGGCCAAAAGCCCTTACATGCTTGGTGAGGTTGCGGCAAAAGAAAACGCCCTTATATGCTTGGAGAGGTTACGGCAAGCCCTAGCTTCTTCTAATGGTTTATTTAGCAATTTATCGAAAAGATGGTTTTTTCATGTACTATGGTTTTGATGAAAATTCATGCATATTTTTTAGGGCTATTTACCTTTGAGGTTCTAACGATATATAGAGCCGCCTATGAAATGTTTTTGTGCTCCACCTTGTATACAGTCGGCAGAGCTTTTAGGTGATCCGATTGCATGGTTTCCATGCCCTCATTGCAGATAGCCGCTCATGCAAAAAAAGGGCCAAGATCCTATGGCGCCAAAATGTCTGTGCAGCAGCTCGGATATAACCTCGACTTCAGAAAACAAGAAGCTGGAGGTGTTTGAGCAAGCCGATATGCTATTTCTTGATCTGCTATTTCTTGTGTTGCCGAACTAGTAGCAGTTGGTTTCATGTTTCAGGATCTGTGTTGATGCTATTCAACGAATCTAGCATGATGTCTGATACAAAATGGAGAGGTTTTCACGAAAATATTCTTGAAGATACAAAGCATGCTTTTATGGCAAGACACGAATCTAACCTACACGAATACAAATAGAGGTTTGTTCTTTGATTCAAATACTTTCATTGGTGCAAGCCTTAAATGAGCATGACCGATTAGATTAAGCATGTCAAAAAGCTAACATTCATAGTGTTGTGGTTTTCATTCATGGCATTATCCAAAAAATCGAATGTTGATAGTGGAGCAGATCGCTATGCTTTCTGTTGATACTTCCAGACCAGTTAGAAGTTTGTTATTTGACATTTGGTTGTTCTTCTTATTACTCTTCTTGTCATGTACTCTAGTTATGATTGAACTGTGCTCGCCTAGCTCAAGGCATCAAGAATCTAGAAGAAGGAAGGTCTAGTTGATTGCAAACGGAGCTCAAGTCCAAAATATGGAAGCCAGCTGTGTTTGAGCTGGTAGTTTAGATATCAGGAATATTCTACAGGATGTTACGAGCTATTGCTTAAGATATGCAGTCTGATAGGCTCTATAAGTGCTGGCCAATCCTGTACCCAATGTAACAGATCTGCTGCTAACAGCTATGCCTTTTGTTCCAGTAATGGAAATCAAGGTAATGAATTATTTTTGCCTTAGAATGCAAATTTTATTTCAAGTAAATGCCTGTACATGCCATCTCATAATAGGAGGTTGCCATAGAAGTACAGGATAAGTATTTTGGCTGGTGGTGTTGTTGCTGCCCAAATTTCAACATTCTTTATGCTGTTATCCCAGATTGGGAAGGAGGACTACAAGTTCTGCCAAAGGAATAGCAGTGTTGATTAAGTTCTAAAGCAATGAGAATGCAAGATGGCTTCAAGAATCAGGTTTGACTTTCCTATTGTGATTTTATAATCAAGTGGAACATACCCAAGAATGTATTTCGATTTTTTCTAAATGAATACCGTTGATATGTTTATGCTCAAGAATGTACTATTTTGTGATAACATGAAAAATAATGAAGTATTTAAGGTACACTACTGCTATACATGTTTATTTTGCAATCGCTCTACGATAATAACTAGTATGGATAACTTAAAAGCTTAATTTGCTATCCTATACGAAGCAACAAGAAATGAGCTTAAAATCTGAATTTTTATGGTTTGAAAGACATGGTAATAGACTGATACATGGAAAAGGATTCAAGATAAAATATGTTGCTTAGGTTCTATAAGATATCTATAAAATATGATTCCATTTTCCTTTCTAGTTAATGTCACCTCAGGGCAAAAGGATACAATTGGTGATCAGTGATAAACTGAGAGACCCAATGTACCTTTTGGCCCTTGCACATTTACCGTTTTCACGCTAATTGTGTATTGATTGGGCTGCAGGTACGGGTTCTCTCCTCTAATTGTCTCCATTTTGCTGTTAGAGTTGGCGTTAACTTGGAATTGGAATAGCCGGATCCGTAAGAGATGGAACAAGCTGCATTTTGACAGTGAAACAAATAAGATATGTATACAACTGTGTTTTATACAAGATGGCAAGTATACTCTCGTCTTTTATACTCTTTATTTTGTACTGATTACTACTGGAAAATTATATGGAAAGCTTTATACATTCTTAAGATTGCTATATGATTTGTTACATCTTGAAATTGACTAGACTGAAAAATAATTATTGTGAAATAATCTTTATACATCTATTTTGCTATATGTGATCATAATTCCAACCAAATAAAGGTTACCTTGTGCTGTGGCTTGGGTTTTACCCTTGATGGATATGTGGGAAACGTTTACATCTTGAACGAAACTATATTTTTGTATTTATATGCATATATGGTGTAAGTCTAGATGTAAATATGTGAATAAGAAGAAAATGTGACTTCCATTAGTTAGAGTCTTCTAACTAACACAGCTCCACTTTATTTGGTTGATTCTCTGGTTCATCTTTCTAACTTCACATAGATGGGGTGATGGACTTGAGAATGATTTCAATATCTATGATATTGAAGTTCATATGAGATCTTTTATTTGGGACTAACAATATTCTGTCTCTCATTTCTGATGTACAGAAAAAGACTATCTGGATATTGCATCTCTTGGATGCAGGTTATGTGATGGTTGGAGAACCCCATAATTATGATGTTCAGGCTTGATGGATGTTTCGGAATGACCACAAATATCCTGTAAGCTTTTATACATCTATTGCTTCAAAAATCGCCTTTGGTCCATTATGCCAAGGCATGTACTTAAGGACTATTGTGCCTTTAGTACATTTAAACTTTAAATGCTGCCTATGGTCTATTGTGCCAAGGCTTAGAGATTCTGGGTCTATTGAACAGAATACTCTATGTTTCAAGATACTCTATATTATTAAATTGCCTTTGGCCCATTGTGCTAAGGCATGTACTTAGGGCCTATTCGGCCTGAAGTACAACTCAAATTTAAATATAGCCTATGGTCCATTGCACAAGGCTTAGAGATTCTGGGTCTAATGAACAGAATACTCTTATGTTTCAAGATTATAGACAAAATAAGTTACTTTCTTCTGGTGTAAGGAAGTAGGACCCCTCTTTTTATAGGGGGGGTCCTACTTTCCTTATAAAAAGAGGTGTCCTACATCCCGAGGGAGGGATTGTGGGAGAAGAAGAAGAAGAAGAAGAAACTCTTCTCTAATTTTATTATGGCGGATGACCGATATGATAGGCATATGCTTGAATTTGCATATGAGTTTTGTTCATAATAATTTTATGGCCAATTTGCCTTAATGCATAGTGCAATTTTGGCTAAGGGCATCTATAGAGCCGTTACTGCCAAAATACTAGATGGGCTACTTGCTTATGGCGCCTATTGTCTAATGGCATTTATTTATGTAGAACATCACCATTATTTGGTGGTAATCTCACTTATGGAAATTGATTTATGAGACTAAATATAATGAGAGGTTTAATGGTTTGAATTATGTGAAGTTTATATTCCAATGGTGACACAAAATGATTTTGGACTATATTTAATAAAAGACAAGGTTGTTACTAAGTTTGAACTTTTATGTTAAATGTGGACCCCATAAAAAATCATGTTACGCTATACTTTTAATAGCGTATATGGCAAAAGATAACTTGTCTATATAAAAAACAAAGTCTAGACAATGGCCAAAAGCCCTTACATGCTTGGTGAGGTTGCGGCAAAAGAAAACGCCCTTATATGCTTGGAGAGGTTACGGCAAGCCCTAGCTTCTTCTAATGGTTTATTTAGCAATTTATCGAAAAGATGGTTTTTTCATGTACTATGGTTTTGATGAAAATTCATGCATATTTTTTAGGGCTATTTACCTTTGAGGTTCTAACGATATATAGAGCCGCCTATGAAATGTTTTTGTGCTCCACCTTGTATACAGTCGGCAGAGCTTTTAGGTGATCCGGTGCATGGTTTCCATGCCTCGCTGCAGTAGCCGCTCATGCAAAAAAAGGGCCAAGATCCTATGGCGCCAAAATGTCTGTGCAGCAGCTCGAATATAACCTCGACTTCAGAAAACAAGAAGCTGGAGGTGTTTGAGCAAGCCGATATGCTATTTCTTGATCTGCTATTTCTTGTGTTGCCGAACTAGTAGCAGTTGGTTTCATGTTTCAGGATCTGTGTTGATGCTATTCAACGAATCTAGCATGATGTCTGATACAAAATGGAGAGGTTTTCACGAAAATATTCTTGAAGATACAAAGCATGCTTTTATGGCAAGACACGAATCTAACCTACACGAATACAAATAGAGGTTTGTTCTTTGATTCAAATACTTTCATTGGTGCAAGCCTTAAATGAGCATGACCGATTAGATTAAGCATGTCAAAAAGCTAACATTCATAGTGTTGTGGTTTTCATTCATGGCATTATCCAAAAAATCGAATGTTGATAGTGGAGCAGATCGCTATGCTTTCTGTTGATACTTCTAGACCAGTTAGAAGTTTGTTATTTGACATTTGGTTGTTCTTCTTATTACTCTTCTTGTCATGTACTCTAGTTATGATTGAACTGTGCTCGCCTAGCTCAAGGCATCAAGAATCTAGAAGAAGGAAGGTCTAGTTGATTGCAAACGGAGCTCAAGTCCAAAATATGGAAGCCAGCTGTGTTTGAGCTGGTAGTTTAGATATCAGGAATATTCTACAGGATGTTACGAGCTATTGCTTAAGATATGCAGTCTGATAGGCTCTATAAGTGCTGGCCAATCCTGTACCCAATTTAATAGATCTGCTGCTAACAGCTATGCCTTTTGTTCCAGTAATGGAAATCAAGGTAATGAATTATTTTTGCCTTAGAATGCAAATTTTATTTCAAGTAAATGCCTGTACATGCCATCTCATAATAGGAGGTTGCCATAGAAGTATAGGATAAGTATTTTGGCTGGTGGTGTTGTTGCTGCCCAAATTTCAACATTCTTTATGCTGTTATCCCAGATTGGGAAGGAGGACTACAAGTTCTGCCAAAGGAATAGCAGTGTTGATTAAGTTCTCAAGCAATGAGAATGCAAGATGGCTTCAAGAATCAGGTTTGACTTTCCTATTGTGATTTTATAATCAAGTGGAACATACCCAAGAATGTATTTCGATTTTTTCTAAATGAATACCGTTGATATGTTTATGCTCAAGAATGTACTATTTTGTGATAACATGAAAAATAATGAAGTATTTAAGGTACACTACTGCTATACATGTTTATTTTGCAATCGCTCTACGATAATAACTAGTATGGATAACTTAAAAGCTTAATTTGCTATCCTATACGAAGCAACAAGAAATGAGCTTAAAATCTGAATTTTTATGGTTTGAAAGACATGGTAATAGACTGATACATGGAAAAGGATTCAAGATAAAATATGTTGCTTAGGTTCTATAAGATATCTATAAAATATGATTCCATTTTCCTTTCTAGTTAATGTCACCTCAGGGCAAAAGGATACAATTGGTGATCAGTGATAAACTGAGAGACCCAATGTACCTTTTGGCCCTTGCACATTTACCGTTTTCACGCTAATTGTGTATTGATTGGCTGCAGGTACGGGTTCTCTCCTCTAATTGTCTCCATTTTGCTGTTAGAGTTGGCGTTAACTTGGAATTGGAATAGCCGGATCCGTAAGAGATGGAACAAGCTGCATTTTGACAGTGAAACAAATAAGATATGTATACAACTGTGTTTTATACAAGATGGCAAGTATACTCTCGTCTTTTATACTCTTTATTTTGTACTGATTACTACTGGAAAATTATATGGAAAGCTTTATACATTCTTAAGATTGCTATCTGATTTGTTACATCTTGAAATTGACTAGACTGAAAAATAATTATTGTGAAATAATCTTTATACATCTATTTTGCTATATGTGATCATAATTCCAACCAAATAAAGGTTACCTTGTGCTGTGGCTTGGGTTTTACCCTTGATGGATATGTGGGAAACGTTTACATCTTGAACGGAACTATATTTTTGTATTTATATGCATATATGGTGTAAGTCTAGATGTAAATATGTGAATAAGAAGAAAATGTGACTTCCATTAGTTAGAGTCTTCTAACTAACACAGCTCCACTTTATTTGGTTGATTCTCTGGTTCATCTTTCTAACTTCACATAGATGGGGTGATGGACTTGAGAATGATTTCAATATCTATGATATTGAAGTTCATATGAGATCTTTTATTTGGGACTAACAATATTCTGTCTCTCATTTCTGATGTACAGAAAAAGACTATCTGGATATTGCATCTCTTGGATGCAGGTTATGTGATGGTTGGAGAACCCCATAATTATGATGTTCAGGCTTGATGGATGTTTCGGAATGACCACAAATATCCTGTAAGCTTTTATACATCTATTGCTTCAAAAATCGCCTTTGGTCCATTATGCCAAGGCATGTACTTAAGGACTATTGTGCCTTTAGTACATTTAAACTTTAAATGCTGCCTATGGTCTATTGTGCCAAGGCTTAGAGATTCTGGGTCTATTGAACAGAATACTCTATGTTTCAAGATACTCTATATTATTAAATTGCCTTTGGCCCATTGTGCTAAGGCATGTACTTAGGGCCTATTCGGCCTGAAGTACAACTCAAATTTAAATATAGCCTATGGTCCATTGCACAAGGCTTAGAGATTCTGGGTCTAATGAACAGAATACTCTTATGTTTCAAGATTATAGACAAAATAAGTTACTTTCTTCTGGTGTAAGGAAGTAGGACCCCTCTTTTTATAGGGGGGGTCCTACTTTCCTTATAAAAAGAGGTGTCCTACATCCCGAGGGAGGGATTGTGGGAGAAGAAGAAGAAGAAGAAGAAACTCTTCTCTAATTTTATTATGGCGGATGACCGATATGATAGGCATATGCTTGAATTTGCATATGAGTTTTGTTCATAATAATTTTATGGCCAATTTGCCTTAATGCATAGTGCAATTTTGGCTAAGGGCATCTATAGAGCCGTTACTGCCAAAATACTAGATGGGCTACTTGCTTATGGCGCCTATTGTCTAATGGCATTTATTTATGTAGAACATCACCATTATTTGGTGGTAATCTCACTTATGGAAATTGATTTATGAGACTAAATATAATGAGAGGTTTAATGGTTTGAATTATGTGAAGTTTATATTCCAATGGTGACACAAAATGATTTTGGACTATATTTAATAAAAGACAAGGTTGTTACTAAGTTTGAACTTTTATGTTAAATGTGGACCCCATAAAAAATCATGTTACGCTATACTTTTAATAGCGTATATGGCAAAAGATAACTTGTCTATATAAAAAACAAAGTCTAGACAATGGCCAAAAGCCCTTACATGCTTGGTGAGGTTGCGGCAAAAGAAAACGCCCTTATATGCTTGGAGAGGTTACGGCAAGCCCTAGCTTCTTCTAATGGTTTATTTAGCAATTTATCGAAAAGATGGTTTTTTCATGTACTATGGTTTTGATGAAAATTCATGCATATTTTTTAGGGCTATTTACCTTTGAGGTTCTAACGATATATAGAGCCGCCTATGAAATGTTTTTGTGCTCCACCTTGTATACAGTCGGCAGAGCTTTTAGGTGATCCGGTGCATGGTTTCCATGCCTCGCTGCAGTAGCCGCTCATGCAAAAAAAGGGCCAAGATCCTATGGCGCCAAAATGTCTGTGCAGCAGCTCGAATATAACCTCGACTTCAGAAAACAAGAAGCTGGAGGTGTTTGAGCAAGCCGATATGCTATTTCTTGATCTGCTATTTCTTGTGTTGCCGAACTAGTAGCAGTTGGTTTCATGTTTCAGGATCTGTGTTGATGCTATTCAACGAATCTAGCATGATGTCTGATACAAAATGGAGAGGTTTTCACGAAAATATTCTTGAAGATACAAAGCATGCTTTTATGGCAAGACACGAATCTAACCTACACGAATACAAATAGAGGTTTGTTCTTTGATTCAAATACTTTCATTGGTGCAAGCCTTAAATGAGCATGACCGATTAGATTAAGCATGTCAAAAAGCTAACATTCATAGTGTTGTGGTTTTCATTCATGGCATTATCCAAAAAATCGAATGTTGATAGTGGAGCAGATCGCTATGCTTTCTGTTGATACTTCTAGACCAGTTAGAAGTTTGTTATTTGACATTTGGTTGTTCTTCTTATTACTCTTCTTGTCATGTACTCTAGTTATGATTGAACTGTGCTCGCCTAGCTCATGGCATCAAGAATCTAGAAGAAGGAAGGTCTAGTTGATTGCAAACGGAGCTCAAGTCCAAAATATGGAAGCCAGCTGTGTTTGAGCTGGTAGTTTAGATATCAGGAATATTCTACAGGATGTTACGAGCTATTGCTTAAGATATGCAGTCTGATAGGCTCTATAAGTGCTGGCCAATCCTGTACCCAATTTAATAGATCTGCTGCTAACAGCTATGCCTTTTGTTCCAGTAATGGAAATCAAGGTAATGAATTATTTTTGCCTTAGAATGCAAATTTTATTTCAAGTAAATGCCTGTACATGCCATCTCATAATAGGAGGTTGCCATAGAAGTATAGGATAAGTATTTTGGCTGGTGGTGTTGTTGCTGCCCAAATTTCAACATTCTTTATGCTGTTATCCCAGATTGGGAAGGAGGACTACAAGTTCTGCCAAAGGAATAGCAGTGTTGATTAAGTTCTAAAGCAATGAGAATGCAAGATGGCTTCAAGAATCAGGTTTGACTTTCCTATTGTGATTTTATAATCAAGTGGAACATACCCAAGAATGTATTTCGATTTTTTCTAAATGAATACCGTTGATATGTTTATGCTCAAGAATGTACTATTTTGTGATAACATGAAAAATAATGAAGTATTTAAGGTACACTATTGCTATACATGTTTATTTTGCAATCGCTCTACGATAATAACTAGTATGGATAACTTAAAAGCTTAATTTGCTATCCTATACGAAGCAACAAGAAATGAGCTTAAAATCTGAATTTTTATGGTTTGAAAGACATGGTAATAGACTGATACATGGAAAAGGATTCAAGATAAAATATGTTGCTCAGGTTCTATAAGATATCTATAAAATATGATTCCATTTTCCTTTCTAGTTAATGTCACCTCAGGGCAAAAGGATACAATTGGTGATCAGTGATAAACTGAGAGACCCAATGTACCTTTTGGCCCTTGCACATTTACCGTTTTCACGCTAATTGTGTATTGATTGGCTGCAGGTACGGGTTCTCTCCTCTAATTGTCTCCATTTTGCTGTTAGAGTTAGCGTTAACTTGGAATTGGAATAGCCGGATCCGTAAGAGATGGAACAAGCTGCATTTTGACAGTGAAACAAATAAGATATGTATACAAATGTGTTTTATACAAGATGGCAAGTATACTCTCGTCTTTTATACTCTTTATTTTGTACTGATTACTACTGGAAAATTATATGGAAAGCTTTATACATTCTTAAGATTGCTATCTGATTTGTTACATCTTGAAATTGACTAGACTGAAAAATAATTATTGTGAAATAATCTTTATACATCTATTTTGCTATATGTGATCATAATTCCAACCAAATAAAGGTTACCCCCAGGCCGTGGCTTGGGTTTTACCCTTGATGGATATGTGGGAAACGTTTACATCTTGAACGGAACTATATTTTTGTATTTATATGCATATATGGTGTAAGTCTAGATGTAGAAGAAGAAGAAGAAGAAGAAGAAGAAGAAGAAGAAGAAGAAGAAGAAGAAGAAGAAGAAGAAGGAGGGAGGAAGGAGGAGGAGGAGGAGGAGGAGGAGGAGGAGGAGGAGGAGGAGGAGGAGGAGGAGGGGAGATAGGAAAGAAAGATTGAATAGAATGAGAAAGTGGTGAAGAAGAAGAAGAAGAAAACGAATAGAAGATTGGAAGAACGGAAGATTAGAAGGAAGAAACCAATGATTGGAAGATGATTGGAAGAAGAAGGAGGAGGATTCGATTCATACTAATAAGAGGCGAAATAGATTGAAGAAAAACAAGGATGGAAAGAAGAGGAGGATAGAAATGGGATGGATTGAAAACAAACAAGAAAAAACAAGAAGCCCTAAATCTATCAAACAACAAGCCTAATTCAAAAATAGAGTTGATTGATCCATTGAAATACCTTTGGATGCTTGCTTGAAGCTTGGAAAG
Source organism: Isoetes taiwanensis (assembly GCA_021234155.1). Lineage (NCBI taxonomy): Eukaryota > Viridiplantae > Streptophyta > Lycopodiopsida > Isoetales > Isoetaceae > Isoetes > Isoetes taiwanensis. The sequence continues at coordinate 702,219 of JAJEKV010000140.1, forward strand.
GACCGCAAGGATGATCCGCGCCAAAAATCGCCACGAAAAACGCTCCTCCAGCCGCTTAGAACCAAAAAAACTAGGCGGCGGAAAAGCCGGCTCTGTTTTCTGATAAAAAGTTACAGACGTCGTTGAACGACGTCGTGAGGTCGTTTAACGACGTCTGTCATAGTCGTTAAACGACGTCTATAACGACGTCTTTGTGTTAAACGACGTGCCCTTTTTTTTTATTAAGTTATAATTATAAGTTATTATTATAATTATAATTATTATACAAAGAAGGATTGTTACCCAGTGGAGGGCTGTCATTTATGCAAGAATCTAACTCGTGAAGTCGCTCTTGAACAGGATGTTGAAAGTCCGGTTTGCCTCCACCTCCGCATACATTTTGTGATAGAAAATGTAGAAATCAAACTCAAATTTTTATCTTTCGACTAACTTAGATGATTAAAAAGACTTTTCACCGATGGATGGAGTGCAATATTCGACCGCATAAAGAGAGCGAGAAAAGAGGTGGGCCGTATTTGCGGGAATGACGCCAATGTGTATACCGACGTGTCTTTTTTTTTTTATTAAGTTACCAACTTAGATCTATTTGTTTTATTACTTATGTTTTTTATCTATATTGTGGTGGCACAAGATAGACCCTTCACCTTAATATAACATATCCTACTCACCTTGAATTTCGAAGTTCGAGATATTCAATTTCATTACACTCCATAATGAGTCCATATGAATGTGACCGCCACGGCAATTAATTTGTTGTCGATCACCGGATTTGGACAGGTTAAGCTATACCTATTCTAGAGCCCGCCCTATGCTTTCATTTGACGACGTTTTGGTTTATAACGACGTGTCTTTTTTAATTAAGTTATTATTATTAGCAATCTTTTTTTTATCGACGCCCGTAATTTTTCGTTGAACGGCGTTTATAACGATGTTTCGGTTCCCAAACTAACGTGTCCTTTTTAAGTTAATATTATTAGCAACTTAGATTTGTTTCATTACTTATGTATTTTATCTATCCTTCTTTATCTATCCACTTAGATTTCTCTCCATCCTTGTTTATCTATCCACTTTAATAAACCAGACTTGTGCACCATTGAGCTTCACTTGCATACTTTCATACTAAATCAAGCTTGCCAATCACTTGATCCATGATCAGTAGCAAAGGCAAACATATGGCTCACCGGGTTGCTCTTTCTCAAGATACAATCTACACAAGGCATGCCCCCTTATCCCATGCAAAGCTGCAAGAAGAGCTTCTTTGATTTGCCATATTCTCTCGTGCATGATCACATACAACTTCATATATGGTTGCAGCCTCTTCATAGATTACTGCTAAGGGTTTTGGACACAGCTTCAGGGTTCAACGACGTCTCACCTTGAATTTCGAAGTTCGAGATATTCAATTTCGCATTACACTCCATAATGAGTCCATATGAATGTGACCGCCCACGGCAATTAATTTGTTGTCAGTACCGGATTTGGACAGTTAAGCTATACCTATTCTAGAGCCCGCCCTATGCTTTCATTTGACGAACTTTTGGTTTATATCGACGTGTCCTTTTTTTTAAGTTAATATTATTAGCAACTTAGATTTGTTTCATTGCTTATGTATTTTATCTATTCTTGTTTATGTATCCACTTAGATTTCTCTCCATCCTTGTTTATCTATCCACTTTAATAAACCGGACTTGTGCACCATTGAGCTTCACTTGCATACTTTCATACTAAATCAAGCTTGCCGACCACTTGACCGACGTTTCGAGTCCATTGGCGAGTCGGATCGCGATTAGGAGAGGGGAGGTCGCCCGTCCGGCCCCCGGGGCCTTGGGAGAGGAAATTTGGGGCAAGCAGCCCTGGAGGGATTTTAGGGTCCGCCTCAAGGCCAACACTCCAACTCAACTTCAAGACACCGCCAAAGGTCCCTACAGACTGACAAGGAGAGGGCCTCCTCCAAACGAAACCCCGCTGGCTGCCGTGCTCTAGAAGGGTTTACGTTTTGGGGCCGAAGTCCCGGGTCTGGGTGCACTTGGGACCCGCCGGTAGCTGCAAACCGAGAATACGGAGCAAGAGGAACCGACGGAGCAGAAGTTTGGGCCTTTCCTCCCTCCGCTGTGGCAAGTAGAAGTCGAGGGTCATTTTGCTGGGCAAGACATTCGTGAGGGAGTAATTATTACGGCTGGTTTTTGCGAAGAAGGAAACACTCACGCCCTCCACGACAAGATCCCGCATGCACATCCTAGGCCAATTGACTACGAAAGTGTGATGGAAGTGAGCTACTTTTGGCTTCTTGGAGTTCGGGTGGTCTTCCGCCACTAACTTGGTCCCCAGTGGCAATGTCGACGCTCGAAGTCCATTGGCAGAGTCGATCCCGATTCCGAGAGGGGAGGTCGCCCGCCCGGCCCCGTGGCCTTGGGGAGAGGAAATTTGGGGCAAGCAGCCTCCGGGATGGATTTTAGGGTCCCCGCTTCGGCGCCAACACCCCCAACTCCACTTCAAGACACCTGGCAAGGTCCCTACTGACTCGACAAGGAGAGGGCCTGAAACGAAACCCCCGTGGGTTGCCGTGCTCTAGAAGGGTTTACGCTTTGGGGGCCGAGTCCCCGGTCTGCTGCACTTGGGACCCCGGCCGAGAAGCAAAGTACCGAGAATACGAGCAAGAGGAACCGACGGAGCGCGAGTTTGGGCCTTTCCTCCTCCTGCCAGGCAAGTAGAAGTCGGGGTCCGCTTTGATGGCAAGACATTCGTGAATTCGCGAATTACACGGCTGGTTTTGGCGAAAGAAGGAAACACTCACGCTTCTCCACGACAAGATCCCGCATGCACATCCTAGGCCAATTGACTACGGAAGTGTGATGCAAGTGAGCTACTTTGGCTTCTTGGAGTTCGGGTGGTCTTCGCCCCTTTAACTTGGTCCCCAGGGCAATGTCGACGCTCGAGTCCATTGGCGTGAGTCGACGCCCGAGAGGGGAGGAGCCCGTCCGGGCCCCTGTGGCCTGGGGGAGAGGAAATTTGGGGCAAGCAGCCTGCGGGAGGGATTTTAGGGTCCCCGCTCTGGCGCCAACACTCCAACTCCACTTCAAGACACCTGGGCCCAAGGTCCCTACCGACCGGACAAGGAGAGAGCCTCCAAACGTAAACCCCGTGGGTTGCCGTGCTCTAGAAGGGTTTACGCTTTTGGGGGCCGAAGTCCCGGTCCTGCTGCACTTGGGACCGGGCCGGTAAGCAAGAGCCCCGAGAATACGGAGCAAGAGGAACCGACGGAGCGTAGTTTGGGCCTTTCCTCCTCCCTCTTGTGGCAAGTAGAAGTCGGGGCCTTTTCGGCTGGCAAGACATTCGAATTCGCAATTACACTGGCTGGTTTTGGCTAAAAAGAAGGAAACACTCCACGCCTCCACGACAAGATCCCGCATGCACATCCTAGGCCAATTGACTACGAAAGTGTGATGGAAGTGAGCCACTTTGGAATTTTCTGAGTTCGGGTGGTCTTCTGCCACTGAACTTGGTCCCTCGCGGTGGCAATGTCGACGGGCCGAGTCCATTGGCAGAGCCGACGCAACTTCGAGAGGGGAGGTCGCCCCGCCCCCCAGGGCCTTGGGAGAGGAAATTTGGGCAAGCGAGCCTCCTCCCAGGGATTTTAGAGTCCTGACCCCAAGGCCAACACCCCTAACTCCACTTCAAGACACTTTCAAGGTCCCTACCGACTGACAAGGAGAGGGGCTCCAAACGTAAAACCCCGTGGGCTGCCGTGCTCTAGAAGGGTTTACGCTTTGGGGGCCAAAAGTCCTGGTCTCCTGCACTTGGGACCTGGCCGAAGCAAAGCCAATGAGAATACGGAGCAAGAGGAACCGGACAGAGGTAGTTTGGGCCTTTCCTCCCTCCCGCTGTCCTAAGTAGAAGTCTGGGGCCGCTTTTGCAAGCTGGCAAGATTTTCAGGGAAGAATTACACCTGCTGGTTTTGCTTAAAGAAGGAAACACTCACCCACCCACGACAAGATCCCCGCATGCAACATCCTAGGCCAATCGACTACGAAAGTGTGATGGAAGTGAGCCTTTGGCGCTTCGAGTTCGGGTGGTCTTCCGCCACTGGAACTTGGTCCCCTGTGGCAATGTCGACGCCCGAGTCCATTGGCAGAGTCGATCGCCATTCCCGGAGAGGGGAGGTCGCCAGGTCCGGCCCCTGTGGCCTTGGGGAGGGAAATTTGGGGGGCAAGCAGCCTCCGGAGGGGATTTTAGGGTCCACGCCTCAAGGCCAACTCCCCCAACTCCACTTCAAGACACTACGGGCTAAAGGTCCCTGCACACCGAACAAGGAGAGGGGTTCAAACGCAAAAACCCCGTGGGCTGCCGTGCCTCTAGAAGGGTTTACGCTTTGGGGCACGAAGTCCGGGTCTGCTGCACTTGGGACCGCCGGCCGAGAAGCAACAAGCCGGTGAATACCTTGCGGAGCAAGGGGAACAGGGACGGAGCGGAGTTTGGGCCTTTCCCTCCTCCCGGATGTGGCAAGTAGAAGCCTGGGCCCTTTGCTGGCAAGACATTCAGAAATTCAAGAATTAATGCATTGCAATAAAAATATTTTGCCGGGCCGGGATCCCTAATCCATCTCCAAAGACACGGCCTAATTTAAAGAAGGAAATTTTCGAGAAGGTCTAGGCCAAAGGGTTAGCATTAGAACGAGCCGGGGCAGCCCGCTTGGCAGTGGCAACCGAAGCCGGCACCCTTCCCCAAGTCAAACGAGGCCAGACCTTGGGGGATCCTCACAAGAGGGGAGAGTCCTGGACCCCCCGTGAGACAAGGGATCCAAAAGTTCCCGAGGCAGCTCTTTTCCCCGCACTTGGCCCCCGGCTGCACGCTACGATCACGAGTTCCTCCCGAGTCCTGCCTCTATCCCACCGCTGATCCTCCGCTCAGGCCCCCTTCGAAGGTCCAAAAGATTCCAGATCGGGTCCCGGGAGAACTTGTCAAACCGCTGGGCGCCCCGGATGGTCGGCCTTGTAGAAACCAAGATCTGCCCTATTTGTCGCTCGCACGGGGATGCTCTCGAATGGCAAATAGACCCCCGCCAAATCGTCCGAATGGCTTAAATTACCCTAGGGGAGCAAGTTACACTGGGCCGGTTTTGGCAAAAGAAGGAAACACTCACGCCTCCACGACAAGATCCCGCATGCACATCCTAGGCCAATTGACTACGAGTGTGATGGAAGTGAGCTACTTTGGCGCTTCTTGGAGTTCGGGTGGTCTTCCTCGCCACTAACTTGGTCCCTGTGGCAATGTCGACGCTCGAGTCCATTGGCAGAGTCAAATCGCGATTCCGGAGAGAGGGAGGTCGCCGGGCCCGGCCCCCGTGGCCTTGGGGAGAGGAAATTTGGGGCAAGCAGCCCGAGGGGATTTTAGGGTCCGCTCAAGGCCAACACCCCAACTCCACTTTTCAAGACACCCGCTAAAGGTCCCGCCGAACTGGACAAGGAGAGGCCTCCAAACGTAAACCCCGTGGGTTGCCGTGCTCTAGAAGGGTTTACGCTTTGGGGCCGAAGTCCTGCCCCGCTGCACTTGGGACCTGGCCGAGAAGCCAGCCGGAGAATACGAGCAAGGGGAACCGATCTGAGCGGGAGTTTGGGCCTTTCCTCCCCGGATGGGCAAGTAGAAGCCTCGGGGCTTTTGCAAAGGGCAAGACATTCGTGAATTAGCAATTAATGCATTGCAACTAAAATAAATCCGCTTTTTGCCACGGGATCCCTAATTCATCTCCAAAGACACGGCCCAATTTTTTGGAATTTTCTGAGAAGGTCTAGGTCAAAGGGTTAAGTATTAGAACGGCCGGGCAGCCCGCTGTGGCAACCGAAAGCCGCACCCTTCCTCAAGTCAAACGAGGCCGTGACCTTGCAGGATCCCACAAGAGGGGAGAGTCCTGACCCCGTGAGGCTGATCCAAAAGTTCCCGAGGCAGCCCTTTCCTCGCCGGGCCCCCGGGCTGCACGCTTAATGACCACCCTCCCGAGCCCTGCTCTCTATCCGATCGTTGATCCTCCGCTCGTGAGCCCCCTCTTCTGAAGGTCCAAAAGATTCCAGACGGGTCCTGAGAACTTGTCAAACCGCGGGGGCCCCGATGTCTAGCCTTTGTAGAAACCAAGACTGTTTTGTCGCTCGCACCGGATGCTCCTAATGGCAAATAGACCCCCCGCCAAATCGTCCGAATGGCTTATAAAATTACCCTAGGGAGCAAGTTAACACAAAGGTTTTGCTTAAAGAAGGAAAAACACGCCTCTCCACGACAAGATCCCCGCATGCACATCCTAGGCCAATTTGACTACGAGTGTGATGGAAGTGAGCTACTTTGGCGCTTTTCTTGAGTTCGGGTGGTCTTCTCGCCACGAACTTGGGTCCCTGTGGCAATGTCGACGCTCCGAGTCCATTGGCAGAGTCAGACGCGATTCGTGAGAGGGAGGTCGCCTGTCCGGCCCCTGTGGCCTTGGGGAGAGGAAATTTGGGGCAAGCTGCCTCCCGAGGGGATTTTAGGGTCCAAGGCTACCAAGGCCAACACCCCAACTCCACCTTCAAGACACACGCAAGGTCCCTACCACCGACAAGGAGAGGGGCCTCCAAACGCAAACCCCGTGGGTTGCCGTGCTCTAGAAGGGTTTACGCTTTGGGGCCGAGTCCTTGGTCCCGCTGCACTGGGACCTGGCCGGAAGCCGCACGGTGAACACTGGGAGCAAGTGGGAACCCCACCAGCGGAGTTTGGCCCTTTCCTCCTCCCCGATGTGGCGCAGAAGTCGGGGGCGCTTTGCAGCAAGGGCAAGACATTCAGAAATTCGCAATTAATGCATTGTAACTAAAATAAATTCGATTTTTGCCAGCGGGATCCCTAGTTCATCTCCAAAGACACGCCCAATTTCGGAATTTTTCGAAGGTCTAGGTCAAAGGGTTAAGTGATAGAATCCGCTTCTGTGGGCAAACAAGGTATAACCGGAAGCCGTACCCTTCCCCAAGTCAAACGAGGCCGTGACCTTTTGTATCCTCACAAGAGGGGAGAGAGTCCTGACCCCGTGAGGCGGGATCCGCGTGCCCCGCCTCTTTCCCCGCCAGCTCGGGTCGTGACGCACGACCACCCTCCGGAGCGCCCGGGTTCCCTATCCCGACCGCTGATCCTCCGGGCTCAGGGGCCCGGGTCCAAAAAGATTCCTGCATCGGTCCTGAGAACTTGTCAAACCACAAGGCCCCGATGCTCCGCTTCTAGAAACCGTGATCAGCTTTATCGCTCGCACCCGGTTCCTAATGGCAATGTAATTCCCGCCAAATCGGCCCCAATGGCAAATTACCCTAGGGAGCGTTACACGGCCGGTTATGGCGAAAAGAAGGAAATACCACGCCTTCCACGACAAGACCCGCATGCGTCATCCTAGCCACTGACCACGAAAGTGATGGAAGTGAGCTACTGGCGCTTCGAGTTCGGGTGGTCTTCGCCACGTGAACTTGGTCCCTGTGGCAACGTCGACGCTCAGTCCATCGCGAGTCGAATACATTCGAGAGGGGAGGTCGCCCACCGGCCCCCATGTGGCCTCGGGAGAGGAACAGCAGCCCGGAGGATTTTTGGTGGTCCGCCTGGCGCCAACACCCCAACTCACTTCAAGACACGGCGCGAAGGTCCCACGACCGACAAGGAGAGTCAAAACGTGAACCCCGTGGCTGCCGCTCTAGAAGGGTTTACGCTTTAAAGCCGAAACTCCGGTCTGCTGTAATCGACTCCGCCGAAAAGAAATGAATACTTCAAGCAAGGGAACTGGACGAGAGTTTCGGCCTCTTTCCTCCTCCGCTTTATGTGGTGCGAAGCTATGGCAAGACATTCGAATTCGCAATACATTGTACCAAAATAAATCTGGTTTACCGGGCCGGGATCCCCATCTACTCCAGACAATGTTCACTTTGAATTTCTAGAGAAGGTCTAGGTCAAAGGGTTACATTGAACGTTTCCAAGTGCTCAAGCAGCAAACCGAAGCCGCACCCTTCCCCAAGTCAAATCCAGGCTGTGACCTTGTGGATCCCCCTCACAAGGAGAGTCCTGGACCCGTGAGGTACATGGATCCAAAAGTTCCCAGGCAGCCTCTTCCTGCGCCGCCTCCGGGTCGCCAATGACCACCTCCGGAGTCAGTTCTATCCACCGCTGGACTCCGCTCAGGCCCCCCTGAAGCGGTCCAAGATTCCAGATCGGGTCCTGCAGAACTTGTCAAACTGCTAAGGCCCCTGGAGCAATACTTTGTAGAAACCAGACTTTGCCTCTGCACCGGATGCCCTGAATGGCAATAGACTCCCCAGCCAAACGGGTCCTGAATAAATTAATTTAGGGAGCAAGTTACACTACGGCAGTTGAAACACACGCCTCCATAACGACAAGATCCCGCATCCCAGGGCCACCGATCACGAGAGGTGTGTGATGGAAGTGATACTTTTAGTTTGAGTTCGCGGCCCCTCTGCCACGGGAATCCTGGTCCCTGTGGCACGTCGACGCCTGAGTCCATTGGCATGCAGTCGACCAAGGACTCGAGAGGGAGGTCACCGGCCCGCCCCTTCGTGGCCTGGGAGAGGAAATTTGGGGCAAGCAGCCTCCTGAGGATTTTAGGTCCAGCACACGCAACTGGAACGAAC